>JADRCH010000028.1:1977748-2166730 GCA_019843965.1 Rhynchomys soricoides | reverse complement strand
TGTGTCTGTGTGTGTCTGTGTGTGTGTCTGTGTGCATGCATACGCCTGAGTGTACCTCTGTGTACCATGTGCCTAGAGGAGCCCAAGGAGATAAGAAATGCTGTTGGGTTTCTTGAAGCTGGTTTTACAGGCAGTAGTTAGCCACTCTCTGGGTGCTGGAATTGAACCAGGGTCCTCTGGAAAAGCAGCCAGTGCTCTTAACCATTAAGCCATCTCTCCAGCCCCTTCTTCTCTTTTTGAAAAGAGTTTATTGTTTACCATTCATGTCTCGGGTAATCTTTTATTTATTTGTAGTTGTGTCCGGTGCATGCATGCCCCTGTGTGCATGTGTGTGTGTGTGTGCGTGCGTGTGTGTGCACATACAGTGGAGGTCGGTTGTGCCAGATTACTTGGAGCTGGAGATGGTTGTAAGCTGTCAGATATTGGTGCCAGGAATGGAATCCTGGTCCTGCACGAGCAGGATGTGCTCTTACCACTGAGCTGCCTCTCCCACTCTCTGTCCTTCTGGGTTTTTTGTTTTGTTTTGTTTTGTTGTTTTGTTTTTGTTTTTTGTTTTTTGTTTTTTGTTTTTTTTTTTTGGTTTTTTGAGACAGGGTTTCTCTGTGTAGCCCTGGCTGTCCTGGAACTCACTCTGTAGACCAGGCTGGCCTCGAACTCAGAAATCCGCCTGCCTCTGCCTCCCGAGTGCTGGGATTAAAGGCGTGCACCACCACTGCCCTGCTTGTCCTTCTGTTTTTAATAAATAATTTCACCGGGATCCATTCTGGATTTTTTTTTCAGTCGTGTAGAATCAAGACCCTGCCTTCTGACCACACGGTTCAGATGAGAACTCTGCAGTAACTTATGGCTTCCCCACAGGAAGAAGCATATGCTGCTGCTGAGTATCTCCCTTTGTCTACAGTTTGCGACATATGACCGCGCTGTGTCTTGGTGGTGTCAGGTTTGTTCAGATTTGAAGGTTAACTAAGCCTCTCAGAAGTGTGTGTTTTCCTCCTATTTGGGGACTTTTAAATTATGTCATCTCTACACCCTTTTCTCCGTACAGAATTCCATGCAACAACTGTCCCCAGGGTTCTGCTGGGATCTCCTTTAAGACTTTCTTCTATTGTTCTTATTGGACAATTTCTGTTTTTCTATACTTCTGTTCATAGAATCTGTTTCCTTTTGTGATGTGCAATTACTTGCCGAAGCTGTTTTTCTTTTCTTTTTCAGACTTGATTGCCTTCTGAACTGCTTTTATCATCTTGGCCTCCAGATCTTGGCCTGATAACCCACCATTCCTGCCACCCCATGGCTGTATCTATTTCTTGTAATTTTTCATTCCGATTGCAATCTTTCTGGCAGTTGGTATGATGATGAGTGATTTTTCCGTTGAAACCTGAACAGTTTCACATTTCATATGAGACTCTGGATCTTATTTAAGTGTCCTGCCCCAGCTGGCTGTTTCTTGTGCAGCTCTGGCAGGGGGAGGGGAGAAGGCCAGCTTTCCTGTTAAGCCTTCCCTGATAACCTAGGGTGGGAGAGCTCTGTTCCTTGTGGCTGCTGAGTAGAAGTGACAGTTCCAGCTCTCTACCAGCCTCATCCACCAACATCTGCCCGGAGCCATGAAGCTGTCAGAGGGGCAGCTCTACCATCAGGGACAGGATGAAAGTCTTGAATCCCTCTAGGAATGAGAAAAGCACCTTGCTATTCTAGGCAAGAGTCCTCTCTACTAACACCATGGCAAGGGACCTCTTCCCCCTGGCAGGAATGAAGGTCTTGCTCTCTGCCCTACCTTCTGCAATGTCACCTGACAGAATGTCTGGACACTTCATAGGGCTTAGCATGTGTGTGGTAATCCCGTCCATGGTGTCTCCCCCACCCTTGACTGTTGTGCTCAGTGAAAGCTCTCTGTTAGTCTGTCTTGGTAGGCTGTGGCGTCCTAGCTCTGTTTGGCTGAATTTACTCTGTGCCTATTAGTAATTCTGGATGGCAACTTCCTGGGCTCCTTAGATCTGGAGGTCCCTAGATGGCCCCGACTTGTCTGTCAATCTGTGTCCAGGGTTTTCAGTTACACTTGCTGGGAGGTATGAGGGTAGTACATCTGTCTGTCTGCCCCCAAACAGTCTCTCTGTGTTGTTTTTCAAAACTTTCTGCCAATTTTTAATTATTTTCAAAATATGAAGTTTAAAAAAAAAGGCTGTTGAGATGGCTCAATGGATAAAGTGCTTGCCACACAAACATAAGGACTCTAGTTCAAATCCCCAGAGCCCAAGTGACAACTAGGCCAGTGTGGTGGCCATCTGCAATCCCGGGGTTTGGGAGGCAGGCATCCCTAGGGCAAGCTGGCTAGTTACACTACCCAAATTGGTGAGCTTGTGGTTCAATGAGAGACCCTGCCTCAACAAATAATGTGGAAGACATCAACTTTAGGTTTCCTTGTGCACATACATGTGCACGTGCATCTGTGTAAATGCACATCCACACACAAGTGTACCCACATACATGCAAGCATGTATGCACATGTCAGCATGAAAAACGTTAAAAATGACTTTCAATATTGGGGTCTAGTTTATTGAAATATCAAAATATAAGAAAGATATGACAGTGGTTCTCAACCTGTGGGTCACAACCCCTTCGGCAAACTTTTACCTCTAAATATTTACATCAAAATTTATAACAGTAGCAAGATTATATTTACAGAGTAGCTGTGAAGACAATTTTATGGTTGAGGGTCACCACAGCATGAGGAACTGTCAAAAGGTCACGACATTGGGGAGGTTGAGAACCACTGCTCTAGGAGAAGAAAGCCATTTATCCATCCAAGTCCATATACGGCAAATGCCAAAGGTGGAGTAGTCACAGGTATGGCCCAGCAATTTGGAGGTCCTTTCACCAGGAGCAGACTCATCTGGGCATTAGGATACCCACAACACCAACCGTACTGAGAGAATAGGGGCTGGGAGGGTGGCTCAGAGTCACCAAACCGTTTTCAAATGAGAAGCAGAAATCCTTATATGGTTGATCTTCATGCTGAGGCCCTGGTCAGCCAATGAGGCTCAGTAAAGTGAATCTTAGAGCTGAAGGGTCTGCAGAGGAGCCTGCTTGGCCCTGTTTCCTACAAGAGGCAAGGCCACAGGCCTAGCTGCAGTGGGTGTGTGAGACACTGGGCTGGGAAAGTCTATCTGGCCGTGGACAGCCAGACTGAGGGTGGGGGCCCAGTTGGCTAGCCAGACTTCTGGCTAGAGAAGATTGGAAGCATCTAGAAGCATCTGGAAGGCATCATTACCTTCAACCAATGGATGCCGGGACGCTGAACAAGCTACAATAAGCACAGGCTGGGTGGAGCACCTCTCTCTCTCTCTCTCTCTCTCTCTCTCTCTCTCTCTCAACCTTCCAAATAAACTATCTATTTGGATGTGTCATTTAACTTCAGAATCCCCTGGAGAAGTCACAAACATCTTAAAATCAAAGATGTATTGATTTGCCCTACCCAGACAGCAGGCTGGATTTGTGAACAGAGAAAACCACACCTGCTAGGTGAATGCAATTATTTTTGTGTCTTCATTTTCATTCTGTCTTTAAACCATGGCCCTGAGTTGATGAAACTCAGCTGCTGTTCCTAACTGTGCCCTGTCCTGTAGAAGACACAGAGCTGAATGAGAACCAGGTATAAAGAGGCTCCAGAGCGAGTGCGTGCGTGTGTGCGTGCATGCGTGCGCGCTATCATGGCTGACTCATGCCCTTGCCACCCAAACCCTACGATCTCAGCACCTGACGTACTTGGAGTCAGTAAAGCACGAGGTTTAATGAGGTCATTATGAAGTGTCCTAATCCATTTTGATGTTGTCATTACAAGGACAGGAGAGTATATGAACACACAAAGGGGACAACTATGTAAGGAGACAGGGAGAAGATGGCTGTCTGTAAATAGCCAAGAAAAACAGACTCAGAAGAAACCAGCCCTGGAGACAGCTTGACTTTTCTGTTTTCTAGAAATGCAAGGTGCCTCGTCCTACACTGCTTGGTGCTGGAAACTTGAGTGGGCAGTGAGCAATGAAGAAAGGACAGGCGCTCATACAGAAAAGCTGAGGCTGGGGAGATGGGTGGGCTCTGTTTACACTGATAGAGAGCACCAACTGCAGCCCAGAAATGCAGCACACTTATTTTAGCCGTTGTCTCAATGGAAGAGGCAGGTTTGTTGCGTACAACTGCATAAAGAGACAGGTTGAGCTACTCTGGGTCAGAGGTCCCTGTAGGGGACCAGTCTCAGGCTGCAAACATTCCCAGGAGGATGCTCTGTTTGGTATTTTTGTTCACTTGTCCTTCATGGACACTTGTGTACTCAGACCAGGAGAGGGCACTGACAGTTTCCCTGAGCTTAACCCAGGGAAGGCTTTGGCATGTCCGTGGACCTGAGGCATTAGGATCTTGACATGGCAGTGCTCATGTCAACAATACACATTCACTAGGCTTCATCAGCTCCTTGCACCATGCTTTGTGCCCACTACCATTTTATCACTGTTACAAAATACCTAGTACAAACTTAGGAGGAGGACTGGACAGGTGGCTCAGTGGTTAAGAGCATTTGCTGCTCTTGCAGAGGACCTGGGTTCACTTCCCAGCATCCACATGGCAACACAACTGCCTGTTACTCCAGCTCCATGGATCTGAGGACACTATACACACATGATGCACAGATGTACAGACAGGTAAAATAGCCATAGACATAAAAAGAAAATCAGTAAATTTTCTGTTAAAAAAAAATTAAAGGAAAAAAGATTTACTCTGTTCAGGGTTTCAGAGGTCTCAACGTAAGCTCGGCTGGATCAGTTTCTTTGGGGCTGAGACAAAGCTGAATATCCTGGCAGCAGGATCATATGGTGGGGGAGGATGCTTGCCTCATAGCAATAAGTAATTAGAAAAACACAGAAGAGGGTAGCAAAGATACCCTTCAAAGACCTTGCCAGTCATCCCTTTCTTCCCGTCAGGCCCTTTCTCCAGTCTCTGCTAGACAGTTATAGTCTGCTCAGTTATTAATCCTTTGATGGATGAACCCATTTCAGAAGTCAGATCCATCATGACAAACCACCCTGTGAGTGCTTGAATCCATCCTCTGGGCACTGAGCCTTAAAACACCAGTCCCTTCAAGGGACACTTATGCCCAAACCACAGCATGTTTTTGTCCATGCACAGGACATCAGCAAAGTCAGAGCACAGAACCATGAGGAAAGAGCACAGTATAAGAAATCACGCAGAATTTAGCCATCATCAGAGGAGACAGACACTAGGATTCTAAGGTGAAGATTTGAACTACCAGGGAGAAGACTGGGGTGTCATGAGTACCAAAGACAGGCAGAGGTCTGAAGGGAGAGTGGGTCAGGTAGGGCCTGGGATTGGGTCCTCTACAAACTGACTAGTCATTATTGGCAAGCCTTGGAAGGATTCGAAGGCACAGACATCCACACTGCCTGTCTTATGGTTTTTATTGCTTTGATGAAACACCATGAGTTGGGAAGGAAATGGTTTATTTGACTTACACTTTCATACCTCTGTTTATCATCAAAGGAAGTCAGGGCAGGATCTCAAACAGGGCAGCAACCCAGAGGCAGGAGCTGATGCAGAGGCCATGGAGAGGTGCTGCTTACTGGCTTGCTCTCATGGCTTGACCAGCCTGTTTTTATATAGACCCCAGGCCCACCAGCCTGGGGATGGCCCCACTCCCATCAATCACTAATGAAGAAAATACCCTACCAGCCTGTCTATAATGGCATCTTAGAGAGGCATTTTCTTAGTTGGGGTTCCCTCTTCTCAAACGACTTTAGCTTGCGTCGGGTTGACATCCAGCACACTACATTTCCTTTCAGGTGCTGCTGTCAGACATAGGAGGTGGACAAAGGACAGAGGTGTTCCGAGAGGCACATGCTATCGTCAGCATGGGAAAATCCAGAAGCCTGAGAAAAGGAGCCACTGCTGGAGAAGCATCTTGAAACCCTGGTGCTCTCACACGGATGGAGAGGGGGAAGAAGAGCCATTTGCCAGGTAGACTGATGGGTAAGGGCAATCAGGTGACAGGTTCTCTGGGTTAGCGCTGGTTCCAGAGAGGCTAAGGCTGGACTAGCAGGCAGGACCAACATTACGGGGCTTTAAAGACGTTGTCCACACTTGAGGTTAGACTTGTGGGCATGTTTCTTGAAGGAATCTGGTCCCAAAGTTCTCAAATATCTTCACAAATGATAGCTTTGGGGGTGGGGGTCTGAGGCTGTAGCTCACCTGGTAGAATATTTATTTGTCTACCATGCCTGAAACCCTGAATTTGATGTCCATCACTACGGAAACTGGGTGTGGTGGTACACACCTATAATCCTGGCACTGGGGAGGTAGAGGCTGGAGGGTAAGAAACTCAAGGTCATCCTTAACTACATAGCAGTCTTGAGGATAGCCTGGACTACCATAATCCCCCTTACAAAAGAACCAAATAAAATGTGACAGCCTTAGTTTCTTCCTCTGTTGGGTGGAGGTAATAACAGAATGTGCCATGTGGCCTGTGTCACCACTGAGTGTCACAGTTGTTCTGAATTTTCTGGAGTGGCATTTTCAAGAGAATGCAACCTTACTGTTGTGTCTGGCCCTCCTGGAAGGACATCAGAAACCACACAGCAAGGAAGCTGTTGGCAGCTCTCTTAGACAGGTCTAAGCCCAAACAACAGTGTGGGTGATGGTTTGTGAGCTGACCAGACCAGGTATCTGAGCCAAGGGCCACACACACCGGAGAGCTAATCTTTGAGGCAGGGCTGATTTAGAGGTGCTTTTCTGTTTCACATCTGTAGTGCTAGGGTCCCAAGAACAGTAAATGGAACTTCAATGTCACCTTCATGTTGGGGAGGGGCTACAGGCAGAGAATGGGACTGAGATTGGAGAATCCCTGTACTAGGAGGGAGGCTCCCATGAACCCCTTCCAGGTCAGAACCCTTCCTCAGAATGCACTTCCAGATTTCCATGGGATTCTGTATGCAAATAAAGTCTGGACTCTCAGAAGTCAGTGTGCCTAGCCTGTCTGTCCCAGCACTGTGTATCACATAGGAGAGAGGCTTAGTGTCAAGTTGTGTGGCAATTTCCACAGAGATAAAATATTCCTTCTTGGAGGGAAGTTCATGCATGGGATCTAAGAAGAAAACATTCAATCCTTGGGTTAAAACACAGGATGTTAAAAAGGGAGGGGTAATGTTCCTACAAGGAAGTTCCTTGAGACACAGGATGTTCTCAGGGGAGGTCAAACACTGTATCCTGTAGATAGGCTCCTTAAGTTCAAGAAGTAAACAACACAAAAGCTTCAGGAAGTTCCTGAAACTGACCAGATTCACTAGATATCCCTTTCTCTGTGCTTATCTGGACAGTAAGAATGGCTGAAGGGTGAGCTGCCTGGAGAAGACAGATCAGCCAAGCTACCTGGAAGAGGCTGAGACCAACTGCTGATACCTGGAAGGTACACTCACCAGCATGTTGAGCCTCCTGCAGAATATGCAGTGAGCTCCAGGCTTCCAGCTTTCATGAGCTGTCACCCATGCTGAGGAGGGCTTTCTCGATGTGGCTGCTTTTGAGACATTTCTGCTCCTGTAAGTAACATCCATACTCCTGTACATATTGCAAATATGACTCACTGATGGATTTTGGTGTTATCCATACCTTGGTCTGACCTCTGTTTCTTACCCAGGGTAAGTAAATGCTCATTCACATCTCTCCAGGAAAAGTGTCACATCACACTAATCCCAGGACAGAGTCAAGAAAACCTGAATCAGGCCTTGCAGGGGGCTCCCTGAGGCTATGGGGGTGGGGCCAGCGGCTGGACCTCCCTAGTCTTCTTGTCTGTAGCCTAGTGTGATGGTAACTCCTGGTTCTCACAACTCACAGTGGACAGGAGCCTGAAGTGAGCAGGGCCTGGCACAGGGCAGGTACCTCATAAACACCAGCAGGGAGTCATCTCATCAGGGGTGGGGAAAACACATGCCAGTACTTTCCACTGACGCCTGGATTCCGTTTGAAGGTTGTAATTTGGCCAGGGGTTTGTTTTAATTATCAAGCTGCAGAAAGAGTGAATCTGGGGGAGGGGGAGGGGTTTCGAATACTTGACGATTTCTCCAGGTGGCAGGAAAAAAAATTAAATGAAAAAAAAAGAAAAAGAAAAAGAAAAACAGCCCTAGAAACATTCTGAGGAGCAGGGCCTGTGAGCATGGCCTAAATATAGCAAAGGACATTTTTGTCGTTGGCAAAATGGTGCCCAGGGCTTGGAAGAAAACAGCATCTTTCCCCGAGTTTCCATCCAGCTCCCTCATGAATCAAGGTGATCAGCAACAGCTGGTAGGAGCCAGCGCATGAGCATCAGCCCCACAGTCTGGCTCTGGGCACTGCCTGGTGCAGAGGGATGAGAGACATCACTTTTCCAGCTCTGGCTGGGTTGCAGGAGCCTGCTCTACCACACCTCCAAGGCTTTTGCAAATCTGCATTTTGAAAGGGAAGCAGAGCTCGGAGGAGGCAGAATTCAATCACAGAGCTTCAAAAACAAGCTCAAAGGCCTGAGTCCCACAAACCCCTAATTGGGTCCAGGTTAACTGAGCTGCAGCAGGGACTCCGCCATGTGGTGTCTGACAAAAGCCTTCCTTCCCCAGCGGCTTCTTTTCTGATTTTTTGACATAAGCCATAACAAACACCATACAGAACCAATTACTCAGCACCCCGTGGAAGAGGGTATGCTTCAGCTGGGGTGGTTGGCTGTGCGCCCCTCTTAGGATGCCTCCTCTGTGCAAAGGCCAGTGCCAGTTCAGTGACCCTGTTCTGTCTATGGCCAGGCTTGCCAATCCCCAGGAAAACCACAGAGTGATTGATGGTGAATTCACAAATGTGGGCGGTATGGCGACTTCCACTCAGAAAGATGGGTTCATGGATGCTAAGTGATTGAATCAATGCCTCTCAGGGGCTTTTAATGTCATCGTCCAAGAGGGGCTCACACTACAGAGAGTCTGGTAATCCAAGAGGGGCTCACACTACAGAGAGTCTGGTAATCCAAGAGGGGCTCACACTACAGAGGGGGGTTTGGTGGGGTAAGGGTTGCTAGGTGTGTGATTAAGCAGCACCCATGTGCTCAGTTGGCAAACCTCTACTGAGTACTTTGTTCAAAGCCATGTGCTACGTGGTTCCCTTAGAACATGCTTCCCGGTTGTTCATGGCCTTACCTAGAGAGAGTAAGGGAACTGAGAAGGTGAGGGTCCAGGGCTGGAGCTTGCCCTGCAACCAGATGGCACACGATGGCCAGGGATGCTTTCAGGAGTGAGATGCCTGAGTTCCAGTCCTCAATGCCTGTGTGACTTAGTTGCTAAGGGCTCAGAGTTCTCATCTGAAGCTAGGAGCCATCTGACAACCGCACTCTTAAGTGGTGATCTGCTATTAATACATGGAGGAAGCCAGGCTAAAGGTCTCAGGACAAAGAAGGGCCCAACGGAACGAGCTTTGACTTCCTTTCTGCTGGAGAGTCTATGAAGCTAACAAAACCCCACACTGAGCTCTTCTGAGCTTGTCACTTTGGGCATGTCAGGGCAGCCCAGCAGGGAAGGAAAAGGGGATAATTCATTTACCTAATATATGTTTATTTCCTGGCCACCTTCTAAAAGCAAAGCAAACAAATGCACTCAAACCTGTTGTTAATTAGAAGCCCCAGAGGTGGCAGCAGACAGGCATACCAGCACCACAGAGATGCTGGCCCCAAGTATAAGGGGCTAATCCAGGTGAGGGATGGTGGGCCTATGTGAGCCTCCATACAGAGCAATGGTTCTCAACCTTTGGGTTCAGCCCTTTCACAGGCATGGCCTAAGACCATCAGAAAACATAGACATTTACATTAAGGTTCACAACAGCAGCAAAATTACAGTTATGAAGTAGCAGTGGAAATAAGCTTATGGTTGGGGTCACCACAGCATGAGGAACTGTATTAGAGGGTTGCAGCATTGGGAAGGCTGAGAACCCTGTGCTGTAGAGTCCTCAAGGCACAGCCCTTGTGAAAGGCAGTGGGATGTGAAAAGGAGATCAAGGGAGCGCTTGCAGCTTTGGCCTTCTCTCTCAGTAGCCCACCATTGCCGTCCACTAATGCTTTGCGGGTCCACAGGGACTGACTGAGCCTTTGGTCTGCCTTCAGCATCTCCTGTGGTGGGTTCTGACCCTTTTAGGACCCTCCTTTTGCCAACTTTACTTTCAATCATCCCAAACCAGAGCCCCTCCGTAGCAAGGTGCTCTATGACTTCTTTTGGTGAGAGAGACTAATGGGTGAGAGGTTACTCACAGGGCTGTGGGTGACTCAAAAGCTGCTGCATCACCACAAAAGCATACCCCAGCACAGGTGACCCCAACAGAGGTGATGACTCAGGAAAGTTACACCTCTGGAGTCCCCTCCTCAGTCAATCTTCTACCTTGTTTGGATTCTAGTACATCAAGATGGGTACTGGGGAGGGTGTAGAGGGAGGGAGTGGCTGGAATCTTAAGTGAGCCTCATCACACACCTCTACTGTGAGGGAGTGTGAATAGGCCCAATCCTGTGAGGGCCTCTTGCTGGTGGTAATCACAGTTGCTTTTGCTCTCAAGACAGCGGTGGCATGTTATACCCGGGGACAGAAGTCTACTAGATAAGATTGCATCAGAGCTATTTGCCTGCCCCAGGACCTGCTCTGTGTAATGCTAAGTCCTTCCACTAGACCACAGGTCCCACTGGGCTGGACATGGTGAATGAACAGGAGGGATAGATTCAACCTGTGCCCTGAGCATCAGGCAATAAGAGTGGTTTCTGAAAGGTCTTCCTTGGTGGATCCTAAATATGAGTTTCTATTGATGCCGTTTACAAGTTTTTCTTAAAGGTGGAGTTCATCTTGAGAAGACGGAGGGAGCCAGACCCCAATTCAGGCATTCAGGTTTCGTTTTATCATGTGTGTATTGATGTGTGTGTGGAGGTCAGAGGTCAACCTTAGGTGTGGGTCCTCAGTAATCATTTTTAAAAAATTAATTGTGTATGTTTAGTGTATTGTATACGTGTGTGCTGATGTGTATGGAGGCCGGAGGCCAATACACAGTGTCTTTCTTTACCCTTCTCCACCATGATGCTTGAGACAGGAGCTTTCCCTGAGCCCAGAACTCACGGATTGGCTAAGCAGACAGCCCAGTGAGCTTCAGGGATCTGCTTGTCTATCTCTACCCTGCTGGGACTGGAGTTACAGAGGCACGCCATCATACATGTGATACACGGTAGCTGCTCTGCTGACTACGCTATCTTTTTGCTTCTTTTTTTGAAAGAGGGTTTCTCACTGGGATAGTTTACCAGTCCATCCAGTCTGGTTAGCCAGTGAGCCCCAGGACTTCTGCTTCCCCTGGCACTGGGATTACAAGTATATATCATGGTGCTGGGCTTTTTACCTGTGTCCTAGAGATCAAACTCAGTTCCTCATGCTTGCACATGGAGCGAGCGCTTAACTGACTGAACTGTCTTTTCCAACCCCACCTTCAGTTTTGGTTATGGCTGAGTAGGATCTTTTGTCTCTCCCCTGCTGCCCCCCCCCCAAAAGATCATTTTGGCAGGAGGTAGGCTTGAGAAGGAAAGGCACTATTGGAGTCCTGCAAAGATTCACTGTTTGGAGGGAGGCTGGATGCCAGGACTGAGCTAAATGTGTAGATAAGTAGGAATGATGTCATAGTGAGACAGGCCACCGACTGGTAGAGGCAGCATGGAGAGGGATCAGGAATGGTTTCCAGGCTTCTCTTGTAGGACCAGGGCTGGCTTTCACCATTGTAGCATCTAGAGATAGAAGAGCAAGCCAGGTTGGAGGCAAATGAAGGGTCTGGTTTTGACGTGTCTAGGTAGAAGTTTCTAGATGTGGCCAAGGAAGGAGCTCAGGGGAGAAGGCTTGGAGCTGTGACATACACCAGCCAGTGGGAGCCTCGGAAGGAAGCTGCACTGTCCCAGCCCACCCATGCCTGGAGAGAAAGCAGCAGGAGCCCTCCAGGTTGCGACATCCCTAGGTGATTTGTAGGAAAGATGTCTTGTGTGTTTGTTTCTCAGCAGGCCTTCCAGAGGAAATCTAAATCCCCACATTCTGATGCTCGGTGTAATTTCCAGTCATTTCCACCAACAACATTTGGTTCTTATTATCAAAAGATACTCACACAGATGCTGCATTAAAACCTTGGCTTCCATGGATAAAGAAAACAAGACAATCTGAAGTATTGCAGCAGCCCGCAGACATTTACGATTCCAAGAAACGCTTGTTGGCTAACTCTCCAGCAGATCCATTTCCAGTGTTTCTGGGTGGATGAAGGCCAGCCGCTCCAGGGATTCGAGGCTGTCATTTGAACTTTCAGCCAGGAGGGCCAATGGGAGGAGGCCTGGGCATTTCCCCCAACCTCCTGCCTCACACTCAGGGGGGCCCTCAGACATGGCTAATCAAGGCTTGTTTACTGAGAAAAGAAACAGGCCAATGCCACAAGTCATTACATGCAGTGTTCTCAATTTGATGTTGCTTACCAAAGGTTCTAGCAGCTTCTTACCGGGAGGGGCGATTTTTCTAAGACAGAGACAGAAAAATATTTATGTGGAGCTCTTGGTTTGGACTTCAGTGGGGAACCTTACCCTCTCCCCTGTTAAATTTGATTTCAGTGATTTTTGGTTCCACGAAGCATTACTGGCATGACATGCTACATGCACGAGCTCTGGATATCCCCAGAAGCATATTCTTTCATGTAAGTACCATTTAAGTCTCGGAAGATTAGGATGACAGTGTTTATTAACCCTGTTTTACAAATGTGGAAACCCAGTGTTGGGATGTCTAAGTCATGGGTAATGAGAGGCCAGAAGATGTTTGAGTGCAGGATGTGACCCTACACCCATTTGACACAGGGTTCAAGTCCTGGAGGCCACAGCGACCCGAGCCGGGCAGGAAGTACCTTGTCACATGTCTCATCAATGATCAGACTCCTAGGTGAGTGGTTGGGGATCAAATACTTGGTCAAAGTCACAGGAAGCAGAGAAAGCTGTACCTAGCCTCAGGGCGGGCGTTTCTCCCCATAGCCTGGACTCTGCTCCTCTCCCTGTATCCCCAACTTGGGCAGTTGTAGGCGGATGGATGACACAGCCTCTCTCCAACAGTTGGGCTCAACCAAATTAAGTCCTCAGTCCTGGGAACCCAGAACACTTTGGACCCCAGTGATGTTACGGCTTCACCGGACAAGGCTTGGCGAATCCTGGAGAAGATGGAGAAGAGGTTGCAATGTGTAACTAAGAGTATGCAGACAGAAGGATCCCAGATCCTGAGACCAGTCCTGCTTCCGAACTGTTCATCCTATGCACATAGTAACAGGAAACTCAGTCAGTTCTTCACCAACCCTGGAACTTGTGTGCCCAACACATTATTGGTGGAATCTGGGGAAGCCTCCTTTTCCCTACCTGCTTAGAGCCTCAGTGGCCAGTCAGCTCCCTACACCACCTAGCTGAGAGGCCTGGTTGGGTGGTGTGGCCTACTTATATGTAGCCCCTGTGTGGAGGCTGGGCTCTGAGAAAACAGACTCAAGTTTCTCAGGATGTTGACAGCCAGAATCCTATTGCCCACCCTTTCATGGTGATCACAGGATCTCAGAAGTGGCTGCTAATGTCACTGACTCATGGGGGTGGGCCTTCACATACACACTTCAGGGAGTTCTCCCTCAGCATCTACTAGGTAAGCAGAAGGAAGGCAGATGAGCCTCGGAGCCACATGGCCTAGGTTCCTAGCCATGCTTATTACTCTAGGGTCTGGAAGAAATCCATTTCGCACTCTGAGCTTCAGCTTATCTTATCAAAATGAGTATAAGATTTGCTGTTGTTTAAGTTTTGAGACAGTTTGTTTCTCTGTGAAGCCCTGGCTTTCCTGAAACTCACTTCATTGACCAGGCTGGCCTTGAACTCACATAGGTCCACCTGCCTCTGCCTCCCAAGTGTTGGAACTAAAGGCATACACCACCACACCTGGCTAATGTGAAGATTTAAAAATCTGGACCTGAGGACCCCCACCATATCCATGAGGAAGAGGAGTTGGATCCATGAAATGAACTGTAAGAAAACACCCTGCAAGCATGCAGCACTTCCTCTCAGGAAGAGATGGAACATTCTAGAAGAGTATCCGTAGCACCTATGCTGGCCACCTGAACTTCAAAATTAGAAAGGCCATTTGATTTATCACTGGATCTTGCTTAGTGAATAAATTCATAAACAGCCTCCTGAGAATGCTTCCCACCACAGGAACCTGGATCTGTGGGCAGCTGGGTATGTTCCCACAACTTCCCTGCACAAGCTACCTCTGTGCTTCCAATGTGCTTGTACCAACTTGGCTTAACCACCTGCTGCAGGTGTCTCCCCACCAGAGGACAGCGACTCTAATGCTTAGTAGGCAGACCTGCCTAGTGGGCTCAATCCAGTAGAATGTTCTAGAAGAAGGCTTCCATTTTGTAATAGCAATATCACCCAAATGGTTTCAGTCCCCAGGCCTCAGATTGGTCATTGACTTGTTTCTCCCTTCACATCAGATGTGCCAGCATGCCCACCTGCATCATCCTTGACTTTGCCAGGTAGCCGATCCTGTTTTGCTATTGCTGCTGCTTTGCCATGGCTGGGTGATTGAAGCAGCCTTGTCCTTCTGGTCTTTCTGCTGAGCTCCTCCTTGCCTTTGTACTCTTCCCTTACCACAGAAGCCACAGAGTCACCTCTTCTCCTTGGGGCCTTTGCATGGCAGCCCCCCAGGCTTCGGCCTTGAGTGCTTACTGAAATACTGCCTTCCTGCAGATGCCTTCCCTTGCTTGAGATGTTGAGAGGTTTCACTCAGATTCTCAGAAGATGGACTTACCTCCCTGGATGGCTGTGGCTCTCTGAAGATTGTCTTGGCTGAAAGAAAGAAAAGCTGTCTGTCTAAAGACATATCTCCCTCCAGAGTGGCCACATTTAATCACCGATGTGTGTGTGCATCTAATGGCTGGCTCCTAGCCCTGATTCCAGATGATTCTGATGACTTATTCATATGCAGAGCTCCTCGTGGGCTTGGCTGGGGTCCCTGTGCCCCTGAATCCCTGTCTCTGCCTAAGCCTGCTTCCATTGGCTCCCACAAACCCATTCATGCCAATGACACTATCTGGAAAAAGCCCTGCATACTAACCTCCCAGTCAGAGCTGCTCCTTGGGAACCTTGTCACCCACCTCTATTAGCAGCTCCCCTCCCCAAATGCACCCACTTTCCTTCTCTTGGGTTCCTGTCACCATCTGCACAAGCAGATTTTGTTGTTCATATGTCTATGATTTATTCTCCCATCAAAGTCCTCTAAATGCAGGAGCAGGTTTGGTTTACGGCCTTGAATTCTGTGGCCTTTTCTAGTGCCTGGTCCTCTGAGCATCCAGTTAAAACCGGTGGAACAAGTAAAGTCACAGTCAGCAAGATTCCCCAGGTCAACTGTGCCTCATCTGAGACTGTGACATGCTGAGACCCTGTGACTGATTTTCAGAACTTGGTTTTAGACCTGACACCTTGTCACACCCCAATTCCAGAATGCTATTCATTGTGTTGTGTGGATCCTGATGTTTCATAGAGACCAGAGGATTGGGTGAAGGTTTTAGCCCCAACAGCATGGCTTTGGAATGGACCTGATTTGGAGGGTGGGGAATGAGGAAATGGTAAATACACAAACAGAAACGCTGGCGTCGGGTGGGCTGGAGGAGCCGGGAGTTCTGGGGGAGAAACTCCATGTGTTTATTTGAACAGCTCAGGGAGGAGCTGGTTGATCGTGGTAGGGCCTGTCTGTAGGGGAGCAGTCTCAGGCTGCAGTCATGGGGAGGAGGAAGCTGTAGTTGATAATTTCTGCACACACTGTCATCATCCCTACTTGGACCAGGGCAAGACCTTGCCATTCCCCTGAGCCTGACCCAGGGAAAGCCTGGCATTTCCACGAGTCTGAGGCATTGGTGTCTTTCCCATGGCCATCCACCTATCATAAATACTCATTCATACAAGGGTACACAGCTTCCTACATTTATCCAACCAGCTAATAAAAACATCAACATCACACTCAGACATTTTGTGGGTCTATTTGAATTGGGTCTTGTCTATGTATTTGCTTATTTGTTTCTGTCCCTCTGCTCTCTCGACTGCATGTCATTTCTTACCTGCTCCCCAGTTGTTCGGTTTGAACCTAAGTAATGAGCTAAGCCAGAGCTTAGCTCTGTGATGATTTGAATGAGAATGTCTCCCATAAGCTCAGATGTTTGAACATTTTCTTCCCAGTTGGTGGCACTGTTTGAGTAGGTTTTGGAGGTGTGGCCTTGCTGTCACTGGAAGTATGGGGTTTGAGGTTTCAAAAGCCATATATTGTTTTGAGTTTGTTGGTTTTGCTTCCTGCTTATGATTCGAGATGTGCACCCTCACATCCTGTTAAAGCCTGCTGCTTTCTGTCAGGCTTTCCTGTCATAATGGGCTCTTTCTCCGTTGGAGTCATAAGCCTAAATAAACCTTTCCTTCCGTAAGTTGCCTTGATTATGGTGTTTTATTACAGCAACAGAAAAGAGACTAAGACATCCACTGAGCTCCACCCCAACCTCTTAATTGCTACAGCCAGGGTCATACCACTATGCCTGCCACAGCATGAGCTCTGGGATGGTCAGAATAGGTATGACTCCCATAGACTCATGTGTGTGAATGCTTGGCCCATAGGGAATTGCACTATCAAGAGGTGTGGCCTTGGAGTGTGTGTGGGCTTGTTGGAGGAAGTGTGTCACTCTGGAGACAGGCTTTGAAGTCTCATATATGCTCAAGCAACACCCAGTGTGGAACATAGTCCCCTTCTGCTGCCTTCAGATCAAGATGTAGAACTCTCCTCCTGCACCATGCTTGCCTGGATGCTACCGTGCTTCCTGCCATGATGATAATGGACTAAACCTCTGAACCTGTAAGCCAGCCCCATTAAATATTTCCTTTATAAGAGTGCCTTGGTCATAGTGTCTCTTCACAGCAATAAAACCCTAAGACAAGCTCTCTATAGGCACATGTCAGATAAATGAATAACAGCCCTTCTTTCTGGGTATGAGCTTTCTGGGGCAGAATCCCCCAAAGCCCCATCCAGCATGTTTAAGTCTGCAGAGAAGAGTCTCACAGCATTAGTATATGACTTACAGGGGCTACTAGCCAAACACAGGTTGAATGTGACTCAAGCTGAGTACTGCCAGTCTCTACATGTGTGGTCTTTCCAACCTAGGAAATGGTTGTCACATTCACTGACACCATTGAGGTATTCCTGTACTGGGAGAAACCAAAGACTTAGGCTCAATCCAAATTTAGATTCAAAGAACTTATTTGTACTGCTAGTTGGATGGTGGCCTTAGAGCCAATGCAGCATGCTGTGAGGAAGTGGGGTTCAGGTGAGGTTTTAAGGCAGACATCAGAAAGGTGTGTGTTACAGCTGTCCATGGACTCTATCAACAGCGGGGCAGGAAAACTGTCTTGCTTCCCTGGGTTGTCTTTCCCTTCCCATTATAGAGTTATAAAATGGCCATTCCATCCCTTTCCCATAGTGATAAGCAGACTTTCCAGAAACAAAGGTGGCCGTTGACGATCACAGCCCATTATCCCTACCTTATCTCACCTGCAGGCCACTAGGCTCTCACAGGCATGCCAGAGGAAAAAGTCAATGCACTTACTGGATGCCTGGCTAGTTAAATCTCTTTAGTTATCATGGGGGACCTGTGTACATTATCACTCAGGTCTGAGCACTCTACTGGGACAGAGCAATTCATTTCTGGGCAGGCAAAAAGCAGTGCCATCAGGTCAGAGCTGGCTGTCATGTCCCTACACCACCAGGCTTGGCAGAGCATGCTCTCTGATAACCTCAAGGTGTCTGCCTCTCAGGTGCCACATCAGAGTCTATCTTGTGTGGTTGTCCCTCATGTCAGTGTCCTCCACCCACCACCACCCCCAACACACCACAGAGCGTTCCCCATTATCAATAACAGGGTCAGATAACTAGGCTACAGTGAGCCTGGCCTGTTTTCTCCTGGGTGAATTCTTCACTGGTGAATCCTCAGTCACCATACCAATCAGTCCCTGGAGGGCTGGTGGTCCCTGTCCCAGCTCTCAACAGGAGTGAGAAGGAGTATCAGCAACAATACCAAAACTCTGGGTGTTCAGGCTCATAATGTGAAACTCTCCCCAGACAACAAACCTGTGTCCTTCAGTGTTCAAGGCTCTGGGAGTAGCAGTGAGTGAAGCAGCCCCTGCCCTGAAGAAACCTCCATCTTAATGGTAAAGAGGAGGGCGGATGCGGGTTCCATAAATCAGGCAGAAGAGCCCTGGAGGTCGGAAGGGGGCAGCAGAGGAAGAGTAGATAGAGAACCCCTCTGCCTAAGGGCCAGGAAAAGCCCTCCTCTATAATGTAACTGCTAACCCAAGTTCCAAAGAAAGTGACAGCCAGTTTGCATCTGGAAGAAAGCTTGCCTGGCAGAGGGGTTGGGGAGTATGGGGGATGCCCACGGAGGGCACCGTAGGAATGTGGGCAGGATCAGGCACAGTAAGGAAACAGGCTGGTTGGGACGGAGGGCAAAGAGGGCAAGTGTGGACTTTCTCTTAGTTGGAAAGATCTGCCTTGCATGTTAACTCTGGCTCTGGGGCTGCAGTGGCTTGGGATGGAGGAATGTGGATGGACAGGGGAGACTAGGTAGGTGTACAAGTGAGGGGACTGAATAGATGGTGGCTTAGATTAGGGGGTTACCTAGGATCAAGGTGTCTCACCTGTATAGGTGACATGCTGAAGTTTGTTATACAGTGAGAGAGAGAGAGAGAGAGACAGAGACAGAGACATACAGAGACAGAGAGAGACAGAGACAGAGATAGATAGATTGAAGACTAGTAAACAGAATTTGCTGATAGGGTTCCTCTCCTCTCTACCCCTCTTCCAACCCATCCTCCTCTGCTCCCCTCCCCTTCTTCTCCTCGTCCCCTCTTTCCCCTCCCCCTTCTCTCCTCCTCCTCTCTCTTCCCCCTCCCCTCCCCAAACTTTCTGCCCAGAACAGTTACAAGAATGGGGTTGACATGGACAGATTGTGGAGTGGATTCTTGGCTAGGGAAGAAGGAAGAACTGCTTGGACAAACTAACTTTTTAAAAATAAATATTTATTTTATGTATGTGAGTACATTGTCACTGTCTTCAGACATACCAGAAGGCTTTGAATCTCATTACAGATGGTTGTGAGCTACCATGTGGTTGCTGGGAATTGAACTCAGGACCTCTGGAAGATCAGTCAGTGCTCTTATCCACTGAGCCATCTCTCTAGTCTGACACACTAACTTTTAAACAAGAGCTTTACTCTTTATGTGTATGAACATTTTGCCTGAATGTATGTTTATGTACCACTTGTGTGTGCCTGTTGCCTAGATAATCCAGAAGAAGGCATCCGGTCCCCTGGGATTGGAATTACAGATGGTTGTGTGTTGCCATGTGTGTAACCACTGACCAGTCTCTCTAGCCGGGACACACTAATTTTGTCATGAGTTATCCTAGTTGGCTGGCCAAGGTGGAATTCAGGACAGAGACTAAGTTGGAGAGCTGTATTAGAGCCCCACTCTGCAACTGTCTGCGGGACTTAGCTTCCTGCCTGGTACCCTTCATCCTGTAGCTTCCTTAAGGCCAGATAAAAGACAGCCTGGGTTGGAGGGCTGTACTAGACAGTTGTCACCCACATAAAGGTGGTGGGAATTTAGTCTAAACTTGTCTCCGTACTTGGATGATAAAGTATAACCCAAAGTGGCCTCCATGCATACTGACCAGTAGCCCAGCCTGTTTAAACATGGTGGAATTAACCTATGAATATACTCCCATTAATAAGTCACAGCCAGCCAATCACAGGCTACCGACTGATCAATGCGAGCTTGCTTCTGTGTAAATCTTCCTTTTTTCTGGCTCTAAGTATGGCCACTGCACCAAGAGAAGGGAGCTCTGTGAAGTATCTTTGATCTCAGTCATACCTGCTTCTAGAGGCTTTTTCTTGTTCCAATAAAGTAAGTTAACCTGTTTCAGATTGTGGGTCTGATTGTGCACATGTATGCACATGCATGTAGAGGCTGGAGGTCTTTGGTGTCTTCCTCAATAGCTCTCAACCTTGTTATTTGTTATTTATTTATTTGCAGGGTTTCTCTGTGTAGTCCTGGCTGGCCTGGAGCATGCTCTGTAGAACAGGCTGGCCTTGAACTCACAGAGATCTGTCTGCCTCTGCCTGTTCAATGCTGAGATTAAAGCCATGCACCACCATGCCGGGCTCTACCTTGACTTTTGACACAGGGTCTCTCACTGGCCTGGAGCTTGTCAATTAGGATAGACTGGGTGGCCAGCTGAGCCCAGGAAACCTCCTGTCTTCACTCCCCCAGTACTGGGATTATAGGCATGTGGGACAATCTTTATGTGGGATCTGGTGACTGAACTCATGAACTCAACTTAGGCTCTCATGCTTATGCAGGCACATTACTGATCCATCTTTCTTTCTTTCTTTCTTCTTTTTTTTTTTTTATTTTTTTGGTTTTTTGAGACAGGGTTTCTCTGTGTAGCCCTGGCTGTCCTGGAACTCATTCTGTAGACCAGGCTGGCCTCGAACTTAGAAATCCGCCTGCCTCTGCCTCCCGAGTGCTGGGATTAAAGGCGTGCACCACCACTGCCCGGCTACTGAGCTATCTTATGTCAGATTTTCAAAAAATATTCAACATTCCAAGAGTATGTATGTGTTGTGTGTATGTGTAGTGTGGTGTGTGTGTGTATTATGTGTGTGTCTAGTGTGGTGTGTGAGGTGTGTTTGTGTGGTATATGTGTGTGTGTGTGTGTGTAGACAACTTTTGAGAACTTTTGGTTCTCGTCTCCACTGTGGGTTCCAGAGATGGTACTTGGGTTTTTAGGTGTGCACAGAGCCACTTTCACCCCCTGTACCAGCCCCTCAGCTCTTCTGCCAGTTTTTGTTGAGCACCTCTCTATAGGGACTCTGCTGATGCTTACTTACCTGTGGGCCTTCTATTCTGTGGGAGGTGGCTTTGGAATCAGAATTGGATTCAACACCTGACTTCACCTTCACCTGGCCTTGAGGACTTGGGAAATCTAGTTCAACTTTCTAAGGCTTTTGATCTTCCTCTGGGGTGAGGAATGGGTGATAAAGGATGGTCAGGGTTTTAAAAAGGTAATAGCACCAGACCAGCTTGGTGCTGGGCTCCATAAGTGCAAGCTCACTGCTCCTTCCCCATGGGGTTAAACTCTGACCCACACAACCCTCCCCTGGAGAGGATGAGGCTGGAGATGGGGCCTATGGACTGCCCATCTAAGCAGATGACTCTGGCTAGTAGGACTCGCTGGTCGTGAACTTGAGTTCAATGAACACTGGACCAGTTAGAGGACCACTCTGGACCTCATACCAGAGAAGCAAGCCAAGGACACTGAGTGATCTTAAATAAGAGATTTAGTGGTGACTGTCTGGCTTCTAGTCTTGTTCCCAGCAGATCCAGGTACTGAGAGAGTCCTGCCCTACGTTCTGCCTGGACATCTTGTCAACAAAGCTACACCGTGGACCTAAGCCCTAGATGGGAACCTCTGGGGTGACTAATTCAGAAACTAGTCTGGTGTGGAGGAGGAGATGGTCCTAGCTGCAATTTTCTTTCTTTAACTTTGGAGAGTTCTGGTCCCCAAATTGTGGCTAGAAGAATTGGAGTTTCTCTGACACCATCGAAAGAAGAGAGCTTGGGGCATTTTCTAGAATGACTGCCCCATGTCAGGACCATGCTGCCATGCTGATTTCTTTCTTGTCAACTTTCAAACCCAGAACAAGAGCCGGGAAGTGGTGGCGCACGCCTTTAATCCCAGCACTCGGGAGGCAGAGGCAGGTGGATTTGTGAGTTCGAGGCCAGCCTGGTCTACAGAGTGAGTTCCAGGACAGTCAGGGCTACACAGAGAAACCCTGTCTCAAAAAACCGAAAAAAGAAAAAAAAAAATCAAACCCAGAACAAAACAGCTGAAGTACCTATTTAACATGTCAAATCAGACCTGGCCTCCAGGTTCTCCCAGCATCCCTCAGTCCTTATCTGTTGCAGACTATAGTTGGTCTACCCTGTCCTTACACTGAACTCTCCAGCCCTGGGTCTGGGCTGCCCTTCTCCAGAGGCTCTTCCCTATATAATCCAGACATTCTGGTTACCTGTACCTCCTGGCTGTTGCACCTCGTTCCCCTCTCTACCCTTCCCTCCCTGGCCCTCTCTCCTCATATGGCTCAATAAACCTTCTCCACCATACCTAGGAGCACTCATGTCCTTTCCTTTTTCTTTTTTTCATTCACCTCATTCATAAAAGAAAACAAAGAGAGGATCTCTACAGACGCTGACTTGGAAAGACTGACCTTGCCAGATCTGGCAGAGGCCATAGGCTCCACATTGGGCAGCATGTACCGGAAAGTAATGGCTTGAGAAGAGCCCTGGATATCTCGGGGCATGGGGGAGCGATCAGAGATGAAGCCTCACTCTGCAAATGAGCTCTCCACTTAGCTCCCTGCCTGGCTTCCATCTCCTACAACCTTTTAAAGGCATTGTCTTCAACAGTCCCCTCCCCCTCCCCATGCTCTGCCCGGAGCCAGGCTTATGACTGCTGCTCACGGGACAGCGTCTAGACCTATTGTCTCATCGAACTGACACTCAGAGTGGCTGTTGCTCAGGTTGTCAAAATGACCTTCCCTGTCAGCCTCCTTTATCTGCAGAGACTGTGGTGCTTGTGGAAACAAGATGGCCAGGGCTGATGGATGTTTGAGAGGCAAGGCAGGCTCGCCACCTGCTGGTGGATGTGGCAATGGCCCACAGTGACAGAGTTCGCTGAGCACTGAAGGACTGCATTTGTTAGGGGTCCTCGGGGTAGCAGTGGAAGAGGGTAAATGTTTTTTATCTGTACATTTCTTCCACTCCTAGCAAGTAGCCTGGTGTTTCTCTGTAGTCATCCCTCTGCTTACCTGAGGCAAAAAAATAGTTTTGCTGGTTCTGGAACTTCGAATGTGTAGAATCTCGTGTTGTATGTCTTTCATATCTAGTATGGTGTTTCTGCTCGTGGTTTCTGTCTCTACATTTTGGTGGAGTTTATCAGCAACTTATTTCTTATGGTATTGGGAATGCAGCACAGAAGCGCACTTGGTTACCTGCTGATAAACACTGTTTGGGGCTATAACAAATAGAGACATTGTGGCCATTTCTCTAACAGTCATGTTTAAATTAAATGTATCCGTTGTACATCAGAACGTCAGCTCCCCTCTCCTCCCACTATCCCCTCATGGAGATCCTCCCCCATTCCTCCCTCCCCTTTTCGAGAAGGGGGGAGCCCCCCTCTACGTATTACCCATTCACTACCCCCTCTTTAAGAGTCATTTCAAGGACATACATTTTCATTCCTTTTCTGGCCCCCAGGGTAAGCACATGACTGACTTTGAAAAAGTCCTTTTCCCAGTTGCGCTTTGGCTGTGGCTTTCTCATATTATCCATCCTCCGACTGTGTCTGTTTCCCAGGGTGTTGGTCCATTCAGTGTTCTCCAGCCGTTAGAACTAATTCTACAACATTCTCAGCATCCAGAGGAACTCTACCCTCTCCCTGCCATTCAAGCCTGTCCCTAGCAAAAGTATAACCTGCTTAGTCTCTGAAGATCTATTCTGGACATGTCCTACTTAAAAATGCAGTCCTACTGTGTGTGACCTTTTGTGACAGGCTTCTGCCCTTGGCATCTTTTCAACGTCATGCATGCTGTGTGTGTTAGAGACATCACATTTGTTGGTCCATTCGACGGATGAACATACAGTGTTCAAGTTCTCTGGAATACTACTGAGGGGTAAGATTGCTGGGTCATGTGGTGTCTCTGCCCCAGCTACTTCTGAACTCAGGAAGGCCAGTGTGCTCTACCTAGGGCTCCACCCATTGCCAGTGTGCAGTCTCTTCTGCTACCAGGACACACTGCACTGGCAGGGAGGAATCCCAGGAGCTTAGGTAGCTCACCTTGTTTCTCTCCCAGAGGTTGTAGCTCTGAGCTGTTGCCACATTAGAAATGTTTTTTGGCTTATTTGGTCATTTTCTGTTGCTTATAACAGCAGAGTCTAGTATGGTCATTCATAGAAGCTAGGAGCCTAAGACATTTGTACTTTCAAAACTGTAGCATCTGAGAGCTGCATCACCTAAAGTTCCTGGGGCCGGGTTTCTTGTGTGTAATGCCCTCACATGAGCCTTCTTTTGGTTTAATGTGGAGAATTTAATCTTAGGAATGCTGTGGGCACAGAGTCATGCCTGCTTTCTTCCAGGGCCAATTTCTATTAGTGTTGTAATTGGTACTATCGTGTGCTTTTCCAGTCAGCCCCTCACCTTGGCAAAACCAACTTGAGACTTGAAATCAAATTAGGGTTTCTGCTGGAGACTTCTCTCACTTCTATGAACAAATCGGTGTTCTGGGACCACAGAGGAGTGTGCTTATAGGTGTGAATTCTCAAGGGCCACTACATGGCAGTGTAGAGAGACATGGGAAACTGCAGGGGCATACGAAGGGAATAAAGCCCCTCATCCAACATGTAGTTCATGTTTCCTGCTGGGTGTCAAGATTTTAAACACAACTGAGAATATTGCACGCAGAGGCAATGTTATTTTCTACGAGATGTCTCCAGCAGGATGCAAAAAACAGTAGTAGACCAGGCTTGCTCAGAGCCAGAATGTTTGAGGTCTCCGAGTTTGGTCCCCTCAAACCTCTCTCCGCCTACACCCCAACAATGTACCCCACAAAGCCTGCTTACAATTTTATTTGCAGAAGGAACCTAAGAAAAATAAGTAAATGGGTTCATATGCTTTTTCACTTGTAAATTTTGCTTAACCATTGAGCCCAGGTATTACATCCTTTCAATGGTGTTTAACTTTAAAAGCCTCAACATCTCATAAGCAGCGATGATTTTTTCCTCATCACAGCATTTTTACTAATTATTCAGGAATTTCATACAATATACCCTGATCACACTGGCTTTCCATTCCTCCCAGATCCAAAAGTCTACCCTTGCTTCCCCTCTCAAATAGACAAGAAATAGAAAAATAAGGAAAGAAAACAACAATTATAAACAAACAAACAACCTCATCCCAGTCCTCCCACACCAGTCCAACTTGTGTTTTCCATATACTCACTGGGGCCTGGTCAAACTCCCAGGGACCAGCTCCTTAAAGAAAACTGAGTACACCTTCTCCTCTTCCCCTCCCCTTCCCCGCCATAATCTATCAACTGCCAAGCTCTACGCTTCAGTGTCTTTATCACTATTTTTAAGGACTCTTTAGCTTCATGTCTGAACAGTTTCATTGGGGGAGGAGAGGGTGGAGGCCCAGAAGCCTTCAATGTCTTTCATTCTCAGTTATGAGTCTGCAGTCATCAACATCACTGCAAAAGGTGACTCCCTGACCATAAGCCAGCAGCAGCACAGATCATAAATAGCAACATGGTATCCGGCAGCAGTGCTCGTCACAGACATCGACCTGGTTTTGGGCGTCAGTACAGACCACGGACATCAACATGGCCTCTGGCATGTATAGCTGTTAGTAAGACACTTGAGGTTTGATTCTCTGTATAGCTTGGCTGTGTAGTGCCCTGTTCCTTAATGCTCTCCCCCGTTCTCGCTCGGTGTCTGCGCTTTCTCTCAACCTCTCAACATCTCATTGACTTTCCTTTGATTCACTCCAACTCACACCACAGTCCTTTTATGAAATGAATTCAAGGACCCTGCTTGACCTAAGTGGAGGTCTCTAGGATGAGGAGCTCTTCAGACTATGCATAGTAAGGTTGGGTTGCCATGGATACCATTGCTATCCTCATCACTCTCTTCCTTACTATATCCCAGAGTCATAGAGAACACTCACGGGTTTCTGGCAGTCTTCTTATATATGGTGTCACACATGTTACAATGAATGGCCCTACTACATGTCGTAGCCAGGGACACTGTTGACCTTAGAAGTCATTCTGGAATGTTAGACGGCCTGTGGGTCTAAACAAATGTCTAACACAGGTCCCACATTAAGAGCATTATACAGATTGATCCCGGCCCTCTGGTTCTTTGTCTTCATCCCTTCTGTACTGCAACCTCACAGCCGCTCCATAACTGTCCATGTTCACAGCTTCTCACAGGAGGTCACACAACATGGAGCCTTTTGTGTTTGGCTTCTTTCCCTTAGTGATGTGCATTTACATTTTCTTTGGGTCCTCAGGCTTAGGTGTTGGAGCATCTACACTGTTTGGTGTCTGTGGTTTTCCATTTCTCTGTTTACACAGAACTAGTCACTTTCAAGTTCTGGTACCATCAATGAAAGTGCCCCAGGCCTTTCCAGAGAAGGCACGTGAGCACTCAGGTGAGTTAAAGTGACTTTCAAGTGTTGTTATTTCACCTTTCTGAGCTCCTATTTTAAAAGGGTGTTTTGTTTTTCTTGAGAGAGGGTCTCACTATGTAGTCCAGGCTGACCTCAAACTCTTGACTCTCCTTCCTCAGTCCCTGGGGTGCTGGGATTAATGGTATGTGCCATCACATAGAATTCAGATCTGCCCTTTACAGGCAGCATAAAACACATTTGAAATATCTGCAGAGAAGTAGATAAAGCAAAGAAAGCAAAATATTAACTGTAGATGTAGGCAGTAGGTGCATGCATACTGTGCAATTCTTTTTAGCTTTTCTGTGTTTGAAGTTTTTCATAATAGAATATTAATAAAATTAAAAAAAGAAAAACAAAATCTAAAGCCCCTGGAGCATTCTGTTGGCTGTGTAAAATCCGGTAGGCTATTCAGAAACATAGTGGAGGGCTCCTATCGGGCCCTGGGTCTAGTTTCCAGCTGTGGGAAATCGCTTAGCCCATAATGTTGCTGGACTAAAGTGGTGTACCAAGCCCTGAGGTTTAAATAACTCCCTTTCTTTTCCTGCCTGGACCACAGGGAACTGTGCTGCTAGCCACCAGCAGAGGATGCCTGTAATGGTACCAAAAAGGGATTTCAAACTAGGCTCTCCTTTTTGGGACACACAGACATAATTAGATACATAATGGTGGTCTACTGGAAATCAGTAGCAAGCTATGTCTCTGCACACTGAGTCCTTGTGTGTAGACATTAGGACTGCCAATGGTTGCAGTCTTCTGTGCTCACATGTGACTCAACCTTGCACTCCTCTGCAGGAATGAATGTCTACTCTCAAATCTTCCACTGGGTCATAGGACGTTCCCTAGGGACTGTCATCAGATATCAGACTTGGAGAGGCCTTGGTGCTTATGGAGTAAAGAGATATAACCCCCTTACCCCTAGTTCTCACTGTACCTCCCTGATCTTCGTTACATTGTCTCTTGCTGTGAAGAGACACCAGTGGCCTTGGCAACTCTTACAAAGAAAAATATTCAGTTGGGGCTGGCTTATAGGTTCAGAGATTTAATCCATTATCATCATAGCAGAAAGCTTGGAAGTATATAGACAGACATGATGCTAGAGAAGGAGCCAAGAGGTCTATATTTGGATTGGCAGGCAACAGGAAGAGAGTGAGTCACTAGGCCCGGCTTGACCTTCTGCAAACCCAAAGCCCATCCCCAGTGACACACTTCCTCCAACAAGGCCACACCTACTCCAACAAGGCCACATCTCATAATAGTACTTCTCCCAATGGGCCTGTGGGGGGCATTTCCATTCAAACCACCACACTCCTCAAAAGTGGGAGGATCCATCACCTCAGCTGGTTGGTTATTGTCCATCAACAGAATATTGCCCCAAGCAGACTTGTTTAGCCTGGGCACCAATGTTCCCCATTCTGTGATGGGATGACTTGTTTTTCTATCCTCCAATGGCTCAGACTGTAACCTTACTTGCTGTGGTGGTTAGGTTTGACCCCCTTAGACTCAGGTGTTTGAATGCATGGTCCATGGGGAGTGGCCTTATTTGGAGTAGGTGTGGCCTTGTTGGAGGAAGTGTGTCACTGTGGAGGTGGGTTTTGAGGTCTTACAGTGTTCAAGCTCTGCCCAGTGTGATCAAGACCCTCCTCCTGGCTGCCCGTGGAGGACAGTCTCCTCCTGGCTGCCTTTAGATTAAGATGTAGAACTCACTGCTCTTCCAGTATCATGTCTGCCTGGACACTGCCATGCATCCCACATCTGAAACTCTAAGCTGGCCCCAATTAAATGGTTTTCTTATAAGTGTTACCCTAGTCATGGTGTCTCGTCACAGCAATGAAAACCCTAACTAGACACTTGGAAATAGGGTAATTGTAAGTGCAATTGTTAACACGATCTCATTACATCTTATCTCAATGGTGGCATCTCTGTCACAAACTTCTAACCCTCAGAACTGTAAAGAGTTAGAAATGTCTACTGTGTGGTCTACTGTAGTGCTTTCAAGGTTCCCTCCCTGAAACATCCACACCCAGCCTTTCTTCATGGCCTGTGTTCTTGTCTCATAACACACACTTAGAATCGGAAGCTCTTGCTCAAGAAATGATGGATAGGGTCTAGGTTCTAGAGGTGAATGCCCTGGGTTTGGTAGTGGGGCCACCCAAGGATATAGCTGGGTACTGTGTAGCCCACAGAGGTTCCTCTGAAGGGACTGGGCCCTGGTCTCTTCTCAGTTGAGTCTTTGGTTTCCATGGGTCTCTGGCAACATTTTAGTCAGTATCATAGGATTCCACATTGCTCCAAAGAAGTTTCCTTGTGGCTGGAGCCATTTGCAGGGTGTAGGGGTGGTCCCTGAGGAAAACACAAGGCTGTGTGGGATGACCCAGACAATGTGAAGCCTGTGCAAACGTGTGGGTGGGTCCTGCAGCTGACCAAACACCATGAGTCACTTTGCCGCGACTTCTGGAGTCTTGGTTCAGGTGGGTGTTTTTAAAGGACAGGCCTTCAAGGAAACCTGTTTATAACTGTGGGCAAAAGAGGTGGCCTCTGGGTGCACACTGCTCTCCTGCTCTGGTGACTTCAGTTCAGGAACAGTTTGACTCTCTTAAAAGCCCAGCAGCTGTTGGCAGTGTCAGGGGGAGCTTATTTCCCAGAGAATGCATCTGTGGAGGAGAAATGTGTAGGTCTCCTTGGTCTGAATGTCCCACTCTGGGGATGTCCAAACCAAGGAGGAGCACCCTTGCTGGTGGAAGTTCAAGAAGAGTGGAGATGTGAGCGGAGGTGAAATGAGTGCTTCTGGACCACATGCCTGAAGGGAGGTAATGCTTACGGCCCAGGATCTGGAAGATGTGGTGTACGGTTACAAGCTGTAGCAGAGGCCTAGACCTTAGGATGGGAGCTACTTAGTGGCACTGGAGGCTGAGCAAAGAGCAGAGGGCACTGGCTCCTCCTCCAACCAGCAGGGCTCCTAGGTCAGCTTGCGTTTCTTACAGCAAGAAATAAAAACTGATGCGTTATAGAAGCCACTGTTGCCTGGGGTCTTTGTTACAGGGACTGGGAGATAAAAGGGTTGAATGCCAGACTTCGTGGGTTCAATCCTGGATGCTGAGATTTTCTGGCGGAGGGAGAGTGTTTAAGGGATTGGCCCCCCTTTGTGGTGAGAATCCAAGCAAGGAGTGCTTCATGGAGCACATGCAACAGCACCTATGATGTTCACCGAGTCAGAGAATGACTCAGCAGCCAGCTTGGAGCTTGAGCAGCACACAGGTCCTCAGTGTAGCCTCTTTAGAGCGGTTCACTGTGCCCTATGTTCTCAGCACCCAAAGCTGTGCTAGAGACCTCCACAGAGCAGAGCTTGGCCAAGTGTGCACATGCCCATAGGGGATGTTCAGACCAAGGAGCAGATTCACTTGGTAATAAGAGTGACTCCTAGGGCACCGTACTACTATAAACAAGAAAAGAGGATTCTTTTCTCTTAGCGGCTTCTTGTATTAAACTGTGAGAAATAGTCTTCTGTGGGTTGGCTTGAGGAGGCTGCATCCATTTGTTTTTTCCTAATGACAAAAGAAAAAAGATGAGCAAACATGTGATGAGCAAACATGTGGGGCAAAGCCCACAAGCATTTTATCCAGACACTACAGAATCTGTTCCAACACTAATGAGTTCAAAACAAGAGCTTCCCAGGCCTAGATAGAGAGCTCAGTGGCTAAGGGCACTTGCTCTTGCAGAGAACCCAGGCTCAGTCCCCCACACCTACATGGACACACACATCAGTGTGGGATTCCGGTCCTAGGGTATCTGATGCCCTCTTCTGGTCTTTGTGGGCACTGCATGTAAGTGGTACACAGGATTCATGTAGGTAAAACACCTGCACATTATTTTTTTTTTAAATGTATATATATAAAAAGTCAGTGACTCATGGTATCAGTGACTCATGAGGACATCCCAAATGAATATGACTGTATTTTATCTTGTCAGGTCATGTCTGAGTGCTCCTTTTAAGCCCCAGTGGAAGCCATGGCAACTGTCACACCCATTGGTGATGGAGTTCGGACTGGAACAGACCCTTGGGTTCCCTTCAGGACTCAAGTTAAGGATACAGTAGCTGAGCGGCAAATGTCTACTGGTGCTCACTTGCTACTTTACCTGGCAGGGACACACCCCAGAGCTACTCTTGGGGTTCTGACTGTACCCAGCTGACTGATATGTGAAAGAGCCTGGGAACCCTCTTACCTTCTGCCTGGAGAGGCCACACAGTGGGCTACTACTGAACTCCAAGGCTCTGCCATGAAGCTTCCTTCAGGAAACCTCCCTGATTTCCCATGTGACATGTGTTCCTCAGGCACATTAGGTACACATGGTAGTCTATGGGGCTGCCCACCTACTTGCACCTACTTGAGGTTCCCTAGCACTCACTGTAAATGCTTCTGCCTAGCCAGGCTGAGGTTGCTGCAGTCCAAGGCCCTGCGCTGTTCCCGCAGCAAGCGCTGCTGCTGCCGTTCATGCAAGAGGCTGACATGAGCCTTCTGGATCCTGCGCAGGTCCCAGTCCATGCTGTGCTGGCGCTCTTCCTCCTGAAGTCTCTGGAGGCAGGAAAGCGATTTACTACCTCCTCTTGGACTCAGGAACCCTGGGGGGTTCATCTGGGAAGCCTCTTTTTATGGATGGGGAAACTCAAGCTTGGAGAAGGGGAAAGGAGGTGGCCTCTCCCACCCTGCCTTTGTCCTGTGTGGCCTGGCTGCTTTCCTGTCCTCAAATGGCATCGATGCCCTCTTATTCCTGAAGGAACAGTGGGGACCTGCCTTCCACAGTGCTCCCAGCCAGACTGATTCCTGTCAGGTCCTCAGGAGGGTTCCCAGCTGGCATTACAAAACCTGATACTATCCCAGCAAGCTGTCCAACATGGGGGTTGCTTGTGGAATCCTTGAACATACAGACATAAGTCTCACTCAGTGGCAACAATGTCACCAGGGGGGTATTGGGGATAGCCTAGTTCCAAATAACCTGCCTTTCAGCCCTGGATATGCACTCCAGAACCTTCTTTGCCAAGCATGGAGTCCTCCAGAGGACAGTGGGGAGAAGTGGCTCCCAAGAGGGTTCAGTTCAGTGGACTTCCCACAATAATCTCCCAGAAGAAGCAACAGGGTGGGCCAGGCTGAGGAAAGATGAGCATCCACACCAGAGGGGCAGGGGTGTCCAACATGGCCTTGTGTTAGCCTGCACTGGTTTAGCCAGCTGAGAAGAGTGGTCATGCTTCTGGGAATCTCAGAGGCCTCTCTGTAAAGAGACTGCTCAAAGGCACACTTGCTTCAACATGAGCTCTGTTTCCCAGATCACCCGGGGCTCAGAGAGCATGGGGAAGACAAAGCAGCAAGAGCCATGGAACCCGGGCCCAAGCAACTATTTTAATGTGGTCTTTCTCCCTTTGTGTGTTCCTGCCTTTAAATCTTCTAGATTAAAAATTGGACCAAAATGCTGGGTTCAGGGCAGGTGGCCAACCTTCGCTGCACAGCCACGCTGAACAGAAGTATGACAGACAGGCAAGGCCTGCCATTTACATTCTGTTCTCTCCACTCAGGCCAGCCCATACCATGTGATTCTCACAGGCCAGCCCACCATGCGCCTCTCACAGGGCTGCCCTTCCTCGCCCCAGCGCTTCTGCCTGCTGGGTTGCTAGGGGGCCAGTCCACATCCTGGGAGTCGCTTTGGTGCAGGGATTTCCTCTCTATTCTCCAGGGACATTTTCCTTCCCTGAGCTTACAGGACATCTCTCTGGCACCTGTCTACCCACCCCTTTCCGCTGGCTTCAGCAGGTCCCTGCTTTATAAATCATGACCATGCCTGAGCCCCAGACCTCAGGGTTCCTCCCCCGTCTGCACTTGCCCATGATGGCACCCATGATGGCTACCTTGCTACTCTTTGTAACAACTATCACATGTAAGACTCTAGCCTCCACCTTGTTCTGAGTCCCGATCCCACCCTGCTCCCTCCTCAGCTTTCTCCCACCTACCCTTTACCTGGAAACTGTAGACAGAAAATGATATGAATCCCTCCGTAGCTATTATTCTCATCCTTGATAGAAAAGGGGCTAGTGATACATTTCCTAATGTCCTTTATAGTTAGATTAACTTTCTAAATGTTGTCTGATAAACCATGACTGGAAATACCTTGTGAAGCTCCTTTAAATTGTTACCCTCACTTCTCCAGTTTGCCCATGCATGCGATGGCTGGCATTTAAACAGCCATTGTACACGAGGACAGGACCAGATGCCAAGGATGGCAGAACAGCGTGACCACAGAGCTGCTCTGAGGACTGATACATACGGACAGATTCTACCTGGCTTAAAACGCTGGAGTTGGTGCCTTTTCGGGTTTCTTCTTTTTTTGCCACCTCAGGCAAACCTAACGCACAGTGACCTTATGCAGTTAATATATCCAAAGTTGTACTTGTTGTAAGCTCCCTGGCCCTCCCAGCCTGCCCCTTGCCCCAGCTTCCCATCTCTGTAGACACCAGTTTCATCCTCCAAAAGGCCTGCAGTCACCCTCCACTCCTGTCTCACGCATGATAAACACATCATATGTGGCCAGATTTCCTGGCTCTTATCCCTCACCACAGTGAAACCTGCCCACAGCAGAGGCATCTCTCAGAGTGAGCACTGACACAGGAGCTGGGTGTGTGGGCAGCTCAGGGGCACAGACGTGACTCTGTAGTCCAGAAGGGACTCACCAGCTTCTCCTGGATTTGCTGCTTCTGTGTGTACCAGATCTCCTCCAGCTGTTCCCGGTTCATGCCCTTCCAGCGGTCACGGACCACATGGTGAGGCCCAAAGGAGCTGGCTGCCTTTTGAGGGTTCTCAGAGAGCAGGTCCCCACGCAGCAGGTTGGTGATTTCGGCCATGTTGTCTTCTTGTTCTTGTTGCTTCTCTTGCTTCTTTCTTTCTGCCAACTCCACAACCTGTGTAGAGAAGGACCTCAGAACATGCTGTTGTGAAGTGTCTGCAAGGTGAAGCCTTTCCATCTGGGCCCTGGCTGCAGACTGGGGACCCCAGCTATCAGAGAAATGTTGGGCAGTGGCTGGGCTTTGGGTCATTCCCCACAGCAGTGTGCACAACTGTGGATTTCTATACCAACTTGTCAAAGCAAGGCACTGCCCCACTGGCTTGTCTCTAAGCAGTGCATCCTGTGGTCCCTAAAACCTTTAGACACCTGCACACAAGCCAACACAGTGTGACTTGTAAGGGTAGAAGCACACTGCTGCCCCAGCAGTTCTGACAGTTTCAGCAGACTCCGTTACAAATGAGTTCCTGTCCATTCACCATTCAATGCCTGGAGGTGAGAGACTGTGTGATTGGTACAGTAAGTCACCTGCCCTCACTAGGCTGCAGATATTTCTCCGAACGTTCAAGAGATGGTGTGATGGTTATTCATGGTTGTCAATTTGACTACATCTGGACTTAGGTTAAACTCAAGCTGCTGGGTACATATGTGAGGGACTCTTTTGGGGGGGATCGTCTGAGGTGGGAAGACTATAGTAGTTTGAATAAGAATGGCTCCCGAAGGGATTAGAAGGTTAGGAGGCGTGGCCTTGTTAGAGGAAGTGTGTTGCTGGGGATAAGCTTTCAAAAGTGTGGACACCAGGCCCAGTGTTTGTCTCCCTATGCCTGTGGATCAGGATGAAAAGTTTTCAGAAACTTCTCCAGAACCATGCAAGCCACCATGCTCCCATCATGATGATAACCCTCTGAACCTGTAATTTTCTAAATGCTTTCTTTCATAAGAATTGCTTTGCTCATGGTGTCTCTTCACAGCAATACAACAGCAAGACAAAGCTTATATAAAGGGCATGGGAGAAGGGAGCTCTTGCTCCTGGCTCACTTATCCTCACTCTCTGGCAAGTTCATTACTCCACTGGTGTTAGAATCCACTTCTTTGAGATTCTGAGGTGACCACCTCATGCACGGAATAACAACTATTGGGTTTCTGGACTTTCTGTCGGCCATTGTTGGAATAGCCTGACCCATAGCCTATAAAACCATAGTAAATCTATATTCATTCATTCTGTCAGTTCTGTTGTCTAGAAAACCCTGACTAATACAGATGGGTTAGGAGACATTTCCCAGCATCAGCTGATCTTAGAAAGAATGGGCAAAGGACTTGAAAGGCCGGTGTGGAATGGGTTTATAATCCTTGCTAGCCTGTATAAAGGACACACAGTCCAGGTATTTTATTTTCAAGCCAACGTTTAGCATTAGAATCCAAGCCACATCAGACCAACCCATTACAGGCAGGGGCTTTCAAGAGGACATCTGCTTTGTCACCCAGCACAGGCTTTGTGGCAGACAAGATCAAATTCAGATACTTACCATTTAGTACTTGGATATTCTTGGAAAATTGTTCATCCCTTCTGAGCCTTTCTTTAATCAGTGAAATGGCATTAATCAGCCTGTCTGGTAGGGCGGTCAAATAGGCAAACATGCCAACAGGGAATTGTTGCCAGGATTAAAAGCCACCAGAGTTGGAAAGATAGCTTAGTGTTTAAGAGCAGAGGACCTGAGTTCTAGTCTCAGCACCCATATCAGGCAGCTTCCAGCTCTCTGTAACTCCAACTCCAGAGGATCTGACAGTTGGTCTCTGAAGGTACCTGCATCCACATGGCACACATGCACACACACATACACACAACTAAAAATAGTCTTGAACTTGTGGCTACCATTCAGAGTCCTGACAACGTGCTAAACTGTCTTAACACCACATGGGTTCTCAAATGTAATAGCAAATGTAATAGCCATTACTGCTGACTGGGACACTGTGCCTGACCATGGGCATATTCTACCCTACAAAATGTAAGCAAGGGAGGCTGTGCAGGTTCTTGGAGGACACGGATGGGACCAACCACATCCTCTCCTTTCTGCACTGCTGGGACTCTCTCCATCAGCTGCTCCGACTCAGCCAGCCTGGGATGGACATGCAGCAGGAGGGGAACATTGGTTTTGTGCCGAGAGCCACTGAGGTCTTAGGTATGTCTTTCCAGAGTAATAGTGCATGGTTTTGGGTAAAGTGGGTGCTGTCTTCACCCTCATTCTGAACATGATAAAACAGGTGTCTATGGGCTTGCCTAAGGCTGCAGAGAAGGGCTTTGCCTTAAACCTTGAAGGTAGGCTCTGAAGCCTGCATGCTACACCCTGATATCACACCACCTTCCGATAGAATAAGCAGTTCCCACTGTGCCTGCCTTGCTGACAACCAATGGCCCATCTGAGATGTTCTTTTCTTCTTTGGCACGGGGTCTCTCTGTGTCGCCCAGCAGGGCTGTGAACTCTTCCTACCATCTCCTTGGACTGCCAGAATTACAGGTGTGGATCATCATGCCCAATGTGGAATTTCCTTTTACTTTTCCTGGCTAAATGTCGAAGTCTGATACCAGTCGGGAATAGGCGCAGTGAAGGCTGAAGTACAGCTTCCTCAGATAGAGGCGCTATGACAATGCTGCACTGAGTATCCATCTGTATGGGGAGCTGTGGGGTCTGAGTGTATCACTACAGATGCCAAACATCGTGGTACAGGCCTTTAACCTTGACACTCGGGAGGCAGAGGCAAGCAGACCTCTTTGAACCTGAGGCCAGTCTCCTCTACATATTGAGTTCCAGGAGAGCCAGGACTACATAGTGAGACCTTGTCTTAATTTAAAAAAAGAAAGAAAGAAAGAAACAAGAAACAAGAGTAAATGTGAAATAAAGTCAGCTATTTTCTTCCTAAGACCATAGGTCTAGAGACAGGGTAAATCACCAGGAATAGAACCACAAGAGAAAACAAACAAAACAAAACAACAACCACCAAAAAGAACCAAACAAAACCAAACCAAACCAAAGAACAGAGGAGGAGTTAGTTTCCAGAGGAGTAAGAAACTTGGAGCTATTTCAGGAGGGGATGGAGGAGAGGAAGCTTATGAGGAAGCAGGCAGTTGGGAAGAGGAGGGTGAGCACTGACTGACTGATTACTGAGCGTCTGGCCCGGTAAGACTGAGACAAGCCCAGACCAAGGGGTGCTCATCTGGACACATGTTCCCATCCTCATTCAGAAGGTTTTAAAAAGTGAGCCCCTCCCCAGGCTCTGCAGCTTCTTGTATGGAGAACTTTATAGGTTTCACTCTTAGTTGAGGGACATGACAAATCAGATTCCATCTACCTCTATCATGGGGTGAGCCCTGTCAGAGCTGGTAGTATGAGCAGTTGTCTGGTCTTGGAACCCCTCAAAACTCCAGGGGCCCCCAGGAAGCTGCCATGTGCACGTCCTTCCCTTTAGACTGAGCTCAGGATATGTATACCTGGTTCTTGTTGAACGCTTTCACAGCTGCGCAAACTTCCTTCCTGGTGGAACCTTCTAGCTTCTGCAAGTCTCTGATTGCTTCATCGAACTTTAGTCTTGTCTGAGTGTGGAGGTGTTCTGCCAGGGGACAAGACACCATCAGCCTGAGTATGCTGTCTAGAAGCACCATCCAATGGTGTGTTGATTTACACTCATTCCTTACCATGGGAGAGAAGGGGGAGTGAGTGGAGGGAGAGGAGACTATATGCCTCATAGGTTCTAGGAGATTTAAAGTGTAGCTCCTACATCTTTGTGAGCAACAGGTACTAGCAATCGCTATGGATCGATGATATCTGTTGTGAATTGGTGATGTCTGCAACAGTCCTGAAGTAGATTAGTTAGGCCTTGCTAACTCTGGTCTATCAGGAGATGGTTTCAGCCCTGCAAAGGCAAGAAGTGGTAGGAACCCAGAAAAAAAAAGGCTGTAGAAACCAGCCAAGACCCAGAGCAGAGTGCCAGGTCACAGATACTTGTGGGATAGTAGCAGAACTTTGCTAGGCCAATGAAGGGGACCAGGAAGGATGAAGGTCAAAGGCACCAGGAGTGAAGTATAAAGGCCTATAGCCAGAACAGGCTTCCAAACATGGCCCAGCACTGTTAACAGCAGCTGTTGCTTAACCTCTGTGCCCCGCCATCACATTGCTGATGAGTAATGGACATGGGAAAGGCACGGGCCAGCAGCTTCTGCTTTCTGTGCTTGTGCTTTGGGGGCTTCTCCATATCTCTAAAACCAAACAGACTCTTCATTGTGCTGAGGATGCAGGGCCTCAGACATGCTAAACAAGTGCTCCTTCCTGCACTGTGCTACCCCTGAGTCATATGGACCAGTCTCATTAGCCTTGACTTTCCAGCCTCTGCATACCTTCAGCTCATTCTTCATTTGTTAATCTGGCAAGTACCAGAGGGTGATGAGGAGCCGAGATTGGGCCCCATATTGCTCAGGACGCACACATAACATAGAGAAACACGTTTCTCTGCCGTCCTGTAACTCAAAAGCCACAACCCTCCGCCAAATAGATATATAAAGGGTGATAGTCCACAGAGGAAAGGGGGAGGGGGAAGAAAATGTAGGGAATGCTTGGCTTGGGAGGTTGGAGGGTAGGGCCCAAGAAACAGCTTCTCTAGGAGGACATGTTTATTCAAATCTGAAGGACTAAATGGTCAGGGCAGGTGCAGAGGACCTGAGGTGGGAGAGACAGAATGGAATCTCAAAGTGAAAGAGCCAAACCTCTAAAATGCCATGAATGAGCTGATGTTGTCTGGGTGGGCAAAGGCCCAGCATATAGAGTCTGTGGGCTGTGTAATGATTTCAGTCTTATTTATGTCCTGTGAAGGCGTTAGATAGTATTGAGCTGGGATGAGAGCATGGGTGTGGCAGGGCGTGGCTCAACTTGACAGTAGGTGAGAAGTCTCATTCTGCCTGTCATGTTAAGAGTGGACTAGACAGCCAGGGCTACACAGAGAAACCCTCTCTCCAAACTTCCCCCCCCCCCCCCAAAAAAAAGAAAGAAAAAGAAAAAAAAGAGTGGGTCAGAGAGGAGAGTAAACAGTTACAAAGCCATTAGCAGAGGCCCGTCCAGGTGAGAAAATGCCATGGTTTGTCTCACAGCGGTGGTGAAAGGAACAGTGGGCAGGGGGTAGTTCAAAGTGTATGCAGGGGGTAGAAGAAGAAGCACAGTTGAGGACGGCTAAAGGTCAGGATCGCCTCCTAGGTTTCTGGTTTGACAGCAATGAGGGAGCTGAAGGAGAAGCAGATCCAACAGAGCAGTCCAGGGAGGGAACTGGCCTGGGAGTCAAATAAATGTGTCTATCAAGGAGGCTGAGGCTGAGAATGGACAACCCTGGGCCAGGCTGGTCCCTGCAGCTCGAGGACATGTGGACATGAGCCTGGGGAGGAGAAGGCCATCTGGGAAAAAGGCTTGGAGGAGCCCAAGCTGAGTAAAGAGACTGAATTATCACAGAGATGGGAGCAGCTGAGGAGGGGAGGGCAGTGGCTCCCACTTAGTTCAGGTTTGCTCTTCAGTCACTAATGATGTACCCAGAGGACCAGATGCTGGCTGCTGTGACTGCCTGCCTAGGAGGGGCTGACAGCCTCTGTGGAGGCAGAACATTCTGGGGGTTTTGTGTTTTTGTTGTTGTTGTTGGTTTTTTTTTGCATTCCCCCTGGAGAGGTTCTCTCATGTCTGAATCCAGAGGTTACCTGGATCCAGAGAGTCCTGATGAGGACCTGCTAGCACTGGGCCTATGACCGGGCTCCCAAAGTACCCAACGGAACCTTCATTGCCACACCCAGGAGACTTGCGAGACTTATACATTATACACATTTATTCATTTTCCAAGCAGGCTGTGCCTCAGTGCCTGCCTCCAGGTTCCTGCCTTACTTGAGCTCTGCTTCAGCTGCCCTCAGTGATGGACTGTGACCTGTAAGTTAAATAAACCCTTTCCTCCACACGTTGCTTTTGGTCAGGTTGTTTTAGCACAGCAATAGAAAGCAAACTAGGACAGTGAGCATGCTCAGAATGTGTCCCCGTACTGAGGAGGCCCACTTGGAGATGCTGACTCGTAGGGCTGAGGTTTTGGCTTTTGTAATGTTAGGTAGGGTTTGAAAAAGCATCCACTAACACTGAGCTAGAGGCTGACTTGCTGGAAAGACTCTTGTGCTCACCTCGTCCTCTCTTTCATTACCTGCCAGTTTGTGGTCCGCCCGGGCTCTCTCCCATTCCCCCTGCTGTTGCCGAGACCATTCTCTGTTCTGTTCCTTTTGGAACCTCTTCCTTTCTTGGAAGCTTAAATCCTCTCCCATGAACTTCTGCATTCCTGATATGGTGTTCCGCATGTCATTGTCTGAAACCCGGGCTGGAAGCTCTTTCTTAAGGGCCAGGGGGTCAGAAAGATCAAATTCACGGCGAGTTTCTGGCTTCTGGAAGCTCTGCTGGAAGTCATTGATAGCTCTACACAGTTGTTTCCTGTTCCTCTGTTCCCGGCCATGCATTATGCACATGACTTTGTCGTTGTGCTTCATCTCAGCAGCTAAGAAAGACACAACATTCGAACAAGCCAAGATGGGTAACAATCTGCTTTAAAACAATTTTCATGACTTAAAGACAAGGTTCCAAAACTGTAACCAATAAAGGAGCAGTATCTACATATACAAAAACTGATCTTAAATACACAGGAAAACTAACTCAAAGATGAGCACAGGCCAGGACAGGCACAGCACTGTAAAGAAACCCAAGAGCACCACACACTTAGAAAGTAATATTAACCTTTCATGGGACACACTTAATGAACGTCAGGAAGAAAGCTTCAAATGTTGCCAATGGCTGCATTAGTAATGATGTGAGGAATGAGGCTGAGATTGTCCCTCGTACTGCTTGTTGAAGCATAACTTTACATACTTGTAATAAAGCAATCTGACCCACCGATTCCATTCCAGTGTCCCTCTCACATGTACACAGAGACATAACATGTGGACGGTCACTGCAATAGTGTTTGCCAGAAGAAGAAGGAGGAGGAGGAGGAGGAGGAGGAGGAGGAGGAAGAAGAAGAAGAAAAAAGAAAAGAAAGAAAGAAAGATAGACCTTTAAAAATCTGGGTGTGGCAGTGCGCACCTTCAATCCCAGAACGTGGGAGGCAGAGGCCAGCCCAGAGGTTTATGTGGCTTCTGTACTACCTGCATACACAAATGTGCATACCACACACAGACAACAAAACATAAAGACACAAAGATCCACAAAAGCAAGTTCATCGTATCATGGTCATACAGGTAGTACAAGCATAAACACATTGGAAATGCACACTTCCATAGGAAAAAGAAAAGGGGGAAATTAGAATTGGGGTGGGGCACTTGTGCTGTATACAACACAGTTCTCAGAATGAACTCTTAAAGGAAAATACCAGAGGCCAGCACTGCAAAATGTGGACACTGGACCTGGTGGCAGCTGCGTGTGTCTCTGTTACACTGGTGTATAAGTTTGAATTACTTTACACATTAAAAATAAACAAGACTGAAAAGTTTGGAAAATGGCAACTTCCCTCATAATCCAGCTGCTCCCACATTAACCACTGACAACAGGTTTTGTCTTTTTCTAGTCGTGCCTTAAGACTTCAGTTGGTAGCCCATGTGTCTCTAAGATTTTGTATGTCCAGCTTTTTTATATTTACAAACCCCTATGGTGTTTTTAAAGGCCAAGTGTTTAACCAGTTGGTGAAATTGCTAGCCAAGAAAGGAAAACTGGATTCTGTTTGCAATTTTGATCTAGGACCTAGAACACTACTTGAGCCATAAAAATCACTCAGATGGCTCAGAACTTAAAACTCAAAACTGCTTTTTCTTGACAGGAAGAATATGCTCACTTAGTTAACCGAGCACAAGAACATGTGAAATTTTAAAAGACCATGAAAATGATAACCACTCGTGTGTGTGTGTGTGTGTGTGTGTGTGTGTGTCTCTATCTGGAGACACAAAGCAGATGCTCTGGTTTTCTCAGTTGTGCAAGAAGGAAGACACAAGGCCCTAAGAGATAGATGGGCATTTTAGAAATGCTCACCAAAGGTTTCATGCCTAGCTTTTTCTGTTGCTTCTTTTATCTTCTGGTCACGGACTTGAACATCCCAGGCTTGTGTGTCTCCCTAGGAATGGACAAGGGAAGAGAGGTTAGAGACAGCTAGCATTATTCAGCAGGCCATGAACCCCCTCATCTGGCCACAAAATCAGCAGGTTGCCTTCCCATGCTTAGATGCCTTTGCTTATGGCTGGGTCTTCTACCTGTGCCATCAGGTGTCACCAGAGCCTCCTTCATTTCCTACACACACACACACACACACCATTGTTTAAGTACTACTCCTCTGTGGCGCCCTCTCTGATTTCCCCTCCAGGTTCCAGTCGGTGCTGGTGTGGATCCCACTGCATTTTCTGTGTTTTAAAGTCTTCCTCTTACCCTATTTCAAGGTCTCCCACTTCCTGGTCCCTATTCAGGCTAGCCAGGGCATTTGGCACCTGGAAGAAAGCAAATGTCTCTCTTCTCCAACTGGATCCCGCTGGGACACTCCTGGGCAGGTAAGGATTTCCAAATCCATCCAGCCAAACTTGGTGCTTCCATATAAAGGCTCCACCAGAGCCTTGACTACTCTCTGTCCCGTCCCTAGTGCCTCACCCCGATGATCCTGTTCCTGGCGTCGAAGACCCGTCCCTGCCTGCACAGGTCCATGTACCGCCTCTTGGCTAGTCTGGCCTCCTGTTGTAGGTCCTTTGGCATCACCACCTCCATGGCTCTGAGATTCGGCGGGGCTTCAGGAGCTTTCCGAACAAACACGGTAAGAAAAACTCACAGGGAAAAAAACAAACAAACAAACAAACAAAACCAAGCTACGGAGCCGAGAAGCAGCGCCCACAAAAGTTAGAGAGCAAGTCTGTCCTGGCGGCCACCCGCAGCCCGCTTTTCCTGAGGAGTTGTGGCTCAGAGATCGGATTCCCCGGGTAACGCCAACCTCCGTTGCTAAGCAACGGCGGCCCCCTCGCTCACTCGAGCCAGTCTCGCGAGACTTAGGGGAAAAGAAAAAAAAAACCTTCCCGCGCTTTTCTCACGGGCACAGGGCACACGAGGAAGCGGCTGAGGCTCGGAGCGCAGCCATGGGGCGCCTTGAGCTGCTGCTCGTGGAGAATTTCAAGTCGTGGCGAGGCCGCCAGGTCATCGGCCCTTTCAAGAGGTTCACCTGCATCATCGGCCCCAATGGCTCCGGTAACCAGCACCCCAGAAATCCACGGCCTTCGGGGATCCACGGGCCACTGCGGCCCGCTGTAGACCTGAGGGAACCCAGGGACCCACTCTCGCCTGTTGTTGGCTAGAGGGGACTGAGCCACCCCCAGTCCCCGTTGTTGCCTCCTGTGGGTCTGACGGGGCGGAGACCACATACCGCAACTCCGTTGTGACTGTGGTAGTCCCGAGGAGACCCAGGGCCCTCAGTAGGCCTTAGGGGACCCAAGGTCCCAGGTTAGACCGAGGGGCCCACTGTCGCCCATTGTTGGCCTGAGGGGACCGAGGCACCCCCAGGACCTCGCTGTTGCCTGCGGACAGCCCTTAGCTCCCCCGTCCTGCCCCGACATCACTGTTGACTGTTGTAGGCCCAAGGGAATGCAAGGACTGGCTATCGCCTTAAGTTCCCCCCATCCTTTGTTGGCCTGAGGGGACAGAGCCACCCCAATCCCTGCTGTTGACTGCTGTAGGCCTGAGGGGCTCCAAGCCCCTTCCTCAGCCCAGTCTGTTCGTCTGGAACCTTCCCCCACCTCCCCACGCTCCCCATCTATCTGAGAGGACCCAGGTGCCTCTGTAACCCTGTTGTTGGCCTGAGGGGACCAAGCACCCCCTACCAAACCCACCCACTCCCTCCCCTTCACCCACTGTAGGCCTGAATGGGACCCAGGGGCCTAGGGGCCCACTGGTCTGAAGTTTCAGTGTTTCCTAATGGACTAGGCCCAAGAGCCCCGAATCCTGGACCACCAACCCTTGCTGACTGTCCTCATCCCTCCCCTGTCCTCCTTCCCTGTAGTCCCGTGTTGTGTCCCTCTCCCCCCAATTTCAACCCAGCAACAGCAAGTACTAAGAATGCAATGGATTTGGCCTTTGTTAGAACAAAAACAAAACACTTGTAACCCAAGCATAGTTAATATGAAGAAAGGGAATTTTAGAGCCTAAACGATAATTTCTAGAATAGTTCTCCTAGAGCTGCATTTAAATAATTCATTGCAGATGTCGCCAGTCTGAGCACTTGAAGTTTTATAGTTTTGATAGAACAGACTCATCTTTAATATTCCTTATATAGCAAATCTACCATTGGGTGAAGATCTCCATGACTACCCTGTGGTTTAATGATTTGCTAGGAGATCCTTCAGTGTTTGACATCGTTTATTCAGGGTTATGCATTACAGCTGAGAGGTAAAAAGCAAACTCAGCAGTGGGAAAAGATAAATTCCTTCAGCAGTATGTTCTCATGTTGAAATGTCACCTACCAAGTAATCTCATGGACTCAGTGCACAGGGAGATGGCCATGCCCTTTACCTAGCACATACCAAAATTCCAGAATCCTAGAAGAAAGCACATATTTAATCCTAGTGATGTCTCACTAAGTTTCAGCACCATGAGCCATTATTACCAAGAAATTGTAGAAACCCTGCCCAGATCCAAGTATAAAAATCATGAAGATTCTAGCAGTCATATTCTATACCTTTAGAAGATCGTACATTCAGTTAGCATTTAGTGTTTTCAATTTTTTTAAGTATAAAGGTGTCTTGTGCTGTTGTGATCTGTATGTGATCATTTCTTCACAAAATGGGAGTTAGTAAAATAGAGACATTAAATGATTTGCTCTAGTGTGATAGCCAGTAATGGGAGGTTGCTGAGATCCATGTTTGTTTTGTTTAATTTTATTTGGTTAATTCTTTTTTTTTGTTGTTTTTTTGTTTTTTTGTTTTTCGAGACAGGGTTTCTCTGTGTAGCCCTGGCTGTCCTGGAACTCACTCTGTAGACCAGGCTGGCCTCGAACTCAGAAATCCACCCACCTCTGCCTCCCAAGTGCTGGGATTAAAGGTGTGCGCCACCACTGCCCGGCTGGTTAATTCATTTTTTGATTCATGTATTTATATCCTTACGTTCATACTTCTGCCACAGCTACGTGAAAGAAACAGTCTACCTGCCTGGAGATTTTTAGTCAAGAAGATTTTAAACATTGACAAGACAAAACTTCTGAGACTTACATATTGGTTATATTTCACTTCTGTTGGTAGTTTGATTTCTTTGGCTCTGAGAAGGTTTTCAGTCATTAAGAATGAAGCTTAAACTCTTTTCTTCTCCAGGAAAATCTAATGTAATGGATGCACTTAGTTTTGTAATGGGAGAAAAGACAACTAATTTAAGAGTAAAAAACATTCAAGAACTTATTCATGGAGCACATATTGGGAAACCTGTTTCTTCTTCTGCAAGTGTGACAATTATATACATAGAGGACAGTGGAGAAGAGAAAACATTCACAAGGATTATCCGAGGTAGAGAGACAGAGAGAGGGGTGTGTGTGTGTGTAAATTTTAGTTCAGGGTCTGATTGTCTGCTCTCTTTGAAGTCTGGAACTTACTAATTACTGGTATAGTCAGTACAAGATTTCTTTTTCTTAGAAGCATATAGCAGAGCCTGTTTTATTCCCTATTAAGACTCTTGCTTAAGCTGACTCACTTGTTCTATACTCTTACTGTCAAGGAACATTTTTATACTTGGATATTTGCTTAAGATGGAGGAGGGAGCCTACCTTTAACATGGAAACATGCAACTTCCTCAGCTTCTCTTTGCTTGTTTTCCTAGTAAATAATTACATGTATATTTTTGGCTTATATACACCTAAAAACAACTTGAATAAAATGTTTATTATTATTTATTCATGAATTCTCTGTGTTACTCTAATAACTATTATGTCTCACCTGTAATATACCTTGCTTGGACTTTATAGAGTTATAAAAAGTAGGTATATATTTTATTGTTGTTTCTTGTTGCTGTTTCTATTTCACTAAAATACATACTCCCACCTTCCTTCCCTCCCTCATTCCCTTTCTTGACAGGGCCTTATAGTCCAGGCTGACCTTTAGCTTACAATCCTACTTAGGCTCTAAAGTACAGGCATTGCACACATGCACTATCATGTCTGATTTCACTACATTTCTAAAGAATGAAAACTGTATTACTAACTTAAATTATATAGATATAGATAGACATGATTTAAGTATTTTGGCATTTTATTATTTGGAGTAGTCATTGGACAGTTTTCTCACTTCCTTTTGGACATTTATTAGTTGTGATGGGGCTCTCAGTGTGTTGTTAACACAAACTCAAGTGATCCTCCCAAAGGAGCTAGAACTGTAGGCTATGTCACCATACCTAGCCTTTGGCTTTTTAAATGAGAAATCTTCGTTTTAATAAAAATTCTTTTGTTCACTGTATTAAAAGGTGTAATAAGAAAAAAAAAAAAAGCAGTAACTTCCCCCACATGCAGAAACATCCCAGCCATCTTTCTTTTCCATCTTTTTCACCCTTTTCTGATACCACTTTCTCACATGCTATTTTATTGGGATATTTTGTTTATATCTCTAAGATATGAACTCTTTGAGATCAAACTTTTTTTTATCTGTTACTATTGTGAAATAATCTTTAGTATATAATATTTGTTGAGTAACTAAATTAGCTTATTTATAGGTATATTAGTTATATTGTAAAACCACTCATTTCAATAAGAAAAACATTCTGTAACAGCTTATTTTGTTTACTTTAGGGGGGTCCTCAGAATTTCACTTTGGGGATAAACCCGTAAGTCGTTCTATGTATGTAGCCCAGTTGGAAAACATAGGCATAATAGTCAAAGCACAGAATTGTCTAGTTTTTCAGGTAAGTAGTTGTACTCATTTTATTTGATTAATTTTTAAAACATGTTACCATATTTTACATGCTGTTGTGCTTTTACTGTTACTAATAGGGAACTGTAGAGTCAATATCCATGAAAAAGCCTAAAGAGAGAACCCAATTTTTTGAAGAAATCAGTACTTCAGGAGAGTTTATAGGAGAATATGAGGCAAAGAAAAAGAAGTTACAAAAAGCTGAAGAAGATGCACAATTTCATTTTAACAGGAAAAAAAATGTAGCTGCAGAACGGAAGCATGCAAAAATAGAAAAAGAAGAGGTAAGGTGTTGTGAAGATGTTATCAGTTAATAAGTATTTATTAAATAGAAAAAATTATGTTAAAATTTTAAGTTATTATCCAGACATGGTGGTGCACACCTTTAATTCTAGCACTCATGAGACAGAAGCAGGCAGATCTCTTAATTTGAGGCTAGTCTGGTCTACAGAGCTAGTTCCAGGACAGCCAAGTCTATACAGAGAAAGTCTGTCTCAGAAAAATTAAAACAAACAAAAATCCCACTTTATTATCTGTGGGCTACTAAAAGAATCCATCAATAATGTGAAACAAAGTCTGGCATTCAATAGAAAGTAAAAAAAAAAAAGTAAATAGTTTTAAACAGTGTGTGTATATGTGTGTGTATGTACGTGTGCATGAGAGCATGTTCAGGTCTGTGTGTGGTAGTTGGAGGATACCTTGTAGGATTCAAGTATCATTTTACCCCATGATTCCTGGAGACTGAATGTCTAGCTTGGCAGCAAACACACTTACTTGCTATAGCATCTTGATGCCCCAAGATAAACTTTTTATATAACTGCCTGTAAGAGTACAGCAGAAGTACTCAACACTTTTGGGTCTTAACTCTTGTACACTTGTAAAAGTGATTGAGGATCACTATGGGTTTTTCATAACAAATTACATTACCAATATTTATTATATTTTATTTATGTTTGCCAAGGACCAGCCTCAGCTAGGTGTGGGTTCTTGAGAAAGGGTTGTTTGAGAGCAGCAAAGAGAAACAACAATCATGGGTCCAAGCTGGCAGCTTAGGTTCTGCTGAGATGGCTTTCCAGATTGCTCTGTGTGTGTGTGTGTTCTTCTCCACTCTAGACAGCTTTTTCTTGCTATTCTAAAAACTCTCTAGTTGAGACAGCTCTCTCTGATAGTAAAAATTATAAAAGCTATCTGGGTAGCTCGTGGGTTTTCTGTCCAAAATCAGAAAGCCAGAAAAAATTCTAAAAGAGCTGTGTTCACTCTTCAGTCTTCTCTAGATAGCTGCTAGAGAACATTCTGAAAGAGCTGCATCAGCTCTCTAAGTAATTCTTGTTAGAATTTCTTTAAAAATTTCTAAAAGAACTGTGTTTGCTCTCCATGGATTTTCAGACTAAAATCAGAAATCCTGTTAGAAAAAAATTGTTGAAGAGCTGTGTTTGATTTCCAGAGATCTCCAGACAGCTCAGCTCTCTCTAGAAAAAATTCTAAAGAGCTAACTGCTATATCTTTCTGCTAGCTCATCTCATGCAGACTAAAAGCCCAGTTTTTTAATTGACATATCAATTCAGCTATTTATTCCAGCTTCCCTTTTGATTATCTTATGAATCAGCATCCCCAGCCCCTAAATTCTTAGGAGACAGCAAGCACACATTTTCTTTTAACATTGTAAAAGAACTCAGATATCTGCCTGCCTCTGCTAAGCATAAAGGATAAACGAGTACACTGTAGCTGTCTTCAGACACACCAAAAGAGGACAACTGATTCCATCACAGATGGTTGTGAGCCACCATGTGGTTGTTGGGAATTGAGCTCAGAACCTCTGGAAGAGCAGTCGGCGCTCTTGACCTCTGAGCCATCTCTCCAGTCCTGAAATTACATATTTTCAAACCCCTGTTTTTAGAGTTCTTTTCCACAGTCTTAAGTGCTGTCCTTAAGGTCCCACTGTTTACCGTTTTGCTGAGACATTAGCCACATCTCCCAGGCTCATGCTGTTTCAGATTATCATGGAATTGTTAATGTTAACAGAGAGGGCATTCCTCGAAAGAATGTGAAAATATGTACGTTATCATACAAACAAGCCTTATGTCCATGGCAGTCATTGATATTCATGGAGGCCCATGTGCACTGACTGGCCCTGTCCCAGGGGCAGAAGCCATGTCATTCTGTCTCCACCAAGGCCATGCTGGACCCAGCAATGTTTCAATTTTACTACTTTTAATGTGCATGGGTGTTTTGTGTAAATGTGTATATGTGCCTGTAGAGGCCAGAAGAGGGCAAATGGACTTGAGTCCATTAACTGTAACTTGAGTTGTAACTGTTGTTAGCCATCAGGTGGCTAACATGGGAGTTGGGAATTAAACCCCAGTCCACTGGGAGAGCAGCCAGTGTTCTTAACTGCTGAGCTATCTCTTCAGGCCTGTTGTTTTTAAAACTAAAACTCATAAATTTTTAATTGGTTAAGCTCATTTCGTGTTTACATAGCTAACATTTTAATACATTTAACAAGTTAATTATATTATTTATTATATAATTATATTAATTGGTATTAATTCTTTCACTAATTTTTTTCTTTATTGATAGCACAAATGTTAAGAAAATTCTCCCTTTTCATGTGTAATTTAAAATTCTGGTAGTCCTATTAGTTTTATCAGTGTAAAAATTATTTTTTAGAGCAAGAATTCTACTTGGAATCATTTACTATAAAGTGTCTATGGACTTATTTATTTAATCTCCTTTCAGTTATAGTAAAGAAGCAGATGCTAGCAATGTTAAGGGACTTGTCAGACTTTCTGAGGACCCATGCTAGCAGGTGCCACTTCACTGTCACAGCCTGGTCTCTAAGTGCATGAATGCAGACTTATCTTTTGGTTGCTGTTTTATTTTGGAAATACAGCCAGAAACCTCCAAATAATTCTACTTTTGTTCAGGAATACTGTCTTTTGGCTGGATATGGTGGTCCATATAATTCTAGCACTTGGTAGATAGACAGGAAAATCAGGAATTCAAAGACATCCTCGGCTGCATAGCAGGTCTGAGACTAGCTGGGTCACATGAGACCATGTCTCTTTCTCAAATTGTGAGAGTGAGAAAACAGGGAAGAGATTATCCTTTCTTACATTTCATTAGAGATAGTGTGCTAATACAGTAGTCGAGTTCATGAACAGAGGCTTAAATGTGTGCTCTTTACCTTCCCCTGTCCATGTATAGGCAGAACATTACCAAAGTCTCCTTGAAGAATTGAAAATAAACAAGATACAACTGATGCTCTTTCAACTATATTATAATGAGGAAAAAATCAGTGCTTTAAACACTGAATTAGAGCATATGGACAGAAATTTAAGTGTTGTAAAAGACACTCTTTCTCACCATGAAAACATAATTAAAGCTAAGAAGAAAGATTATGGACTGTTAAATAGACAACTACAGCAGACAGCAAAAGAACTGAAGTAAGTTTCTTAAAATAGATGTTAGCAGTTAAATTTTGTATGGCATTTATTTAATCTGTTGTGTGTGTCCATGTGTCATGTGTGTACACTTACGCACCAGCTCATGCTTACTGAAGCATGCATGTGGAGGCCAGAGGGTACCCTGCAAGAGTCACTTCTCTCCTCTCTCCGTGTAGGTTCTAGGGATTGGATTCAGGTTAATTTTGTCAGCAAATATCTTTACCCAACTGAGTCATTTCTCTGGCCCAACAGTTGTGTTTCATGTAAATGGGGAAAATATAATTGACATTTAGAAGTTGATTTGTTTGAGAAGACAGTACTGAGGACTGAACTTAGAGCTTCACACTTGGTAGGCAAGTGCTTTACTACTATGTTCTCACTTAGAAATTAAATTTTTAAAAATTTGTATTTATTTTGTTTTGTTCTGTTTATTTTAGACAGTCTTATTTGTAACCCTGGCTGCCCCAAACTCACAGGGATCTGCCTGCCTCTGACTCCTGAGTGCTGGGATTAAAAGTGTGCACTACCATCTCTGGTGGAAATCAACTTTATAAAGTGAACATTTTAGTTGGGAATGCCTCTAGATACACAGAGAAGTTAAAAAGATCATGCCTTTCTCTCATGTTCTCATGCTATTTCTACTACTATTAACATATTTATTACCTTAATATAGTCTGTAGTTGCAAGAAGGAAGAGTTGAATAGCAGAAGCAGAGGGGTATTTTTTTAAAAGTGGTTAAACTATGAATTTGTCAAAATTAAACTATACCAAGAGTGAACCTTAATGTAAACAAAAATTTAAAAACTGATGCAAGAGAGTTAGGGATACCAAATGGATTGCAAAATGCAACAAAACACTTAGCTATATTATAAATGTATCAAACAACTTTATTAGTGGAGTGGGAAGATAAAGTGGTGACTTAAGTAATTTTTAGATTTTAAATTATGTTTGTATATTTATATGTGTATACATATACTAAGTGCAATTGGCTCTGGAAATGTAAGATCTCCTAGAGCTGGAATTACAGATAGTTATGAGCCACCCAATGTCTGGGGGAATTTAATTCTGGTCCTCTCTGAGAGCAGTACTGTCAACTCCAAAGCCACCTTTCTAGATCCCTACCCTAAGTAATTTTAAAATCCATAGTTTTTAAAAGAAGATAAATTATACAAAAGCACTGTATTATACGTGTAAAATTGTTTCTCAAGGGGAAATGTGCTGTTTTTTGAGACAGGGTTTCTTTGTAGCCCTGGCTGTCCTACCTAGATCTTGCTCTGTAGACCAAGCTTGCCTCAAACTCAGAAATCCACCTGCCTCTGCCTCTCAAGTGCTGTGATTAAAGGTGTATGCTACTACCACCAGCAAAACAAAACAAAACAAAACAAAAAACTAGAAACTACAGCTATGCCTAACAATCTCTGCAAGCTAATTTTTAGAATTTAATTTAGGGGCTGGAGAGATGGTTCGGCGGTTAAGAACACCGACTGTTCTACCAGAGGTCCTGAGTTCAATTCCCAGCAACCACATGGTGGCTCACAACCATCTGTAATGGGATCCGATGCCCTCTTCTGGTGTGTCTGAAGACAGCTACAGTGTACTCACATATATAAAAATAAATAAATCTTTGTTAAAAAAAAAAAAAAAGAAAAGAATTTAATTTAGAATATTTGATCAAAGTTACTTTTCCTTTTGGCCAGGGTTGGTGATTCATACATGCCTTTAGTCCTAGCACATGGGAGGCAGAGACAGGAAGATCGCTGTATTCAAAGCCAGCTCTGTATACATAGCTAGTTCCAGTTTAACCTGTGCGTCATAGTGAGACCCTGACTCCAAAAATAAAAATATAAATAAAATAATAAATTAATACTTGCTTATATGCTAAAAATAAAAAATATTTTTCCTTTTTAGATCTGTTGAAGCAATATTAAATCAGAAGAGGCCTCAGTACATTAAAGCTAAAGAAAACACTTCTCACCATCTAAAAAAATTGGATTTGTCTAAGAAATTGATAACAGACAATGAAAAACAATGTTCTAAGCAGGAAGATGGCATGCGAGCCTTAGTGGCAGAACTGGCTGATTTAGATAGAGCATGGAGAAGTTTTGAAAAGCAGATGGAAGAGAAAATCTTACACAAAGGGCGAGACATTGAATTGGAAAATAGTCAGGTGAAAAAATGAAAATACTGGAAACATTTTTTATTGTTTCAGTTTCTATTTTTAATTAGAAAAAAATTAAGAGATAACCTCTATGATAATTTATTAAGATTATCCCTAGAATGTAAATTGTAGGAGTTAGTTTTTTTTTAATTTGTTTACAGAATCTAAATTTAATCTTGATGCTAAGGTATTTTCCTTCATATGGTTAGATGGTGTTAGGACATTTATAAATTAGTTAACCTAGTACGACCTGGAGTTATACAGTGATAGGAGTTAGGTAATTGTTACTATTTTAAAGACAAACCAATTCTCTCTTAGATATATAAATGTAAAGATCAGATATATGTGGCTTTGAAGAGACTTAATTGACAAGGGAAACTAAGATGATTTTAACTGCTCAGTGATGCGTTAATAGTCAGTGTAATACAGTATACAAGATTAAAATTATTAATCAGTAAAACATACAGCTAATCAAAAACATGTAAGTCAGTTTTCAAATATTTCAATTAAAGTATCATTATTCATCTCTTTCATTGAGTTATGCTAGTCTTGTATCACAATATACATACACCAAAATAATTATGACTAGAAAAGTGAAGTACCATTTTCCCCAGATTGTTTTTTTTTCCTAGATTTTCTACCAAAGACCTTGATTACTTTGTTATACTATCTAAAGAGTTTTTAATATGGAAATTTTCATATTAGGTTCACATATTTTAGTTGGAGAAGATGACTAATTATCTAATTTGTATAAAGATTTTAATGAGAACAGGATGTCATATTTCATTAAGGTGCATAATATGTCAATGCTGTTTATATAGCTGGATCGTTACAAAGAGCTTAAGGAGCAAGTCAGACGGAAGGTAGGTATAATGACACAACAACTGGAAAAGCTGCAGTGGGAACAGAAGGCAGAAAAAGAAAGACTGGCATTTGAAAAGAGGAGGCATGGAGACACTCAGGTACCATGGATTCTATAGTCATAGTTTAGAATTAATTGCAGTGAGATGTTGCCCTTTATATTACCTTTTCAATATATAAGTGGATTTATATCAAACACAAGAAATTTTAAAAATTCTGGGGTCTAGGAACATATAGCTTAGTTTTAGAACACTGATGTTCTGGGTTCAATTTCCCAAGAACAGCAAAATAATTAATTCTGGTTTCTTTGTTCTTAGAATTTTTACTTATGTATGCTTTTATAGTTAGAGTAGGTCGTGATTTCATATATGTGTTCAGGAAATGTTTTCTGTGCATCTGTATGGTGACGAACATGGTCTGAGCATGCACTTTAGTTCAGTAGTGTGAGGAGGAAGATGGGGAGAGTGGGGACATTAAATACATTTAGCTCTCTGTATCTGTGGGCCCTGAAGCTGTAGATTCAACTGAGGATCAGCAATCCTTAGGGTAGAAATGTTTACTGGATGTTGTTTTAGTCACTCCCTAAGCAATACAGTACCTAGCTGTACAACATTTACACTGCACTAAGTAGTGTAGGTCTTCCAGTGATGATTTAAAGTATACAGGAAGACATGTATCAATTATATGTGAATCCTCTGTCATTTTATATAAGGATTTTAGTATATATAAATTAGGCGAAAAATCATGGGTTCTAGAATCATTCATTCCTCAAGTATGTTGCCTAAGAGGAGCTAGGCAGTCTATGCTGGGAACAAGTGGTAAGATAGCATTATATTCTTCCTCAGAGTAAGACTTCGCTTCCAGCTTATCTTGCTCTTCACTTACTATGTATAGTCTCAGTAAACAATTTATTAGATTGGGGCGGGGAGCTTTACATTTTGCATTTGTATGTACAGTCAGGAAAGGTATAGATAGAATAGAAAGATAGAAGATAGAAGGGAGAGAGAAAAGATCCCTGAATCTAATGTCTTTCCCAACTGTCAACCATTTCTTTCAACCATTCCTCCCTTAGTTCCCCATGGTCTGCTTAAACAGTTCCTTCACCCAGTTTTCCCAATACTGTCAGCTCCAAACTGTAACAACTGTTCTGGCCTGTCTGCTCATCTCAGCTTCTCCTGACTCTTCTGTCTCTGAACAATATCTTCTCCACCAACTGCATTCCCCTCACACTCTGCTTGCTCAACTTACTTTCAACTCTCAGCCTCAACTGGCTTTTTTATATCCTATCCTGTTCCCAGAATCTAAGAGGCAACCAATACTAAAGATCATAGCATCAAGCAGTTCTAACAGCTAAGAATTCTTAAAGGGCCAGTTGACTAGCAACTGGGGATCCTTTAAAGATAAATAACACTACAAAGTCAAGCTCACAGTGAAGGACAAACTTAATAGTCACTCTCTTAATGTTTTATGACTCCTTTTCTAAAGACTAAGGATTGGGTATAAGATTACTGTTATCACACACTCAACAATAATAGTTCATCATACATTATGAAGTTTCTCTGAGTCACCCTGATATTTGTGTATATAGCATGCTAAGTGCTGCTCGAAATCCAATTTGTGGTAGTTGTTTCTAAGCTTTGGGTTTTCTCTTTCCCATATTTTGACTTGGTGATCTATAGTCACACATATTTAAACACTGCTTTAAAAATTTGAACGTCTAGCTCTCAGACCTTCAAAACTCCAACCGTGTGTTTCCAGCTGCTACTTCAGGTTCTTCAGGTTAGGTGTTGAGCAAACATCACAATCAGTCTTGGACCCCAAACTGAACTTTCAATCTTCTCACCAAAATGTGTTCCATAGTCTTTCACATCTCCAATTATGATAGTTTAATTTTGTTAGTTGCTCAGGTCAAAAATACGGAGCTAGTCTTTGGACTGTTGGCTTTACCTTGAAATACAAGAGTCTGACTATGTTTTTCCATTCCTACTGCTATCACTTTTGTCCATGTTACTATACTTTTGGTTTGAATCAGTTCAGTAGCCTACCAGCTTCCTTTGCTTCCATTCTTTATCCTACACAGTAATCTCAGCATAGTAACCAGTTAATGCATTCAGTAAGTCAAATCATGAAATTGGCTCTTTAAATTCTCCAGAGGCTTCCCAAGTTACACATAAAAGTTTTAGGTCAAAGTTCTTAGGTGACCTACGTGGGCCTACCTTAGTTGTTGCTCAGTTTTTATTCCTGTTTTCCTTTCTTTGATCTGTTATATTGACCTCCTGTAATATTACAAACATATTTCTTCATAAGAGTTTCCATCTGCAAAAGCAGTAAGTTCTTGTAATCACTGAGCTATTTCTCTAGCCCCTGAATGGATTTTTTTTTAACCTTTTTGAGACAGTGTCTCACTATGAATCCCTGGCTGGCCTGGAGCTCACCATGTAGACCAGCCTGGCTTTAAACTCACAGAGGTCTGCCTTCCTTATCCCCCTGAGTAGTGGGAGTAAATGGGTGCACTGCCATGCCCAGCTCTAAATGGATGTAAGTGAGATAGTAGAATTTCAATATTGGGCTTCTTAATTTCAATGTGTGCATTCCATTAGAATAGATGCTGTCTTGCTTTATTTTGGAGGGAGACATATACATGTGTATGTGCAGGTGAGTTCATGGCCCTGTTTGTATTGGTGCAGAGCTAAAAGAACATAGCAAGTATTTTGCTCTATCACTCTCCTAATATCCTTGAAACAAGGTTTCTTACAGAACCTGGAGTGAGGGTAGTAGCCTGCAAGTCTGTCAATTGTTAGCAATTGTTCTGTCTCAGTCTCCGTAAGACTAGGGTTACAGGTGTGCACAGCCACTTCTGACTTTATATGGGGATTTGAACTAAGGTCATATTTGTGTAATCGTATGAGTCATCTCCTCAGCCCATTTTGGTCATTTTTGTAACCCTGGCACCTAGCACAATAGATGTTTACTTCATGGATGATCATTGATTATTAGATGGAAGAAAGGTTAAAGGTTAAAAATCTGAAACTAGCCCATCTATCCAGTTTCTCCTCCCTGGGAAGTTAAAGCTCCCCTTTCAGTTTTATCCCTGGCTAAGTGAGAAATTAAAAAAATAAATAATTCATAAATAACTTACATTGTTGTATTGTTCTGTTTATTATTAGTTATTGTAAGTGTGATTGGTGCACTTGCATAGAAGAAAACATGGTATGTCTAGGATTTAGTGCTGTTTTTAGGCATTTTAGAGCCTGTCTTTCTCAGATGACAGTTTCTGCTGCTCTGCAGTATTTGGATTTAATGGTAAAGGACAAAAAGCAAGATTTGCATTAAGTCCTCTCCTTGTGCCTGTTAGTTGCCCTGTACTAACATCATGGTGATACTTAACTACTCTATTATAATCATTTATTTTCTTGAGGATAGGAACTACTCTGCTCATTATTATACCTCTAGTTCCTACTACATGGAAGCCAGTGAATGGATATTTATTATTGAATTAGTTTGAAAGATAAATATGAACTGTGTAGGTACTTGAAAATGTTTTTGAACTGAAGAGAGAAAGAGCACTTCTCAGTCTTTCAGGATTTAGTTCCCAGTACATACATGGTGGCTTATAATAGCTCATAACTCTTTTTTCAGAGGATCTGACACCCTCTTCTGTGGGCACCAGACAGGAGTGTGGTATACAAAACACTTATAAACATAAAATAAATAAATCAAGAGATATTAAAATATATAGTTGAGGTTTGAATTTGCCAGTAAAATCACTGGCAACCAAATATTCCAGCAAAATACAGTCAGATTTGATCCCCAATCTATTAGTTATAAAAGCTAATATCAGCTGACCTTTTCAAAATGAATTTTTTTCTTTTGTTTTTCTCTTGATTTTTAAATTACATTTATTTATATATTTGTATATGTGCCCATGCATGCCCAAGTACACTGTGATGTTCTTATAGAAGTCAGAAAACAACTTGAGAGCATTGGCTCTTTCCTTCTCTTATGTTCAATGGTTGAAAAGAGTTCATCAGGCTTGACATCAAGCAAGCACCTGCTAAGCCACACAAACCCCAAATATTTTCATATAATCATATTTGGTGCATTTCAGACTTTTTACAACTTACAGCATAATAAATTCTAGATATGTCATCCTTTTGGTTTAGAATGTTGTAATTAATTTTATGCTTATTTCCTATTGTAGGGAAATCTAAAACAAATAAAAGAGCAAATAGAAGAGCATAAAAAACGAATAGAGAAATTGGAAGACTATACAAAGATGTGCATGTAAGTAGGAAAACAACCTTTGTAGCTTTTTTAAATCTAAATGATCCAGTGTATTCTCTAAGTAGTGAGTGAATGTTTACTAATGTGTGATATTCCTATTCCTTTGTCTGTATAGATTGTTAAAAATTATACTGACCATATAAATATATAAAATTTGAAAACAAAAATGTTTAAAATTTGAAAATACAAATGTATAGCAGTGATAAAACTTAGATCTCCTTTTGACATTGACATTTCATAAATAAATAATGTATTGTGGGGGCTGGAGAGGTAGCTCAGTAGTTCAGAACACTGGCTGCTCTTGCAGAGGACTGGGTTTGACTCAGAGCACCCACATGGGAGTTGGACCCACAGCTATCGGTAGTTTCAGATCCAGGGGATCCAATGCCCTTTTCTGGCTTCCATAGGCACTAACTACATAAATGTTCACAGATATACATACAGGCTCATACACTCATACACATAAAATAAAAATATACCTAAAATGTTTTTAAAATGGTAATAAATTGGGTCTTGAAAGCTAATTCATGATATTCAATCTACCACTAAGGAATTTTAGTTGAATTTGCATTGATATTAAGCATGTGATGATTGCTCTGGTTTATATTGATCTACCCTTTGTTGTGGGAGATATTTAAAAAAGAAAAAATGCTGGCACATTGCCAGCAATCAACCGGCCACAGAGCTCCAGCCAGGTGATTTCAGCTTGCCATCTCTCTGTGCCGGAGCTCCCTAGTGCCTTGGTGGATCTCTGCCACCAGGCCCACGCAGTGACCTCCCACCCCACGGTCAGCCATCACAACACCCATTTACCATGTAGAATCAAAACTCTTGAAGCTTATAATGAATCAATTAGATTTATGTATCAATAAATCTCAATTTACAAGATGCCAATATATTAATTTCAGAACCAATTGATAATGATAAAAGCTTTATCCCAATTATTCTAACCTTATGATACCATACCTACTTGTGGCTGGTAAATGCCATGCTGGTTCATGTCTGCCACCATCTTCCTTCTTCCTGATACCCTGAGATACTCCCTGTCTCTGCAACTCTTAGCTCCACCTCCCTTTTCCCTGTCCAGTCACAGGCCGCCTGCTGCCCTAATGTAATTGGACAGGGAAAATCCTGCAACAACTCTTACTTTCATAGTAACCAGAAATATGTATTTTTCAAATGAACAGAAATGACCAAAAAACTCTTTTGCCTGTTTGGTGTTGAGTATTTTGTTTTATTTCTTTTTTAATTGGTAGAGCACTACTCTACTTTCATACAGTGTCAGAGAAAGCTGTTTTAAGTTTTAACAAACTGTTGTTTGGATTGTTATTCTTGTTGTTATTCTTATAGGGATTGCTTGGAAGATAAAAGACAGCAAGAAGCAGCCCTGATAAATGAAATTGACAATACAAAATCAAGAATGTCTGAAGTTAATGAAGAATTGAGTCTTATTAGAAATGAATTGCAGAATGCTGGAATTGATAACCATGAGGGAAAACGTCAGCGGAAAAGAGCAGAAGTTCTGGAACACCTTAAAAGACTTTACCCAGATTCTGTGGTAATGGGAATGAATTTTAAAGGCTGTGCTCTCTCGTTCCTAAGAATAGCGTTCTTACTTGAGATTGGGAATGTAACTGTTGTAAGGAAGCAGACTTATTTTAGAAATGCTGTGTTTTGTGATTGATAATTTATATTTAAAATATAGTAAATAGAGCAAGAGATTGATAATTTCAAATTGTACTTCTAAGTAATTACTGAAAAGAAATGCTTATATGAACACAGTACCTAGCCAGTATACATTATAGTGATATCTCCAAAGGAAACATAGTATGAAGTAGTCATGGTCCTCTCAACAAGAACCTCTATGCTCAAGTTCTTCATAAGTTTTGAGAGGTATCATTGCCATATTTTCATTTTCTTTCTGAACCCAGTAGTCTTTCATACTAAGAACTTTGGCCAAAATGAGATGCTATCCTGTTACATGGGGCGTTAGCCTCACAGCATCTTTCTCTATTGTATCAGGGGCCTTACTTCTGCCTCAGTGTGCCCTGTGGTTTCCTTATGGTCTATTTTGACTATTTGACACTTCACCATTGCTCTGTTCTGAAACACTTGCCATTGACCTTTATGGTACTACATTTTCATGGCCACCTACTTTATCTCCTTTATTTTGTCTTACTAGACATCTTTTTTTTTCTTCAAGAAACTGTGGGGGGGGATTGAAACTAGAGCCTCATGTATGTGAGGTAAACATTCTACCAACTGAGTTATATATCCCCAAGTCATTGATGTTCTTCTTCAATCTTTACTTTGAATCATAGATAACAATAGAGGAATAGGGCTGCATTGTCCAGTCTTGCTTCCTCAATTCATAACAAAATGACACAACCCTATTTTTAAAAAACCCAGTAGTTCAGCAATCATATCTAATGGCAGAAAATGGCTATTGTACATATTTCTTTTTAAACAGAGAATAGACTGGCGAGATGGCTCAGCAATTTAAGTATAGTTTTGATTGTTCTTAACTCTATAGAAGCCAAGCTGATTAACTGAAACTGACTAAATTCTGAAAATTTTTACCCAGTATTCCTTAATTTGGCAAGAAGCATCACTTAGATACTTGTTTCCTTTCAAAAGTGGAGGGAATTGATTGTAAAACTAGAAAATTGGGAGAGGGGGGACTGCTACTGCTCTTCTCATTGTAGAGAAAACTCAATTCCTCATTGAAAGAGAGGATATTTTGAATCCCTCCCACCACGTAAGGTGTGTTTTTCTATACAGGACAGAATTGCATTGAAACAAGATGTTAATTTAAAAATCCACAGAGGGAGAGAATAAGATGTTCAAACTGTATTTTTACAAAGCGTCCGCTGAGCCCTTGTATTTCTTGCCCTCTAGGGAGAGTGAGTAGAGCAGGAATATGGATCTGGTCACCTGTTGCTCAAAGAAGTCACTTGATTCATTCTATGGGAAAGCAGTCAGGAGGTTGTCCACTATCAAAACTGAAAAGTCCACATTAAATATAAGAATTCAGATGACTTTGAATGTGACTATTAAATTGGACATATACATTGTATGCAGTTATCTGTCATGCTTTGTTATATTAGAAAACAATGAATTATATGTTTCTCATTAATGTATTTGTTTTCTTCTTCTGTTCTGAAACCTGCTAAGTTTGGAAGACTGCTTGATCTGTGTCATCCTATTCATAAGAAATACCAGCTGGCTGTGACTAAGCTTTTTGGCCGGTACATGGTTGCCATTGTTGTCGCCTCAGAAAAGGTAGCAAAAGATTGTATTCGATTTCTGAAGGAGGAAAGAGCTGAACCTGAGACATTCCTTGCTCTAGATTACCTTGATGTAAGAATTTTAATATATGGTATTTATTAATTGCCAAATTTAATGCCTTTATTGTTCCAAACTGGCAGCTATGGGATGAGGGTAGGATGGGTTGCCAGCTAGCCAGTCATTCAAGTGGCTGGTGTTTCTGAACTTCAGGTGAATAATATCAAGCAACTGATATCTTTTTCATATTTCTTCCTAATCTAGTATAGCTACAATTCTTAATTCCTATGTAGACCAGGCTGGCTTCAAACTCTTTAAGAGATTTGCCTGCCTCTGCTCTCCTGAGTAGGATTAAAAGCATGTACCACTATGGTAAAAATCATTTTTATTTGTTCCTCATTTGAATTTTTTCAAGGCAAATTCATATTTTACAAAAATATGATACAGGAGAGTCTGAAATGATGGCTTAGCAGTTAAGAATACTGGCAGCTCTTACAAAGGACCTAGGTTAGATTCCCAGTGCACCTCCATAGCAGCTAACATTCATCTGTAACTCCAGTCCTAGGGTCTCTGACACCCTCTTCTGGTCTCTGTGGGCACTTCATACATGTGGTACACAGACTTACATGCAGACAAAAAGTTTTTTTAATAAGTTAAAATCTTATACAGGAAAAAATAATAACAAAAATCTTATACAGGGTCATCACATGACTTGGTAGATAAAGGTAATTGTTACCAAATATGACAACTCAAGATTTAGTCCCTCTACTCACATGATAGGAGAGGAACCAATTCCCACAGGTTGACCTCTGTACTTCTAGAGACATGCTAAAGGACACCTACACACACAACACTCTCTCTCTCTAAATAAATAAATGTAAAAAATAACTTATACAGAAACATATTATAAAAGGAATATTTCCTTTTAGTATACAGTTCTTAAATACTACTTTAGAGGTCTTTTATACATTCAGGCCATATGTGAACGTATGTATGTATATATGTATGTATATATCTACCATTCCCATGTGCATAGAGTACATAGGGTTTTTGTTTAACAGAAATGAGATATTTGCTAGTTTTCAGTCATATGTGGCAGATATATTTATGATCTGTAGACAGAAATCTGAAAGTACATCTGTCATCTGAAGGCTGTCCTGATCATTTCAGACAAGAGGGTTTTTGTTTTGTTTCATTTTCAGATCTGTAGTACTGTGCTGCTTTTGGGTACTACCTACGTGGCTATTGCATTTCCCTGTGTTTTATGATGTAAAGAATACAAAGCACTTCTTATTTATTGTTTTGTTCCAACTAGCTAGTGGCAGTTGAATCTGGAAGTTCTTTCTTGTAGCTTTTGATGAAGTTTCCCTATTTTTGAAAAGTATTACATGATATAATGTGGGATACAGTTTCTCATGTTTTTACTGTGAAAGTGCATTGCATAGAAGACCATTTGGTCAAGCCTTGGCTTTACTGTGGAAAGAATATGATGAGCATTTGGTTTTTATTTTAGTGCAGTTAATATACCAGTTTTCCTTTTAACCCTTCAGATCAAGCCAATCAATGAACGACTAAGGGAAATTAAGGGCTGTAAGATGATGATCGATGTTATAAAGACACAGTTTCCTCAGCTGAAGAAAGTGATTCAGTTTGTTTGTGGAAATGGCCTTGTCTGTGAGACTGTGGAAGAAGCAAGACATATTGCATTTGGTGGACCTGAGAGACGGAAGGTGAGACACTTGATCACTCTTCTAACTAAGTTGAAGTGTGTTCATTCATTTGTTCAATCTCTACCTCCCACCTTTTACTTACGTGTTCTTCTTAATAAAGAAAGCCAGCATAGGAAAGCCTAAGATGCTTTCATCTGACGATTTTTGTTTTGAGACAAGGTCTCACGTAGCCCAGACCGCCTTGAGTTGTTGTATGGCTGAGGGTAACTGTGATAACTATGGTCTTCCTGCCTCTGCCTTCCAAGTGCTGGGATCGGGGATCTGCATTACCATGCCCATTTGTGTGTGCTGAGGATTGAGCTCAGGGCATTGTATGGTAGGCAAACGCTCTACCAGCTACATCCTCAGCTCTTCAGTTGAGTTTTATAAAATTAACTTCTGTAAAGTTCTCTATATCACAAGTTGTATTTTAGAAATTTGATTTATTTCAGTATTCTAAAGCATTTGAGTTTTTCTCTTTGTGTGGAATAAATGTCCTTATTGAGCCCTGTATTTTCCCTGCATTGTTTTACCTTTAAATAGCAGGAAGGATTTTTGTTGCTTACTTTACATTTTTTGTTCTTATATAACTTAATGGGAACACTTCATACGTTGAAGCTTAGCACAATTATATTTAAAATAGCACAATTGAAATGTTACTGAGTACTAATCTTTCAAGGGAGTGATTTTTCTTTTAAAAATAAATATTTTAGGGGCAGAGGAGGTGGCTTAATGGCTAAGAATGCTTCTTTTACAAGCAGACCTGATGTCAGATCCGTAGCACCCACATAAGCCAAGCATGACTCGACATTCCTGTAACTTTAGCATTAAAAGGTAGAGACATTTGGATCCCAAGATCTAAGTGATTAAGTACAAGCTTCTGGTTTACTGAGAAACTGTCTTAGAATAGCAAGACAGAGAGCAATAGACATAGAGACCCCATATCCTGCTCTGACCTCTACATGCATGCACATGTACATATATATCCCCATACATGCATGCACACACACAAATAAATGTTTTTGTCTTACATGGACAATTTATATTTAGTTGAGCAATGCTAAATTATTGCGTAAGTAATTATATATTTTTATTTTATAAAGTATACCAATGCTTAAATGCCTAATCCATAAAATAAGACTGGTGATGCTCTATAGTATGTAGTCATATGACATTAGGTAAGCTCCTAAACTTTTCATTTTTTCTTATCTAAAACTGGGGAGATAATTAACTCTCATAAAATTATGAAGCTTACATTAAGTAACATCAAGCATAATGCTGCCAGAATGCCTAGGAAATAATCCTCAGCAAGTGGTGCCCACTTCATTAAAATTAACATTTATCTAGAATGTCCAGTATCAAAAATCAATTCAAGATAAGTTTTTCTTCTAAAAATTTCCATTCTTAAATTTAGCATTTTTCTAAAATGATTAAGGCTGTGTATTTATAAAATAGGCCTCTGCGTGTATGTCTGTGCACTATATGTGTGCCCAGTACCCATGGAGGCTGGAAAAGGTTATCAGCTTTATTGGAACTGGAGTTATATTGTAGGTTTCCATGTGGATCCTGGGAATCTAACTTAGGTCTTCTGGAAGTAGCCAATGCTCTTAACCATTTAAAGATTGTATACTCAGTTTTAAAGAGACATTTGAAGATAAGGTGATTTTTTTCCTTAATTTAAGTCATATTTACAATTTATTTCTTGTTCACAACAACATGCTTTATCTCATTATATTATATTCTTAGTATTTTAGAATTTTAATCTGGTTTATTTGCATATCAATAGTATTTCAGAAATGTAAAAAAATTCTTCTGTATTTTAGGTTTAGCAAAACGATTTGGATAGATACCACATTTTCACAGAAATTTCATCTTCAATTTGTACTTCTGATTTCCTATAGACTTCTATATTTTAAAACTTTACATTTCAAGTGACATTACAAAATAATCTGGTTTATTTAAATATATAGCACATATAAATTACTTTCAATACCTACAAACAGTATAATGTAAAATTAGCAATTCTGTTAGGCATGATGGCACACACCTGTAAGCTCAGGACTTAAGAGGTAGAGGCAAAGGGTCAGGAGTTCAAGGTCATCCTGGGCTATCCAGTGTGATTCAGGCCAGTTTGAACTACATAGATTCTGTCTCAAAAACAAAACAAACAAAACAAAAAACATAACTTCTCACAGGGCTAGAGAGATGGCTCAGCAATTTAGAGCATTTGTTTCCTTCCAGAAGACCTGGGTGCAGTTCTCAGCACAACCATCTACAACTCCTATATTCATAATTATAGAGGGTGTGATGCCATCTTTTAGCCTCTACAGGCACCAGAAATGCACTTGGCATACATGCAGTCCAAACATTCATACGCAAATGTTTAAATCTTTAAAATCTAAGGAAAAAGTTATCGGCAAAAGAACACTCTATAAGGCTGAGAGGGCAGAGTGCTTGCCTAGTGTGCTTGACTGAGTGAGGCTTTAAGTTTTTTTCCTTACACCCACACTGACAATTGTATACTAATGTGTGGTATGATACCTGAAGGCATTTGTACATGCAAATATTTCTCAGGAAAATATCTAAGAATTTATATATAAGTTTTTATTAAGAAAGCAGCTGGGAGGCTAGGGCCAGGAACATTTCTTATTCTACTTAAGTAGAAACATTTATAAAATGTTGAAAATTAATTAATTTATTCCATTAAAGCACTCACTTAGAGCACTATAAACTCTGGGTAATTTTATGCCTTGACTCTAAATTTCATTCTGTATTTATTTTGGAGAATATAATTGTATCATAAAGTTATTAAGTCATTTTCATAATATGCTGTTGATAATATATATATGTCAGAATCTTCAAAACAAAGGATTAAGTAATACAAATGATTTAGTATTAAATATGGTTTTTTCTTTTCAGTAGTATGTATGTTTGGAGCTAATATACAGTTTATTTTAAACCTCTATGATGTCTTTTAATTTGTCGCCTAGTCTTAGTAAAATGGGTTATATATTTGTGGTTTATATTCCTTTAAAAATCAGTGTTTTATTAGTAAAGTTCAGGAAGTGTTTTTTCACATGTATAAAATCTCAGCTGGAAAAAGTATCTTAAAATAGATTTCTCTAAGGTAAAATGTTTTTTATGATGCAGGCAGTAGCACTTGATGGAACACTGTTTTTGAAATCTGGAGTGATCTCTGGAGGGTCAAGTGACTTAAAACACAAAGCTCTGTGCTGGGATGAGAAAGAGTTACATGGTTTAAGAGACAAAAGAAGCCAACTAGTCCAAGAGCTAAAGGTAAATCCTCATCATAAAAATTATAAAATATTATGGAAAATAATTATATAAAAACTAAGTATTTTTCTTATTAAAATAAGTTCTGTGAATTGCTTGTTTACTATACCTTTTTATTTTTCTTTTTTTGGTTTTTCAAGACAAGTGCTGACTCTGGCTGTCCTGGAACTCACTGTGTGGACAAATCTGACCTTACCTGCCTATGCCTCCCAAGTGCTAGGATTATAGGCGTGTACTAGCACATCCAACTTCCTATACACATATTTGTGTTAGGTATTGTTACCTATTTTAAGTTATTTGTATAATAACTTACTCCTATATGTGGGTATAGAATTTCTTCACATTTTTAAAAAGATTTATTTTAGCCAGGTATGGTGGCATATACCTTTAATCTCAGCACTGTGAAGGCAAAAACAGAGCAGGTAGATCTCTGTGAGTTCTAGGCCAACTTAATCTACATAGTGAATTCTAGGACAGGCAGAGCTACATATCGAGACTATCTCCAAAAAAGAAATAAAAGATTTTATTAAAAGATTTGTGTGTGTGCACTCATGCATGCATGTGTGTGTGTACTTGTCCGTGTATATGCATATAAGGGGTACCCAAAGAGGCTAGAAGAGGGTATTGGATTCTCTTTCAGGAACTGGATTTACAGAAGGCTGTAAGCCACCATGTGGGTGCTGGGAATAGAACCTAGGTCCTCTGCAATGGCAACCAGTACTCTTAACCTCTAAGCGGTTTCTCTAGCTCCAAGGGTATAGTTTCTAAATAAAATGCCAATATAGAATCTTCATCAATATAATAAGAGAATATGTATGACTATATAAAATTTGTTCTAAAACACATGTATTTTCTTTTTGTTGTTGTTGTTGTTGTTGTTTGTTTTGCTTTTCTGGTTTTCGAGACAGGGTTTCTCTGTATAGCCCTGGCTGTCCTGGAACTCACTCTGTAGAACAGGCTAGCCTCGAACTCAGAAATCTGCCTGCCTCTGCCTCCCAAGTGCTGGGATTAAAGGCATGCGCCACCACTGCCTGGCTCACATGTATTTTCTTGATATTACACTTTGCTGATTGGTTTTATATCAAACGGACATAAGCTGGAGTTGTTTTTGGAAGAGGAAAACTCAATTGAGAAAATGTTCTCACTATGTTGGTATGTGGTGTATTTTTCTTATTGGTGATTGATGTGAGAAAGCCCAGTTCATTGTGAGCAGTGCCACCCTGAGCTTGGGTTATTGTATACTATATAAGCAGGCTCAGCAAGCCATGAAGAGAAAGCCAGTAAACTGCACTGTTCTATGGCTTCTGCATCAGTTCCTGCCTCCAGATTCCTGCCCTCCTTGAATTCCTGCCCTGACCCCTCAATGATGGACTATTACCTACAAGTATAAAATGAAATAAATCCTTCACTCTTCAAGTTGCTTTTGGTCAGGGTAGGGTTTTTTTTAGTTTGTGTTGTTCTGTTTTGTTTTGTTTGAGACTGTCTATGTGTAGGCTGGCTGTGCTGGAACTCAGAGATCCACCCGTCTCTGCCTCCTGAGTGCTGGGATTAAAGGAAAACATGCACCACCACCCCCCGGTTGTCACTGTGTTTTATCACAGCAGTAGAAACCCTAATTAGGACATACTTGATAATGTACCCCAAGATGTAATTGCAAAAGTTATATGCTTCTGTATAGAAAAGGCATTTTATAAAATTTATAGCTAGGTCTAATTGAAATACCAAGTAAAAGAGTAATTGGTTTAGGGCTGAAGAGATGTGTGATGGCTATTTCTGGTCATCAAACTTGATTACATCTGGAATTAATTAAAACCCCAGAATGGAGGGTGCACCAATGAGGGAATTTTGTTTAATTTGAAGTGGGAAGATCTACTCCTAACCCAGATGTTTGATGTGGGAAGACTGTCCTCTAATCTGAACCACATCTTCTGCTGGAAGCCTATACAAGGGCATGGAAGAAGGAAGCATCAATCTTTTCTAGACTTTTCTAGCTTACTCACACCTTGCTAGCAAGTCTATCCTTTCACTGGCATTGAGCCTACTTCTTTGGGATTCTGTGTACTGAAGACCAGCTGAGACATCCAGTCTCATGGACTGTAGAACTACTAGATTCTTGGACCTTCCATTCATAAGCAGCCATTGTTGGATTAGCTAGACCACAGCCTCTAAGTCATTTTAATGAATCCCATAGATAGATAGATAGATAGATAGATAGATAGATAGTTCTCTTGCTCTAGGGGACCCTAACTAATACAGATTCTGGTATCAGAGCTGGTTCTAGAGCAACAGAACTATAAGAATGAATAATATATTAAGTATCTGGAATAAGCTTTCTAATTTGTTAGCACCTATAGTTCCTGAAACCTCTGGGTGCTTGGAGAGTACTGAAAGCCTATAGTGTGCAATATTTTACAACTTAAGGAGACAAGTGCGTTTGACTACCCTGATAAACCAATATTGAGTTCCAACAAATTTGGTGACTTGGTATACAAAACTTTTGACAGTTTGTGGAAAAATAAGAAAAATTATGATGGTGGTCTGTTGCTCCTAATATCTCTGGATAAATTGGCAAACACATTTATGAACTCTGAGAAAAAATTAACAAACTTCTAGCATCTCAGAATATGGTAAAAGACAACAATGGACTTAGTGATAAAATTGACTGGCTCCAGATGTGTATTAACAGTCTACAGATCACTAAATGTTTTCTGAAAGAAAATCTCTCCAGCGGCCACAGAGTTCAGGTTGCAGAAAATCAAACCACAGTTTTCATTATAAGGTTGGTTGGATTACAGCAAAAATTCAAGTCCCAGCCTCAGAGGATGTTAGCAGTTAAAGTAAGTAAAGTAATTGTTAAAGAATGGGATCCTGTAACTTGGAATGGGCTGTATATGAGGACCCACCCTATTGAAGCTGAGAACTTTGATCCACCTTCTGCAGAAGATATACTGCCACCCTTTGAAATGTTGTCTGTTCTATCTTTGACAATACTGATGTCCTTTGGAGCCCAGACTTTAGGCAAAGCAGGGTTCTAGAAGGGAGGAAGAAAGTATAGTCCATGAAGAAGTGCACTACACTAATAAAGAGCTTAATGAGTTTGCTAATCATTCAAGCAGAAGTCTGGGGAATATGTGGAATGGATTTTAAGAATATTAGATAATGGTCAAAGGAACACAAAGCTAGATCAGGCTGAGAGTATTGATCTGGACTTACTGAGATTCTAGGTTTAATATGGAAGCTCCCATGGTTTTTAAAAAACTTCACTGGGGGAAGAAAATGACCAGACTTTCTGAGGTATGTTGAGTACTGGTTCTGAACTGATGCTGATTCTGGGAGATCCCAGGAAACATTATATCCCTCCAGTTAACCTAAGAACTTATGGAGATCAGATAATTAATAAAGTTTAATTAAGTCTGGCTCACCAGAGGTTCAGTGGGTCTCCAAACTCATCCTGTGGTTATATCCCTACTCCTAGGATATATAATTAGAATTGATACACTTGGAAGTTGTCAGAAATTGGTCACATTGGTTCTCTGACCTTTGGAGTGAGGGCTACTATGCTGGAAAGTTTAAATGGAAGCCTTTAGAGTTGTCACTGCCAAGGTGATAGTGAATCAAAAACAGGATCACATACATGCAGAAACTACAGAAATTAGTGTTTTATCATTAGAGACTTGAAAGATTGAGGGGTGGTAGTCCCATCACATCTCCTTTAACTCTTATCTGGCCAGTACAGAAGACAGATAGATCATGGAGAATGACAGTTAACTAGCAAAAGCTTAATCACTCAGTCAAGTAGTGACTTGTATTACAGCTGTTGTACCAGAGGTGGTATCCTTACTTGAGCAGATTGACATGTTTCCTGGTACATGGAATGCAGCTATTGAAAAAGTGCCTTTTTCCTGATACCTGTCCATAAGGACCACCAGAAGCAATTTGTTTTCAGTTGGCAAGACCAGATTTTACCTCAGGATATATAACTACCCAGCCCTGTGCCATAATTTAGCTTAAAGGGCTCTTGATAGTCTATCTCATATCAATATAAATTATGCCAACATATCACATTGGTTATTATATTGCTGACATTATACTAATTGGACAAAGTGAGCAGAAGGTAACAACTATGTATGTACATAAAAGGATGGGAAATAAATCTAACCAAAATTCAAAGGCCTTTTACCTCAGTGAAATTTTTAGGAGTCCAGTCGTGTGAGGTATGCAGAGATATTCCTTTTAAAGTGAAGAATAAGTTATTGCACCTGGCCTCTCCCACCCAAGAAAGAAACAGTGTTTAGTGGGCCTATTTGGATTCTAGAGACAGCATATTCCTCACTTAAGTATGTTATTCCAGGCCATATACCAAGTGAACCAGAAAACTGCTAGCTTTGGGGGATGGGGTGGGGGCTGGAACAGGAGAGGACTCTTCAACAGGTCCAAGCTGCTCTATAATTTGTACCATATGATCCAATAGACCCAATGGTACTTAAGGTGTCAGTGGCAAATAGTGATGCTATTTGGAACCTTTGGCAACCTATAGATGAATTTCAGAAGAGACTTTGGGATTTTGGAGCAAGGCTCTACCATCATCTTCAACTATTCTGCCTTTGAAAGACAGGTCATATTCTACTATTGAGTCTTAGTGGAAACTGAGTATTTGACAATGGACCACCAAGTTACCATGTAACCTGAACTGCTGATCATGAACTAGGTGTTATCTGCTCTGCCAGTTCAAAAAGTAGGACCACATAGAAGCAATTCATTACCAAATGGAAGTTGTATATTCATGATTGGATCTGAGCAGGTCCTGAAGGCACAAGCAAGTTACAAAAAGAAGTTGCCTAAATGCCTATGGTTTCTACTCCCATTAAAATGCTGTCTGCTACCAAGCATGCACCTATATCTTCGTGGGGTGTGCCCTTACTGGTTGACTGAGGAAGAGAAGACTAGGGCATAGTTTTCTGATGGTTCTGCACAGAATTGGACAGCTGCCGCATGTCAACCCCTTCCTGGAACAATCCTGAAAGTCACCATTGAAGGGAAATCTTCACAGTGGGCTTAGGCAGTACACATGGCCATGCATTTTATTTGGAAGGAAAAATGGCCAGATGTGTGATTGTTTATTGATTTCATGGGCTGTAGTTGGATTGTCAGAGACTTGGAAAAGCCTTGATTCGAAAATAGTTAAGAAAGATATCTGGGAAGAAGTATGCTGACAGATCTTTCCAAATGAGTGAAGGATATGAAGATACTTATGTATCATGCGAATGCTCATCAAAAGGTGACTTCAGCTTAAGAGTTCAATAATCAAGTAGATAGGATGACCCATTCTGTGGACAGTCAGCCTCTTTCCTCAGCCATCCCTGTCATTGCCCGGTGAGCCCATGAACAAAGTGGCCATGATGGCAGAGATGGGAGTTATGCATAGGTACGACAACATAGACTTCCTTTCACCAAGACTGACTTGGCTACAGCTGCTGCTGAGTGACAGATATGTCACCATTCCTCAGGGTAACCAGCCAGTGACCTGGTAGCAGAGTTATTACATTGGACCACTTCCTCTGTAGAAAGGACAACACTTTGTTCTTACTGGAGTAGATATTTATTGTGGTTATGAATTTGCCTTTCCTGCACATACTGCTTCTGCGAAAACCACCATCCGTGGACTTACATAATACCTTATCCACTGACATGTTTGGTATTCCACACATTATTGCTTCTGACCAAGGAACTAATTTCTTAGCCAGATAAGTGCAATAGTGGGCCCATGATCATGGAATCCTCTGGTTTAACCATGTTCCCCACCTCCTGCAGCATCTGGCCTGACAGAAAGATAGAATGGCCTTTGAAGACACAGTTACAGTGCCAATTATAAAGCAGCAGCCTGGAGAGCTAGGGCAGGATTTTCCAGGGGCAGTATATGCTTTGAATCAATCTCCAGTATATGATAAGTTTTCTTCAATAGCCAGAATCCACAGGTCCAGGAATCGGAGTGGAAGAGGTAATAGTTCCACTCATTATCACCCCCAGTGACCCACTAGAAAAATGTTTGCTTTCTGTTTCACAATCCTAAGTTCTGTTGGCCTAGAAGTTTTGATTTCAGAGTGGTGGAGCATTCCTGCCAGGAGCCACAACAAATATTCCGTTGAACTGGAAGCTCAGATTCCCTCCTATCCCCAGCCACTTTGGGCTTCTGATGCTTTTAAGCCCAACACGCTCAAAATGGAGTATCAGTGTTAGGAGGGGTGATTGATCCAGATTACCATGGAGAAATTAGGTTTTTTATCCACAATAGAGTTAAAAATCATGTCCGGAGTGTAGGAGATCCTTTAGGGTGTCTCTTGGTGCTACCATGTCCTCTGATTCAAGTCAGTGGGAAACTGCAACAACCTAATCCAGGAAGGATGACAAAGGGCACAAGATCCATCAGGAATAAAGATATGGGTCTTACCTCCAGGAAAAGAGCTAGCACCTGCTGAAGTGCATGCTGCTGATGAAGGAAATACAGAAGGGTAGTAGAGGAAGGTAGTTACAAATACCAGCTAAGAAATGTGATCAGTTGCAGAAACATGAATATTTCTGTCATATTCTGTTAAGATTGTGTTTGTGTTTTTTCTCAATTTCTTTATCATGTATTATCAATTAAGAGAATATTGATGATTATAATATTCAAATTTAAGACACTAGAAGAATGTCCCTCAAAGAACATTGCTACATATTCTAAATTTATAATGTGTTTGCAGTTTTAAGTGGGATACTTATATAATGTTAGTCATAGTTTTGACCTGGTTATTGTTTTAATTTGGGAATTAATCAAGACACAAGAAGATATGTGTGTCAAGTTGACAAAGGGTGGACTTGCAATGGCTATTCTTGATTGTCAATTTGACTACATCTAGAATTAATTAAAACCTAAAAAGGGAGAGCATACATATAATGGATTTTTGCTCAATTTGAAGTGGGAAGGTCCACTTCCAATCTGGATTTTAGAGGGTGGAAGACCCATTTCTAATCTGGGCCACACCTTCTGCTGGAAGCCTTTATAAAGCTATGAAAAAAGAAAGCTTCACTCTGTCCACTTGCTCTCACATTTACTAGCAAGTCTATTCCTTTACTGGCATTCGAGCCTACTTCTCATGGATTCTAGGTTATAGTAAAGACTATCTGAGATATCCAGCCTTATGGACTAACAACTACTGAATTCTTGGACCTTCCATTCATGAATAGCCATTGTTTGATTAGCTGGAGCACAGACTGTAAGTCATTCTAATAAATCCCCTTTATATATAGAGAGATTCATTATATAAGTTATTGTGCTAGAGAACCCTGACTTATACAAGATGGCTCAACAATTAAGAGATAGATCTTGCTGCTGTAGCAGAAAAACCTACGTTTGTTTCCCAGCTCCCATGTTGGGCAGCTTACACTCACTTGTAACTCTAGCTCCAGGGAATCTGATGCCCTCTTCCAGCCTCCACAAGCATGGAAACCACATGGAATGTACACCTAGACACACATACTCAACTATGAGAAAACATTTGGACAAAGAATCCTGTTAGTGACTGAAAGACAATCCATATGGTCAGGATATATGAAGACATGCTCTTGATAGTAAACAAATTGAGATTGGTTTATTCTTATAAATAAGTTGAAATTTTCAATACATAGTCCTAGTAAAAAGAACATTTGTCTACTCCTTACTTACAGACATTGAATATAAAAACAATAATACATCTAACCAGTCAGTCTCACTGTAGCGAATGTTTTGCATGAAATAAAACACCAATACTAGAGAAACAATGAATGCAATTATTAAGAGAATATTTTAATAATTTTGGAACAGTCATACTCTGGAAGTCATCCATCAAAAGAAAGATTTTAAATTACCAAAAGAAGCATGGTTTAGAAAAGTATATTTCATGTGATTTCGACTTTCCAAAACAAATTCTCAGAAACCATTAGGTACAGGGACATATATATGTTTATATATTTTAAGGACTCACAGTAAAAAATACAGAGTGCTTCATTTATTTTGGTTGCATGTAAGGTAAGTGAAGGCGGAAGGGAATGAAGAAGGCAAGCTCAAAGAAGATGCTCTACAACATCTTGTCAGATGACCCCAGAGAGACTGGTGATGTGCACTGAGTGAGATAGCCCGCATTTTCCACTCTTCATGCCTATATTTTTTGTTGGAAAGTTTGTTAGTTTTTTGAAGAAGTTGTATGCAGTCTTACCCCATATGATAAATATACTTTACACACCAGGTTTTTTTTTTTTTAGATTTAAAATTTTATTTTTATGATATATGTGTGTATGAAATACTCATATGATATATGTACATATATATATATACACATTTTAACAATATTTATTTAGAAGCTTTACTATGTATACATATATATCATATGAGTGTTTTTGCCTGTGTTTATTCACCATATAAATGCTGTTTCCAAGGAGGCAGAAGAGGTCATCAGACTCTTTGAGACTGGAGTCACAATTTTATGCTATCCTCTGGGAATTGAGCACCAGGGTCCTCTGAAGAAGCATCCAATGCTCTTAGCTACCAAGTGTTCTCTTCAGCACTCCTACTCCTTTTTATGTATATGTGTGTTTTGCCTGCACATATGTCTGTGTACCACCTAAGACATGTCTTAGGTGCCTGCAGAGGCCAGAAGGGGGCATTGGATTCCTTGGAACTGGAGTTATAGATGATTGTGAGATACCATGTGGGTGCTGGGAATTGAACTCACGTTATCTGCATAAGCAGTCAGTGCTCTTAGCCACTGACACATCTCTACATTCCCCAGACCTTGGACTGGAGAGATGGCTCAGTGGTTAAGAGCACTGACTGCTCTTCCAGAGGTCCCAAGTTCAATTCCCAGCAACCACATGGTGGCTCACAACCATCTGTGATGGGATCTGATGCCCCCTTCTGCTGTGGCTGAAGAGAGCTACAGTGTTCATAAATAAATAAATAAATCTTTTAAAAAAAAGAATACCATAAAAAAATGGAGAATCCATATCAATAAACATTTAAAAAAAATCAGTAAGTCTTTATTATGAATGCACGGAAGGGTAAAAGTGCTCTTCCACTGTAAAATGGTCTCATATTTATTTCTCTGTTTAGGAGTTAATGAAGACGCTCCGCAAGGAAACAGATCTGAAACAAATACAGACTTTAGTGCAAGGAACCAATACACGACTCAAATATTCTCAAAATGAATTAGAGATGATTAAAAAGAAGCACCTTGCTGCATTTTACCGGGTAATGTAAACTTGTCAAACGTTTGATGGAAATTTATATCAGAACATAGAATTTTAAGAGTGATATTTACATAACATTACATAATCATAGATACTTTATCCTATGGCTATATTATAGTCCTTGATAATTTTTATAATATTTAATCATGTTATTTAGTTATGCCAGAGTCCATTGTACTAAAGATTCTTCATTTATTGTAAAAGACATCTATCATGTTTTTAGCCTTACTATTTAAAAAATAAAACAGTTGTGTTACTAAGCAGAATTTTTTCTTATTAGGAACAATCTCAGCTACAAAGTGAATTACTGAATATTGATTCTCAATGTACTATGTTGAGTGAAGGAATCAACAAACAGCAACAAAAAATTGAAGAATTTCAAGATAAGATTGATAAGGTAAATACTGCACTTGTTATTAAATGGCATATAGAATACAGTTCTAGACTGGAGTTATGGTTTGTAACTGTGTAATATGACTGTGGCGTCAAGACTAGATCAGGAAACAATCCTTTGAGTACTGCTACTTGCTCATGCCCAGAACAGAGCATAATATAAAGTGTGATCTGACGGGTTCTGAGGATCATAGAGCCCACATATGTAGTTTCACAGGATTTTGATTATCTAGTGGGATTAATGGTAGTTTACTGCTGTATCAGTCATATTACATTCATGTTTAACTAAAATCCACAAGTTTTTAACATGACTTACTATTGAAATACCATTGTATTTGAGGCTAGATATTTTGTTGGATTGAGGTTATGCCAGGTTTTTGGAATTTATTACTGATACCGTGCTCTAGCCTTGAGTTGTTTTCACTGCCCAAGATGTTTACTTTACTCATATAACAGGTTTTTTAAAATATAGAATATTATATTTTGGCATGGCTAAAGTAAATAGAATATCTACCTCTTTATATCAGATAGTGCATAATACCATCTAATAAAGCCAATTCATGAGCTTTTTCATGTAGTTTTCTGAATAGTAAGTTTGAAAACGGATGAACATAGTTTATGCAGATAAAGAGAAAGCACTGGGCTGATTGCACTGATTACCTTTTGGCCTAATTCATGAGAAGCTAAGAGCAAAAAGAAAGATATATATAGAGATATATATAGAGATATATATATCTCTCTATATATATGGTGTTTTTGTGGTTTTTTTTTCCAAGACAGGGTTTCTCTGTGTAGCCCTGGCTGTCCTGGAACTCACTCTGTAGACCAGGCTGGCCTTGAACTCAGAAATCCACCTGCCTCTGTCTCCCGAGTGCTGGGATTAAAGGCGTGTGCCACCACTGCCTTGCCAAAAAGTTATATTTAAGCACTGCTTGTTTATTTTTTAAACGTGGTTATTAAGTCAGTTGTTCTAAAATAATCTAAAAGGTAGAAGATGACATATTCCAAGACTTCTGTGAAGAAATTGGTGTGGAAAATATCCGTGAATTTGAGAACAAACATGTTAAACAGCAGCAAGAAAATGATCAAAAAAGGTATTTTTGTTTAAAAACTTGGTAAGCAGTATTGATATACATGTGAAGAAAAATATCCCCTAATTTAAAGGACTCATGCTTGAGGTAGGCTTTATTTCAGCTCAACAAGAAATAGTAATGGTGGGCTCATATCACAATAGTTGATCACACTTGCCTTGCATACATAGGCCCTGCTTATTATGATATTCAGTACTAACTACAGAGGGTGAAGAAGCTAGTAAAACCTAACAGAAACTAGAACAAAAAGGAAAACCATACTAGTTCTTTTTATAAAGTTGATTTCTCCCGAAGTTAGTCTGCAGTTTAAATACCACCTATATGGACATGATTTTTTTAAATAGACTAATTCTAAAGATCACATATGAAGTAAACAAGAAAAATGTAAAGTAACGAGGAGTGGGAATAGAACTCCAATATTATACTTTGTTTCATTTTAGAGATTTAAGTTTATATGTGAATGTCTGTATGTAAGCTACATGCACATGCTTGAGACTTTCTATAGAGGACAGAAAAGAGTGTCAGAATTCCTGGAGCTGGAGTTAAAGGCAGTTAGAAGCCACCCTGTGTGTGCTGGGAACCAAACTCAGCCCTCTTCTTTTTTTCTTTTTCTTTGTTTTGGGGAGGGGGATTGTTTGCTTGTTTGTTTGTTTGAGACAGGGTTTCTCTGTGCAGCTCAGACTGTCCTGGAACTCTGTAGACCACATTGGCTTCAAATGCAGAGATACACCTGCCTCTGCTTCCCAAATGATAGGATTAAAGGCATGTACCCCCATGACTGCTTCAACCCTCTTATAAAAGGGCAGCAAGAGTTCTTAACCACTAAGCCATCTCTCCCACCCCCAGTTCCCCAAATTTTAAAATGTTATATACCTTGAGATACTAGCTCATAAGTACAGTCCTGACATATACTCATGTCTACAGGATAGATTTGATATTTAATGTGAGTGGACAAAAGTTGAATTTTTTAAATAAATTACTTTGAAATAGATGTGATTTTAAAAACTCAATTCCTTTTTCATTCCTTACACTTAATAAAATTCAAGTTATATTCAAAACCTTAATGTAAAAAAATGAAAACAAAAAAATAGTAGAATATGCCATAAGCAAATTTTAAAAACAGTGCTTGGGGCTAGTGAAATCACTCAAAGTTTAAAGGCACTGTACTGGTGACTCCTGCTGAGGGCCAGTGCTTAGTTTCCAGCACTGGTGTTAGAGGGCTTACAACTGTCTGTAACTTCAGCGCCAGGGCATTCAATACCCTTTTTTGACCCCTGTGAGCATCCACATGCATGTGGCATACACATACAGACAAGGACACATAAACAAAAAATTAAAAAATAAGCCAGGCAGTGGTGGTGCACACCTTAGTTCTAGTAGGCAGAGGCAGGTGGATCTTTCTGAGTTAGAGGCCAGCCTAGTCTGCAGAATGAGTTCCAGGACATCCAGGACTACACGGAGAAACTGTCTCAAAACAAACAAATAAGCAAATATACACCACAAACAAATAAAATACAAATATATAGAAAACTTAATTTATATGTCAAAAAGCATGAAGAAAATCAGGAGACAAATGATACCCTGGAGGGAATGTACATACATGTGTTTAGAAATGGTCACAGCTGCCTCTGGGAAGGCTGAGATGAAAAAGAGACATTTTTCTTTTTATTAATCTAACATCTTTTGAATTTTGTGCCATATGCTTCTACCATCTATTTAGATATGTTGAAATATAAAAGTAATAAATGCCTTTGAGAAAAAATGTTGCTAGGAACAATGGCACATGTCTTTAATGCCATTATGTCCAACAACCTTGCAGACTAAAATGAGCCCAATTTAGTCATCATGTATTAATTATCCTTTCCAAATATTTTTGGATTTGCTAAAATATTGTTTGGAATTCTTGTGTCTTTTTAAAGTGTAATGACCTGCAGTTGTTTTGTTTAATATTGTTGTGGTGTTTGGTGTCAGGGTAATGTTAAACCTGAGTGGTGTGGTCTCTTATCTTACTTCTGCAGAAAACTGTATGTATAGGATTGATAGTTTCTTCCCACCATTTTATGGAAATGTTTTTACTGCTAATGTCTTTAATATATACAGGGTTATTCATCATTTTATCTAGAGTACATGTATTTTTGGGGATGAGCTTTGGAAGTTTGTATCTTTCATGAACTTTGTGTATTTTATGTCAAACCAATTGTCATGAAGTTATTTAAAATACACTTTTTAAAGTCTGTAGCATCTTTACTGATGTGCTTTTATTCATGATATTGGTGATTTGTCATTTCTCTTTTTTCTTGTTACAATACTAAAGGTATCTCAGTGTTACAGATCCTTTCTAAGACCTGAATTTTTTTCTGTGATTTGTTTTTTTCTGTTATTAATTTCTATTATTTTTCTTCTACTTATTTGATTTACCTTACTTTTGAAGCTTTTAAAGAATGAAGTTTATAGTAATTCATTTACATATCAAATATTGGACTACTCAGTATATAACCCAAGCTGGCCTCAAACTTATGTTTCTCCTGCTTCCACCTCCAAAGTATTGAGGTTACAGACATGCACCAACATACCCAACTGACATTCAGTTGACAGGAGTTTATGGAGATGTCAGAATAAGAAAGTGTCAGATATTTCTTAATTTCTCAGTTTTGAAGTTTATGAATGAATAGCTATTCACACTAGCCGGCTAGTTCACAAAGTCTAACTAAATGAGAACAGGCATATCAATTTTAACTTAATGAAACAGGTTAGTAGATAATGTATTTATCATAAAAGATTTAAGAACCTGTCACCTGCTAGGTGGTGGTGGTACATGCCTTTAATCCCAGCATGTGGGAGGCAGAGACAGGTGGATTTTTGTGAATTAAATGGCAGCCTGGTCTACAGAGCTAGTTCCAAGACAGCCAGGACTGTTACACAGAGAAACCCTGTCACCCACACAAAAAAAGATAAGTGGATCTCTGTGAGTTCTAGACCTGCCTGGTATACTGAGCCAGTTCTGGGACAGCTAGACCTACACTGAGAACCTCTGTCTCAAAACAAAAACAAAGGAAATGAAGGAAGGAGAAAATTTGCAAACAGCCAGGTTTTTAATAAAGTATTGGAAATTTTGGCAGTGACTGATTACATTAAGGACATGTTTATATTTTTAGGGTATAGTAGTTTATGAGTATGAATTAGCAGTCATTTTCATAGAACATTACTGATGAAATTACCTAGTATCTGGTATTTGCTTCAGATAATCCAGAAGCTATGAATAGTATTGTAGGTCAACAAGAGTCAGCATGAATTGATAATTATTAAATTGGCTAAGTTGCATAGGATTCTTTATACCTTCATTATACTTATATGTTTGAAATTTCCTATAAAAAGTTAAAAGGGATTAGAGAGATGGCTCAGTGGTTAAGAACACTTACTGCTTTTGAAGATGATCCAGATTTGGTTCCCAGGACCCATATAGGGCAGCTCACAAGAACCTATAGCTCCAGTTTTAAGGAATCTGATGCCCTTTAGCCTCAGTAAACATCTGCACAAATGTGGTGCACATAAATCTACAAATACACATATATTTTCTAATCTGAAAAAAATATTAAAAGAACTAATGCATTCTTCTTACCACTTATAATGCTTGACTTTATTATACTAGATTAGAGTTTGAAAAACAGAAAACTCGGCTTAATATTCAGCTTGAATATAGTCGAAATCAGCTTAAGAAGAAACTGAATAAGATCGACACATTAAAAGCAACAATCCAGAAGGGCAGAGAAGACATTGATAACCTAAAGAAGGTAATTTATTATGGGTATCTGAAGTGCCAGTTTGTTGAAGTTATAGCTTTTTTCATTAATTAGAAATTTTTTTAGCACCTACTTATACCTGATTGGGATCAGAGCTACATATTACAGAAATATTAAGGTAAAACTCAGAGAGAGAGAGAGAGAGAGAGAACGAGAACCAGAGAAAGCGAGATGACTCAAACATGTAAACAATGGGAGAATTCTGGACTGGAACCACAAACTTCAGAATCACTGGTTGAGTTCTGGTTTGCTCTGTTTTCAGAGGCAGTTTCACTATGTAACCAGGCTTTGTCCCAGCCTTCTGAGAGCTAGATTAAAGACATGTTCTGTATATGGCAGGAGTTCCTGGGTGTAGGGTAATTTAAAACCATATGACAGGAGCTGAGACTATGGCCTAGTGGAGAACCAGTTGGGATTGTAGAAAACCCAGAAATTTTAGAAAGAAAGCCAGAAGAGGAGGCAGTATAGACGCCTAGCACTGTGGGAAAGAGGAAGTGATGAAAACTGTTAAGACAGGCTAACATTTTACAGTCTCATGAGCACTTCCACTGGGCAAATGGAACACAAGTCATGTAGCAGCAGGTTGAAGAGTAGATTCAAAATGAATGACAAAAGCAGGAAATGATTACCAGCTTCCAAAATCTATAGGATGAAAGAGGATCACAACCTGACAGTTTAGTAGCACACGAGATAAGGGGGTTTCTCTTAGGATGAGTAGATGTTCTTACAGAGAATGGTAAAACTTGTTTGTATTAATATAAAATGTTATATATATATTATATATACACACACATAATATATGTACATATATATTGTATATAATATATAATTGTGTGTGTACATTATATATAAACACACAAATTCTCTCTGTTCAGACCGAAGAAGAATGTCTGAAAATTGTTGATGAACTCATGGTGAAGCAAGAGCAAGTTAAGGAAGTGCTTGCCACACAGAGTTCCAACATTGAGAAAATTCATACTCAAATTGAAGAGGAACGCAAGAAGTTTTTGGCTGTTGATAGGTAATTAATAATTCAGTTTGAAAGATCTGGCTAATAACTAAAACTTATACTTTCAATTTGGTGTTATCTAATGTTTTTACTTTGTTGCTCTTGGTCTTCCCAATGTTCTAATAGAGGAAAGATTAGGTCAGGTGATTTGTTGATTACACTGAAGTTCTTTTTGGTGGATGAAACATGAACCCACATGTAATTCTTACCCTAAATCTTTTGATCCTGGTATTTTCCTGTCAGCCAGTGATTCCTTCTTGTCTGTGTTTGCAGTTAAAGCATTATCTGGTGTGGGACGAAGTTTATGTGCCATCATGATGGGGGCAACACCTTGAATCATCTGATTTGTGTCAAAATGACATCTGCTTTCCTGTGATTAACAGGACCACGAATACTTCTCTTGGCATATCATAATTTCCCTCACTATCTAGAGACCTCCAGTGCTTTGAGATTCAGTCTCTTGTATTTAGTTTAAACAGAATCATTTCTACTTTTCTTTACATTCCTGAAAACCATCCATCTTCCTCCAACCCCCTTCCTTTTTCTTTCCTTTTTTCTTTCTTTTTTTTTTTTGCCGTCTTTCTGATCTTATTTAAAGGTCTTTGTTGGCTCAGTGTTAGCCCTCATACCCCACTTTCGGATAAGGCGTTCCATGTGAGATGGAAACCGGGTTGTCGGGGAAGGGGTAGGTGACCTGGTGTTGGTCTACTAAGAGACATTCTTTTAGTTTAAGCTTCTAAAGTATACAGCCTACCTAAAGAGGAAATGTGTGTTGAAAATTACAGATTTAAAAATAAAGTATTTGGGGATAGACATGATGACACACCTGTAATCCCATCAATTAAAAGGTAGAAGTAGGAGAATCCAAAGTTTGAGGCTACCTGGGGCTATATAGCAAAACCTTGTCTCAAAACACAATTAAAATAATTGAAAGAAAGCTGTATCTTTGCTAACTCTGATTAAAGAAATGTCTATGAAAAATATTCCCTTGGATTAAATGTATACATTGATGGTCTTTCTCAGGAATGATAATGTATAAATCAGGGACTGGCACTTGGAGTTCTCATAGGAAAGTAACTTTGTCATGCCAGTTTATAATGAAACATGTTCATCTTTGGTGTGATTACATAATGAGTAAAGTCACTTTTCATATCTGTATTTACAGGGAAGTTGGAAAGTTACAGAAGGAAGTTGTAATCGTTCAGGGTTCTTTGGAACAGAAACTGCTAGAGAAGCATAACTTGCTGCTGGATTGCAAAGTTCAAGACATTGACATAAGTCTTGTGCTGGGGTCATTGGAGGACATTATTGAAGTGGAGGTATCTAGCCAATAACACAATATGTGCAGTTATGCAGACTTAGCTGATGTCTTCAACTGCTTATGCTATACGTTCTTTAACTCCTTCTAGGAAAGGGAAAAGGGAAAATGTTTGTGGCTAGGTATCTCAAGACAGATACTAAAATGTTAAGCTCAATTAATACTGAAGCATTTCCTAAAAAAGAAAAGTAGGTTTTCTAAGTTGGTCACAATGGTGTAAGCTTGTAAAGACCTAGTACTCGAGGTATTGGAAGGCTGAGAGGAGAGTCAAGAGTTCAAAACCATCTGGGCTATATAGTGGGACCATATTCTCAAGAATACATATATATATGAAAACTCTAGGGAGAGCCAATCTCAGGATCTTGGACTTTTTATGTTTAAACCTTCTGAAGTGATGTCAAGCTCTCACTTAACAGGGTCTGCTGTCCTCTGGAGAAATTACTTTACCAGAACCTCATCTTCTGAGGTTGACAGTGCTTAACTGCTGTTACCAGTCCTCCATTCAATCATCTCTCACCATCCTGTCCCACCTAAAGAAGAAAAAAAATACTGAGAAGCTTGTGAAATTCATAGTCCAGGGACAAAAGCTTGCTAAAGATTGACACCTAGTGCTTCTCTCTTCCTACACCCTACCACAATGCTGAGGGACATTTACAGTAGTCCCTTTTGCTCAGCACGTGTCGAGCTATCAGGAAAAGTATCATAACCAACATCAGACTTAAACTAAGAAATGGGTGGGGCTGTTGACATTATCAGAATAGTTATTTAAGAGAAATGTGATTATTAATAAGCTAAAACCTACTGGATCATCAGTGTGTAGAGGAGGATAATTTATATAGAAATGGAAATTTTAAGCAGAACTAAAAAGAAACACTAAAAGAAATGAATAATTTAGATGGGCTTACTAACAGATTGAACAAAGTTAAAGATCTCTGGGCTTAAAGATGGCTTTATAGAAATCCCAAAAGTAAAAGACAAAGCAAAAAAAAAAAAAAAAACCAGAAAGAGATTTCTGCAGGTACTCTGTAAAAATTATAAAAGGTATAAAATATATGTAACAAGAAAGAAACATAACATAATTGTTCCCAAGAGAAATATTGGAAGACCATCAGATGGAAAATGTAAAAACAACAACAAAACAAACAAACAGAAGGGTACCAGAGTAAAAAACAGCAAACACCATTGTAAATGTATTTTTTATTCACCAGATGTAATTGTCATCTTGGAGGCTTGCTGCTTGAATAATCTCACCCTTCCTAGATCTTTCTGAACTCTAGCTGGCTGGTTCTACACAGCTCTTCTGGCCCAAACTTCTTTCCAAGCTGACTGATTCAAACTGGCTTCTCTTGGCTCCTGATTGAATTGCTCTGCTTGGCTTAAAACTAACTCTGGCAATATGTTGTAATCTTCTGGCTTCTCATTCTCTGGCTGTTCTATCTTCATCTATAACCTGCCTACAACCTGTCTCTGTAAAAAATGTCCCAGTAAAACTGCTTCCTCATCCCTCTACCCCTGTGCTGTTCTCATGAGAATTGGGCATATCCTATCTCTTGACTCATTCTGTCAAATCTTTCTCTGCTTTGTCACTTTTCTTCTCAATTAGATGTCACTTTCAAACATAGCTGCCTCCTTCTATGAACTAACCTTTCCTACATTGTTTGTGATTAAAAGTGTGTACTAAGGGTGTGTCTATATTTCAGCCAGATCATACTATAATCCTATAATACTATCATACTATATACTACTAGTATATAATACTATATACTGTCATACTATAATACTAGGGCATGTCTGGATTACATTCCAGCCAGATCATATCTTTGGATGTTATCCCTTGCCAGAGCAGCCAAGTTGCTTGATTAAATTTCCTCTATACACCATACAGTTCCAGCCATGACTCCTTTATGGAGAATGGGGGATAGAATCAATTCTACTGAAAAGAAACTGACAATCTTACCCTAAGACAAGCCCACAGATCTCAAAAGTTTAGAGGTGATCCAATTGGGGATTGTGGAAATATATTGACTCCTCTAGCATGGTGGGTTAACAAGAGGAAGTGAGTCTTTTATCACTTCCATGTCTCAAAGAATTTGTCTCAGTGCCAACTTGAGAAGGAACCTGTTATTTAAGATTGAACTACTTTGGAAGCCTGAAAAAAAGAACAGTCACCAGTAAAAAAGTACAATGGTGGGGCTGGAGAGAAGGCTCAGCAGTACTTGCTGCTCTTACAGAGAACCCAATTTCAGTAGTACTGCCTGGTCATGAACCAGGTAGTTCATGACCTTTGATCTGTAATCCCAGTTCCAGGGGATCCATTGCCTCCTTTTAACATCTCCTTCTAGCATCCATGTGCATACCAAGCATGCACATGGTATACATACATACATACATACATACATACATACTGTCAAAACATTTACATGTAGAATAAAGTGAATAAATCTGTCTTAGTGTTCTATTTCTGTGAAGGGACACCATGACCATAGCAACTCTTATGAAAGAAAGCATTTAATTGCCAGGCAGTGGAAGCGCACACCTTTAATCCCAGCACTTGGGAGGCAGAGGCAGGTGGATTTCTGAGTTCGAGGCCAGCCTGGTCTACACCGTGAGTTCCAGGATAGCCAGGGCTACACAGAGAAACCCTGTCTCAAAAAAAAAGAAAAAGAAAAAAAGAAAGAAAGAAAAGAAAAGAAAGCATATAATTGAGGCTTGCTTACAGTTTCTGAGGTTTAGTCCATTGAGATGGTGGAGAACATAACAGCATGCAAGCAGACATGGTGCTGAAGAAGTAGTTGAGAGTTCTACATCTGGATTTATGGGCAGCAGGAAGAGAGTAACTCTGGATTTAGTACAGGCTTTTTGAAACCTCAGAACCTACCCCCAATGACACACTTCCTTCCTTCCTTCAACAAGACCACACTTACACCAATAGGCCTTACCTAATCCTTTCAAATCACACCATTCCTTGGTGACCCAAGTATTCAACTGTGAGCCTATGGGAGCCAATCTCATTCGAACAGTCACAAAACCTAGTAAGTTTTAAAAGAAAAAAAGCACAGCGGTTGACAGACCTGCTTTTGTTTGGCAAGAAGCTGAGCCCACCCCATAAGGATAATTGGAGTCTGAGAGCTCCAAGCCTGAGGTTAGTTGCCTTGGAGCTGCCTGTCTTACATGAGGCTTAATAGGACTGAGAATTCTGAAACTCCATTGCAGTATCTCCTGTGCACAGCCTTACTCTCAACAAAATGTTTAACACTTACCAGGTTTTGAAAAGATGGTGATTCAAGCTAGGAAGAAAAAGCCGCTTTTTCTTTTTCAGATATAGATCCTTCCTGGCCTGTGTTGTCCATATGTCCATATGTCCACATATGTAACTAGTGTAAGTGCATTACTACAGTAGAACATTATGGCATGCTACTAACAAAAAACATACACAAATCAATGGGACAGAATAAAGGATCCAGAAGGAAATATATACATTAGTTTTCATGTACTTTAACATATACTTTAGCATCCTGATTTTTAGTAAAAGGGCTAAAGTTAGATATTGGACAAAAGATATCCTCAGTAAAGGGCACTGGAAAAATTCTGTCACATATAGAAGAATGAAACTCCTTCCCTATCATTATACAAAAATAAATTCAAAATAGACCGAAGACTTTAATGTGAGACTTGAAACTGCCAGGGGAAACAGAATCCTTGAAAATATTTGTAGACATGAGGACTTAATGAAAAGGATTCCAACAACTCAAGAACAGCACGAATTGACACTTAGATCATAATAGCTACCTTTAAAAAAACAAATGGCAACACATGCTGGTGAGGATATGGGAAAAGGAATTACTCTATACAGTGCTAGTAGAAATGTTGACTAGCATACCGAACTGTGGAAATCTATATTCTTGTTTCTCAAAAAAGTAAAAAAATAAACTACCACCAACAAAAACTTACTATATGATTCAGATATACTACTATTGTGTTATGTGTTTTGAAGAATTAGCATACCACAGGTACACTTGCATTTCTGTGTGTATTAAAGTACTGTTCACAATAGCCAACACATGAAAATAACTTGGATCCCAATCAACAGATGGATAGGTAAAGAGAATGTATATGCACACACAAAAGTTTGTCCAACTGTAAAGAATGACATCATTTGAAGACAAATAGAACTTGAGATCATGCCATTAAACAAAATGTTTTAGCCAAACATAGACAAAAGCCATTTCTTATATGCAATAAAGTCACACTCGTGAGATGTAGAGCTTTTACAATACATTTAACATTTAGCTTTAACTTGTATTTGAGCTGTTTAACACATATATTGCAGCCAGACTTTTGGATACTTTATGGGCTCCCTTTCTACCACCCTTCTCCACCCCTATTCTACCCTTCCATCCCTGCAGTACTAGGTTGAAGAGAAAGAAGGTTAGAGAGGAAAGGGGGCATTGATATTGTTAGACTACTTCCTGCTGATAAGGGGTATGGAGTTCCTTGGAGAAAGTTTGGTCTTTGCCATCAGGATATCCAATTTATTCTCATCTCTCTTCCTACGACTAATTGACAAACCGCAACAACAGCAACCAGCAAACAACAGCAGCTGCCACCACCACCACCACAGTCCCTCTCAGGACACTCGCACTTTTATACCCTTTCAAGAGTCTCCAGAATTCCAAACATCATACACCTGCAGAAACTATCTGTAGCTGTCAGAATCATGCTCCTGCTAGAGCACAAGGCAAATCATATCTGCTGTAGGCAATCTAAAACAACCTCGTATCCCACACATGGATTTGCTAGAAGACTGGCTTCCAGGTAGCTAGGACAAGGGTCTTAATGCCCATGCCCACAGCGACACACTTCCTCCAACTAGGCCACATGTCCTAAGAGTGCCACTCCCTGGGCCAAGCATATCCAAACCACCACATTCCACGCCCTGGCCCCCATAGGCTTGTTCAAGCACATGAGTCTATGAGGGCCATACCTAGCCATGGCATAATAAAAAATACATTTTATCTTTTTCCTTTCTCAACTTGCTCCTTTTTATTTAAATGCTCTTCATAAGAGTGAACTTTAGTAACCACAGAACAGATTATTCTAGGCTGTTTTGAGACTTACTTTGTCAAAGTAATTAATATAAATCTCTTCACCCTTGCCTCAGGCAGACCCTCAAAGGCAAAAGACAACCATATTCTTCCCCAAAATATCACAAAACAGTCTCTAAGCCACACACTAAAGTTCTTCTCCATTGAAACCTCTTGGGCCAGGTCTGCACAGTTCAGATCATCCTCAGCACCAATATTTTCCATATTCCTACTAGGATGGTACATTAAGCCCCACTACTGCTTCCCAAATCCAGAGTCCCCAAACCTGCATTCTTCCAGACAAAAGCATGGTCAGGGTTATCATAGCAGTACCCTACTCATGGTGCCAACTTCTGTCTTAGGGTTTGCATTGCTATGAAGAGACACCATGACCAAGGCAATTCTTATATGGGCAGCATTTAATTGGGTCTGGCTTACAGGTTCAGAGATTCAGTTCATTATCATCAAGGTGGGAGCATGGCAGCATCCAGGCAGGCATGGTGCAGGAGAAGCTGAGAGTTCTATTCTACATCTTCATCTGAAGGTCACTAGAAGAAGACTGGCTTCCAGGCAGCTAGGTCGAGGGTCTTAAAGCCCACACCCACAGTGACACACTTCCTCCAGCAAGACCACACCTCCTAATAGTGACACTCCCTAGGCCAAGCATATTCAAACCATCACATTGAGTGTTGGTGATAGGTCTCAGAAACATAAATAAAAAGGTATAGCTTGAGAGAAGCTAGCTAGTAAGCAGCTGAGTTCAGAATTGAGCAGACATGCAAGGTGGGCTGTACTGATACAGAGAAGTATGTCAGTCCTGAGAGTGGATCCCACCTACTTTGTCAATAAGGTGTGTTTGCAATAAAGTGAGCATAGGACACTGCTGCATGATTATGTCAAGAATGGCTGAGGCCAGGCCTTTTTGGCTGTGTGGCTGCCTAAGGGTAATAGCTTGATCTGAATGACTCAGTAAGTAGCTGGAGTAGAGGTTACTATTCAGGCAAGAGTGTCTGTTTTTCAGCTAACTGAAACAGAAAGTACCCCGGCAACAGCTGATATCTATGAAAAAGAAGCATCCATCCAAATAGACTACAGCCCTCTACGGGAGGATTTGAAGGTAATGTAAAGATTTCTGTTTGTGATTAATGGTAATATTGGCTATTAAAATATTGTAGAATCATTTTTAATATGGTTAAGTTTAAGACGTGTGGGGTAGGTTAGTTGGTGGGGTTTTTTTGTCGTTTTTATTTTGTGAAGGGAAGAGACATCAAAGGGGAAAACAAGCTGGGATGATGATTGCAGATGCCTGCAATCTCAGCTTCACTCGAGATATATAGGCAAGAGGATCAAAAATTGACTGTTAGCTTGTGTGCTATGAAACTCATTCTCCAAAAATCAGAATAGAAGCTACCGAAGTAATCCAGTCAGTAAAGCGCTTGCCAAGTAATTTGGCTCCCCAGTACACCCCCCACCCACCCCAAAAAAAGCTGGGTATAGCAGTTTTATGTTTGTAATCCCAGAGCAGGGGAAGCAGACACGGGCTGCTCCCTAAATTTCACTGTTCAGCTACTCTAGCCAATCAGTAAGCTCCAGGTCCAGTGACAGATCCTGTCTCAAATGATAAGATGGGAGTTGGAGCAATGGATCAGTGGTTAAGAGCACTGACTGCTCTTCCAGAGGACCTAGATTTTGTTCACTTCATCCACACAGCCACTAACAAGTCATCTGTCACTCCAGTTCCAGAGGATCCAGTGCCCTCTTCTGGCCTCCATGGGCACTGCATGCAGGTGGTGCACAGACATACATGCAAGCAAAAACACTTGTAAAATGGAAATAATTTTTTTTAATTAAATAAAAATAAGGTAGAGAGAAACTGAAATAGACAGCCAACCAGCCTCTGGCCTCCACAAACACATGTTCACACACACAAATATGTGTGTGCCCCACCAAACGTCTATATTAACAGTACTTTCAACACCAGAAAACTAGGAATTCTTTAGTTCTCTGAAGACCAGCTGGAAATGTTAGAAGAGTTCAGTTCCAGTCTCGCACTGTCTGGGGTGGCATCAGATGCCACAAGTTCAGGGCACAGACTGTCCGTACTTTGGATGCCAGTCACTCAGGGGTGCCTTAACCCTTTAGTGTGGTAATTTGCTAGAATTACACACAGAATTTTGAGTAATAATTTATTCTACGTTTGCCAATTTGTTATTGAATGATAGAGATGGAAAGGAAAGGACACGACTGCTCCCAGGTATAATGGAAAGAAGTTTGTTGTAGTTATGTGGTTGTAGTTATGTGGGAGAATATAGACAGAGGCAGGGATATGTGAGGGAGTCCAAAGTGGACATGACCAGACTAGCTGTTCCATGTGAGAAGTAGGGAGGAAAGGTAAGGAGAGGGGAGAGAGGAACCAGGTGCAGCAGCAATAAAGCCCAAAGGTAACCAAAATGGTTAAATTATATATGGAAGAGGAGCTCAGCCCCCTGGGCTGGAGAGTTACAGGTAGGGGGCTGGGTATGCCAGCCAGGAGGGTGCTCTGTACCAGGTAGGGACTGAGAGATATGGGGAGATATTTCAGGATCCACTTTAATGTGTTAAATAGGCACCTGTTGCAGGTTTGAAACCTAACAGTTATAAAAGATAACATGGGAAGAGCCAAGTGAAAGAGATGTACAAGACAGGTTTGGAGGAGGTAAATGTCCCATGCATTTAGCTGTGCTGCCCTGCCAGCCTGTCCCTGTGTCCACCATCCTGGATGTCCCTCTCTCAGCTGGTGCTTTGGTGATTAAACTGAATCCCTATCTTTTCATTCCCAGTGAAGATGTGCTAAAAGTTACAAGCTACTTATCCCATTTGGTACACCTAGCAACCAGGTTTCATCCTACAAATTTCAGTTTATTAGCATCAATTCAAGTTACAGTGAAAAGGGGCAGATTGTGAATAACAATAGCAGCTCCCTTTGTCTTATCTCTCAAGAAGTGCCAAGAGTGTTAGTTCTGAGCCTGGAGCCAGGATGAATGCCAAATATCTCTTATGAAATAGCAGGAAATAGGTAACTTTCTTTTTTTAGTGAGACAATCATGCTCTAGGCCAGCTGGCTTTGAACTCATGTGGGCACTGTGACTGCTACCATTTGTGCTACCTACCTACATTGCCAGCATCTTCAGAGAAGTGAACCTGCCTTTAGGGGTAGTACTGGTCTAAAGCTGAAGTTGTTCCTAGGAAGCCTAAACCATTGTCTCCTGGTTACAGTGTGATCTAAACAAGGTCCCATGTTCATTCCTGAGCCAGTAGTTCAGGCAAACTTAGCCTTCCTCTGAGTCATTACTATTCCTAGTCCCTCAGCACTTCCCCACAGGTAAGAGTGGCTCATCTTCTCAAAGCATGGGTTAGGTTGAAAATCGAGACTGATGCTGAGTAGCAAGGCCCACATCTTTAAACGTCATGTTAATATACTTGGGAGACTTTGTGGATTCTTTGATTATATCTGTGTCAGCTTTTGTCTTCTCTGCAGTTTTTTATTTACTGCTTTCTTATTGTGCCTTAGTTTAGAAAAATCCTTTCCTGCTTCATTACCCAGTAAATTATTTTGTGTTGATGGAGTATTTGGTTTTATTTTGTTGTTTTTTCAGACAGGGTCTTGTGTAGCCCAGGCTGGCCTCAAACTCACTATGTAGTTGAAATGACCTTGAACTTAATGATATTTTTGTTTCTACTTCCCAAGTACTGAGTTTAGAGGCATGTCCCACTATACCCAGAGTATGAAGTGCTAGGGATGGAACCCAGGCCTTTGTGGACGCTAAGCAAGCACCTGAGCTACTGCCCCAGCATATGTCTTCTTTAGTTTTCATTTGCCTGCTTTGTCAGGTTATGTAAAGACAGCTGTATAGAGACAGAAGGCAGAAAGAAAGAGAGGTTTCCTCTGACCTTAGATGGGACCATGCTTATTCATGGTGAGGGGGCACTTTTGTCACCTATGTGTGTAGATGGCCAAAATGCCTACAGAAAATCGGATGCTGCCCCTTATAGGGGTAGAAATGCCTTCTGTAGACCCTAAGGGAAGCTGGGAAGTATAGTCTTTCAGAAGGACACTACTGTTTCCAACTTCAAGAGGATATTTACAAATACAGAATGTTATAACTGTTTTCAGCTAAGCAGAGTCTTTGTCAGAGGGGAAAGTACTGGTCCCATTGAAGAGGGGGGTCCTCTGGTCATGAAGCAGGGGAAAGTCTTGATTGGCTATGATAGATTAGGCTATTGGCATCCTATATTCCTGAAGAGGCTTGGGAAAAGGTTGGGCTGTAAGCAGATGATTTTGCTACAGACTAGAATTGAAAGATTTTCCTGGAAGGTTGAAGGAACCAAGGCAGAGAAAATGGAGTGGAATAGTGAGAGAAAGTGTTGATTCAGGGTGACAGTGACTGGTCCCATTGTCAGGACTGTTGTACCAAAACAAGTTAGCATAAGTAGCAGGGAGCTACAGAACATCAAAGAAAGGGAACAAAATAAAATAGAGGACTAATGTAAAGAATAATATCTAGCCTGGTGTAAAAGTGATAAAGGTTGCTTTTAGCCAGAATTTCTCCACAGCATCCAAAAGGTCTTTTTGCAGATGCATCAGGAACAAATGGAGTTGTTTTAGAGTCAGGAGAGCATATGTAAAACATTTTGTTTGGATATAAGGAGTTCAGTAGGTAAAACATCTGAAAGACAGGGTGAATCATAGGTATGAGAACAGGAAGGAGGAAAAATGATGAAGGATTTGTTGGAATGAAAGCAGCTGTGTTGGAGGATGGCATAAATGCCGTCCCTAGCAGCAGTCAGATCTAGTCCTTTTTAATTTTGGAGTACTGCAGCAGCCAAGGAGTCAAGCTGGGCTTGGAAAGGAAGGTGCCAAGCTGTTTTGGCTGATGAAACAGGTTAATTGATGCAAAGAAGGCTTCAGTTCAGCTGTTTTAGTTCTGAGTTCCCAAAACAATGTCCAGAAGAGGGATGAGTTGGACAGCCCATGTCCCATTAATGTCCTTTTAGAGATCACCGGACTGCTTTTGGGGGGTTGGGGGTATGGATCTCTCATTAACTCCTTCAAAGCTGACAGAAAGCTAATGAGGTGAGCAAAAGCCAACCAAGGGGCCATGGTAAAACTTAACTGTTGGCAAAGATCCAGAACATAAGTCAGGAGATAATAACTACCACTTAGTGGAGAACATCAATAGACAAAGCTAATGAGGAAATTTTATATCAACATTAATGTGAGTCAATATAACGTAAGGTTAAATGCAATTTTACAACTGGTTGGACGATTTCCGAGTTCTGTAGAAGAATAGGTAGCTGTAATTAGCTGTTTATTTACATCATATTTCTGCATAACCAACCACCTAGAAAGAAACTTTGTAAAAGAAGCCAATTAAAGTCAGCAATCCAAAGAATGAACTTAAACAAAGTGTCTGATATTTTTTGCTTTTATATATGATGAACTTTGTATATTTGTTTTAGATATTAACAGTACCAGCTATTATTTAAAGAACAAAAACAGAATCTCAAGTTAAACCAAATTTCTGGTTAGAAACAATTTGATAAAGTAAAATTGGGACTATTACCTTAAATGCCTATATCTAGTATTAAAAACATGACAGTATATATTTTTGTAGACATCAAATTATTACACTTATATTCCAGTATTATTTAGTAAATATATTTTATATTGTCATGCCATGTAAAAAAGATATTTTAATTCTAAATTGCATTCTACCAAAAGAAGTGATTTTTAATTTTAATATAAAAAGTATATTCCCAGAGACAGTGACTTGCCTTGTCAAGAATAAATGATACATTTTAAAGTTTTCTAAAGTTAACCCTATAACAGAACATTGTAAAATTTTTATAACATTTTCATTCCGCACAGTCAACCACCAGATGGGAAAAATGAAAGCAGTCAGTCATGTCAAATCTGTAATGAATAATTTACATGTAACATGGACTGAACTAATGAAGAAGGCCAATTCTTCACTCCTTTTGTTGATGGACAAATCTGTAGGTCACCACATACTGACAGCAGTAAGCATAGTTCTTAACATCATTCTATTTAAAAATAGATTGTTTTGAGGCATTATTTATAAAGTAAAATAACCAAATTAAGTGAGCTTTAGGAATATCTAAGAGGATATCCACAAGCATCACTGCTAAAGCCTGTATACTCCTTATAGAGCTTCAAGGGAAGAGTGTAGGCACTGGCTCTGAAGCTCCCTCCATCTGGGTAAAGACTGGATTATGGTCTGAAAGTACTACAGGTGAATCTAAGTTGGTGAGAATCTCCTTCATCTAAGTCATCTCCAGATGATTCTGAGTGCTTATGGGTTAATGGATATTACTTAATAGAATCACTTGTTGACTCTACAGATACAAAAACTAACTGCCAAAGATACAGCTTGGATATTCTGAATACCTTTTCAAAGCTGTGAGTTTGAGGACAGAATATCTAGCAGCCTCCTTTAATCAGGGCACATGGGTAGCTAGGATGTGGACCTGAAATTAGCTTTTGATAAGAGGAAGAATCAAATGCCAAGGTAAAGAGTATGGCCAACTGAACTAGCATGCAGGCCCTGTACCAGTCAGGCGGCCGGCTTAGGTACAGTTTCCCTGTTCACAGCATCCTCGAATGCCAGTTTGAAAGACGTTGAGAATAAAGTGTTATTTGCCTCTCTCCAGTTTGTGACATCTAGGATGTGGGTGCAGACTGAGATCCTCCACTGGGCAAGAAAATCCATCTCCCTATCATGTGGGACATCAGGAGTAATTCATCTTTAGATAAGGAGGGGTGTTTTGTTTTGTTTTGGATCAGGCTTACATGACCAGAGTTGGTCAGGCCTATACAGCCAGAGGCAGAACCTATACAGCCAGAGGCAGAAGTAGCAGACTTCCCATGCAGGTTTTAATTCCCAGGCATCCTTGTCCTGTAAGGAGGCTAACAACCTTTTTACTCTGGTGGGATGGTGCTCCACCAAAGGGTACTTGCGCTCCATATAAGGGAACAACTTGAGCCTGGGGACTTCCTGCCGTGGGAGTATATTGCAAATTTAACCCATTTTACTCAAGCATGCAAACTTTCATGGATTATTTTTATATGCCTGATTTTGAATGTTACTTTACATTAAGCAAACTTTAAGTTTACTTTAAACTTGTTTTGCTTTGCTTGCTTTGTACAAGGGAAGCTGGGAAGTGTAGGTTTTTAGCAGGAAACTATCATACTTGATCACTTAAAATTTACTTTATTGTTATTTTTTTTAAAAGTTGCCCAAATATGCACCTTATTCAGTTCTCAAATAGTGGTTTTCCCAGCGAGTTAAATATTATTTTTATTATGTATTAATTAACTCCCTTTAGGAGTCAAGGAAGTTTTCCTGGAAGAGTGTGTTACATCTCCTCTTCCCCTCATTATTCACTGACTTTGGAGTTTTGCATTACACCTCCAGGTCATTTGAATTCCTTCTCTGTACCTCACAGTACCTGTGCCTATCCTGTGAGGAAGCTTTCTCATCCCAGTGTAAATGTCAGTTTGTATTTATGACTTCTCTGTGAGTGCTTTTTTTTATTTTTTTAATGGGTATGGATGTTTTGCCTACGTGTATACTCGTGTATTATATGCATGCTTGATGCCCTCAGAAGCCAGAAATAGACATCAGTTCCCCTGGAAAGGAGTTATAGATGGTTGTGAGCCACCGTATGGATTCTAGAAATCTAACTCAGGTCCTCTGAAGAGCAACCCCTGAACCATCCCCCCAGCCAGCCCTCTGAGTTCTTTTAAGGCAAACACTAGTTTTCCTGATTGAAGGTCAATGTCTAACCAGTTCGTCATAGTTGACTAATATCTTTAATGAGCAAAGAAACAGACGATAAATAAATCTTCACATTTTTGGCACGATCATAATCTGAAGAAGTAAAGAATGTTCCAGAGCAGCATGATACAGTGTTAGAGCCCTGAAAGATACAGCTGGGTAGGGAGATTACAGATGCTGCCTGTTTGACTACAGTACCAAATGCAATGGCTTCCAAAGGGGAGCAAAGAGATGCAGAGTGTGAAGTAGAGTCAGATAGTAGCATCCTTGCCAAGTGGGTGGCACAAACCTGTAATCTCAGCATTTGGGAGTTTGAGGCAGGAGGATTGCTACAAATGTGATGCCTATCTAGGCTACACAGTGAATACCAGAACAACCAAAGCTAAAATGCAAGACTCTATCTCAAGAAACCAACTAACCAACACTCCTCCACACCCACCCCAGAATAGATGATAGTAGTCTTAGGCCAACAAGGTGGCTCATCATATAATGCAACTTGCCACCAACCTGAATTCAATTCCAGGGTCATACATAATGGAAGAAGAGAATCCGTCCCAAAAGTTGTTCTCTTACCTCCACACACAAGCTGTGCTGAAATATGCTCACACACACAAAGAATGGTAAGTCTTGTACTTAGGCCTTACCTTTGAGTTTTAAAGGCATGCCAATCAGTGTCGTTCTTTGCTAATGATAGGTTCTACAATCAGATAAGGAGGTGGAGGCCCACCTTACACTCCTTCTACAGCAAGTAGCATCCCAAGAAAATACTCTGCTGAAGACTGCAGCTCCAAACCTGCGAGCACAGGAGAACTTAAAGGCTGTCAGAGACAAGTTTCAAGAATCTGCAGATGGTAAAAATGAGTTTATAGTTGTTAGCAAGATGTTCAAGATGTTCATCTGGGTTTTTATTTCTGTATGTGCCAACAACCTCCTTATTGTACCTTGCTTTTATTAACATGCATTTGCTCTGTTGCCATTTTTCTCTGTGTGCTTTTTAATACTGAAGCACAAATGCTTTCCTTCAGGAAGAATGGTCTACTTTCCTTAAAAATAGGTTTATTAGGGGTTGAGAATGTATCTCTGTTGGACAAATACTTACCTAATATACGTGAAGCCATGGGTTCCATTTCCAAATCCTCATAAACTGGGTTTTTGCACCTATATAATACCAGAACGCTAGAGGTAGAGACAGGAGCATCAGAAGTTCAAGGTAATCCTGAGCCACATAGTGAGTTTGAGGCCAACCTGGCCTCATGAGACTTTGTCTCAACAACAACAAAGTAGTATTAATTATTTTAAAACATAATCAAGATTTTTCATACCAGACAAATACGTATATTAAATACACTGTCAGGATTTGCTGACATTATTTAGATATTATCTCTGTCAGGAAAAGACTCATCAAGCTTAAAAATTGTGTTCTCAGAATTTAGTAATAGGTAAAGTATTTTGAATGCAGGTTTATTCAAGACAACCAAACTCAAAAATAAAGATCATTGTTTTTTTTTTTTCTTAGCTTTTGAGGCCAGCAGAAAGGAAGCCAGAATATGTAGGCAAGAGTTTGAACAGGTGAAAAGACGGAGGTACGATGCTTTCAGTCAATGTTTTGAGCACGTCTCAGTCTCAATTGATCAAATCTACAAGAAGCTCTGCAGGAACAACAGTGCCCAGGTGTGTTTCTCAACCTCTGACATTAGAGGGAGCTTAGTGTCAATAATGATGTTTGTTTTCTGGAGAGAAATAGATGACCACTGCATAGTTCTTAATGGCATAGGTGCAAAGCCAGTGCAGGACGACTAATCATCTCAAGACATGTTCTGGAATCCACTCAACTATGCTGGCAGCAGTCAAGTCAGAGCTACTCTGAGCCCGTTATTCCACTTGAAACATGAATGGGGTTAGATCATTTGATGTCTAAATTTTTTCAAGTGCTGAAGTTCTATTATCTAGTACTAAATTTACTTAATGAAAGTACTGTCAGTATGGTAAGAAATAGTTGTGGTATTGATGAGCATATCAAAGGAGAGTGGAAGACTAAAGGTGAGATCAAATCCCCATGATGTCCATTTGAATGAATCTCTGAGCCCATCCTATTATCCACCCCTGTTGTATTAGCAATAGCCATGGCAAATACTTGTAGAATTAAATGTGGAAAAAAGATACAGGTCAAGATTTATATACTAGCTCTGCTTGGACTCCCATTATGACTGAAATGATCCTGAATCTGAATTTTAGAATTTCAGCAAAACATTACCTTTTAGTAAAATAAGCATATTAACTCATTGAAAACAGGATTCATACATACACCTACATTATGTGGCCCACAGTAAGTTTTCAGTAAATGTCAGAGACATGAACCAACAAGTAAGTTGATGGAGACTGTTCATAGGTCTGGCATCTGCTGCTGGGGTTCGACTGGATTTATGGTGGGAAGAGATGGGCCGCGGATATGTTGAGCATTCTCATTCCCCCTCAACCCAGATAACCTTGATATCTGTGGGCAATGCACAACTAAATGTATTTACAGGTATTAGCATTTTTCCCATCAAAACTGAGGAGAACCTAACCAAGAGAATTTTTTCACCTAAATATGTTGCCACCTAACTTAAAATATATTGGTTACTTTTCTGATACAGTTAAATAAATGTGTTTCAGGCATTTCTTAGCCCAGAGAACCCTGAAGAACCTTACTTAGATGGAATTAGCTATAATTGTGTGGCTCCAGGCAAAAGGTTCATGCCTATGGACAATTTGTCAGGGGGAGAAAAGTGTGTGGCTGCTTTGGCTCTTCTATTTGCTGTACACAGGTAAGGCCACAGCAAGTTACCAAGTTTGTCTTTCTATAGAAAGCCTATAATGATTTTTAATAATATTTAGCAAAGCTATCTTTCCAGTCATAAAATTGAGGTTTGTTTTAAGCCTATTATATCAAGTTAGAAAATCTACACATATATTATATAGTCTTTGACAAAATTTGGCAATAGCTAGTAGTTTTCTAGCTTTATTAAAGGATGATACTTGGATAATTGGCATAGGGCAGCAAGATTTCCAAAAACTGAACAAAAACAATGAGCCAGCTTACATAGTGTTTTCCTAAGCCATACTCAGAGTTCTGCTGTGTAATGAAAGCAAAGTATTTCTTCCTTTGCAAAGAGGAAACGGGGGCTTGAATCCTCATTTCCACTGATGATAGCTATACCCTGAAATATAAATCAAGAAACAAAAGTTGAGTAAAATTAAGACAAATAACAGATTTCCACAATCATAGCAGACAATAGCAGTGTGGGTGCTGCTGTATTCCCATCACCAGGAACAGAACATAGGAATTTGACTTCTGGTCTCAAGAAAGAAATGGGACAGGCCCCCACAGGAGAGGTACAGAGAAAAACCATGATGGGGTAGACACAGGATCACAGCAGAATGAGATTATCACTAGGTAACAACCCATCCCTTTACTCTATTAAATAATCACACTTTTAGGTACTGTTGCAGGTTCTGGAGATTCCTATGAACCAAATAAAGTGTTTTCCTCAAAAACAATTAATTTTGCCAGTGGTGGTAGTGTGCACCTTTAATCCCAGCACTCAGGAGGCAGAGGCAGGCAGATCTCTGTGAGTTTTAGGCCTACAAAGTGGATTCCAGGACAGCCAGGGCTGATACAGAGAAACCCTGTCTCAAAAAACAAACATCATTTTTGCAGAGGTAGGGGGCTACAGATCAGAATAGAGTACATCTCTCCCATGGGTGAGACCTTAGGCTCATTTAAGACACCATTGTGGGAAGATTTATTTTCATTTGAGGAGATAGTGAAGTACATTTGTAAACAGTTTCCCTAATATAGAGAATATTTGTAAATGACAAATTCCATAAAGGAGAAAAAAAGGAATAGAGATTTGTATGGCCCTGGGTCCTTTAGCACAGAAAAGATCAGAGTAGTTTAAGATTTAAGGGAACAAGTTATATAGATGGCTAAAGCAAGAATGTTCTAGATGTAACAGAGAGTGGCAAGTAAAAGTAAAAGGCTCTGAGGCCAAAGTGTGCTTAGCATGTGTGGAGTGTACTTCGTGTGGCAGTGATGGCAACAGGGCTAGGGTGCTGTTCTAAGAAGCCTAGTGTTGGCTTGGGACAGTGTGAGAGCTAGAGTTTACAGACAGACATGGAGTGTGAAGGAGTCAGACATGGCTCCATGGGTTTGGTCTAAATAATCTTAATGATAATTGCTACCACTAGCTGCCCACAGGAGAGAACAGTGTGTGTGGGTGAGGTTGCTGAAAAATGATGGCTGAATGTTCATGTGGAATCCTGTACGCAGACACGTGAGAAGAAAGCTCAGAGCTGTCACACAAGTGTGCATGAGCTGGGCATGGTGGTACAAGACCTCTCTCAGAGGTTTTAAAAGGTCTTGATCATCCTAAGTAATGTTGCTCTTTGCCTCTGAGTCTTTCATAAAACAAATAGAAGTTGTTACTCATGTACATGTTATTCTTTTCTAGTTTTCGGCCTGCTCCATTCTTTGTATTAGATGAAGTAGATGCAGCCCTAGACAATACTAACATTGGCAAAGTAAGTTTCTTTCTGATTTCAATCCCCCACTCCTTTCAAGACAGTGTTTCTCTGCTTAGCCCTGGCTGTCCTGGAACTCGCTGCCTCCCAAGCACTCAGATTAAAGGTGTGGCCCATCACCACCCAGCTTCTGCTTTCAATTTCTGAGAGAATGCTTAACGTTCTAGTTTTATTTTATTTTAAAACCATGGCCAAAAACAACTTAGGGAGAAAGACTTATTAGGATTATACTTTTGTCAAAGTCCATCATTGACGAAAGTCAGGACAAACAAGCAGAAGCCTGAAGAAGAAACCTGGAGGCAAAGAGCAACATTACTTAGGGTGATCAAGACCTTTTAGAACCTCTGAGAGAGGCCTTGTGCCACCATGCCCAGCTCATGCACACTTGAGTGACAGCTCTGAGCTCTCTTCTCACATGTCTGCATCCATTTGATGGCTTGCTTGTCAAACAAAACAAAATGACAAAATAAACCACTCAGAACTTGAGTACAGGAGAACTCAGACTTTTGTCTAGTAAGATAGTACTTACCAAGTCCCTAAGATTGGTCTGGGTCAGAATACACTGGAACTAACTGCTGTGTATTCAAGATAGCTATGCTTCTGGCTATCTTGAGTGAATGAGACAGGTTAAAAAGCCACATTCACAGAAGGGACTCTGGTGTTAGAGACCATGTTAGTAGCCATGATGCAGGAACTTGGAATAGTGATAGTAGGAGCAGAAGACAAGAGGGTTTGACGGTCTGGATACAAATTGTCCCCACATAAAGGCTGTGGCACTGGAAAGGGATTTTCTTCAACTGAGCTTCCTAAAGGAAACTTTGAGAAGATAGGGCCTTGGTGGAAGGATGTTAGGTGATTCTAGGCATTGCCTGAGGATACTGGACCCTCAGACCCTTTGCTTCTCTAGAATTACAGAATTACACCACCACACCCTAATCATTTTATTTTCTTGGAATTGAGCTTCGTGAAGGAGCTAGAATTCATCTTTATCCAAGACTTGATTATAAAAGCATATACACTTGCTATGGTTTCCCAATCTTTAAGCCTTGAGTTATCAACTCAAATGTGATTTTAAAACTAAAAAGGAAGAAAGAGAACCTTTGTTCCTAGAGCCCAAAGGAGCCTTGCCTTGCTGGTGAAAGGTATGCTTTGTATCTCCTCCCAGGTCTCAGGTTACATCAAAGAGCAGAGTCAGGAACAGTTTCAGATGATAATCATTTCCCTGAAAGAGGAGTTCTACTCCAGAGCCGATGCACTGATAGGCGTCTACCCAGAGGTAAGGGGGCGGGGTAGGGGACAAGGACAAGCCCCATAAACTTCTCTGACCCTGCCAGCCCTGGAGCCTTGGGATTTCCTAACATAATCCAGGAGTTTGCAGACATTCTTGGGTTTCTACAGTGGGTAAATATAAACCAAATAATTTTTAAATGAGTAAATTTTATGAATAATTACTTAGATATTCTCCTTGACAGAAATTTAAGACATACTTAAGTGAAAGAAGGAAATTAAAACTGTAGGTCATGGCCCAGCAGATAGCTCAGCAGGTTGGGGCACTTGCTACCAAGCCTTTTGACCCGAGTTTGATCATCCGGACCTACCTGATAGAAGAGGGAGAAAACCAACTCATCCCTTCCCCCACCCCCCCAAGAGTAAATATGTGTAGTTAAAAAAAAAATCCCTAGGGGGCTGGAGAGATGGCTCAGCAGTTAAGAGCACTAACTGCTCTTCCAGAGGTCCTGAGTTCAATTCCCAGCAACCACATGGTGGCTCACTCACAACCATCTGTAATGGGATCCGATGATCTTTTCTGATGTGTCTGAAGACAGCTACAGTGTACTCATAAATAAATAAATCTAAAAAAAAAAATCTCTAAAACTACAGGGTACTAAAAGTACAGTGGTACTTGTGTTTTGCAAAATCATAATACATAGTAACAAGAGACAGTTAAAACTGTTTCTGACTTGTGAATATTTTGCGAAAAAATGAATCACTATTATAAAAAAACAGATTCACTAGAAGCTCCAAGGGGTATAGAAACTCTTACAATTTCAACACATCCATCATAGGTCAGAAGCTGAGCTAGGGCATTAAGATGGCTCAGCTGGTGACGGCACCAGCTGCCAAGCCTGACAACGTAAGTTCCATACTCGAGACCCATGTAGTGAAAGGAGAAAACTGACCATTGAAAGTTGTCCTTTATCCTTCACACACACACACACACACACACACACACTCAGACACACACACACAGACACAAATTTTTAATTAAAAACCTGAGCCAAGAGAATAGAGCAACAATTCAAGACTTTTCGTTTTTAGGCTGTTCCCCTTTAAGTTAAGATAAAAATTAATTTACTGGGCCAGTTGTGGTGATGCATGCCTTTAATCCCAGCACCCAAGAGCCTGAAGTAGGCAGATTTCTCTATATTTCAGAACAACCTGATCCACATTGTGAGTTCCAGGATAGCCAGGGCTACATAGAGAAACCCTATTTCAACCCACACAAGATAATGAATCCCCTTTAAATGCATTATTTGATTAACCAATGACCTCACTTTAATAAATACTAATCCTCTGATCAGGAGAATTGACTAAAACTGCCCTACCTCCATTTCAGCACGATGAGTGCATGTTCAGCCATGTGTTGACTCTGGACCTTTCCAAGTATCCAGACACTGAAGACCAAGAAGGCAACAGGAGCCACCGGAAGCCCAGAGCACCACCAGTATCACAGTCCCCACAGTCTCCCCAGTCTCGTTAGAAATGAGCATACCCTCAAACAGCCACCAGCTTATAGCAGCTTTACCCTGAGCCTGTGGTGGTCAGGTCAGTCTCTGTTTAGACCTGAGTGTCATAGAAGAAAATCTTTTACCGTTTTAGTAGAACAAGCTATAGTCCGCTCCAGCTAAGGAGTGAGAGTGCTCAGCCCCATTCCAATAGAGGTTTCCTGTAGCAGCAATGAATGAGGTGCACGGTTTTCTTTTGCTTTTAAGGACTTGTTTTGAAATAAATTGGTTATAAAATTTTGAATTCTGCAACATCTTTACTCTGGTCTTGCCTTGCATTTATCTTAAGGGAAACAGCTGGTCTGGGGGTTTTATTTTTTGTGGTGCTGAAGAAGGAACTCAGAAGGAATGTGTGTTGTGCCCCCGAGTACCTCCCAGCCTTGATAGTTTCTAAAACTGTCAGCCATAGTAGTTAATAAATTGGTGAACCTGGCTTATATGGGAGATTATTTCAGAGGGAGTATGTGTCAGTAGATAGATCAAGGAACCTCACAAGTTTTAAAAACAGAAAACTTGTGAGGGTGAAACTGAGTCGTGTGCTTCAACTAACTCTAATGTTTCTCCGTCTAGTTCCTTTTAAGGGTACACTGAATTATAAGGCTTTGCCAGGGAATAGGGACTTCATGTAAATGTCATTGTGGAAGCCGGAATGTGGCCGTTTTCAGCAGTGCTTGTTCCCATTTCAAAGTGGAACAGGAGGATTCTGCAGGACTCCATAGAAGTCAGATCTGGTCCAAGTGCTGACCCAGGAACTGTCCCCTGAAACCTTGGCTCACTTCTGAATAGCATTTGTTTCCTGTACACAGAACATGCTCTATGCCTGCTTGGTAGACTGAGTCAAGATTTAGTTTCATCCCACATATGCACACAGACACATAAACATAAACACACACAAAAAATAAAATGTAGTAAGATACAGTTATAGGACTATACACCCCCCAAAAAAGCAAAGATAGCTTTTATATACATTAAGTGGTTAAGAAATACACAAATGCTACAATTAGTAGTCAATTTACTATGAAAGGACCCTGATGTTAATTTACAGAAAACAGGTATGAAGCTGGCCATACAAAACTCGTGGTTTTGTATGGGAACTAGAGAGCCTCTGAGCCTTAGGGAGCTGCAAAGTAAAGATTTCAGGGTATTCTCTCAGCTCCAAGGAATTGGGTGCAAAGTGCAGCATTCACTTAGAACAAGGCTCAGTAGACTTCTTGAAGATCCACAGTTAATATTTCTAGCTTTGGTGAGGCTGTAAGGTTCTCTGAAGAAGTACTTGAACAACTACTTAAAATGTGCCAACTCTCTGGCTCTGGGCAGTAACCACAAGAGAGGGCCAAAGCTTTTCAGCTAACTTCATGCTTCTCATGATAAAATGAGAAGCAAATACCCTGTGCCGAAACTGTTTCCTAATACATGAATCACTGGAATAAAATGACATTCAACACACCATAACAAAAATGCTGAAAATAGATATAATTCATTATAGCAAGAAAGTTCAGATCCTTCGCTGTGACACTAAAGCTTTTCATAGATTCTGATTTGTTTTGTTTGTATACTGCTTTTTTTATAGCCAGCAGCAGAATGTAATTTTGCTAAATAATTTATTAGATCATCTTGAATATTTACCTATCTGTCCCTGATAGCACTTGGTAAATGTGTTTTAAGAAGAAAAGAAAAAAAAAAAACTTACTACTGAGTCTGTAATCACAACACTTAATGAGCTGAACAGGAGCATTGCTGTGAGTTGGAAGCCAGTCTGGCCTACAAGGTAAGACCCTCTCACAAAATAATAATAATAATAATAATAATAATAATAATAATAATATCCTCATCATCTTTCTGTTGGAGAGGGGTCTATGCAGATGAGTACAGGTGGCCACAGAATCCAGAAGAGGGCATTGTATTCGCTGGGTGGTTGTAAGCCACCTGATGCTGTGGGTTCTGGAAATGGACCGTGGGTCTTCTACAAAAGCAGTGTGTGCCTTTAAATGCAAAGCCCTCAAATAACAATTTTCAAAAGTTTTTTTTTTTTAATTAAACACTCTTGGATATTTCAAGAAGTCATTTGCTTGATTTCATAGTTCAGTAGCAACTCAAGCTATAAACATTCTCATTCTTTCTCTCTCTATATACCACATCTTGTCATAATGAAAGAAAAACAGCACATAAGGTTGACTTTAAAATTTTATTCATAACCAGTGACATAAAAGATTTATTTTCAACACTTAGAAAGCACGGGGGTGGGGACGTGTCTTTAGCCTATCTCTGGCTTCTCCCTCATTCCCTGTAGCAACCTATGGTGTTAATTGTCCATATCCCTTGGGAGCTACAGTGCCATCCATGCAATGTCACAGGCAGAGCTTGGCATCATATCAAAGATGGGAAGCCTCAAAGGAATCATGCAGGACCAGTTTCTAAGAAGTCTTCCTTTCAGGACCACTCTGTACAACATGTGAACCTTTGCCACAGTCACTATCAGAGGAGCTGTGGGCATATGCAGTACTCTGAGCATAGGTGTTTCCCCAGAAGTTAACCTTGAATATAGTTAAAATTTGGCAAGCCCTTTCAAAGTATTGCCTACCCCACTCCATGTAAATCTTAATATGAACCATGGGAAGAGAGGAGAACAGAAAGGATGAGCCTTATCCTAGAGAAATAAGACTTGGAAAGCTTAGAACTTGTACAAGTTTAAAGCTTGGTCTTGTGCTTCACTTTTCCTTTCTAACTTGGAAGTCACACAGTGGATCTAGACAGCACTAAAGACTTGGGAAAGGTCTTCAGTTTCTCTGGACTTAACACTCACTAACAGTCTACCATTTCTTTGGAACAGAAATTACTGAAATGTCTCAATTCCAAAGAAACCAAGTTGATCTAGTCATCACTTTAAAAACAACAATTTTCACTAGTGGGTTCAGCCCCTCTACCTTCCACTTGTTCACTATTTAACATTGTAACCAATAAATCTTTTAAAAACTTTCTACAGTAAAAAATGTTTCCACATATTTCCACATAAAGATATATAAATGTTTACGTCTTTTCTCTTTGGCAACAACTGTTGCTTGACTAGTCCTCATTCTCCATTTATTAGGAAAAATAACACCCTGACATAAAGAAAACATGGGAAAAGGGAACAAATGCCAGGTACATCCCACCTCCTACCCCTCAATTTGGTCCCTGAGGTAGCTGTCCATTAGTCCTTATGAGTATACCTGAAGTGTGTCCATGTCACCTCCTGAGCAGCTAAACACATAGTAGAGCTCTGTCATTCAACCACAAAGGCCACACACCCACATGGCTCTTTTTAGGGTGTGTGACAGTTCACTATTGAGAGATCCATATGGAGTCCTCTGTACATTCCTCATCGCTTGGGCATGGCACTGTGGTTACAGAAGGCTGGTTTTCAAGTTTCAAGTTTTAAAAACTTCAAGACCCTCCAGCATCATCTGTTGAAGCAAAAGAAATACAACAGTGTTTCAGTTAAGCTAAAAAAAAAACTATATCAGAATTTCTGTTTCAGCAACTACCTCACAAGCTGAAAATTGTGAAGACCCTCCATAATGGTAACAGTAGCCACTGTCTAGAAATGACATCGCAGAGCTATTAATACTACCAAGGACCAGGTACAATGTAGGTTGTAAAGACCTATGGATATCTTTACCAGTTGCAACACACAAAAAGTGAAAGCATGTTTTAGGTATGGGTAAGAATGGAGGCTCAGAATGCACACACAATTTGACTGCCACACAAGTAGAAACACCACTCCTCTGGGGACCTTAAGGCTCCAAGTGTGGACAGCAGGACTAAGAAAGTGGCTCTTGGCCCTTTTCATCCACATGCAAAAGGTCAAGGCTTTCTGCGCAACAGAGACCAGAGAAATCCTCAAGCATACATGACTGCCTGGGGAGAGGCAAGGCTAATACAGTTGCTAAGACTCAGGGGGAAAGCTCTTTCTGGGTATCAAAGAGGATCCCTGGCCCACTGCTCTATGGCACTGTCTACTAGGCAGTAGCTCTAGCACCTTCACAAGCAGCATTCAGAGAGATCATGTACATGTAAAGCCTAGTATACAGGTGATAGCAGGAAAAGAAAGAAGAAACCCACAACTGTCTACTGAAAACCATCACTTTACACATCAGCAAACAGTAGAGGAAGCTTAGATGTGAGGAAAACCAGAAACATGGAGCCTAACAGGAATAAAAGCACCTGCCAGAGGTAGCAATTGAGGACTATCTGATCTATTACTAAAACCACAATCCAAATGAAAGATACCAAAGAATTTCGTCTATACACAACTAAAATTGAATTCTCCCTATCTAGGAAGAAGCATGCCATCTGCAGCAGCTATTCCCAGCCATTGTCCTAGAAGGACCTCAACTCACTCCCTTGATATACCTCTGAACTAAGCCTCTACAGCTTCCTATCTCTTATCACCCATCCCAACTGAATAATACACACTGAAGATAACATTTTAAAATCACCCTGTTTCATTTGTGTTCATTGTGACTATCAATGGCAGATGGCTTCAGTAACTCATGTTCTCAGAACATATAGTACATATATCTTTTACCCAAAATATACTAGTATTCCTTATCGAATCTATCCAATGCTTCAGGAATTGAGTAGTAACAGATAATCAGACTCCAAAGATTTAAAAAGACTTAGCACTATCCCATAGATGATAGTAGCAAGGTTAAATACGAGAAGAACTCTTGGAAACTTGAGATCACACCACTAAAGTAAGAATTCTAAGCTGGGCATGGTGGCACACACCTTTAGTCCTGGTACTCAGAAGGCTGAGGCAGGCAGACTCTTTAGTTTGAGGTCAGTCTGGTCTATACATGTTGAGTTCCAGGCCAATCAGGGACCCCATCTTAAAACAAACAAAAATTTAGATGCTGAAGATGTAGCACATTGTACTTAGCATGTACAAGCCGTACAAGCCCTTGGTTTAAATCTCCAGCTCCAGGCACTCAAAAATAACAAAACTTTAACCTAAGGAATAAAATAATTTTGAGAATCTCTCAAAGTGTTTTAATGAAGATTTAGAATGAAAATTAAGCACTAAAGGAGCCAGACCAGTAATGACACAGTCATTTAATTCCAGCACTTGAGATGTAGAGCCAGGTGGAGCTCTGTGAGTTCAGGACCAGCCTGGTCTTCATAGCTAGTTCTAGGACAGGGATATACAAAGAAACTCTGTCTTAAAACAAAACAAAACAAACAAACAAAAAAAACCAAAGCAGCACTAAAGCAAACAAAAGATAGTGGAACTAATCCAAGAGACTCTAACTAGCATGGCTCCCAACATGAGAAGACGAGACGCAAGGAAAAAAATAATTATATTGTCAATAAGTGACAATCAGAACTGGAAGAATGGAGTGTGTTTGTTAAACATTTAATTGATATTGAGCACACATCTCACAACTAAGAAGTCCCAGCCTTGGCCCACTAACACTGTGTACAAGCAGAAAGGAAAGAGTATAGATGCCTTTAATAAGAAAACGCTTTTATTTTCTACCCGTTAGAATCCACACAGAGCAGAGGCCTTGCTTCCTTTCTGTCCTGTGTCTAGGCGCTTGACACTGGGAATGTTAAAAGCTGGGGCTGGGGGACTGAGATAAAGAAGGGAGAAGAAGGGGAAAGCCCTTCAGAGCCCAATCAACAGATTCAAATCCTATTTCCTAGTACTAAGTAACCAGAAATGTGTCCTACCACACTAGGGGGTGAAGGGGAGAAGAGGAGGGAGGAGGGACACAAGTAGTCATCCAGATCACCTCTGCTAGTTTCAGAAATGAGCAGCTGAAAGTTTACAAGTGTATATATATCCCAGTAGGACAGAGAACAAAAAACAGCAGTCTCAAGTGGTTTCTTTAGAGACTAATGTGGGCCCTCTGATTGGTGGTGCATACTCCCAAAATGTTCTGTTTGCCAATTTGGTGTGACCATGGGTGTCTTTCTCATGAAAACTCACTGAATTGATACATCACTTGCTTGTTTTCTTTCTATTACATTTTAAGAGAAATTTTGGGGAAAATAATAGTATCTCTATTAGTAATATGTAAGGTCAGGTCCCACTCAAAAGGTCTGTGATTCCGACATGACGATCCTCCCCATAGACCAGGTGTTAAAAGCAAAGCACTGAGTGCAGACACCTCAGACAGTTCCCATGGAAACAGTACCTACCAGTATCTGACTGTCTGACTTTTTTTGTAACTTCAATTCCATTCTCTTCCAACTTCCTCTTCGCACAGTCCTGACATGCATTACCTTAAAGAAAAAAATTATTTAAAAAATTTAGAAATTTGTAAAATTATTTTTTTAAATTTTACATTAAAGTAGCCCAGGAGAAAAAAGGCACCATGGGGAGAACAGATGGGATGTTCGGGGAATTCATTTATTCTCCTTGTGTATCCTTCAAGTTGTCCATAGTAAGCGAAGATCTGGTTTGCCTACTTTGTATGGTATAAATACACAGTATCCCTCAAAACTTTATGAGTTAAAGGCTTGGTCCCCAATATAGAACCCAAAGCTAGGCTGTTAGGTCAGATGTCAAGGGCTCTGACCTAATCAAAGCTATTGCTGGAAGGTGAAGCCTAGTTGGAAGGAGTCGGTCACTGGGGACAACTCAGTGCCCTTGAGTACACTTTCCTCTTGTACCCACTCTCCTCCTCTCCCTATCTTGCTTTGATGATGTGGGCAGCTTTCTTCTGCCATGTCTGTCTTCTCACGGGTCCACAAACAATGGAGCCAGGTGACCCCGACTCAAGCCGCAGAGCCAAATACCTATTTTAAGAGAAAGGCCGATATAGAGAACTAGTGCCAACAAATGACTCTATGTGAGCGTGTGCTCCAAAAGCCTTTAGAACTAGTGTGCAGGAGTGATTTATAGCAGTTTAGAGAAACATGTTAGGACAAGCTTAGAAATGCTGGGCGGTCAGAAGCCCAGGACGCTGGTGGGAAGGCAAAGCACAGGATTGCTCACAAGATCAGGTGAGAGTGAAGGCTCCAGGGGTTGGACTAGAGGCCATTCATTTTGCATTCTAGAATATTTAATTAATGAATTAAAAGCCTACACTTTGTCTATGTCCTGAGACTTTTTAAAAAATGTTTATTTTATGTGCATTGGTGTTTTGCCCACATATACGTCTGGAAAAGGGTGTCAGATCTTAAAGTTACAGACAGTTGTGAGCTGCCATGTGGGTGCTGAGAACTGAACCCAGGTCCTTTGGAAGAACACTCAGTGCTCTTAACCACTGAGCCATCTCTCCAGCCCCACCCTGAGACTTGTAGGAGGCTAAATTTTAAATGACAGACTAATCTGGTGATGAGAACTGCAAGGCTGCATAGTAATCAGCCTGAGGCATGGGTATTATGGTGAGCTGCTTTAGCCAGCTTCACAGTGAGAGGTAAAGCAAAAAGCAGAATAGAACTGGAAAACTTTGCAGTTTGGCCAGAAAAGTAGGACACTTGAGGTTAGGATTAAGGAAGGTGTGGCTGCCAGTTAGGATTAGCACCATGAAAAGGGAGCCCCATACTTTTCTGTACCATGACAACAGGAAAGATGCCTTGAAGACCTCAGAAATTAGCTAGGGCTTTCAGCCACAGGCTCAAGGGGTAAAGTTATAACTTGAGCTTCACTCTGTGAGTGAGCTCTAGGGCTGTTTGCTCAGGGATGGCCAGGTAAGCTTCATCCACCCACACAGGCACATAGAAGCCACGGCAGCCATGGCCAGCTCGACCCAGTCACTGCTCCTGCTCGCAACAGTTCCTGTCCGGTTTTGCAAACTTATGAGTTGTGGAGTCCTGGAGGCTTCTACCCAAATCTCGTAAGGAAGCCAGAGGGGCCAAACAATATGAAAGGGTCAGGGTCCCTTAGCACTGACAGAGCAGAAGCTGAGCAAAGGCAGAGCTGTGATGCAAGGCCAATCGGCAGGAATATGGAATATCTAGGAAGGCTGCCGACAACAAGCAGAGCCAGCCCAGGAGAGGCCATATGAACTGAGGCTGCCGAGGCCATGGGATAGATCTACCTAAACCATTTGAGGTCAGTGTGTACCAAGCTGTGCCAAGAAGTAGAACACACTTCTAGCAAGGCTATACTTCCTAAGCCTCCCAAAACAGCACACCAATGGGAGACACGTGTTCAAGTGCCCAGGATTTAGGGGGATATCTTTATTCAAATCCCCACACGTTCTCACTATATAGCACAGCCTGTAACTTACTACACTCCGAGTCTGTACTGAATGGACTATAAGGAGGATCTGGTTGGAGTCACTGGAGCATGTGTTTGAAAGGCATGTCTTGTCCCTGACCCCTTCTCTGTACTCTGCTCTGCCTTACCATGCATAGGAGAGAGCCATGTGACCACCTGCTGAAACTAAGTGGCACAGTTCTTCCGTTTTCTCAGGTATTTTGTCACTGTGATGGAAAACCTCCTCAGGCTGACACACTATCATAGAATCTAAATCTACTTCCAGGAGCCAGCTTCTGAACCTGACTTTATTGGGGCACTGGCCAAGGTTTCCCTGCAGAGCACTGCACGTTTTATCAACTGCTGCTTTCAAAGGAAGTTATTCTGGGATTCATACTTAAAGGGAAAAAACTCCAGCAAAAATATCCCTTTATGCAGACATGGGAAGCTCTTCCCACTCCTGCACTGAGGCAATCCTCCACTGAGTCAGACTGGCACTAGCTGTCCCTATACTGCCGCACTCTGTCCTGTCTGCACATACTGGCCCAACAGGCTGAATAGAGGTTCCTGCTTACTGGCTGGAACCCCTTCTAGCCTGCCTGACTCAGGCAGTAGAGACACCCTGATTAATCTGCCCTCTGGAAGATACTGGTAGCTGCTGAGACATCAGTTTATAAATTCAGCAAGAGCATTCACATTTCAAAGAAGTACTAAAACAGAAAACTTCATGAAAGTTCACACAGCACTATGGGACAGGTTACTCTAGATTACTGGATCCTTCTCTGATGGCATAATACAAATAGAATATTTCTCTTATTTCCTGTGACTCATGGTTCTAGGGCAGAATTTATTCTCTGCTGTCAGCGACAGTCCATGACTAGACTAGGCTGTGCTTCCCAGTGGAGGGGATGGGCTTCTGTGCCTTTAGCATGGTGGGGACCGTCTGAAGGTAGAGGTATCTGTCCTTTCTGTCCTATTTAATAAGGCAAATTATTGAATGTAAGGTACGTTTTCATGGTGATGAATAGAACATGCAAGCACAAGTCAGGTGAGAAAAGTCAAGATCTGCTTTACCCAGTAGTGTGGTGCTGTCCACTCTCTCAGCATCTGGGAAGAAAGGAAACAGTCAGCAGAGCCACAACTTGGAGTACTCCTCCTCCCCAGGCCTGGAATGATGGCAAAGGCCACCCCAAGGCCATCCTCTGATTGATGGGGCAGGCTTCTATGCCATTTGCACTGCATGCCAGCCATGGATCCCTGCCTGTCTCTCCCTTCTTCACCTGGCAGGATGGATGCCAGAGCTCACTGCATGACCATGGGAAGCTGCTGGGGCTACAGGCACGTGAGATATATATCACAACAGCTGATGTCACTTTCAGTCAGGAGGCATCCTCACCCATCAAGAGAGAATACAAACTCAGATGTTCTTCAGGACAGGCACAGATGAAAGTCTCAGTGACCTTTTACTCCTCTGGCAGCTGACTGAGACCATTCAGCTGCCAGGTCTTGGAAAGGAGCAGCAGTGGGGATGGGAGACAGTTCAGCTGCTTAATCTAGGTACCCAAGCTCAATGGCTGAGTGCTAGTCTTCCAGGGAGTCATGACTGTGGACAAGAGAGAGCTGGGTAGGATAAGGGAGGTCTCAGAAGATCCCTGCCCACAACTGGTGCCAAGCCATCTTTGTACCTGTTAGTTCAGGATCAAATCCTAGCTTCAAAGTTCTGGCACACACTGGGAAAACATTCACCCCTCTCAGCTGTTATCTCTAAAATCATCTAAGTAACAACAAGCACCAACCTAAAGGTAGTGGGGCCTGGTACGCAGGCCACTAATCCTAGAACATGGGAGGCAGAGGCAGGCAGGTCTGTTGATTTCAAGGCCAGCATGATAGTGAGTTCTAGGACAGCCAGAGATCCATAGTGAGACCTCCGTCTCAAAGAAACAAAATAATAACAATAACAACAACAATAGTGAAAATGTGAAATTTGTAATGCTCATGGCATGGCTCAGTGGCATGGCTCTCACTCCCACTCCCATAAGAAACTGACTGCCATCCTGTCATGCAGCTACTCATAATTTAAGTTGGCCACCTCCACTGATTATTAGCAGCTAAGGGAATAGTAGAAACTCACGGTTGCTATACTGTGTGTGTCTCACTGGTCTCTGCTGACCTTATTCCACCACGTGCTGAGCCTCTGAGTTTCCTGTTACCACAAAAGGCCAGTCAATACAGAACTTTCCACACTTGCTATCATCCATGTTTTATGACACTGAGTTCAAAGCCATTAATTCCCTTATGTAAAAGTGACTCGTCAGCATTTCTCACTATGGTGGGCTTTCCTGGCAGAGCTGTGACCCCCCAGAAAGAGCAGAAATGAGATGTTTCACACTTCACAGAGATGTACAGTGAGGGGAAACAGAATGTGAGCCTCATAAACCTTCCAAGGTTAACTATCACAGCCAATACACAACGCTGGCCTGGTGGCTTTTCTTGGCTACAATAACCTGTAATGCAGATCAGTGTGTCCCACATTTGGAGCACAAGTCTCAAGTTCTACTTACAGATTCTTACCTATACCACTCACCCTGATTTCTACTTTTAAACTCAGAGGCATTAAAAAAATAACTAGATTGGTCAGTCTTACAGAATTCGAGGAGGAACAGCTGAAGAACAACCCACAGATTCTTCTTGGAAAGTAATGACAGAGCTCCCCACCTGGACTTCGCTGTTTGCAGATCTGAGTGGCAAGGTCTTGCACGTATCCTGGGAAAAGGTCAAAACAGTCCCCATAGGACACCACTTTAATTCCATGCAAAAGCATATCTGCCTGATGCTTAAAGAAATGGTCTTCGTTTTCCTTGAGTACTACCATGTAGTGCTCTAAGTCCACCTTATTTGGCACAGAGTACAAGAAGAGCGCTTGGAATATCTGATCTCGCAGTGTCTCTCCACAGCCCATGAACAGGAATGACTTGGTGCGGTAGAGATTTTGCAGGACTTCCTGGGGAAAGCCAATAAACAGAGGACACCTCGGTGAAAACCAGCAGGAGTTCCCAATTAACATAAAGGCCCCTGTGTTCATTTACATCCTATCTTTGTACCCACCAGGCTTCCCAAGAGCCATCCTGAGGAGCACTAGGAAAGCACATACTCAGGTCAGCACATACTCAGGTCAACCCTATGAAGTGATCTGTGTGCAAGCCACGGTGAAGCTAGGCTGAGTTCACCTCTTGTACTGGCTAGTTTTGTATCAACTTGACACAAGCTGGAGTTATCACAGAGAAAGGAGTTTCAGTTGAGAAAATGCCTCCATGAGATCCAGCTGAAAGGCATTTTCTCAATTAGTGATCAAGGGGGTGTGTGTGTGGGGGTGGTACCATCTGTGGGCTGGTAGTCTTGGTTTCTATAAGAAAGCAGGCTGAGCAAGCCAGGGGAAGCAAGCAAGCCAGTAAGCAGCATTCCCCCATGGCCTCTGCACCAGCTCCTGCTCCTTGACCTGCTTGAGTTTCAGTCCTGACTTCCTTTGGTGATGAACAGCATATAAACCCTCAATAAACCCTTTCCTCCCCAACTTGCATCTTGGTCACGTTGTTTGTGCAGGAATAGAAACCCTGGCTAAGACAAATTGGTACCAGTGAAGTGGGGTATTCCTGTACTACAGGGGTATCTCCTGACCATGTTTGGGGGAGGACTGTGGAAGGACTTTGGAACTTTGAGCTAGAAGAGCCATTGGGATGTTAAGAGCTCTGTGGGGTGCTTTGTAGGAGCTTGGAAGATAATGTTGAGAACAGTGCAGAAGATGGAGGCCTGGCTTGTGAAATTTCAGAGGGAAGATTAAAGACTCTTATCAGGACTGTTGCTATTTTGACTATGAAGATTCTGTGGTTTTGGTTAGCTAGGGCTGAAGAAATTAGCTGTGATTAACATGATACCAAAACTACTAAAGCAAAACCATTGCATTGCTGGGATTATTGATGCTGGTTAGCTGGAGCTAAGATATTAGCGGTGATTAAGAAGAGACCAGCATCATTGGGGTGAAATCTTCTGAGAAGTGTTTTCTGAGAGCACAGAGGCTGCGTTCCAGAGATAGCCATGGTTGTACCTTGTGCTGTGGCAGGACTTGGTAATTTTTAAGAGTCACCCAGGTGGTACTGGTTTTGAAGGCATGAAGGAGTCATGAAGAGCAGCTGAGGCCTGGGCACTATGAGAGGCTGTGGAAGGCCATTGGTGAAGGTGCAGCCTCAGTTGCAATTCCAGGACTGAAGGGGTCATGCAAAGGAGTTGAGGCTTGGCACCATGAAGATAGCCTATGAGAAGCTGTTGGTAAACCTAGTTGCAGCGGAAGACAGCAATGTTTTGGAGATGCCAGTGCCATGAGATGACCGCCAAGAACAGCAGCAGCAGTGGAGTACAGGCATCTGGAGCTGTGTGGGTTACAAAGGGCAGATCTGGAGAAGTGACTCAAGCCCTTGGAGGAATACAGAAGATCGTGGGTGGATCCCAGATATTGGATGGTTGAAGTTTGATTTTGTTTTTGATTGTGACTGTGCCCTGATATATTTTCCCTCCTGAAGGAAGAAGGTATTTTAGTGGAGCCCACAGTTAAGAGACTTTGAATTTTTAAAAGACTTTGAATTTTAAGAGATTGGATATTTAAAAGGGATTGAAATGTTAATATGTAAGAATTTGCAAAGACTGTGGGACTTTTAAAGTTATTTAGATCTTGAGGATGAATAAGAAAGTAAGGGTTGAGGCTTAATGGTGATGTGTTTGTGTGTCAAGTTGACAAGGGGTCAGTTGTGCTGGCTGGTTTTGTGTCAACTTGACACAAGCTGGAGTTATCACAGAGAAAGGAGTTTCAGTTGAGAAAATGCCTCCATGAGATCCAGCAGTAAGGCATTTTCTCAATTAGTGATCAAGGGGGAAGGGCCCCTTATGGGTGGTACCATCTGTGGGCTGGTAGTCTTGGTTTCTATAAGAAAGCAGGCTGAGCAAGCCAGGGGAAGCAAGCAAGCAAGCCAGTAAGCAGCATTCCTCCATGGCCTCTGCATCAGATCCTGCTCCTTGACCTGCTTGAGTTCCAGTCCTGAGTTCCTTTTCTGATGAACAGCAGCATGGAAGTGTAAGCTCAATAAACCCTTTCCTCCCCAACTTGCATCTTGATCATGATGTTTGTGCAGGAATAGAAACCCTGGCTAAGATACCTCTCAACTAGGATGAAAAGGAGAACCAGCAGAGGCAGGGTACTGGCCAACCTGGGCAGCATGAATGCACCTCACAGTGAAATCAGCTTATGGTAGACCTATGGCTTGCCAGGTCAACTCCTAGATTTATATACAATCCTAAATCAAGACATAAAAGAAGAATATTAAAATGTTCTCAGTTCTGCTGGGCATGGTGGCACATACTTTTGATCCTGACTTTAAGGGGGGGGGGGTGTGTGCAGAGGCACGTGAACCTCTGTGTGAGTTCCAGACCAGCCTGGTCTACATAGCAAGTACCAGGCCAGCTGGGACTACATAGTGAGACCTTGTCTCAAAAAATGTTTTTCCTTGGTTCAAAATGGTATGCATGCAACACCCTGAAACTAATGAGTAGACAGATGAGCCAGATCCTGCAGGAAGATGGGGTAGATAGATTTTGTAGATTAAAGGCAAGAGAGCTTTGAAGGGGAGCAGAGGCAGTAACCCCAGAGCAGCCTATGAGGGTCACTCAGAGAAGCAGCAGTCAGTGACTCGGACACGAAGGCTCCATACCAGCAGCACTCTCTCAAGAGGAGATCTCAGCAGCGTCAAGTCCTAACTGCCCAGCATTCATCTGTTGATGACAGAGGCCAGAGAAGAGCCCCAGGGGACATGCACCTGGTACTGAGAGGATTACAGCAGCATACACAGACTCAAGTCAGAGTTCTAGATAGCCTGATATGGTGGCGCATGCCTGGAATCCTAGCACTTGGGAAGTAGAGGCAGGAAGACCGAGAGTTCAAAGATACTTAGCAAGTCTGAAGGCCAACAGACTTCATGAGACGCCGTCTCAGAAATGGTGGGAAGAGTATGCTAGGACAGAAGAGTCAGCAACATATTGTACAGGGCTTCTCCACACATTCATGCAGACATCTGCTGAGGCCATCAACAAAGACTTTGCAGGGCTGGGAAGATGCTTGGTGGTTAAGAAAGAGCAAGCGAAGCTCATCCAGAGGACCTGTTCAATAGCACTCATGGCAGGTAAGGTAGTTCAACCACCTGTACCTGCCTCTCCAAGGGATCCAATGCCTTTGGGCTCTGCAAGCAACTAAGTGAGCATACACACCCTCACAAATCTGGTTGTTTTTTGTTTTTGTTTTTGTTTTTTCTTTTTGGTTTTTCAAGACAGTGTTTCTCTGTGTAGCCCTGGCTGTCCTGAAACTCCTCTGTAGACCAGGCTGGCCTTGAACTCACACATGTGACACAAGTGCCTAGCCACAAATCTCTCATTCAAAAATGAAGAAGGCCTGGCGTGGTAGCAAATACCTTTAATCTCAGCACTCAGGAGGCAGAGGCAGGCAGATCTCTGTAAGTTCAAGGCCAGCCTGGCCTACATAGCAAGTCCTAGGAAAGGCAGGGCTCTGTAGAGAGACCCTGTCACAAAAAAAAAAACAAAAACAAAAAACAAAAACAACAACAACAAAAAACCCTAAAATAAAGAGTAAAGAAAGGCTCTCATAAAATGAGGTGCTAAGTGCTCTTGTCTGCTGTGCTGGCACAGAAGTAAGGACATGCACGTGCTCTGCTCCAGAACTCCATCCTTAGCCCTAGCTTTAAAACTAGGTTTGGAAAGCTGAAGAGACTGCTATGTGAGGAAGGTGAGATCTGCAGACAGAGAGTCCCGAGTAAGCATGGAGAAGCAGACTGCAGACTACAGACCACGGACAACCAGCAGGCAAGTCTCTCCTGCCAAGTCCCTGGCCAGGAAACTGCAGTGTGCTGGTGCTGGCACCAGGACAGAGGTTTATACTTTCTAAGGAAGCACACGTCTTCCTCCAGTAGCTGTGCCCTGAGCATCTATTCAAAATGCAGCACCCTACCAGGGCCTAGAGGCGTGGCTATGAACAGGAAAATATGGCCCTGTCCCCAGCAGACATGTGAGAAAGAGGGGTTAACCAGAGGACCAGAATGCCTGGGAAACAGCCAGATGGCTGGCTGCCACCATCAATTCCCCAGAAGAGGCACCCAAAGCCTAGTGAAAACAGGCTTACCATTACTTCTGGATCTTGAGTGACATCTTTATAGCCCGATGGATCCAGCACCATCCCACAGGGGTCTGTGTACAAGCCGTGAATATGAAGGACTCCATACTTGATATGGCCTCTTGCCCACTGAAGGACCTATCAAAAACCAAACCAAGACAAATAAAGAGCCTGCTATATTTCAAACAAGATACAAGAACAAAATCATCCAAAAAAGTAAATGTTTCCATGCATAATTATACCTTTAAAACAGAAACTAGTTATCCTGCCCAGAATCTCAGCAAGGTCTTTACTGAAGACAGTGTGCTGAAGTAACTGCTGTTACTGCAGCTGGTGGTGACTGCATGGGAAGGGACCTTCTTAGTTACACGCAGTTAATTCTGTGTTGTTGTGGAGTTAGAACTGGTTCTGTTTCCATTCTTATGTTTGTGGTTCTGCAGGTAAAAGCCAGGCCCTCCTTCACACACACTAGACAAGTGTCCTATCCCAAGCTACAGTCATTTACACCGTCACCACTATAGATCAAATAGGCCCTGCACTCATCTCAGTTCCAGTAACAAAGCAGAGCAGGTTACAGGCCATACTTCATCTCAGTGCGGGGCCTCTGCATCTGCAGGCTCTACAGAGACAGGATCGCTAGAGGTGGAAGCCAGCAGACAATTCTTTTACCTACATTTGACTAGTCATTTTCAAAGGTGCTGTCATGCTCAGCCTCAGCCTGTGCTGCTCCCCATCATAGGGCCATGTCACGGTGCAGGATACCAAAGCAGCCAACCAGGCTAACACAGAGAGAGCATGCATGCACCACAACTTAGTGGGCAACAGCACAGGTAGTGTGTGATTCCCTAACACACACATAACATGAGCACATCGCAAAGAGCAAGCACGCCAAAAATGAAAGTGGTCCGTTCGATCAAACGAACCTCAGCAGTAAGAGAAAAAAAAAAAACAGGACTTTCGCCTCTCATAGAAACACATGAGATATTCATGTATTTGGCTGTTTTATTTTGTTTTGGAGATAGGTGCCCAGACTTGTCTTAAAATCACTATGTAACTAAGGATAGACTCAAAATTTATAGTGATTCTCCTGCCTCAGCCTCCAATGTGCTAAGATCCCAGGTGTGCACCACCATGACTGCTTGCTTTGTTTTAAATAACTCCGCTGCAGGCAAGGGACAGGGAATGGGTGCTCCCATACAGAGCTGGGGGACACAACTACCTTCTATAGGCATCACTACAGCAGGCCAAAATCACTGTAAACAATTTCCCGGGGAACATTTCCCTCAGAACCCATTCTCAGAAGTTCTTTCTCACTTTTCCTTAATAAATCTACACTTGTTCTTTTAAAATTTAAAATAATACAGTTTCAATTAGAATAGCCCTCCTAGGCTCATATAGCCAGTAGAACTGTTTGGGAAGGATTAGGAGGTGTGGCCTTGTTGGAGGAGGTGTGTCATTGGAGATGAGCTTTGAGGTTTCAAAAGCTCATACCAGGCCCAGTCTCTCTCTGCCTCCAATATATGGATCAGATATAAGCTCTCAGCTACTGCTCTAGTGCCATGCCCGCCTGCCTATTGCCATGCTCTCTACCATGATGGTCATAGACTCACCCTCTGATAAGCAAGCCCTCAAATAAATGCTTTCTTCTACAAGGTACCTTGATCATGGTTCCTCATCACAGCAATACAGAAATAACTGAGACAAATAGCTTAGTGAAGTCAGGCATCATGGAATACGGTTGTAGTGCCAACACTTGGAAGGCAAAGGCAGGAAGACTGCTATAGAAGCCAGCATAGTCTATACTGAGCCTAGAACCCCAGTACTTGAAAGCAGAAGCAGGTGGACCCAAGGATAAAATCTGCCTGAGCTACTCAGCAAGTCCCTGTCTCCAAAAGGGAGAAAAAAATTAAAAACAGGTCTGAAATATTTGCCTCCATTAAATCCCAATTGTATGAGGATTGTGGGTGTTTTCTTTTGTACTTGCTCCGTTGCCCACATTCCCTCGGTGGCCACTGATCAGCCAAGGCAGATGAGAACTGCTGTAGGAGTAGGACAGTGGACAGCAGGAAGCATGGCGGGGGGTGGAGGAGGGCAGCTCCCGGGTGGCTCCTGGGCTGCCTGAGGGAATGGCTGCATGGCATTAAGGAGTAACCCAGAGCAGCGTGCCTACAGCAGTGACCTCCAGGAGCCTCCAGACCACTCGGCCCGCACCTTCGTCTTGTCCTTCAAGTCCAGGGATTCCATAGGCTTGCTCTGCTGCTGCCCAAAGATCTCCAGCAGGTTGTCATAGTTGGTGGTCAGCACCATGGTGCCTCTGTCCATGAGGCTGAGGATGGACTGCAGCACCACAGGGTTCTGGATGTGCTGCTCCAAGCTGTCGAACACCTCCATCAGGCAGTCCTGGAAGAAGTTGGGCTTGGTGTCACCTGTGCGCTGTGGAGAGGTAGATCAAGAGTTAGGAACACATGCTAGCTGTGATGATGCATGAAACACAGGCAGAAGTAGAAGCAGGCGTATCTCTGTGAGTTCAAGCCAGCCTGGTCTACCTAGTGAACTACAGACCAGCCAGGTTTAAATAGAGGCCCTGACTAAGCAGAGAGTACATGAATAAGGAGGCACATTCTTACGAGAAGAAAGAATGAGGTCAGCCTCGGGGGATGCACTGGCTGGGTTTGCTTCAACTTGACACAAGCTGGAGTTATCACAGAGAAAGGAGCTTCAGTTAAGAAAAATGCCTCCATGAGATCCAGGTGTAAGGCACTTTCTCAGTTAGTGATCAAGGGCAGAGGGCCCCTTGTTGGTGGTACCATCTGTGGGCTGGTAGTCTTGGGTTCTATAAGAAAGCAGGCTGAGCAAGCCAGGAGAAGTAAGCCAGTAAGAAACATCCCTCCATGGCCTCTGCATCAGCTCCTGCTTCCTGCCCTGCTTGAGTTCCAGTCCTGACTTCCTTTCGTGATGAACAGCAGCATGGAAGTGTAAGCTCAATAAACCCTTTCCTCCCCAACTTGCATCTTGGTCATGATGTTTGTGCAGGAATAGAAACCCTGACTAAGACAAATTGGTACCAGCATAGCGGGGCATTCCTGTGACAACCTGACCATGTTTCAGGTAGGACTGTGGAAGGACTTTGGAACTTTGGGCTAGAAGAGCCATTCGTTGTTAAGAGCTCTGTGGGATGTTGTGTAGGAGCTTGGAAGATAATGTTGAGAACAGTGCAGAAGATGGAGGCCTGAGTTCAAGGCCAGCCTGGTCTACAGAGTTCCAGGACAGCCAGGGCTATACAGAGAAACACTGTCTCCAAAACCAAAAAAAAAAAAAAAAAAAAAGAAGAAGAAGAAGAAAGAAGAAGAAGGAGGAAGAGAGGAGGAGGAGGAGGAGGAGGAGGAGGAGGAGGAGGAGGAAGAAGAAGAGGAGGAGGAGGAGGCCTGGCTTGTGAAATTTCAGAGGGAAGATTAAAGGCTCTTATCAGGGCCATTGCTAGTTTGACTTAAGATTCTGTGGTTTTGGTTAGCTGGGGCTGAAGAAATCAGCTGTGAGTAACAAGATACCAAGACTACTAAAGCAAAACCATTGCATTGCTGGGACTATTGATGCTGGTTAGCTGGAGCTAAGATATTAGCAATGATTAAGAAGAGACCAGCATCATTGGGGTGAAATCTTCTGAGAAGTGTTTTCTGAGAGCACAGAGGCTGAGTTCCAGAGATAGCCATGGTTGTACCTTGTGCTGTGGCAGGACTTGGTAATTTTTAAGAGTCACCCAGGTGGTACTGGTTTTGAAGGCATGAAGGAGTCATGAAGAGCAGCTGAGGCCTGGGCACTATGAGAGGCTGTGGAAGGCCATTGGTGAAGGTGCAGCCTCAGTTGCAATTGACAGCCCAGGACTGAAGGAGTCACGCAGAGGAGATGAGGTTTGGCACCATGAAGAGAGCCTAGGAGAGGCTGTTGGTAAACCTAGTTGCAGCAGAAGATAGCAGTGTTTTGGAGATGCCAGTACCATGAGATGACCACCAAGAATAGCAGCAGCAATGGAGTACAGGCATCTGGAGCTATGTAGGCTACGAAGGGCAGAGCTAGAGAAGTGACTCAAGCCCATGAAGGACCCCAGAAGATTGTGAGTGGATCCCAGACATTGAATGGTTGGAGTTTGATTTTGCTTTTGATTTTGACTGTGCCCTGATATTTTTTCCTCCTGAAGAAGGTATTTTAGTGGAGCCCACAGTTAAGAGACTTTGAATTTTTAAAAGACTTTGAATTTTAAAAGATTGGATGTTTAAAAGGGACTGAAATGTTAATATGTATGAATTTGCAAAGACTGTGGGACTTTTAAAGTTATTTAGATCTTGGGGATGAATAAGAAAGTAAGGGTCAAGGCTTAATGGTGATGTGTTTGTGTGTCAAGTTGACAAGGGGTCAATTGTACTGGCTAGTTTTGTGTGTCAACTTGACACAAGCTGGAGTTATCACAGAGAAAGAAGTTTCAGTTGAGAAAATGCCTCTATGAGATCCAGGTGTAAGGCATTTTCTCAATTAGTGATCAAGGGCAGAGGCCTCTTGGTGGTGGTATCATCTGTAGGCTGGTAGTCTTGGGTTCTATAAGAAAGCAGGCTGAGCAAGCCAGGAGAAGCAAGCCAGTAAGAAACATCCCTCCATGGCCTCTGCATCAGTTCCTGCTTCCTGCCCTGCTTGAGCTCCAGTCCTGACTTCTTTGGTGATGAACAGCAGTGTGGAAGTGTAAGCTCAATAAACCCTTTCCTCCCCAACTTGCATCTTGGTCATGGTGTTTGTGCAGGAATAGAAACCCTGACTAAGACAGGGGAGGACGGGCCAAGTACAAGGACAGCACTGCAGAATAAACACTTGGGGAAAAGCAAGGCAGAGGAGTGGGCATAGGCGGACATGAAAGGCCCATGGAGGTCTCTCTGAGTCCTGGAGGAGTGGGGAGTTCTCAAGACTGCTGTAAGCAGGGGCAAGCACAAAGGCACTGCAGTGCTCATGGAAATGGGGCCTGTGTGTGGCTAGAAGAGGAGGGGGAAGATTAGCAGGGGAGGTCAGAGAGCTGACCTAGAACCAGGTCACAAGGTGCTATGGAAAGTCCCTACTTTCCCCAAGTGGGATAGGGAAGGCAGGAAGCTAAGGGTGGGGAGAAATGACAACAGCAGATAGCTTTGCTCAAGGGAACCAAGATGGAGTTGAGCTGGACATGATAGGGGTCAAGCGGTCACACGTTCCCCAAGAAGAGTCCTAACCTAGGCTTCCTATAGCAGCACTCAGTCTCCCAGTCAGTACCACCTCAAGGGCCCACAGGTCAAGACAGAGCCACCAGGCAAGCTACCCATAGGCCCCTCCTTCTCCTAGGAGGCTATGGGGATGTCATCCTGAGGTGGCTACCCTGGTGCCTGCTAGTCCTCATCTTTATCCATGGGACCATAACCACCTAATAAAACCAACTTGATGTCTTCTAGGATGGCTTGTAAACATGCCAGCATAGCAGGGAGTGCATAGGGAGAAGAAACATCAGATGGAGCTTCAGACACATCTCCTGACCAACAGCATCATCAACACGATGGCCTCTCCCTGAGTGAGCCACATACTCTTGGTGCTGGGCAGCCAGCCCACAGGTTTCCCTGGCCCAAGGGTAAGCCCTCATCTTCCTGTACAAGGGATCAGTACCCTCTGTCTGAAGTGCCAGAGAGTAAATCTGTTAGAACTGTGGCCACAGTCCCTACTGCAGCTACTCAAGCTGGCCTCTGGGCATGAAAGCAGCCACGGACAATGTATCAGCAAGAGGGTATGACCACATGCCAACACAACTTTGTAAAAATGGCTAGCAGGTCAGGTTTGGCCCAGCCCCTGCCTATGATGTCAGTTGTTCCTGATTAACACCTAATTTGGCACAGCTACCTAACTGAAAACGCCCCCAGCCTGGAAAGGTGAAGTGCAGCACCAGGTGAAACCAGTGATCTAGTGACTCCATGCAAAGTCTCACGAGAGGGGAAAGCTTGGCAGCCCCATCTCCCACTGCTCACTGGAAGGAATGGGGGCGGGGAGAGAAGAGACAGGCAGCTAACTATACAAAGACAGGGAACTTCATGCTAAGGATGGCCAAAGCCCAGGTCCCTAGTACCATTGAGCTCCTGCATGCTCCTGAGCTGTTTCCCCAGGTTTCAATGTAGCAATCAGAATTACTATCCAGATAAAACCACAGCATTTGGGGTCTCTGGTGTTTGAAATACCCACACCAGCCCTGCCCTTCCTGCTGACCACTTCACGGTCCTACCCTCTCTTAGACTCCCATCTCAGTCTCCTTCTGCCTCCTCTATATCCCCACTGCACATCTCCATGAGCACAGAGCAGTGAGAAACAGCCTACTCCAGCTTCTCCCATGCTGCTGCTCAGCCTGCATCAGACAACACAGCCACCCATCATCTGGCTGTGGCCTCTCAGTAACTGCCCCTTGCATTCCCAGCTCTGTTACCTTCTGCTACCTCACTTTTACTGGCAGACACTGACCTCCCACCTTAAATGTCTTCTGAGGACCAGCTATTCTCTGCAGAGATATGAGTAGTCTACTCAACCAAAACATACTCACAGTGTCTCACAAACTTCACACTAAAAATGGCAGGGTAACAACATCCAGAGCCAGCCAGTCTATGGGAGCCATTACTACAAGCTAACCCAGCACCTTCAGGCAGCCCAATATTGAAGTTTAAAAGGGTAGGATCCTGCTGGGCACAGTGGCAAACACCTTTAATCCCAGCATTCAGAAAGCAGAAGCAGGTGGATTTCTGAATTTGAGAACTGCCTGGTCTACAGAGTAAGTTCCAGGACAACCAAGACTACACAGAGAAACCCATCTTGAAAATCAAAACCAAACACCCCAAGGATGGTAGCCTGATAGTCTGGGCACTAACAAACAGTACCTCTGCTCATGGAGGCCTAGTGTTCAAGTTACACACTCCCTCAACCTAGAGCCTAAAGCTAGCGCTGTGGAACCTGATGTGTGTGTGACTCACAGGTGACATCTTCCGGATCAGATCATGGGCCACAACCAGCAGGTCCCGGTCCTTCATCACCTTCCTCCGGAACTCGGCAACGTCCCCAGGGTGTAGAACCTCTAACTGCTCCGCAGCCTCAATGACCGCCTCGATACAGCTCCTCCAAGAGCAGAGCGCTCGGATACCTGGGGCCACGGCTGCACTCACTCCAGTCCCAATGACTAAGAGCAGGTCCTGGGGTTGCTTCCTAATGAGGCTCTTTAAAAACTTCCTATTTAAGAACAAGGGAGGAGGAAGCCAACAGTAAGCTCGTAAGTACTTCAAACTTCCAGTCTGAAAACATCTAAAATGTTCAGGTCACAAATTTGCCCTTCTGTTCATTACCAGAAAACAAAGTCCCCGTGGCCTACAGTGATAAATACATTTATAGGTAACTGTGAACAAAAAGTTCAGTCCCTCTCCTCTAAAGCTGCAAATAGCTGGTAAGGGACAGAGTGATCTTCCTGTGGTGACAGGCAAGAGAATTTCTGACTAAGTGCAGGTTTTCTGCCCCCTAAAGTTCACTGCCTTCTCCAGGGCTAGCAATTCACTCTGCATCACTTTTCAGAAAGTGGGACCTGCTGGCCATGCACAGTCCAGAGGCCCTTCCCACCCACCACTTCCACGTTGCTTGGTTTGGAGATGGGGCTCTGGTAGCTTCTTTGAGCAGAAAGCCACTTTCTGGAATGTTTCTTGTGTTGGAGCAAACCATGGTGAGCAGCCATGGGTTCCCCTTCCAGCTTCGCCACTTCCAGGCACAGTGCTAAATGTTCCCGATGACAGATGTGATGTGAGGTCAGGAACCCCCCGAGTTACTGGCTACTTACCTGCATTTCTGTTCACTTCTGTTTGTTGTCTTTTCCACTGGCTCCATCTGTGAATCCTAAAAAGAAGAAAGACGACTGACACGTGCTCAGAAGACTGCAGAAGATGAGGCTGAGTCAAAGGTCCTGACTCCCCTTTAATTCCAATACCCGGAAAGTGCCACCTAGGAAAAGACCCACACAAGTGGTTCCCCTGTGGATGCTAACCTTGCCTGGCTTCCTCGGTCAGGTCCTTGGGTGTCTTGTGAAGATAGCAAAACACTCACACAACATCCAGACCGAGCAGCTCTGGTGAACTGGCCCCAGGTTGTGTGCTTTTACCCTGGAAATGTCTCTTTAAGACAAAACCATTGACAAGTCTCCCTTGATTTTAGAGCTAGCGTTTACTGTAAACAAGGAAGTAGGCAGAGAACCTGCTGTGAAGGCCTACATCCTACCAAGAATTACGGTACCATTTTCCCCCTTTCCACCAAGCTTTTTAATGATATTTTTTCATGTCATTTGAGAGCTGAGTACATGTCCTAATCTTAGTTCCCCTGGGTTGTTAGAAACTACTCAAAATTAAAAGTAAGCCTCACATGTGGGACTACAACCTATGGACTGACTGCCACCTCCACTATTAGCCCTTCATGAGCGCAAGATGCTAGGAACATGATGAGCAACTTGTGTGCACAACTTGTAAGCACTCGGCCGGCCATCTATGGAAGTCAGCACTCTGAGCAGCAGAGCTGCCAGGTTAAAGCAGGAGCAGAGAGCCTATGATCCCATCAGTTAGAAGGGCAGACACAGAAGGACCCCAGATTAAAGGCCAGCTACATAGAGCAACTTCACCTCAAAACAATGTAAAAAGGAGTCCTGAACCTCCCCTCCCCCACATCCAGCAGTGGCACTCCCAGGGGTCAACACCGACTCTCCTTCATCCTCACCACTCAGATTGAAAACCTGTGTCCGCACTTGAAGCTTTATTCCTCTTGAATTAGAATCAGGTCACCAAAAATAACTCTGACTCCACACAGCTCAGTTGGTCTCTAAGTCAAACCTTCAGGCTTGAGAAAATGGGACCCTGCAGTCACCCTCCCACCTTGGAGGGTACATGCACAGCTTCCACCAAAATCCCCCAGATTTATGGCCTATCCTCAGTGCTAAGAAACCAGTTCATGGCCTAAGCCCTGAAGCTGGCAGGGGATGCCACCTGCCCAAGGGACAGCAGGGCAGGGGAATGTGGCCGCCTATGTCACTGCAGTCACCATGTAAGGTCAAGTTTATTTCATATAACCCCTCCACTGCAGACACAAGCCCCATGGATCCCACCCCACGTATCCAATGAGCCTATGCATATCCATGGATTCTGTTAGCAAACGTAAAGTATGGATACCTGCTAACTGGCCAACCTTTTAAGCTCAGTCCTCTTTAGAGGGAAAGTGCCTGCAAACCAAACTGCTGGGTCAGGCAGCTAGGCTATGTCCCACAGCTGAAACCAAGGATCAGGGCCCTTCAAGACAGAACACTGAGCTAGCCTGCTGCACTTCCTATTTGAAGTTAACATGAGCACACTCCGTGTCTTCAGAGTGGTTATGCCTTCCTGCCTAGGGGAAAGCCCTTCATCTTGGCCTGATCTAGCCAGCACTTTAGAGCTGGCTTTAGCCACTGGCAGCCCGTGTGCCTTAGAACCGACACATCCTCAACCTTTATCACATAAAGAATTTAAAATTTTTCTAATTCCTTCCTACTGTTTAACTGTTTTTCGCTCGCCATACACCTGTGGGTATCACAGTTAAAATTCCAAAACATGTACTTCAACCTCTGCAAAGTAACACAAAACCAAGTGATTTCAGTTCCCCAAGAGAACAAAAGACACTCACAGAACAGGAGGGGGCTCTGGCCTGCGCAGGCACGCTATGGCTGGTTCCTGCTCTGCTCTGCTCTGCCTCAGCCTGAGTTGTGGGATCTGGAGACAGTCTCTGCAGCCAGCACTTGCACCAACATTACAAGGGTTCCCACCTCAACAAGGAGGGGGCCTCTGTCTGGGCTTTTAGGCTGCTGAAGACCTCTAGAGATCAAAGCAACCAGAAGGGGACGCATAAGACTCTTCCTCTCAGGACCCCTGTGGTGATGAACTGAACAGCTGCCCTTATTTAGCCATTTACAGTTCTTTATAAACACAGCGTGCTTAAAGACATTACCTCATTTCCTGTTTTTCAGCAGCCAAAAGATCAGAGCCAAACCTCATATAATTATCTAGAGATTGCCCAAAATTGCCCCCTTTGTTTTTAAACCAAGGCTCAAGTGGGAGATTTGCCCAGCCTGACCTCTGCTGACAAGTTTCTGGAGGCCAGTCTATCTCCGAAGTACCGTCCCTTCTCAACGGCCACTCTTTTAAGCCAATCAGATTCCAGTCGACAGCAACAAAACCCTTCAGAGGCCTCTCAGATGCTGCAGCTTTCTGTTTCCTAGGTGACCGTGTCGTCACCAGTTTGCAGACTCAAAACCAAGTCATCATAGCAACACATTTTTTATAAAAACCTACCAGTATTTTCTAAATGTAAATTCAGGCCAAAAGCAGATCTCAAAGCAGTTACTGTCCTTTTTATCTAAAACCTTCAACAGAGTCTTAGCAGACGACTATTTTGTGGCTAGAATAAGAAATCATAACTATGTTATGAACAAGCTCTGCAGTAACTAGACAGCCTTTTTTTTAATCCCTTGACATCCAACATTACATGTTCATCAGAAGGGCTGGAGAGATGGCTCAGCCGTTAAGAGCATGTACTGCTCTTACAAGGGTCCTGACTTTTGTTCCCAGCACCCACACCAGCTGGCTCACAACCACCTCCAGCTCTAGGGGGTCTGATGCCACTGGCCTCCACAGGCACCTGCATTCACTCCCATAATGACACACACACATACATTAAAATATACAAATTTTAAGCATTTCATGTTCACCAGCGTCTAAAAGGTGACAGAGTACAGAAGAGGAACTAGTCATCTTCATAAAGCTGTGAAGTGGAACCCCTGTTTTCAAGCCAACGCAGTAGGTCACTGACAACCCCATCAAACCTCCAGACACCTACACCCTGCACACTGCCTCCAGTCTCAGCCCTGTGACTTCTTTGGCCGCTGGTACACCAACAAATGGGATACAAGTCAAAGTTTGACAAGCCTTAGTCATCTCAGCCTCTCCTCTGCAACTCAGCATTGTAAAGCAGGCCCAGCCTCCTGGGAGAATGTCACCTACCTGAGGAACAAGGTTGCTTGAGCCACTCAGGTCCAAGAACACTTGTATGTGCCACCCAGTGTGGCTGGAGGAGCTTTGCTGAGCCAGGCTCAGCCCAAGCTATGCAAGCAGCCCTTGTCTGAAAGGCTAGCTATCACCAAGGTTCTATACTGCCACAAAGATCAGAGGATCAAAGAAAGAACAAGTCAGAGTCATGGAAGTGGCTGTAGAGCTGGGAGGAGGGGCTGGTTATTAAAAGTGAGCAAGCAGAGTGAATCAGGATCCAAATCTGTGGGAGATCTGCCGGGTGTGGGAGCACACACCTTTAATCCCAGCACTTGAGAGACAGAGGAAGATGGCTCTCTAGAAGTTCAAGGCCAGCTAGTGCTACACCAAAGTACAGGCTTTAAATACAAAGATGCAGGAGAGAGAGGTGAAGTTGCAGCTCTATGGCACAAGGCTCCCCCAGAAGGCTCAAAGCCCTTGCTCCCAGCACCAAAACACACAAAAATCCTGCAAGAAGATGTACAGTCATAGGCTGCACAGCTCAATCACACTGAAGGAAAAGTGAACAGACACTCAAAACCCACTCCCTTCTCCCAGCAGGAGGGGCAGGAATCACCCTGATACAGCAAGTGGGCAGCAGCACCTCTGAAGACAGACCTTCAGGTAGCAAGAGATGTAGTTCAGTAGTAGTTTCCCTAGCATACACAATGCCCTGGGTTCGATCCCCATGACAATAACCAAATGCATGCCTTTAACTCACCTGCAGTCAGTCAAAATGTGACACAAGAAAAGGACCCCTTGCAATCAGACAGGATCAGTGTAGCCAGCAATGAGCTATCTTCTGAAGGCCCCCTGAGAACAGGGACTACGACATAATGACACCATGACAACAGGTGGCACTACCGCCAGTTATAAATGGTGCCACAGTCATTCTTGTGTATAACTACCCTGCTGGGGGGAACAGGACTGTCTATCTACAAATCCTGACTGAATATAATCCATGCAATTAAAATTGAGCCTGTCTTAGTCACTGTTCTTTTACTGTGAAGACAAAATGACCAAGGCGACTGTTATAAAAGAAAACATTATGTTGGGGGCTTGTGTTCAATTTCAGAGATATAATCTATGTCATTGTGGCAGGAAGCATGGCTGCACCATGGCTCTGGAGCAGTACTCAGAGTTATATTCTCATCCATAAGCAATGAGAGAGAGTGAGAGACAGAGACTGGGCCTCACACAGGCTTTTGACATCTCAAAGCCCACCCCCAGTGACACACCTCCTCCAACAAGGCCACACCCCTAATTTTTTTCAGACAGCACTACTCCCTGGTGTCTAACATTTCAAATACATGAGCCTGTAGGGGCCATTCTTATTCAAACCGCCATAGACCCAAAGGCCTGGAGGTCCTCAGAGGAGGCTACCATGGAGCAGGGTGGCCATTCCTTTAATCCTAGCTCTGGGGAGGCAGATGCAGGAGGATCACTTCAACTTTAGAGCTAGCCTAATCTACATAATGAGTTCCAGGGCAGCCTGGGCCACACAGCAAGACCTTAACTCAAAACAAAAGCAAAAGAGAAGTGGAAACTGAACTCTGCCAGCCATATTCCCACTGCACCAGCACACAAGCATCCTCACCACAGGCACTTGCTGCCACCTGCTGAAGCCCTCGTCTGCAGCTGATGTCGCCTGTGACCCTCACCAGATTTCTATTCCCTGACTCCCAGTCACAGTCTTCTCTCTCATAGCCACGTGGTTCCGATGTTGACCTTAGCAGACAAAGAGGATGTGTCCAGTATACACAGTAGCACAAATGAACCAGCTGGGGACTGGATGACAGATCTATCTAAGGTGACATAGATCAATCAGTGGGACTCCATCTACCTAACCTGGGAACATAGCAGGAAGGAAGTTTAAAAAGGTGAAGTGTGAAGGACCTCAAGGAAGAGACTCAACACTCAGAACTGCAGCCACCCAGAACAGCGCTGACACTGGGCAGAAAAACACAAAGCCCAGTTCACACTTGTCTATGGGCTTCCACTGGCCATGTCACTGGCTAGACCTTTGCAAAGACTTCCGGTGAGCACAGATCTGAAAGGCACTCATCAAGATGCCTGCAGGCTACGTGCACACAGCAAGCTTCCAACTAGGCCCACTCTCTCAGGGCCTTCCCACAACCATCACAACAGAACTGCTGCTGCTGTAATCAGGGAACCTGAGGATGAAATGTATTCTCCAATTTAGAGAACAGTGCTAGGCATGGTGACTCACACCTGTAATCTGAGCATGCAGGAGATTGAGGCAGGTGGATTACTAATTGTTAAAGGCCAGCCTGGGCATATAGCATGAGACCTGCCTCAACACTCCTCCACTCACACAAAGGCAGCCAAGCACAGTTGCTTGTGCCTGTAATTCCAGCGATCAGGAGGCTTAAGCAAAAGAAAGATACCCAAAGTTTAAGTCCACCTGGTCTACATAGTGAACACCAGGCCAGCCTGGGCTACAAAGTGAGACCCTATCTCAAAACAGTAACACTGGGGATAGGGGGATGGCTCAGTGGGAAAATAAAAATCAGTTGCAGCACAAGAACTAGGACCTAAGTTTGAATCCCCAACACCCACTTAAAAACTGTGTGGCTATGTGGCCCCTATACCTTTGTAGGGGCAGAGACTGGGAGATCCCTGGGACTTGATAGTCAAGAGAGCCCCTGTCTAATAGGAAGAAGGCAGAGTAGTAAGAGGAAGACACCCAACATCCTCTCCTGACCTCTTAACAATGCAAGCACACACTTCAAAACAATGTATAGAAGACACAAACCCTGACCTTGAGCATGGGCTACTTGACCAATCACTAAAATAAGGAAAAGTAGAAAACCTATTTGTAATGCTCAAAATGTGCTAACTGAGCTAAGCATGGTTAAACAGGCCTTTAATCCCAGCACTTAGGATGTAGAGGCAGGCGGATTCAATGTGAGTTCAAGGCCAGCCTACAAAATGAGCTCCAAGACAGCCAGGGTTATGGAAAGACCATCAGGAAAAAAAAAAAAAAGAGGTGGGGGCACTAGATAACTGGTGTCTGGAAAGCAGTGCTCCCAAGCCCAAATTAAGAATTAGCTACAACTTTAATCCCAGCACTTGGGAGGCAGAGGCAGGCAGATTTCTGAGTTTGAGGCCAGCCTGGTCTACAGAGTGAGATCCAGGACAGCCAGGGCTACACAAAGAAACCTGTCTCGAAAAACCAAAAAAAAAGAATTAGCTACAAAATAGAAAAACTGTCTTAATCCACCCCCAAGAGGCGAATAAAGCAACGATTGCACAAAGTTGGCTACTGACCTCTGCACATACTGTGCTACCTGCATTCACACATATCATACACGATAATATTAAAAACACATTCTAAAAAAGAAAAAGCAAATCCCACCAGCACCACAACTGAAACGGTAAAGAGCACAGTTCCTTCAAAGAATAGCACTGTCCAGACTTGATGGCACACATCTGCAATGCCAGAATTTTAAAGATAGAAACAGGGGGATTAGAAGTTCAGTGATACTTAGTTACAAAGAAAATTTAAGGCCAGCCTAGGTGAGTGAGATTCTGTCCAAAAAAAAAAAATTAATAATTGCTGCTTTTAGGGGAAAACAGGAAGCACTCTGCATGCATGCTCTCAGTCAAGTGCCAACAGCTCTCAGCTGCTCGACTCAGTCTACCCTAGAGGCAGCCACCACGCTGTAGTCCGGTCCCTGCTGGGATGCCAAAACAACACATAGGATGCTTTTCCAGAAACCTGCCTACCACACTCGGCACTCACTGTTTCAGTCTGCCCATCAGGAGGACACATCCTGTAACACAAGTCTTTACATCACTTAATAAGTCAGTGAAGGTTAAAAACATCCCAACCTGGGCCCAAGTGAACCGCCACCCCCACCCCAGCCCCAGAAGATGCAGAAGAGATATTGTATAGAGCAACTTAAAACTACAGAAGTCTAGAGCTGGAAGGACCTAGGGTCTCTATAATGACAGTGCCTTCCTTTTTTTGAGGTGAAAGCTGAGACTCCAGTAATTTGGTCAGCATCTCCCCAGGCATCAGGACAGCTCTAACTGCCTTCACTCTCACCCCAGACACTACCTATGCCCTTCAGCCCAGTCTCCTTGTCAGGCTCAAGTTCACCCTGGGCCCCCACGTTGGCTGCTCTGTTTTGCCTGCTAGCCTTCTGCCATTTTCCAGAAACACACCATCAGGAAGCCCAGAACATAGATGGACAGATGAACATGGACGGACAGACACACACACACACACACACAGCACCGACAGCTCTGCCACACAGCGGCCAGCAGAACACAGTAACCTTAGCAGAATTGATAAGGAGAGCTAAAGAAGAGGTGTGGCCATGTCTCCAAGCTTCAGGCTCCAAGCTTCAGGCTCCAAGCTTCAGGCTCCAAGCTTCAGGCTCCAAGCTTCAGGCGGTGGAGGAAAGAAAGGTACACAACCCAGAAGGGTGTCGCCAACAACAGGTGTACTGTGCGGCTTATGGCCTATATGGCTCACCCTGAGTCTGTTCCCTGACACGTGCACCTCCCTGGTGACCAGAGGCATTCCATGGGATAACATGAGAGCAACCTACATGCTTCCTATGACCCCTAGATTTAACCCATTAAACCCTGCCCTATCACTGTAAGTATGTTCTAAGTTCCTATCAGCCATATTTGGCTGTGGTGAGCACAGAAAGTCCTCCTCGCTAGGCTATCTCCATTTTCCTCTCCCTCTCCCAAATCCAGGCTTCAGCCATTATTCTTCATAATCCCTAACCCACTGTCTACAGTAGTGTATATCACACCTTGAAGTGCTCACCTGTCTGGACATCGATACCTCCTGCTTGCAGCTTCAACCCCTCCAGTTACAGACAGTACTGACACACCCAAATGCAGCTCCTTCAGTACCTTTCCATTTCCTTTCCCTCTTCCCCCTACCAGAAGCACTGTGTCTTACACTTGGATAGCAGACACCCAGGTGAAGCGCTAAGGTGAGCACCACCTATGAGCAAACAGATAAAAACCTCACCTAAAAAAGTTCCCATGTCAGTGCCCCAGGCTAGGAGCCTGGACTTTCAGCTTAGTTAAGGCCTAGAGGGCTACTGAACCACACAACCTGGGTCCAAGTCACTCCTATCTTTTGTGGTCTTGCTGCCTACAAAAAAGTCTCTCCACCACAGCTAAAGTAACCACTGGAAAAACATGTAAACCAGGACTAGGGACATGGCTCAGCCACCAGTCATCTGATCTATAAACATAAGGCCTGGGTTTGATCCTCAGAACTAATGTAAAACAAAACAAAAAACAAGTCACAAGTGTTGGTGTACACTGCTGGGATGGTGAAGACAGGCAAATCCTTGAAGCTCCTTGACCAGCTGGTCTAGCCTAACTGATAAGTTCTAGGCCAGGGAGAGACCAAGCTTCAAAAAACCATACTGAGTGCCAGGCAGTGGTGGCGCACGCCTTTAATCCCAGCACTTGGGAGGCAGAGACAGGCGGATTTCTGAGTTCGAGGCCAGCCTGGTCTACAGAGGGAGTTCCAGGACAGCCAGGGCTACACAGAGAAACCCTGTCTCAAAAAACAAAACAAAAAAAGAAAGAGAGAAAGAAAAAACCATACTGAGTAGTACCTGAGGAATGACACCCAAGATTGTCCTTTGGCCTCCACATGCATATATATATGCCATCCCTTATGTATACACACACACCCAACAAAAATACAAGCTACTTTACTCTTCTATAAGCTCAATGCCAGGTTCCACCTCAGGCCGTCTTGCTATCTCTCTCAACATGATCTCAACTGGGAACACTTACTTCAAGGCCCTTCATCCTACCTTCCTTCCTTCTGTGGCTACGTAATGGCAGAAGCAGTCATTGAAGCAGGCCAGAGGGAATGAGAGCTGTGGCATCTTCCTTTGTCATCAGTACAAAGATACTCCCCAGGACAAAGTTCTGCCATCCACTCGGCAGAGCCTCTAAGATCTGGTGTGCTGAGCCTGCCCCTGACTTCTCATTCCTTGACCTTCAACAACTTCTCAACCTTTAAGAGTCTGCTTCTCTGTTACCTCTTGCATCCCCTCTCCTCACCCCAGCTACTCTCTAGAAACCGACACCCCACCCACCCACTCCCACCCATCCCCCGCGCGCGCGCACTTGGCTAATCGTCCCCATCTCCTAACCCTTACCAGCTAGAGCTGTGCTATCTGCCTCCAGCATCAAGCACAGAGGGCACCCACTCCCTCTTTTAAAATGTCTGGCCCTTATCTTTCACCATCATCAAGCCAAGTATGTTCTTTCTTGTGGCAGTGCCTCAAGATACCAGACTGCCTGTGTAGTAAGTCAGGGACTGTTTATCAATAACAATAGCCTGAGGAAATGATAATCATTGTTCTAGAGATTTCCAGGACTGAAAAGGATGTGTACCATTTGGCCCCAAACCTCCACTTCGAGGAAGACAGCCACCCTTAAATCAGGATCCCAGAAAGATGGACCTTTAGGTTGCCATCTTCCCATCAATTAGGCCACTGTAATCAAGCCTTGCTCTCCTGGACTAGTTTTGGTGGGCTTCGTGTGATAGCAGAAACTACCACGCATTGAGGGCACAATCTAAAAGAGAGCTTACGCCTGCCCAACTCCCTTACTCCCAGTGATGCGTTTCTCTACCATGAGTTGGTCCCACACTGGCCTCCACTGCACTGTGAAAACAAACGCACGTGCGAAGCCCCATATCCCACCTCCTTTCTGGGTATGCGTGGTCCTCTTACTGATCTGTCAGATGTTTCTACTTTTATTCCAATTAACAATTCACAAACCTCAAGAACACTCTGCAAGGCTCTGTGGACCTCAAGTTAGAGAGCAGGAGGCAGGATGATCCTAAGAAGGAAGGCCTCCACCCAAGAAAAGGATGGGAGTCCATGGGCCTGGAGACCCGAGGAGGCTTTGGAGCGGGACCAGAGGGGGCTTCTGGAGCAGAAGATGTAACGGTCTCAGGCCTTAAAGGCGCCGAGGTCCCCTGTGTGCTGAGTCTGAGGGAAATCTGGAGGATTTGGGATTTCCTGGGTGTGGAAGGTGATCAAGTACACAGGTGGCCATGGATCCAGGCAGCCCCAGGGGATGTCGGAGGCAGGGGTCCCCAGCGCATCAGAGGGCACTAGGGTCCCGGGCACCCAGGGCGGGTCCGGAGGGCTGAGGAGACACAGGGCACTGACACCCAGCCCCGACCCGCCGCCTCACCTGCCACGCCGCGAAGACGCCAGTGTCGCTCGCGCTCTCACCGCCTCCCACCGGGGCCGCGCCCTTCGGGCTGGGTGGAGCCGCCGGGCGGTGCGCCGGATGGCGCTGCGGGCGCACCAAGCGGAGCCTGTGGAACCGAATCCGCAGCGTTCCCTCAATGCCTTCCCCCCCGCGCGCGCACTCGCCGCGCGAACGTTCCGCCCTGAAATCAACGGCCCCGCGGCAACGGGAAGCCCCGCCCGAAGGGGGCGGGACCAAGCGCGCCCCGCCCTTAGAGAAGCTACGGCCCTACCCATTGACTGTACTGTCATGTACACGAGGAGCATAATCTTAGGAGACTGATGTGCTCGCGGTCTAGCTACCCAGCGCTGCTTTATGTCCTCAGTTTCCCCATCTGCACACCTGGACAGCCCTGCGAAAACGCAGAGGGCGTCGAATTTGGTCGGAACCACCCTTGGGCAACCGCTTCCACTCCATCTACCTCTAGCCCCAGGCTGTGCTGCCTGCGCCCTTACCCAGCCTAGCTTGCTTCCCCCCCATCCCCCTCGCAGTGACCGTGTCCCTCACCACGTGTCAGAGCAGGCGTCTGGCCCTCCCGATGTGCCTCGAGGTCCCTCTTGGACACGTCCAGTTTGGGTGTAGATCTATGGACTTCTGAGCAAGTTCAGCACCTGTCAATCTGGGTGAACTCAATGCCCACCCTGAACGATGGAGAGCACATGTGGGTAGGCTCTGCGCTAGAGCACTCGAGGCCTGAGGAACTTTAAGACTCAGTGATACCTCTCCTTTCTCTAAATAAGGCTGGGATGGATCAAAACCTATTTCCTCATCTTCATCTTCCCCAGCCTGCCTGCCCGGACAAGTTATTAGGACTTCCTCTTCCTCTGGCTCATTTTTTCTACCTGGTTTTGCTGTAAGCATCCCTTCAGCCCATAAGGAAGCGGCATATGTGACAAACACTGGGGATTTTTGTTTTGTTTTTGGTTTTTTGTTTGTTTGTTTTTGGTTTTTCGAGACAGGGTTTCTTTGTGTAGCCCTGGCTGTCCTGGAACTCCCTCTGTAGACCAGGCTGGCCTCGAACTCAGAAATTCACCTGCCTCTGCCTCCCAGGTGCTGGGATTAAAGGCATGCGCCACCACTGCCCGGCTTGTTTGTTTGTTTTTCTTTTCGAGATGGGGATTTTATTTTGTAGCTTTGGCTGTCTTGGAACTATAGCTGTAGATTAGGCTGGCCTTGAGCTCACAGAGTTCCACCTACCTCTGTGGGTGCTGTAATTAAAAGAACATGCCACTACTACTGTCCAGACACTGATCTTAACAACTTTCAGCTTGAAATTTGTGAAGCCAGAACCCAGAGAGTGGTTTGGGTACCTACCTAAGTCTGGGCACCGACCTAAGCCTTTGAGAAAATGTTTTTTCAATCCTCAGAACATCCCCTGTGAGGGTGACACATTTATACAATTAACAGCAGGAAAGTAGGAAGTCTAGAGAAGTTGTACTGGCAATACCAACCATGCATTGGCTTCAGAGGTCTGGGCTTCCCACTACTAGATTGAATAATTTAAGCGTGATGCAATTTAGTTCGCAAGCTCCTGCTCCTATACAGGGTCCTAAGACTTGAACCAGTGACACTGGAGAAGTTCCTGGGTCCCAGGAAGGAAGTTGTTCAAGGAGACTGTGGGCTAGAAGCTGAGTAGTTTGGACCCACAGTACAGACACACCACACAAACACACACACACTGGGTGTCCTCCAAAGACCTGTGTGGCAGAGCCCCAGGGATCCCAATTCTCCAATGAAGGTCAACATAGACGGGAAGTCTCTGCCCACTCAGCCAAGCAGCTGTACAAGGGTAAAACCCACAGAGGGGACAAAAGGGACACCTTAGAAACAATGCCCTCCTCCATATCCAAGAGAGACAGATGAACACCTACTACCCAGCCTGGAAGTACTAGGATCACCCTGATTTACAGGGGAAATCCCAGATACCTACTTTAATCCCTGGCCACTGTGTCCATTCTGAGTAGATAATGTGGCTCCTGCCAGGGGCCAGTATGGCGTCTGCCAATATGTTGCTGCTGTGTATCATTCAGGTAGGTTGTACGCATCCATGAATAGGTGTGTGCACAAAATGAGTTTCATGGCATGAGTTCAACAGACAAGACACCTTTCTTTGTTATACCAAAGGTGGCCTACCCCAGGAATATCAGTTTGAAATGCATGTGCCTGTGGAAGTCTGTGAGAGTACAGTAATGATTACTGAGCACATACTATGTGCTAAATTGCCCTACGACACCTTCACTCTCACAGCAACCCTGTGCAGTAAGGATTGTGACTCTTTTTCTTTTTTTAACAGATTCAGAAAACAGAGTCAGAACTGGGAAGATAGCTCCATGTGGGTAAAACATTTGCCATGCAGCCATAAAGACCTGAGTTTGAATCTCCAGAACCCACCTAAAAGTCAGGTATGGTTGCACACCCACAGGGAAATGAGAGGCAAAGACGAGGAATTCCAGAAGCTCCAAGGCCAGCTAGTCCGGCACATGAGGCTGTGAACAACATAAAACAGACCCTGTCCCAAACAAGATGGAAGGCCAGGACCCACACAGAAGTCTGACCTCTGATCTCCACAATAATGCCATGGCATACATACGCATGTGCTCATACACATAAATGAATACACACACACACACACACACACAAAGGAGGATTTAAAGTAACTAGTCAGGTTGCTTGGATGTGCTGCTGTCTGGTTTGCTACAGAAAGAGCTTTCCACAGTCAGAAAGGAAAGAACTGCCAGGTTCAGTGAGACATCCCAGGGTAGACAGAAAGGACACAAGGTGTCACATGACAACGTGTTGTCGCCCCCTCATACGCACACACTCCCACCGGAGATGAAGCTGTTGTTACTATAGCATTGGAAGGCCTCCATCAGACAAGCCCTGCATCAGTGTATACAGGCTGGGCAGACACAGATCTTGGGTCACTACTATAGCCTATATAGATACCAAGCACCATAGCCACTTGAAGGTACGTGTCATCATGCATGCAAGCCGTAAACACTAAAGACCAAGGAACCATCAATGTGCTCTGGACCCTTCCCTCTATCTCACATACACCCAAGTCAGCTTCCTATTGAAGTTGCCAAGGTTACCCTGACTCTGGGAGGAAAGGACTGTGCAAGGACAATGCAAGATGGCTTTGCTGGTAGCACAGACTGGGATAAAGCTCTCTGGCCCACTTCACCCCTCTTGGCTGTGCCTGCCTCACCCCCACAGCACACCTTTTCTCCATGGAGGGCCTCCTTACTGCTGACCTGCAACTCTGCAACAGGCTGCTCTGAGACCCTCCTCTCCCAGGTCTCCTGCACCCCCAACAGCCATGAAATAGTTGGGGACAGGTAAGCACTGAATAAGTATTCACACACTCATTGTGCTAGGAGCGCAGGACACAACAGGAAAACCATAATTGTCCTTTGTGGAGCTGACTGTTTAGCCGAGGAAAATTGACCATCAACAGGAATGGTGGGGCCAATAAGACGGGGGAGAAAAAAAATAAGTCACATAAGGGAAAGACTTAAGACTATCAGAAACTTGGAAAATGTATGTCTGACCAAGGACCTGATCTAAAATATATAAAGAACTCTCATAGTTCAATAATAAGGAGGTAAAGGGTCTGATTTTTTAAAACCCGAAGACTATATTTGTAAAAGCAAATTGAAACTAAACAAGAAGGATGCAGCTCACTTTGCATATGCAAAGCCCATGAGCAACCCAGTGGTCTCTTCTATTTTTCACTCTAAAGCCAGAGCCACATGGCCGAAGCTGCCGAGTTCTACTGCTTGCAGGAGCTGGAACATGGCCCCCTTGTTCTATTACATTATCACCAGCTTCCTCATTCCCAATCCCTTCACTGCCTAAATTTGGCTGTCCTGAATCTTGCTCTGAAGATTGACCTTGAAACTCAGATCTGCAATCCTGTCCCCTGGGATTAAAGGTGTGCACTACCATGCCTGGATCTAAATTTAGCTGGGTGGGATCTTGCCCCAGAGTCCCACTCCCTTAATCTGTTTCTCCTTGAACACAGGATTCAGCTCCATTTCACTTCCTGGTGCCCCTTTAATACTTGAACCATAGATTTTATATTTTTCCTTTCTCAGCTTGCTATGCTTGTTCAAAATGCTCTTCATGAGACTTAACCAGAGAGCAGAGTGTCTGCTAGGCTTTTCTGAGACCTCCTTTGTCGATGCAATTAGTTTAAATCTCTTCACCTTAGCCTCAGGTGACCTCTTCAGACAAGGGCAAAAAGCAGCCACATTCTTCACCAAAATACCAAAAACTGTCATTATGCCACATACTGAAATTCTTCTCCTCTGAAACCTCTTGGGCCAGGTCTTCATAGTTAAAATCCCTCATAGCAACAGTTTTCCATATTCCTGCTAGGATGGCCCATTAAGTCCCATTTAAAGCATCCCATTGGCTTTCCAAATCCAAAGTCCCCAAATTCACATTCTTCCAAACAAAAGCATGGTCAGGCCTATCATAGCAATGTCCCTGGTACCCAACTAGTTAGGGTTTTACTGCTGTGAACAGACACCATGACCAAGGCAAGTCCTATAAAGGACAACATTTAATTGGGGCTGGCTTACAGGTTCAGAGGTTCAATCCATTATCATCAAGGTGAGAGCATGGCAACATCTAAGCAGGCATGGTGCAGGAGGAGCTGAGAGTTCTTCATCTTCATCTGAAGGCTGCTAGTGGAAGACTGACTTCCAGGCATCTAGGGTTAAGGTCTTAAGCCTCTCCAACAAGGCCACAACTCCTAATAGTGTCTCTCCCTGGGCCAAGCATCTACAAACCATCACACAGGGCTACATGGGAAAACCCTATTTCAAAATAACAAATAAAAAATAAAAAAGAAAGAAAGAAAACCCCTCCAGAGGCTGGAGAGATGGCTCAGTGGTTAAGAGCACTGACTGCTCTTCCAGAGGTCCTGAGTTCAATTCCCAGCAACCACATGGTGGCTCACAACCATTTGCAATGTGATCTGATACTCTCATCTGATGTGTCTGAAAACTCATATGCATAAAATAATAAGTAAATTTTTGCCGGGTAGTGGTGGCGCACGCCTTTAATCCCAGCACTCGGGAGGCAGAGGCAGGCGGATTTCTGAGTTCGAGGCCAGCCTGGTCTACAGAGGGAGTTCCAGGACAGCCAGGGCTACACAGAGAAACCCTGTCTCGAAAAACCAAAAAAAAATTAAAAAAAAAAAAAATAAAGAAAACTCCTCCAACAACAGTGATAGTAAGGTGAAGAGGGCATCGAGATGGGTAGGGATGCTAGCTGCATCTGACAGCCTCGGGGCATCCCTGAAGCCCACATGATGGAAGAGAACCAACTCCTGATAGTTCCCCTGACCTCCGTACACCTGCCATCCCCTCTCACAAATTAAATAGATTTAAAAGAGCATGTTTTAAAATTTATTTTTATTTCACTTGCATTGGTGTTTGGCCTGCACATATGTCTGTATGAGGGTGTAGGATCTCCTAGAACTGGAATTTCAGACAACTGTGATCTGCCATGTGGGTGCTGGTCATTGCTCCTGGCTTCACTGGAAGAACAGCCAGTGCTTTTAACCGCTGAGCCATCTCCCCAGCCCCAACAGGTTTTCATATGAGGTGCAGAGTGATAAAGACATTTGACCGTGACCTCTGGCCTCCATTTCTGCATGCACAGGCAAGGCCACCTGCTCATGCATGCATACACTGTAAGAACTGTGGCTAGGGCTATAGAGGTGGTCCTCTTTACTCTCTGGTTAACACTACTCTTCTGCAGCCTCTGCACATAACAGGAGCTGGTCACGGTGCCTCCCACCTGCTGCTCCAGCTGCTCAGGAGGCTGAGATCAAAGGATCCTTTGAGTCTAAGAGTTTGATCCCAGCCTGGAAGACACAATGTATATTTGCCTATCTGAAGGCAAATAAAACACAGCCTTGCATTAAGTAATCTACCGGCAATTTTTAAGTATACAGAAGTCACTTGTGGTGTGGCTTGGAGGTAGAGTGCTTGTCTATCGTGTACAAGGTCCTGGGTTCTCTCCCAGCACTATCATAAGAACTGAAAAAACAGAAATGGGAGGGTAGCAAAGGTTATGTGTACAGATGTCCAGCTGTGTACAAAGGGATTTAAGCATCGATGCATCTTGGTATTAGTGGGCATACCGGAACTAGACCCCAAGGATAGCATCACATAAATCCTGCCACTGCAAGGGTTGAAGAATGTCTAGGAGCCATGATCCCTCTAGCTCACTCAGATGACAATATAAGTACCTGCAACCCCTTCTTCCCTTGAGTGACGGACTTCCACACCCATTGCTCCTGCTGGGCTCTGTGGATACAGGCTAAGCAACCTGCACGGAACTTCCCCAGTTCCCCCAACCCTAGATGGGGTGGCATTATCACATCCCCAATGGCCCTGGCCCTGAGCCCATGAGTTCTGCCCCTTTTCCTGCCACCTCATGCCACTCCATCACCATGTTCTTTACCCCCCATTGGATTACACTCCCACCTGGTTCCCATCTGCTCCGTTCCACGCTGGGCTGTTCGTACCTCCTGCCTGGGTTACCGCAGAGCCAACACTTGCCTCGGGGTACTCCCTGTCCCAAAACATCTATGGTTCAAATCTAGAAATGTCTCCCAAAGGCTTATGGTTAACTCTTGAGCCTCAAACAGAGGCAGCATTTGGTTCATGATTGGTTCATGAGACCTTATGGATGGAATGGTCCATGAATGTGTCCATAATGTGACAGGCTACTGGGACTCAATATTGGTCATGAGATGTAGTAACTGAAAGGTCTCAATCTTTGATGTGTGTTCTTTAAAACCACATCTTGTCCCTGCTCTCTCTCTCTCTCTCACCCAATCCTTCTTCATCACCAAGAGGTAGCAACCTCACTCCACCACGATGTTCTGCCTCACCACAGGCATCGAAGCCAAGTAACCGTGGGCTGAGACTTCTGAATCCACAGCCAAACTAAAAATGTCCTCTTTACAGTTGGTTTCCTTGGGCATTTTGTCATTGCAACAGAGAGCTCAGTGGTACCCCATCCTCCACAGAGTAGCCAAATGGGCTTTGTCAAGTGTATTTTCAGTCTGAAACTGTTCCACGGTCTGCTATCACACTCAGTAAAAGCCACTGCCCCACAGTGAAAGACCTCAAGAGCTCTGGCTCATTGACCTCATTTATCTCAACTCTTTAAACCACTGGGGCACACCCTCTTTCTGACCTTGAGGGTACCAAACACTGGCAGTGTTGTGTCTGCCTCATTCCTGCACATAGCAGGTGTCCAGTGAATAGTGAACCAGGGGCTACTTTTGCCAGACTCCTTCCTCCCTATGTTAGTTGAGGTTCTCTAGAGTCACAGAATTTATGGATAGTCTCTATTATAGTAAGGGAATTTGTTATGATGACTTACTCTGTAGTCCAACTCCCCAACAAAGGTCAGCTGTGAATGGGAAGTCCAAGGATCTAGTTGCTCAGTCCCATGAGGCTAGTTGTTTAAGCTGGTCTTCTGCGGAGGTATAGTCCAACAGATATGCTAGCAAGTAAGTGCAAGCAGGTGAAGAAGAGTGAATCTTCCTTCTTCCAATGTCCTTATGTAGGTCTCCAGCAGAAGGTGTGGCCAAGATTAAAGATGTGTACCACCACCAAGTCCCGATCTAGGATTTGTTTTGTCCCAGGCTGACCTTGAACTCAGAGATCTCCTTGCCTTAGTCTCCTAGGATTCAAAGCCACTATGCCTTAAGATCTCCATGCCAAGGTCAGGTCAGAAACTTGTATCTCCCGGTCTCAAGATCTGGATCACAGGTGAGCCTTCCAATTCTGGATTGTAGTTCATTCCAGATATAGCCAAGTTGACAACCAGGAATAGCCATTACACTCCCCTTACACTGTGCTGGGAGGCATAGAAATGAGTCAGATGCCTTCCTGCCCTCCAGGGGCTCATTCTTGGTTCACACGCATCAGTGGACCATCATAAGTCTGTGCAAGATTACCATAATAATCGACCACACACAGGGTGGCTGGTGAGTGATGGAAACCTACTTCATATGGTTTGGAAAGAGAGATCAGGGTGCCTACATGACCTGGTTGCTGTGAGCCTCAGTCCTTAGCTCTTTTCCTGGCCTGTGGTATTTTGAATATGCTTGGTCCAGAGAGTGCCCACTGTTAGGAGTGGCCTCATTGGAGGAAGTGTATGACTGTGGGTGTGAGCTTTAAGACCCTCAACCTAGCTGCCAGGAAGCCAGTCTTCTCCTGTCTGCCTTCAGATGACAATGTAGTGAAAGACCCCCGAGTTTGGGGAAACCCTCACTCAAGCCTGGGGAAGACGCGACCCCCAATGACTCACAAGAGACCGAACTTGCTGCAAGCACACGAGGTTTATTTGGGAAGGCAGTGCACTGCACCGAGCTCATAACCCACACCGGGGCAGAGGAAATCAACCCTGAGCAGCTGAAGTTAGGGGTATTTAAAGGGACTCGGGAAGGCAGTACACTGGGCCGAGCTCATAACCCACACCTGGGCAGAGGAGATCGACCCTGAGCAGCTGAAGTTCATTGTGACATCTGTGGTTGATCAGCAGGATAGGAGTCAAGGCAAAACAACCATTTCCCAGAACTGTCTAGGGGGGGTGAGTTTAGCCCATCTTAGGCCCTGGGTGACCTAGGGCTCTAGTGCTGAGTCTAGGGGCATTTTTCTTCTCTTTTAAAAGGCCAGGGTCTTTCAGTAGAACTCTCAGCAGCTCCTGTACCATGCCTGCCTAGACACTACCATGCTCCCACCTTGATGATAATGTACGGAATCTCTGAACCTGTAAGCCAGCCCCAATCAAATGTCATCTTTATAAGTGTTCCCTTGGTCATGGTGTCTGTTCACTGCAGTAAAACACTAACTAAGACATGGTCAGAGATCTCAGGGTTGGCCCTCACGTCCTCCCCACCCCTCCCCCACATCCCCCTTTTCTCAACAGGTCTCACAAGTAGCCCATATTGTCCTTAAACCATGTTGCCCGAGATAATCTTGAACTCCTGATCTTTCTGCCTCCTCTTCCTGAGCTCTGGGATTACACCACACCAGCTCTGGGGACTTTTATAAGAATACTGATCTCCGTGGTGAGGACTCCAGCTTCAATACCACTCTCCAAAGGTTCCCATCTTAATATCACCCATTGAGAGTCAAGACTTCAACATGTGAGTTGAGGGTGGGGGCCAGACATGTATTGTTCTGCAGTGGCCTGGAAAGAAGAGTCTAGTCACTGGGGCTACCACTAGTTTGTGTTTGTGTTTGTGTAGGGGGATAGGGGATTGCCTTCCTTCAGCTATAAGTAACTTTCCTACTGTATACAGCCCCAGAGCTCCCCTTTCAGTGATGAGGGGTGGGCTGGGACTTGTTTTGCGCACCCCAGACAAGAAAGCCTCTTGGTATGTGCGTCAGAAAATATGCATCTTTTGAACCCAGATGCTGGTCAAGGACAGACCCTTTACACGCATGCATGAGCACAGCAGACTTGGCGCCCTCTCTGCTTCCTGTACATCTTCCAGCCTCTCAGGCTCACTCTGTGACAATCTCGTTCACTGACTTCTCGCCTTCCTGCTGGTCTAGGGACCTAAAATGTCCATTACTTTGTTCAATTGTCATGTGCTATTTGAGCTCACTAGGAGGCTGGCTCTGAAAACTAGCTGTCATCTCGTCCTGTTTCCTATTCGAGCATGATTAGCTAGAGTCCTCCAAAGCCCTTCATCTGGGAACGAGCACCCCTTTAACTGTGACAGGAAGGATGGAACAACATGGACATAAACCATTCCAACAAGGGTTATTGTTGTTTATCCCATGGTATAGAGATGCCTGCACTGGGAAAGGGAGGCTGGAGGTTCAGCCACAGAGAGAAAACAGCCAGTAGAGAACTCAGCTGACCACCTCAACTTCCCCAGTCCATTTCTGCTGGATGATAAGAGGACCCACTTTGATGACATCACCTCTCACTTGGAAGCCTCACCTGATGGGGTCCTCCACTCTGCCCAGGGCTCTCCATGGGAAGCCCAAGCTGGCTGCTTTAATGGCTTTCTTAGTTGGTTTCCGATGGCTGTTTTCAGTGCCTGATTTGATAATGTTTTACTATCTATCTATCTATCTATCTATCTATAACTTACCTGTCTATTTATCTACCATTGATCCATCATCCATCCACCTATTTACCTATATATCATCTCTCTATTCATCATCTGTCCTCTATCTATCACTTATCTACCTTCCTATCTAGGTATCATCTATCTATCCTATCTATCTATCTATCTATCTATCATCTATCTATCTACCATTCCTACTTACATAGCTCTTGCTATTCAGTCTTTTATTTGAGCTTTCTATCTACCTAATAAACCCACTCATTCTGAACCAAAAGCAAAGATCATTCTCCAGAAGGCTCAGATCAGAGTCATGAAGATGCTCTCTGGGAAAGTGGTTTAGGAAACTAGGTCAGGCTAGCCCTGTAACAGCCCAGATCCAGCAGCACATTTAACAGATGGGGAGACAAAGACTCAAAGCTCAGGGCTGAGCAACACACATATCCTCAGCAGCTCTCACCACCAGAGGTTTTTGGTTTTTTTGTTTGTTTGTTTATTTTGATTTTTTGAGACAAGGTTTCTCTGTATAGCCTTGGCTGTCCTGGAACTCACTCTGTAAACCAGGCTGGCCTCCAACTCAGAAATCCACCTGCTTCTACCTCCCAAGTACTGGGATTAAAGGCATGCACCACCACTGCCCGGCACCACCATAGTTTTGAACACAGTGTCCCCACCTCCTGAGACCCAGTGTCCATCCCCTCAGTGTGACGTTACCCACATGTCCATCCCCTGCTTCTCCTTTCACTCGGACATTAACGCTTAAGATTTTATTTAGCGTTTTCATAAAGTTGGACCAAGATGTCTTGTTTAACATCTGGTCCAGTCAGAGCATAAACACCATCACGGCTTAACGGCAGGGCCAGGCCAATGGCCTGGAGCTGGGGCTTGGCTTGTTTCAGTCTTGGAGCTTGCTGGCTCTGTCTAGGGGTGGGCCCCGGTTCACAGAGGAGTAGGAAGGCTCAGAGGCCCCCAGGGTCTTGGGGCCTGCCTCCTGGGTGATCTGTGAGTCGTGTGTCATTTCCCCATCAGAACTGCCCATGTCCCTGAGAGAGAGAGAGAGAGAGAGAGAGAGAGAGAGAGAGAGAGATTGATTAGGGGAGCAGAGCAGACCTGGACTCCTGTTGCTCAGGGTACTAACTTAGACATTACATTGCCTTCCAGGACATAATCTCAACAAGTCAGTATTTTTGGAGCCCTTGTTGTATGCTAGGCGTTAGGAATAAGGGAAGGGTCACCCTTCTTGAACTTGTATAGATAGTGTCACATCTTTGAGCTGGAGAATTGGAGGCCATTGTTCCAAGTCCTCAAAGTGACCTGATCATCAGGGAAGACAGATCAAAGTCAAGAATGATCACAGAGAGAGGACAAGTCCAGATGGAAGGCTTCCTGGAGGAGGAGGCAGATACTTTGATCGTGAAAGAGGATCATGGGCAGAGAGAGGCTCATGGGATGAAATAGGAAGACTCTGCCCTGAATATTAGTATTGCCTCCATTGTCCATGTGGGGAAACTGAGAACCTGGATGCCTTGCTAAGGTCACTCCATCACAGCTAAAGCTTGACTTCTTTGTGGGGTGTTGGGATTGAATCCAGAGCCTCCTATGTACTAGGCAAATGCCATACCACTGAACTATACTCTCAGTCCAAGAACTGAGATCTGAATGGGCCCACTGCCCATAAACTGGGATGCACTTACATCCTTCCCTCCCCTTGAGTGCCTCCCTTGCCAGATGAAGGACATGACCCTCAGATACCAAGGCTCTGCTTGCTCTCACCAGCACCATGGCAGGCTGCCCCTTGCCCTCACTCCCTGCCTTGTCTCAGAGGACCCAGATGCTAAGTCTTTCCAGGGGAGGGTGTCATCCTGTCTCCAGGCTCCTTCCCTCCCAGCTGGCTGAACTCACACAAAGCTGAGGATGATGGCTCCAGCGAAGCCCATAAGCAGGAAGAAGGGCAGGGAGCCCAGGATGGACGTGATAACAATCATGCCTCCACTCCGCCGGCCAGGCCACGTGTCGATGGCCGAGTAGGGAGTAGCTGTAGAGGACCACAGCCCACTTAATCCCCAGAAAATGCCCCACCCTGGGTCTTCTCCCAGGGACAGGCAAGGTTATCTCCTGCCTTGGCTACCTGGAATCCAGGGTAACCTAGGAGCCCGGGGCAGTAATTGCTCTTCCCAGGCTTTGGCCCAGTGGCCCCTCTGCTTCTCATCCCTTCCTGCAGTCTGAGTCTTTCTGGCGTCTTCCCCGTTTGCCTAAGGCTGGTTAAATATCACTTCTGGTGTGACTGGCATCCATAGTTTAAACAAAATAAGGCTGAGCAAAGGGCTCAGAGGGGATGTGGTTCTCGATCTTTCTGGTTATTGTCACCCTTGGAAATGATGGACAGGTCCTACAGTGAGCAAGTGACTTGTGGCACTGTCTATACTGAGTTCAACTCCACTCTGGTACCCCAGGTCTAAGCAGTCCCATCTGCACACTGTCCCCAGAAGCCAACCCATTAAGAGCGGGTCCAGGAGTGCTGGGCCTGCTGCTGCCATTAGGGTTCCTAGGAATCCCACCAGACTAGCCAGGCCTGGTGGTATCCCCTATGTGAGAGTCAGAGGTCAGGCTTAGAGCCAGGACTCAGCTCCGAGGATCTCACCCCCCCCAGCACACACTTACGCCGGTTGGTCCGGATGGGATCTGACCATAGTGTCTGGTCCTGCACCAAGCCTGTGGACATGTTGACCAGGACATATTTGAATCTGGAAGAAGATGCAGTAAGGGTGACTTTCATCTAACCTGGGCACCCAGCTACAGGAAACAGGAGGGAGGAGAACCATGGGGAGCACACAGGAAGGCATCCAGGAGACAGCCACTGCGTGAAGTCAAGACAACAGAAGGACGCTGGACTTGACCACACACCCCCTGGATCCTCCTCCTGCTTCATAGCATCTGCTCTGGGAAGCCTTCATGGTTGGGGCTCTTGCTCAGCCTCCCTCCTTGAGCACCCCCTTTTTATTCTGTGTACCTGTAGCACCCCTGCTGGGTAATCCACACATCCTCCTGGCAGCTGTGGTTCTTCCAGTCACAAAGAGAATTAGAAAACCAGCCCAATAGCATTCATCACCAACCCCGGTTCCCTTGGATGAGGATGTTTTAGGTGCAAGAATCCCCAAACAAGGGCTGCTAATCAGAAGAGAAGACCCAGAGAGACAATAAGATCTATAGCCCACTTAAGTCCCAGTTTAGAAAGTGGACTGGATAGCCTGAGGAACAATTCATCTACAGCCTATAGTTTAGTGACCCTTAAAATTAAAGCGCCCTTAGGGAGCTGTGGCTGTAGCTCAGTGAAAGGGCACATGTTCAGCATGTGGGAAGCCATAGCAACACATACAGCCTTAATCCAGGCAGCACAGGGGGTTAAGCCTAGCCTGGGTTACAAGAAAGCATGTCTCAAAGCCAAAGAGGAGGTGGGGAGGAGAAAGGCAGGGAGGGAGGGGGGATTGGAGGAGGGAGGGAAGGAGGGAAGGAGGAAGAGAGAGAGGAAGGAAAGAGGAAAGGGAAGACAGGATGGATATCAAACTCTCTGCAGAGCAAGGTGCCAAGCAGGGCCCCCTTGGGTCTCTGGGTACCTGCTGCAAACCAGAAAGCCCACCCTCCCTGGCACCTGATGGCCGAGCAAGTGTGGCTTCCCTCATTTTGTCCCCCTTTTGGGTCTTCCATCCTCTCACAACCGCTGACACCCACCTGTACTCAGTGGCTGCTGTCAGGGGTGGGTTGCAGAGGCCCTGGAAGTTGGGGTCCCAAAAACAGGTCCCGTTGTTGCCCACCCTGACTAGGTATGCGTTCAGGATCTCTGAGGCCTGGCTTTCATCTCTAACAGCATCCAGGCTGGGCAAGTCACCACAAGGGGTCAGGTCAAAGGCCGCAGCTTTATAGGGGCCTGACCTCCCGCCCTGGGTTTGCCCGAAGGTGGTGCTCAGTGGAGTGCCAGCGCTGTTTTGCACAGACACATTCCTGGAGATGGCTGCAGAGACAATGCAGGAAGTTAAGACCCTGGCCACACCAACTCAGCAGCAAACACTCAGTCTCCCAGCAAACACCCAAGTCTGAATCTGCCCAGGTTGGTGCAGGATACTAGGATGATTGGCACATGCTCAGTGGTAACAGTGAAGCTGGCCTGGGAGCACCTCACTGTGAGGTACTGGATCTATCTCTCACTCACTGTCTTGCAGTGTCCTTCCAGCTCAACAAACCTCTGCCATCTGTAGCTGGCAGCCCTGGATTCTTTCCTCTACAAAATGGGAAGAGATGGGATAATGCTAAGGTAGTGTGGTCAGACCCATATTGGGTCTCACATTGTTTTCTTTACTTCTTGGGTGACCTTGGACCAACCGCTTGACATCTCTGGCCCCCGGACTTCCATGAAAAAAGGTCATACCCCCGGGTATCCACAGATTGGGCGCATGTAGGCAGTAATAAAGGCCTGCTGACAGGATGGGATGCTGGGAACATTAAGAGGTTGTTACTGGGTAGCTCGTCCCCAAACCCAGGGGCTTGCATCAAAGGGTTGTGGTCTGGGTCACAGGGAGCAATCCTGAGAAAAAACCTGAAACGACCTAGGTTCAAAGGTCAATGAGATCAGAATGTAGCTGCCAGAGCCCCAGAGAGGAGACCCTACCCCTGTCTTCAACCCCTACTCTACCATAATACCCTGTATGCTGCTTACAGACAGTGGCTCTAAAGTGGGCAAGGCAGGTGGTGCTAGGTGGGTACTCTGAAATTGGTGTGGCTCCCTCCCACCAACCTGGCAAGGGCAGTCTGGGGCCATAGACACAGTGGTGACAGTGTGTGGGTGAGCAGTGATGAGCGAGGACATCCCGGACCCTCACAGGCATGCAATATCTCACGCCCCACCTCCTTCCTCTTCCCTGTAGACTGTCAAGTATGCTTTTGGAGGGAAGCGGGTACCTTACCTGAGTCAACCATAGCATAGAGGTAAACCTCGTAAGATCCACTGAGTGGCTCTGCGCTATCGAACATGCACAGAGGTTTCTCCAAGGCCACGGTGGTGAGAGTAGGGTTGTTGGTGGCAAAGGTCACACTGGCCAATTGGGGCTGGAGATTCACAGCTGGGGAAGGCAATGAGTGTGGGAGCTGACCTCTGGGCACAGGAGTCACTGAGCACTTGCTGCAGGTCCAGCACTGGGTTTGGTCCTCCCGATGGGCCATCCCATGAACTTCTCGCAGAGATAATCAGTGCCCCTGTGCCCACCTTGCTGGTCATCCTGGGCAGACACATTCCTACCCCACCCCAGTCGACAGCTGCTGCTCTTTAGCTGTCTCTGTAAGGTCACTCTGCCCCCATGGGTCCTTCCCCCTCTATCCCCACACTCTTCTCTTGAACTGTCCACCATAACAAGCAAACACCATCCATTTTTCTTTCTCTCGGACCCTTTGCGGCTTCCTATGTAGTTTAGTCTTTCAGGAAAGGCAGTGAGGGCCCGAAGTTCAGGGCTTTTACTTGTCTACTCTCAGCTTGAATCCTTGCAGGCTTCCCCTCACTATCTGCCTCAGTCACAAGGATCAACAAGCCAAACCCAGGATGGACCATCCCTCCCACTCCAGGAACCTGCCGCTCTACCTCCCCCCAGTCCAGGGGTCACTACAGGATTGGGTGGGTCTGCTCTCTGCAGCCCCTGTGTAGCGTTCTCTGGCAACACCCATCACAGGGTTGAGGCCAGCCCAGGGGTGGGCGCTGGGATTTCCATCAGTTTCTATTACTACGGCTGCTAACATCTGTGTCCCTAGTGCAGGTGCCTATTCCTGGACCCCCTAAATGAAGAGTCCCAGGGCCACTCAGTGTCTCCACTCCTCTCAGGCCTCCCTGGACACGCCCCGGTGTTCTCGTCCCCGGCTTACTCCAGCCACTCCGCAGGCATCCGAGGGCCAGCAGGGCCCAGAGCAGGAGCATTGCCCGAGATGAGCCTCTGCGACGCACTCAGCCTGCGAGTGCTGCGAGTGCGCACCTGGCCCCTGCAGCTCGGCTCACCGGCCACTAGCAAGGGCATGACCCGCCCCTCTCAAGCGGACCAATCCGAAGCCTCTCCTTGAGGTATTTGCATACAGTCCCGCCCTGGGCTCCTCCCTCCAGAGCTGTGCTAGGAACCAGCAACTAAGGCTCTGGTCCTTCTCTGGGTCTTCTGCGAAGCTCCTAAGGTGTGCTGACGCTGAGCTGATGCTTTCACAGTGTTGTCTGAACCAACACACTCTTTGGAACCTCAATTTCTATACTGTAAAGTAGAGATGCTAATTCTCACAAGCATCTTTGGGACCTCAATTTCTATACTGTAGAGATGCTAATTCTCACAACCATGAGCCCATACCATGTGCCAGATACTGATAAAATTAACAATCATAGAAAAATAAATTCCTGGGTGATGGCTCTTTCTGTTCACAGGCCATGCAAGACAGAGGCCCAGGGACGCAGGGAAGGAGCAGAAACCTCTTTCTGAGAGGCAGTGGACAATAGTGATGGTGGGCTGAGGTACAACTCAGTGGTAAATGCTTGCCTAGGCCAAATAAGACCCTGGGTTCCCTTAGCAAAACTGAAGGGGAAGGATGGAATAGAAGGAAGCCTGCTCTTTTGCGCTGCACCTCTTCAGCTAATGGTTCCTTCAAGATGAAGCTAAACATCTACCTAGCCACTGCTGACAGAATTCTTTGAAGTGGATTATGAACGCAAATTTCACTGGTCTTATGAGAAACACACAGCCCTAGAAATAAGGCTGATGGTCTGGGTATGCTCTGGGTGAAGAGTGGAAGGGTTATGGGCCCCCAATCAGTGGTGGGAGCAACAAACAAGGTTTTCCCATTAAGCAAGGTGTCTTGACCCACAGCAGGACATCCTGCTGTTAAATGAGGGCCATTCCTGTTATGACCAACAAGAATGGGGGAGGGGAATTTCTCTCTAAAGAAGATGATGCCTGCTAACATGTTGTCAGGAAGCCCTTAAATGCACTCAAGACTCTGCATCTTGTCACTCCGTGTGTCCTGCAACACAAACACCGACATATTGCCGCTAAAGAAAACAAGGGGGAGGCTGCAGAATGTGCCAAGGGAACGAAGGAAGCCAAAGGGAAAACGCCAGGAACAGACTGCCAAAAGACGTAGGCTGTCCTTGCTGAGAGCGTCTGCTTCTAAGTCTCAGTCCAGTCAAATGTAAGTCTTTAAGAGTAACAGATAAATGATCAAGCCATGAAAAAAATGGAAGGGAAAATGATAGTGTCCTCACCTAAATTAACCAGTTCCTTCCAGTGCCAAGAATCTGTGCACATCTCCAGATGATCAATTTTATGTGTAAGACATGGGAATGAACAAGCATAGATGGGGGACCAGTAAATCAATAAAGTAGGGAATGGGTACTATGATCGTCTGTGTGAAAACTGGTTCTGGGTGGATTTGCAACCAGTTATCTCAGGCTCTTCTCAGAGAAGATCCTAAGAACATGAGATAGAGCCCAGGATTTTCCAGGGAAGTTGTTAGTAGTGGGGGTGGGAGGGCAATCCTGTGGTATCCGAGCACTGAAGATGTGCTCACTAGAGAATGGGGAAGATTTGGAAGGCAGAAAGAACTCTATAGAGCAGAATGGGACAAGGAAGATGAGCCAGCTGGTAAAGTGCTTGCCTTGTAAGCACTAGAACCCGAGTTCAAATCCCCAGCACCCATGTAAAAAGTCAGGCACCTAGAATCTCAGGGCTGGGGAGGTAGGGACAGAAGGATCCCTAGGATTTTCTGACTCTGTCTCAAAAAAAAATATGGTATAACGAGGAAGACACCTGATGTTGACCTCTTACCTACACATGCAAACACAGATGTGCATGCTTAAAACACACACACACACACACACACACACACACACGCACGCATGCACGCACGCACGCACGCTCGCACGCACGTGCACTCATGCACACAAATAAATAAATGAGCAAAATGAGGGTTTTTTGTTTTTTATTTTGATTTTTTCTGACCACTTAAAGAGCTTTGTAGCCTCCAACAGTCATCCCTGCAGAGAACAAAGTTCAATGCTTACACTCTGAAACCCACTTCCTGGCAAAGATCCCCTGGCCCCTTGAAGAGGGGCTAACTCCAGCCTGGGAAGGGCAAGGCCAGAGGACCTAGGCTTAATTAAGGAATGCTGAACACATGTCAAAGTAGCCAGTCTAGACCGGCTGGAAGAGGTGCCTATCACCCGATCTGGGGAACTTTGAGCACAAAATAAACAAAGGTAGTAATATTTTATGTTTAGCCCATTTGATAAAATCCAAGTCTGTGAGTCAATACTGATTCTGTACAGAGATATAGAGATACTAGCTTAATGCAGTGACCTAGCTGCAGGTCACTAGACAGACAGACTGCACATGCTTCCTGGACTCACGGCAACAAGGACTCAAAGGCATCTACACAGTGTCCAGCCTGCAGAGTTTAACCTGGGTCTACTTGACAGGAAGCAAACAGACAGATCCATACTGGGGGCCTGTCTACCAAACAACAGGCCACACTGTGTATCCGTGTCCCAAAAGACAAAGGACAAAGCAAGACAAAGGCTGAGAATTGAAGCTGACTGAGGAAGACAGGGCATGTAACCCCTACATATACAATAAACTTCCAGTTTGTTCACCTAAAAACAAGCAGTGCAACCAGGCACAGTGGCATATGCCGGCAGGAGAAGCTCAAGTTGGAGGCTAGCCTGAGCTACCTGAATCTCCAAATCCAAAGGCTGGGACTGTAGCTCAGTGGTAGAGCACTTGCCTAGCATGCACAAGGCCCCGTTTCTGCCTCTGGTACCACACGGATGAACACGCTGGTACACACAGATGCACACACATAGCAATGCATAGTTTACACTATTATAATCACTGTACCAAGAAAAATTATCAGCATGGGATGCATATTAGATAGCAACAGTGCATAGAACTTAAATTTCTAGGCCAGTGAGATGGCCCGAACAGTGGGTAAAGGTGCTTGCTTCTAAGCCTGATAACCCAGAGTCTGATTCCTGGGATCCACAGGATGGTGTGGGCCTGCCATGGATACATTTTGTTGTTGTTGTTGTTGTTGTTGTTGTTGTTATCATTGTGTTTTGTTTGGTTTTATTTTTTCCAGGCAGAGTTTCTCTATGTAGTCCTGGCTGTCCTAGAACTTGCTCTGTAGACCAGGCTGGCCTTGAACTCAATCCTCTTGCCTCTGCCTCCCAAGTGCTGGAATTAAAGGTATGTGCTCTCATCTCTTGGCCAGATGCAAATATTCTAAAAAGGCTGTGTCTTTCACTTTGACTGTAGGACTATTGGGACAATGGACCCCAAGAAACTGGAATCCCCCTGTTTCGGGAAGTATTAAAAAAGAATTGAGTGTAACATCACATGTTCCCATGCTATGCCCTGGCTCTCTCATCCCTGGCAGACTGGCCAATGGCCGACCTGCTTTTATCTCGTGGAGCTCTAAGTCAGAGCTCCATGATCTCTCCACCCAGCTCCCTAGGTTCCCGCTGGTGGGTCACTACTACGCCAGCCCCAAGCTTCAATACCCCCATGGCCTCAGTGGTGCGCATCAGGCAAACCCACACTTTGCCTCTGTACCTTTCTCTCTGGAACCCAGACGAGTCGCTGAGTGAGGAAAACACAACACACACTTAGCTCAGAAACAATGATAACTCAATCTCTGGGCCAACAACTAAAACCTAATCATGTATGCCTTATCAAAGTTTGATTCCTCTGGTGGTGAATCCTTTCCGATCCACCATGATACCAGGAGACTCTACTAGCTACATCTTACCTACTACATGCTGTCCCCATTCCAAAAGCACCTCTCTCTCTCCTTCTCTCTTCTTCTCTCCAACCCAGAAGTCTCCCCACGCACTCAGTGAGTAGCTCTTTTATTCATTAGGGGATTGGTTCACAAGAAGTCACAGGTGTAACTCACTTCTTGTCTGAAGCCCCTCACAGGAGGGCAGAATCAGAATACAAAAAGCCCCAGGGCTATCCACAACACCCCCCTACCCTGGGAATCTCATGCTAAGAGAAGACAAAGCCTGTAGCCTGGACTGGCCAGAGGTGACACTTCTCTCCAGGACAGAAGCTACTAACTTGTCAGCCTACCTTATAGAGGCCACAGCAACAGATCAATGGTGTGTGGGACCTTGACCCAGACTACCTATATCTATCTGCACAGCGTTGGTCTTTAGAACCCCTAAGATGCACCTGGGGCCACCAAATCTCTTTGTCCCACTACCCACTGCAGTCATGTTGATAAAATATCGGATTTTTTGCCTTTTGGATATTAATTTGGCAGCTTTAGCCAGGCAGTGGTGGCACACACCTTTAATTCCAGCACTTGGGAGGCAGAGGCAGGCGGATTTCTGAGTTCCAGGCCAGCCTGGTCTACAGAGTGAGACCCTGTCTCGAAAAACCAAAAAAAAAAAAAGGCAGTTTTAAATGCCTATGAATGACAGGTGCTTGAATCTGACTTCTTGGGGCATGTTCTGTGTCCCCAAATCTGGTAATGGTAAAAGGGGAGAGCTGCCTTCCCCAACACTGTGGCAGCTAGATACCTCTTACTCCAAATAATAAGTGTGAAGGTCATACTAAGAAACTCTCACTTGCCTAGAACTTTCTATATGAACCAGGCTGCCCTTGAACTCAGAGCTAGCCACCTGCTTCTGCCTCCTGAGTGCTGGGAATAAAGACACGAGTGACTAAAGGTATGCACCACCACGCCTAGTGTGGAAAAGGGACTTACTTTATTCTTTTAAAGAAGTTCAATTTTTATATTGCTGTTGTGGTTGTGTGAAAGGCCGGCCACAACATGCTTGGGGACAAGGGTGAAGTGTCGTGAGTCAGACCCGGTGGGAGAGAGGATAAAGGAAGTGTAGCCTTGTGTCAACAGTTGTAAATGGAGAAGACTTTGCACAGTGCTGATCTTAGCAGTATTCCTGCACACTTGACATTTTCAATGTCAAAATGCTGTGGGGGAAGGGCTGGGCGTGTAGCTCACTGGCAGAGTACTAGCCTAGCATGCCTGAGACTCTGGGTTCACTCCCAGCAATTAAAAAAAGGGGGTTGGGGGTGAGGGGATGTTCTGTGCTCTCCATTTTCTGGGGTTCAGTTCCCCTCTGTGAATGGGGTGGGGTTGGACACTCTGGGCCCTGACCTACAGGGTAGATGGTTTACCCTGGACACCTAGAAAGTAGCCAGCGACAGGCGCTCCGGAGCAGGAGTGGGGTTTTCTACAGGAGTTTTCAGGGGCTGACATTTCTGGCTTTGTGGTTGTTTGTGCACCTGGGCTCTTCAGGGTCCTTGATTTCACTGGTGAGAGAGAACGAGCCCCTGAATTCTCCAGACCCCGCTGTTTCCTATGAGAAAAACAAACAGAACATCTTCTCAACAACCCCTTTGCCCAAATAAGGAGGGAGGTTTGGGGGAAAAAATGTTTAAATAATAATCCACAAAGGCCCAAGCATGCTCAGCAAAACAAATAAAACAAACACTCCTTCAGTCTGAAATCAGGTCTCCTCTTCAAAGCCACAGGCTTTGGTGCTTGGCTGGGAGATTCAGGGGAATGTTGTCAGCAAGTTCACTTGGGGGTTACCAGTGCTGGTCTCAGTGGAGGAATTGATGCAAAGAGGATCCCTAGCCAAGTGCAACTCAATGCCAGAGCGCCACAAAAGACAGAAAGAACCAGCCCCGATAACCGCCAAGACCCTGTCGGAGTCACGACCGCCCCCCGTTGTAAATGCTTCAGAACCTTTCTGTAAATTAATAATGTCTTGGTTTTTGAATTTTGTTTTTGTTTTTTGTTGTGTTTTGGTTGTTTTGTTTTTAATTTGAGACAGTCTCACTATGTTACCCTGGCTGTCCTGGAACTCACTATGTAGACCATGCTGGCTTTGAACTCATAGAGATCAACTTCCGAACCCCCCAACCTCCACTCCACCCTCCACAGCATCCTGAGTCCTGGGGTTAAAGGTGTGTGCCACCAAGCCCTGGCTTTCTTTTTCTTTTTTCTTTTTCTAGGCTTTTGTTTTTTTCTGACAAATCCCAGGTCTCACATGGCAGGCTGGCCTCAAATTCTGTCTGTAATGAAACGACCTTGAATTTCTGACAGCTTGCTTACCTAGCAGTTCGATGTAAATCTGGCAGGAGGTGAAGACCAGGGGATCACAAGTTCAGCCCAGGTTTCCCTTTTTAACCAGAGACTTCAGGGACTTCAAGCTGCTGAGCTTCATTCCTCTCAACCTAAGTCATATACCAGGATGCAGCTGACAGACTTCCTGAACCGGAGTCTCCAGAACCTGTATGAGGGGAACAGGAAATTCAGTGCTGGGAAAGGTTTTAAGCCCAGCCCAACTCTGTGCAGACTCATTCGAGTTCAACGTGGTTAGTTTGTGGCATGGAAAATTTTGCCCCTGGACTGTTTCTCCAATAGCCATAAAGACCTGCCTAGTGGGTTTTACCAGCTAGGGAGGCTGTGGTGATATTGGGCAAGGCTGGCTTTCGGGGTTCGTCTCTGACCCTGGGGACATGAAGGCTGTGGGATTCTACCACTCTAAGACAACAAGAAGACACTGTGGGAAGCAGAGAGCCTCACTTCACACTGAGTGTGCTTAAGACTCAGAGTAGGGAAATCAAAATGGCAGAAACAGCTGGTGGGCCCATTGGAGTGAAACTGGCGTTTATCTTGCTAATCCATTTCCTTTCCCCTTGAAGTCCTCACTGGCTGAGTTCTTCAGGGAGGTACAATCTTTCCAGTGTCGAGCATTACGCTCTCCCTAGAGGCCACATCCTATGGGTTCAGGACACAAAGCCTAACCTACTGCATATCCCTGGGCTCAAAATTCCCTTTTTCCTATCTTGGGCTCAGTTACAGAGCCCACTGTCTCTGGCTTTGAATTCTAAGATAAACAGAGCATCTATACATGTAGAAGCTAGCTATGGAAGACAAGGGTCTAGTGCCTCCTGCATGTCCTGATTCTAGAATAGACCATAATGATTTGTTTCTTACAACCTAAGGGAAGAAACTCAAAGTTCCAGGCTTCAGATTGTCACAAGTCTTGCTCTGAGTGGCTACATGTGGTTCTAAACAGTCTCATCTCTCTCTCTCTCTCTCTCTCTCTCTCTCTCTCTCTCTCTCTTTGGGCTCAACCTTCAAAATACACCCACAAACTCCCTGATGGCACAGCACTTAAAAACTTGGCCTGAGCCTGCCAAGGGTCCTTCCAGCGGTGACAGTCAGCTGGTGGTTTGAGGAGACATACTTTCTACCTTAGACCATGGCCAAGTTCATCCGTAACTTCGAGGAGAAGGCATCATCAATGGTGGCCGCTGCCATGACTTAAGTGAAGCCTCGATTGGCCACATTTTGGTACTACACCAAGGTTAAGCTAGTTCCCCCAACCCTTGGAAAAATTCCTACAGCAATTCAGAGTGTTAAGAAAATAATCTAAAGTGCTAAAACTGGTAGCTTCAAACACCTTACAGTTAAGGAAGCTGTGCTGAATGGTTTGGTGGCCACTAAGGTGTGGATGTGGCTTTATATTGGAGAGATCATAGGCAAACGTGGCATTGTTGGCTATGATGTGTGAAGACCAATCATTTTTTTTTTTTTTTTTTTTTGGTTTTTCGAGACAGGGTTTCTCTGTGTAGCCCTGGATGTCCTGGAACTCCCTCTGTAGACCAGGCTGGCCTCGAACTCAGAAATCCACCTGCCTCTGCCTCCCAAGTGCTGGGATTAAAGGCGTGCACCACCACTGCCCGTCGTGAAGACCAATCTTTAACTTCGGATTTGAGTTATTTGAATGTTCTTGGACCATGTGTAACAGGACTGCTATCTGAATAAAATACTAAGTGTCCAGAAAAAAATAAAAATAAAAAACCTTGGCTTGGGCTGGAGAGATGGCTCAGCGGTTAAGAGCGCCGACTGCTCTTCCAGAGGACCCAGGTTCAACTCCCAGCAACCACATGGCAGACTCCCTCACACAGACACACATACAAACAAAACACCAATGCACATGAAATAAAAAATAAATTTAAAAGCAAACGTTGAAAAACATGTATTGCTCTTGCAAAGGACCCAAGTTCAGTTGTCAGCCATGAGAGAATCAGTATCTAGAGCAGGCATCACTGTTCCAAGCAGCTCCTAAAGGGAGAACTATCTTGCCAGCAGTGGGTCTTTCACATCCAAGAGTAAGAAGAGCCACTCCAGGGCAGAGACATGGGCTTGTGACAGCCATCTGTTGTCCTGTGGGGTATGAATGCTTATTAGTATCAGATGAGTGAATAAGTAGGTTTTAAAATCAGTACAGAAAGAATAGGAAGACACTCTTTGCTAGTAGTGATGTCATACATCTTTAATCTCAGTACTCGGGAAGCAGAGACAGGAAGATCTCTGAGTTCAAGGCTAAGCCGGTCTACAGAGTGAGTTTCAGGACAACCAGGGCTACACTGAGAGACTTTGTCTCAAAAAACAACAACATAATAACAAAGAAACAAAAAAGAGAAGAGTCAAGTTCATCTCGGGTCTCACCAGACATGGGCAGGCTGGCCCTGGAGAAGAAGGGAAGAGCCTTTGCAAGTGTATTTTGAGGCCTCCGCCAACAGGTCACCACTGATGGGTTAGATGTGGGGTTTAAATAAGGGGCTATCAAAATCTAGATCTGGCTGGAGGAGTCTAAGGGTGGCATTGGAACCTGCCAACTGACATAGGACTAGGGTGAGCCCAGATTAGAGGTGGGAATCGAACACCTACGTTTGCCTTTTGTACAGTAGAGGACCTGGATTCCAGAGGTGGGGGTCAGATATCAGTGATCTTCTGCTCATGCCTGTGTCCATCTGGGGATCAGGAGCTGATTCTCAAACCAGGGACAGTCCCTGGAGGCAGCTTTTCCAAAGCAATGGCCACAGGTAGAGGTGCTGAATGACAGCTTGATTTTAGGTATCATTTATGCACCAGTCATACCTGCTGCCCCACCCCATGCTGGACTTGGAGAACAGATGGATATCAGATTCACCAGGACCTTGAAGAAGCCTACATGGCAAACCGGAAGGGCCTCTGGGTAGGGATCAGCAGGCTTGATTAGTGCATGGCGGGAAGGTCAGCTTCTCTAGGTCAGCAAGGCAAAATTGGTTTGTCTTTAAAGGGAATGAAGCCTAACGGCTCTGTCATTATCTGGAAGCCTGAGGGCATGGAGCTCTTTCCTCACATTCTCTTCTCCCCTATCTGCCGTTTAGTTTATCTAGTCATCAGACCCCTTATCCTGGACCAACCCTAGTGGGTCAGAGCCAAAAGAATGAATGGACTGATTCTCAGAAAGTATGAACTCTGAGAGGCTGTGGCAGCATCCTCCAGGCCCGCACAGGTTCAAGGCAGATGTGGTCCCAGCAAGCACTGAGATGGGAAACAGCCCTGGGTCTCACCCCTAACTAAGAAGCTATGTGTAATTGATAACACCTGGCAAAAAAAATAAGTAGTTTTCGTCAAAAGAATATCATCAGGTCTATTAACCACACTTCAGAGTAGACCTCTTGCCCAGGAGGTGATGGCCAACATAAAATGAACTCAGTGATATTTTTGTAGACATTTTGTGTCATTTTGACTTGTTTGGGTGTTTTGTTTGTTTGTTTGTTTTGTCTTATTGGTCTTTTGCTTGTATATTTTAATTTCTGATGCCAGAAGAGGGTGTCAGATCTTATTATGGATGGTTGTGAGCCACCATGTGGTTGCTGAGATTTGCACTCAGGATCTTCAGAAGAACAGTCAGTGCTCTTAACCGCTGAGCCATCTCTCCAGCCTCTTTCTTTCTTTCTTTCTTTTTTGTTTTCAAGACAGGGTTTCTCTGTGTAGCCCTGGCTGTGTAAACCAGGCTGGCCTACAGAGTGAATTCCAGAACAGCCAGGGCTACACAGAGAAACCCTGTCTCAGGGAAAAAAAAAAATTTTTTTGTTTAGACCAGGCATGGTGTCAAACAAATGCCTTGGATCTGAGCACTGGGGAGGCAGAGGCAGGTGGGTCTCTGTGACTTTGAGGCCAGCCTGGTCTATACAGTGAGTTCTAGGACAGCCAGGACCACATAAAGAGATTCCTGTCTCAAATTTTGTTTTATATGTATAGGTGCTCTGCATACGGATGCATGTATATACGTAGGCCACGTGTGTGTCTTGTGCCCATGGAAGAAAAAAAAGGCCATCAGAGTCTCTGGAACTGGATTTGTGAATGGTTATAAACTACTGTGTGAGTGTGGGGAATTGAACCCAAGTCCTCAGCAAGAGCAGCATATCCTCTCAACTTCTGAGCCATCTCTCCAGCTGCTCAAAGAATAACTTTAGAAAGCAAAACAAATAGTCGCCGGGCAGTGGTGGCTCATGCCTTTAATCCCAGCACTTGGGAGGCAGAGGCAGGTGGATTTCTGAGTTCAAGGCCAGCCTGGTCTACAGAGTGAGTTCCAGGACATCCAGGGCTACACAGAGAAACCCTGTCTCAAACAAACAAACAAACAAACCAAAAATGTCACTGAACTAGTGTGTAGGAAGTGTTCACTCCGTGCGCTGGGAATACTGCTATTCACAAGACGCCCAGTCCTCAGGACACTGTTACTGGAGGAATCCTATACCACATAATTACGAAAATGTATGTAAAACCTTAACTCAGGAGGAATAGGCCCATGGGATGTCATCTGGGCTTATCACCTTCAGTGGTATGGCAGGTCCCCGAGGGTGGTTTGACTCAGCTTTGTAGACAGCACATGGCCTGTGCTTCAGCTCTGGGTTGTTTTCAGCTTTGGGACGTTTTATGGAGTATGTCCCACCAGCACCAGAACATCTGGTGTCCAGTCACCCAGAGGAGAGACTGGCCAGTCTTGAAGGTTGTCCCCAAGCTGCTGCTGCATCTGGAGCCACTTCAGGCCTCATGTCCAGGCACCAAACTGCTTGGAGCAACCACAAAAAGTTAGGACTGGTGACATGACATTCCTGCTTAGGTGGGTGGGGTCGGGGGGGACCTGTGACAGGGCTCTAGTGGACGGAGGGCCCAGGATGGAAGACAAAAGAGGGGCAGCCCAGAACTCCATTTTCAATGTTCATCTTAAATTACTTAGTAACTGTGTGCATATATGTGGATACACACACAGCGCGGAGCAAACGTGTTGGCAAGACAACCTCTGGAAGTCAATTCTCCCCCTCCACATGTGGGTCCCAGGGATTTAACTCAGATCATCATTCTTGGCAGCAGGCACCTTTAGCCGCAGAGCCATCTCATTTACCCCAGACCAGAAACTCTTCAGAGAACCTCCAAGAAATGTGGTTACAAAAGAACACAGGGAAGAGAGATCAGGGAAGATGGGGGCCATGGGGGGGGGGGATTTGTGGGGGGTGCTCTCATGGGAGACTGGTGATGGAGGTCATCAGGGATGTTGAGTGGAAGGGGAAGGGTTGGACTGGTGGTGAGTGAGGGCCTTGCTTTTGGAGTTCCCCAAAAGGAGACAGCAATGATGCTTAGCTCACAAACATACAGGCTCAGGGTTCAGCCTGAGCTGAAGGAGACTCTACTGGAGACACAGAGCTGAATAAACAATCCATAAACTAAGCAGGACTGTGTGGAAAACAAGCTGCAACCTGAGAAGAGAAGATTCTGGCAGGGCAGTGGTATAGCACACACCTTTAATCCCAGCATTTGGGAGGCAGAAGTAAAAAAATCTGAGTTCGAGGTCAGCCTGGTCTACATAGTGAGTTCCCAAACAGCCAGGGCTATGTAGAGAGATCCTGTCTTGGGGGGGGGGGGGGGGGAAAGGAGGAAAGGAAGGAAGGAAAGAAAGAAAGAAAGGAAAAAAGATTGATTCTGAAAGGCTGAACAAAAGCCCCCCAGCTTCAGATCCTCATGCCCCACCCCAGAACCTGGGTTGCACAGAAAGGGCTTTGCAGGTACGGAGGGCTTCAACTCTCTAGAGATGGGCATGTTCCAGACAGGGATCTACCCAAGAGCCTCCTGGAGGCTGCATATCTGTGTATATCTCTATGTGTGTGCATATATGTATATGTGTGTGATCTCGTTGTGGTGTGTGTATGTGAGTGTGTATACACCTTTCAGAATTTGGGCAGGGAAGAGAGCAGTCTGGGAGAACCAGCCATGGAGACTCTAAGACTACAGGAAACTAAACCCCAGGCCCAGGCCTCCTGCCTATTACTCAGTGATCATTTGGATTTCTTACATCCTCCTGAAAGGAACTGAACTCTTGCCCCCTGGGCAGAGTTCTCTCTAGAGAACAAACCCTCCTTCCACCTCACGTGTAATCTGTCAGTCTAGGAAAAGGCACGGACAGGCTAGGACATTCCTAAGTATAGTTACAGTCCACGGTCATCCCAGGTCCGAGCCAACTTTACCCTTTCTCTCCCACCTCCCTGGACATCTGGTGGTGACATTTTAGCCAAAGATCAAAGCCAACCATTTAACCTTTCCCTGGGAATCCTGGGGGTAGCCCTGGCACAGATAGGTTTTTACCATTTCCTTTTGACATACAGCTATGGAGAGCAGAAGCTGGGATTTGAATCCAGACAGTCTCACTCAGTCCTGTCTCGGCAAGATCTGCACTCTGCTTGTGTGAGCCAGGGGCCAGCACAAACCCAAGGCTGAGTGTTCAAGCACATTCAAACCCAATCATGAGAGACAAATTGTTTTGTGGATGGCAGGAAACTTTCTGGCATATGTGTTACAGGTATCTATTTTCAGGTGGAGCCTTGTGACTGCTCACAAATGCAGGACCTGTTTCTCGAGTGAACCTTCCATGCCAACAGGCAGAGCCTCAGAAGGAGCAAGGACCATCTGGAAATAGTTTAAGCAAGGCCAAGGTAGACACCAAGGTCATTTTCAGGGCAAGCCTGGACGCACCCCCACCCCACCTCCACCCCCATCCTGGCTCTGCAGGACTAGTATGCCCTAAGGGAACATGACTAAGTAAGATTGTCAGGCATGCTTCCTCCATGAGATATCAGACTGTTGCAAAAGGCTCCAGCCCTCAGAGGTATCCCCTGGGAATCATTCTGGGATGGTGAGTGGTGCAGCCTTATTTGCAGCTGGTGAATCATGATCCCCTGTCCCTGAGAAGATAGCAGTGAATGACTTCGAAGCCAAGGCTGACTAAAGGGCAGGGAAGGCCGGGAAGACTCCTTGGAGGCCGAATTCCTCAAAGAAAATCTGTGTTCCTGATTTAGGAGTTGACAAGGGAATTACTTGTGTTCAGGCAGGGTGAGAAGCACAGAGTGCAGGAGGCTTGCTAGGAAGTGCATTCCCTACTCAGCATGTCCCTGCATCCCGCACCCAGCGCTGGTGTCAAGCGCCCTCTGGCGGCATGTGTGGGCGCTGTGGACACAGAGCAGGAGTCTGTGTGCTTCTGGGTGGTCGGGCCAAGTTGTTTCAGAGCCTTTTTTGGTTTGTGTTTTGGTTTTTCTTTTCTTTTCTTTCTTTCTTTCCTCTTCTTCCTCCTCTTCTTCTTCTTCTTCTTCTTCTTCTTCTTCTTCTTCTTCTTCTTCTTCTTCTTCTTCCTCTTCTTCTTCCTCTTCCTCCTCCTCTTCCTCTTCCTCCTCTTCCTCTTCCTCTTCCTCCTCTTCCTCCTCTTCCTCCTCTTCCTCTTCCTCTTCCTCTTCTTCCTCTTCCTCTTCTTCCTCTTCCTCTTCCTCTTCTTCCTCTTCCTCCTCCTCCTCCTCCTCCTCTTCTTCTTTTTTTTCTCAAGACAGGGCTTCTCTGTGTAGCCCTGGCTGTCCTGGAACTCACTCTGTAGACCATGCTGACCTCGAACTCAGAAATCCACCTGCCTCTGCCTCCCAAGTTCTGGGATTAAAGGCGTGTGCCACCACTGCCCGGCTCTTTTCTTTCTTTCTTTCTTTCTTTCTTTCTTTCTTTCTTTTTTTTTTAGAAATAATTTATATAAAGAACAGTTTATCATTGTCTTAAGTTTCTTTCTTGCTATGTTAAAATGCCCTGACAAGCAACTGAAGGGAAGGAGGAAGGGTTCTTTTGTTTTCTAGTTTTTGTTTTGTTTTGGGACAGGTCTCTATTATGTGGCCCTGGCTATCCTTGAACTAGCTCTGTAGACCAGGTTGGCCTCAAACTCAGAGATCCTCCTGCCTCTGCCTACCGAGAGCTGGGATTAAAGGTGTCAACCACCATGCCCAAGTGTTTACTAGATTTTAAGACAGGGTCTTAATGTAGCCAGGAATGACCTCAGAATGACCTTACTTACCCTTACCTCCACTTCACAAGAGCTAGGGTTAAAGGCTTGCGCCATGATACCAGATTAATATAATTTTAAAAAATGTGTGCGTGTACATATATTCATGTCTGCATCAGAGCGGTACACATGTGGAGTAGAGAGGACACTTTGTGGGGGTCTCTTCTCTCCTTCCACCTTCAGGTGGGTTCCAAGGTTGAACTTAGGTCACCAGGGTTGCTTGGCATTACCAGCTAAGCCACCTCCCAAACCCCTTAACATATAATTTTGACATGTGGTGCTTATATTAACTCAACCTTAAAGTAATTTTAATTTGGGGCTGGAGAAATGACTCAAGGGTAAAGTGCTTTCTGTGCAGCAAGCCTGAGAACTCAAGAACGCAGAGTTAGAATCCTCAGCACATACCCCACCCCACCCCACCCCACCCCCACGAGCGCCTGATGACGTCATATCCGGTGGTTCTACAACCGGGTCACCATCAGTAACCTGGATCCAGAAGAGCTGGACCTGGACGCTTTTCTCAACCACTGGCCTCCATACTGTTGCAAGCCAGCCTTTCTGCTCCAGGCAAAATCAAAAATATAGTTTTACGAAAAAAGCTGAAGTCCCGGGGCTAGAGAAATGGCACTGAGATTAAAAGCATGGGTTTCTGGCACCCATGCCAGGTGGCTCATACCAGTCTTCTGCTCCAGGGGATTAACACCTCTGGTTTCCTTGGCATGTGCACTCATGTGCACCTACATCCGAACAGACACACACAGACACATAATTTAAAATATGCAAATAAGCTGGGCAGTGGTGGCGCACGCCTTGCCTCCCAGCACTTGGGAGGCAGAGGCAGGTGGATTTCTGAGTTCGAGGCCAGCCTGGTCTACAGAGTGAGTTCCAGGACAGCCAGGGCTATACAGAGAAACCCTGTCTTGAAAAAAACAAAACAAAAACCAAAACAAAACAAAACAAAAAACAAAAAACAAAAAAAATTAAAATAAAATAAAATATGCAAATAAATCTTTTTAAAAAGTGAATTTCTGTTGGTGGGTGGGTGGGTGGGGGAATACCCCCATAGAGGCAGGGCAAGGGGGGAGGGAATAGGGAGGTTCCAAAGGGGAGATCTGGAAAGGGGGAAACATTTGAAATGTAAATAAAGTAACAACAACAACAACAAAAAGTGAAGTCCCGGAGAGACTCAGTGGGTAGAAACACTTTCTGTTGAAGCATGACATTCTGAGTTCAAATCCCTGGGACCCACTTAAAAACCCAGGCATGACCACTCCAACCTGTAACCCCAGGGCTGGAGAGACAAAAGAATCGCTGAGTTTTACTGGCTGCCAGCCTGGCTCCAGGTTCAGAGGGAGACCCAGTCTCAAGGGAGTAAGCTGGGAAGTAATACAGCAGGACACAGGCTGTCCCCTTTGGGTCTCGCACCCTTTGACATGTGTGCAGATCTAAGGTCAATGTGTGGAGCTGGTTCTGTCCTTTTCACATGAGGGTTCCTAGGACTGAACTCAAGTCATCAGGCTTTGTAGCAAGGCCTCAATCCACTGAGCTACCTTGCCATCCCCTAAAATTTTAATTATTTATAAAATTATTTATAAGCCATCTAATCCACAGTGTTTTGTTATTGCTGCCCGAAGGGAATGAGACAGCCTCAAGGCTGGCAACTGATTTACATTTTCACATTGTACACATTTTTAGGTATAATTGACATAAAATAAACCATGCACTTTTTGATTTTTTTTTTAAAGCCTCCATTTCTTTATTTATTTTATTATATATGAGTACCCTGTCGCTGTCTTCAGACACACCAGAAGAGGGCACCGGATCCCATTACAGACGGTTGTGAGCCACCATGTGGTTGCTGGGAATTGAACTCAGGACCTCTGGAAGAGCAGTCAGTGCTCTTAACCGCTGAGCCATCTCTCCAGCCCTAATTTTTTGAGTTCTATTTTACTTTTTTTTTTTTTTTTGATTTCTTAGGAAGGGGCTCCTTTGTGTAGCCCTGGCTGTCCTGGAACTTGCTCTGTAGACCAGGCTGGCCTTGAACTCAGGGATCTGCCTGCCTCTACTTCCTGAGTACTGGGATTAAAGGCCTAGTGTATAATTTGCTGAGTTTTAATAAGAATATATACATATATATTATATATTCCATGGACCCATTCTATATCTATATCTATATCTAGCTATAGCTATATCTCCCATGAATACACCAGCAAAGTAAAGTTAATCACTCCAAAAGCTTTCTCTTATCCATTTGTAATCTAGTTCCAGTTCCATCTTTGTGCTTCTCTCTCTCTCTCTCTCTCTCTCTCTCTCTCTCTCTGTGTGTGTGTGTGTGTGTTTGTCTGTCTGTCTGTCTCTGTCTCTCTCTGTATGTGTATGTCCGTGTGTCTATGTGTTATGTTTGAGCTCAATGTGTAACTCAGGCTGGTCTCAAAATCATGGCAATCCTCCTGCCTCAGACTCTGAGTTCTGGGATTAAAGGCATAAGCCACAATGGTGGACTTCTGTCCCTCTTCATCTCTCCCTCTGTTGTCCCACCTCATCCCAGCCCTTCCAACTTCAGGTCTGCTTCTGTCCCTTTGGGTTAGGTTGCACTTTCCATTCTTACATGTAAATAGAACCACACAGCAGACTCTCATTCAGCTGGGGTTTGGCCTCTTTCACTCTGTGCAATGGTTTAGAGAGTCATCCTTATCATTACATGATATCAGTAGTTACATGATATTAACAATTCGTTCAGCCCAGCAGTGGTGGTACACGCCTTTAATCCCAGCACTTGGGAGGCAGAGGCAGGTGGATTTCTGAGTTCGGGGCCAGCCTGGTCTACAGAGTGAGTTCCAGGACAGCCAGGGCTACACAGAGAAACCCTGTCTCAAAAAATCAAAAAACAACAACAACAAAAACAAACAATTCGTTCCTTCTTATGGCTGAGTCAGATTGCACTGTAAGGTGACACATTTGCAGCTGGTTGTCCCATTTGCCTGTCAAAGGAGGGACACTTTCTCCTTTAGCAGTTAAAAGTGACACTGCTGTGCACATTTCAATTGCCTTGCTGAAACTGCAAGAAGAATGGCTGGGTCATGAGGCAGACATGTGTTTAGTTTTCTTAAAAATCTGAATCATAGGCCAGGTTAGTAGTGTACAGCTTTAATCCTAGCACTGGGGAGGCAGAGGCAGGCAGCTAGCTCTCTGTGAGTTCGAGGCCAGGCTGGTCTACATAGTGACTTCCAAGACAGCCAGGGCTACACAGACAGACCCTGTCTCAAAAACACAAAACACTAACAAAAACAAAGAAACCCCAAGTTCTCCAAGTGTCTGGGCACTTACATCCCACCCACCATGGGCGAGAAGACCAGTTTGGCCCAGTGCTTTCCTACTATGACTGGGACCTGTGTCTTGAAGGTTTGGCTCCCAGTGCAGCAGTGTTCACAGATGACCTTTGGGGAGGTGACTGGATCATAAGAGCTCTGATCTCTCCCATAGGTGGATCCATTGATAGGGTCAACATTCAACAGGCCACTGTGAGATAATGCAACCTTAGGAGGTAGGTGATGCATAGGAGATAGTTGAGGGGTAGAGGTCCTTGTGAGTGTTCCCTCAGGGACATTTTGTCCCCAGCCCTTTCTGTTTGCTTTGAATCCTGGTTGCTGGGAGGCAAGCAGCCTCCACCACACCCACCCACCACCAGACATTCTGCCTTAGATCCAAAGCAGTGAGTGGTGGGTGTGACCTCGGGAACCATGAGCCAAAACAGACCATTCCTCCTTTAAAGCTGTGTTCACAGGTAGCTTGTCACAGCTCTGGGAATCTCACGACACACCCACCCACACTTGCCACGCTCAGTCAGACTTCTGAACACTGTGAAGTGGGCGTAGCGATGTGTCACGGACACACTCACTCCCAACTAAAGGGTGCTGAGTTTCTTCTTGTATGCTTATAATTTCTTCTTCTTGGGGGCCAGTTTATTCTAATCTACCACTAAAAGACTTTTTCCCCATGGTGCTGAGGGTGGAACTGAGTGTCATGTGCTCTACCACTGAGCTACACCCCAATTCAGTGATAGTTTGTCTTGCTATGTTCTGCCTGTGAGGGTTCTTTCTATAGTTTAGATCCTTCATTTTCTGTATATTTAGTGTATTGTGTACATGCTTTCTCTCTCTCTCTGTGCATGTGCATGTGTATGTATGTGCTTGCATGAAGGCCAGAAAAGGGTGCTTGATGTCTCCCCCCATCTCCCACATACACACTTCTGTCTACTCCTCTGAGGCAGCTTGGCATGTGGTTGCTGGGATCCAATTCTGGTCTTCTTGATCACAGAGCAAGAACCCTTAATAACTCAGTCATCTCTCCTGCCTCCACCTTCTGGAGCAGTTAACACCATCTGCTGGGGTGTCAGGCAAGCACCATCAAGCCACGTTTATGTGGTGTTGGGAATTGAACCCAGAGCTTTGTGCATGCTAGGTAAGACTATACCACTGAACTGCATCTCAGTCTTGGAAATCTGTTCTTTCTGTATGTGGACAGTTACTCCAAGCTGTGGTGACATATTGTTCCTTCCCCTAGTGCAGAGCTTGGTCACACACACACACACACACACACACACACTCCATTAGTTACAGGCTAGGGAGATGGCATGCCTTTCTGATCCCAGCTCTTCAAGGGTAGAGACAGGAAGATCAGAGAGTTCATAATCATCTTCTGCCAGTGAGTTGGAGGCCAGCCCTGGCTACATGAGACCTTGTCTCAGAAACAAAAGCACCAGAGCCAAAGGAAAAAGAAAAGAATTGACTGTGAGCAGTCCTCCATGGTGTGCCAACAGCAGCCACCTTGTCCTTAGAGATGCTTACTTTGAAGCCAGGCACTTAGGCGGCAGAGACAGGTAGATCTCTGAGTTCGAGGCCAGCCTGGTCTATACAGTGAGTTCCAAGACAGCCAGGACTACACAGACAAACCCTGTCTCAAAACCAACCAACCAACAAACAAAACAAAACAAACAAACATGTAAAAGACACTTACCCGAGTTTGTGGGGCGACTGGACCTTTAGGTTTACTCGTGTACACTCCAGTGCTCTCAGTGACTAACCACAGAGTTCTCACATGTCTCTGTGATAGAGTGACCCACAACTGTCCTGTGTGAACTAAAACATCCAAAGAAAAGCCAGTAGATGAGTTGTGTGGTACAGGCCCACTTGTCCACGCAGACCTCATCACTGGCTGCTGGGTAGGCTATGACTGCTCAGCTTCAGCACCAGCTCTGTCCTGCCCTGAGGCTGCTGCCTCCTTCTTTGGGAGGAAGACCAGTGCATAGAGGATGTCTGTTAATTGGGTCCGAGAGACCCACCAAAAGGTGCCCACAGACTCTTAGCACACGGGAGAGGCCACGAGGTCTTCCACCATACCATGGTGGATCTAACCTGGTTTTTTGTTTTGTTTTGTTTTTTGTTTTTTGTTTGTTTGACTGTGGCAAAAGCTGCTGCTGCAGGTGGACAGCAGGGGGCAGTGTGTGGAGGCAAGGCTGGAGAAGGAAGCTTGGCAGGCACAGGGCTCTGGGTGGCCACTCCCTTGACTGGGACCTGTCAGTTATCAAAGCAGTCCTGTTACTAAATTTTTTTCCCCCAGAGAGAAATGCAACCAATATCTGTTCCTCCTCCTAAGTTCCTAACGATGCCACCAAAGTTCACTCTGGGGCACCTATGAGTTTATTGGGCTTACTCACAAAGTACAGGCGGCGGGGGATGGGGTGGGGGAGGTTGCTGGCAGAACTGTGGGTGCTTCCTAGCAAAAGGCTGCATAAAACAGGATAAGTTAAATAAGTGGCACCCCTCCCCTATATCCTCTAGCCCCTCCCCCAACTCCCTCAAGACCCCAAAGCTCTTTGCAATTAAGAATTGGGGAACACAGATAGTTGTGAGGAACAGCTAGACACTCGGGTGAGCGTTTCATGACTCTCCCTGCTTTCTCTGTCTGTGAGAAAAATGTCAGTAATCTACAAGCCTAGTTGTGACAATTTTTTTGTGACCAGGATTAGCAGAACTCCTGAAGATGGCAGCAGGTTTGGAGGACAGGTTCTGCACAAGTTGAGGCAGATGACAGAGTTGAGAAGGGAGGTCCACAGTGGTTAACCTCCTTTCGGGACCCCAGGGAAGGCAGAACTCCATCTCCCCGGTACCCCCTACAGCATCCCCTACCTTCTGTCCCATGTTCCCTCCATGTCAGACTCCACCCCACCCCTGTCCTGTGTTCCCCCAATCCCGACCACAGACCCCTGAACCCCTCTTATCCCCTCTGCCTTCCTCTGCACTCCACAGGTCTGACTGAATTTATGGGGAAGAGGAAGCCGGAAGAGGGCTGGGTTCAAAGCCTGGGTTTAATTAGCCTCCAGTTCCTCCTCAAAACAGTGGGTGAGTCACTGACACCGGCAGAATCTGACTTGTAAAATCAGGTCCTGTCTCTGCTGCCCAAGCTTGGCAGATGGATCCAGTCTGGTCAGGCCTTGGAAGTCTAGTACTGGCTAGAGAGCAATCTTTGGCTGTTCTTCAGGAACACTGAGGCCACCAGGACAACTGGAAGTTGTGGGGGCCGCCTCCTCCAGAAAGTCTTCCTTCCCTGACTCGAGTCCTGCCTCAGCCTGGGTCTGGGGACCTCTCCTAATGTGCTTGTTCGTTTTCTTAGGAGAAGCCTAGCCCGGAGCTTGTGATGTTCCGGTCTGCTGTTGTACGGGTTCAGGAGGACTCCCCTCAGTGTCACCAGCATCCAGCTTTCAAGAACATGCCGGGAGGAGGCAGTCAGCATGCATGGGGAACACAGTGAAATGATTATTTCTCTAAGTTCTGGGTCTTACAGAGAATACAGAGGCACAGAGTCTAGGCGTGCAGGGGCTGCTAGGCATCCTCCCATGGAGCCTGCGCACAGCCCCACGGGCTGCTGTTTCCATACTATTTTGCAAAGGAGGGAGCTGAGGTTGAGCTACCCCTCCCAATTGGGGAGTCAGCAGAACTAGGGGTGACACCTCCCTCTTCCTCCTAGCTGCCGGTATGTAGGGGGAGGAAGCATTCTGTGTACTTCCTCCTTGACACATGGAGAAACAGACCTGTGGCAGGGAAGAGGCTGGCAGTCACTAAGCTTGACAGACTGAGTCAAGACTTGAACTTAAGTCCCTGATTCTTCTTGTTCTCCTTTTTCAGTCACCTCTTCTTCTGTCCCTGACCATGGCCCCAGACCCCTGTCCTGGCCCCTCTAGCTGTGACCTGGTAGTTCCTAAGGGAACTTTGAGGAGGCTAAAGGCTTGTTTAGCTAAAGCCTGGTTTAGCTTCTAAAGGTGAGCATACTTTTTCAGACTCCTGTTCTACCAAGTACAGCTGTGGTCCACAGCACCCAGGGAGCCAGGTGTCCTTGAGAGGACCCTGGATTGCGATCTTGGGGATCTCCAGGAGTGTGCCTCTCATACCTGCTAGAACAACATATCTCTGCTGGCCTGTCCCTCTGGTGACTCTCCCTACTGTCATTGACAGCCAGCTGGGGTTTCCATGATCCTGTGACAGTGACTCTGGCCTCATCCAATGTGGGTGTCTCTGCAAGTGCTGCAGCCAGCAGAGTAATGACTCAATTGAGGCAAGAAGGAAACCCAGTTCCATGTGATTTAGATAGCTGGTACTGGTTCAAACTTCATCAGTCTGACCCCAAGCTGTTTATTGCAAGCACATTTAAGAGCAGTACAATTTTCGAGGAAAAAAAAGTTTCATCCTAACAATGATCTCAATAAGCTTAAGGTGGAGCTACATCAAATCTTTTGCAAAGTACGTATGACCTCTTCCATAAGAATAGGTTCTATAGCTTAAGGGTCTGAGAGGAGGATCTGGTGTAGTCTAGGTCATCAGAGAGGTCACCAAGCTACAAAGTACATGTGACATCTCCCCTAGGGATGGTTTCTACCGACTGAGAAACCACATTCAGGATAAAGGTTCTGGAGGAAGAGTCTGGGATAAACATAACAGTCTGACTGGATTTGCACGTGCCTTGGCCCTACAGATAGCAAAGGTCAGCAGGAGGTCAACGTCCACCCCCAGCCTTCTGGGTAGGAAACAGGCCTTCCATTGAAGAGACAAATCTTGCTGGGCAGTGGTGGCACACGCCTTTAATCCTAGCACTTGGGAGGCAAAGGCAGGCAGATTTCTGAGTTCGAGGCCAGTCTGGTCTACAGAGTGAGTTCCAGGACAGCCAGGGCTACACAGAGAAATCCTGTCTCGAAAAAAAAAAAAAAAAAAAAAAAAAAGAGAGAGAGAGACAAATCTTTGTGTTTATCTTTTGTTTTGTTTTTCGAGAAAACAGAACAGAAACAGGCTCTTAGGGATTAGGGAAAGACCAGATTCTCAACACTTCCCTAGGAAAATGATGTCTGAACTTGACAGTAAGGAACTTTCCAGAAGGAGTAAATAACACTCAGAGGTCATGGTAGGAGGGATGGCAGCCTGTACAGATGCAGATGTTGAAATAACAGGGGGGAGGGGGAGGCAGCCAGCTCCAGAGCATCTGTGGTCCCATTCCCAGAAAAGGGAAGGCTTCAGATTTGGGCTTTAGAAAAGTATCTCTAGCCAGGGGTGCACACCTTCAACCCCGGCATTCCGGAGGCAGAGGCAGGTGGTTCTCTGTGAGTCCTAGGCCAGCCTGGTCTACAGAGGGATTTCCAGGACAGCCTGGGTACACAGACAAACCCTGTCACAACAACAACAACAAAACCAAGATAATACAGGGCTTCTGGAGGGAAAGTATTATTATTGTTGCTGCAGATTTTATTTATGTGTATCTGTGCATGTCTGTAATCCTAGAATCCTAGAACAGGCAAGAGGATCCCAAGCTCAAGGAATTCCAGTTCAGGCTACTTAGCGAGACCCTGTTTTAAAATAGAGATGTCCAAAATGGCTGAGGGTATACATAGCTCAGTGGAAGAGCACTTATCAGTATGTTTGAGGTCCTGGGTTCAAATATTAGTATAAAAATAATGCTATCCTGAATCTTCCGGATCTCAGTTCTACAAGGTGTTGCTTTCAAACTCCATGGCTGCTTTCTCACCAAGGCATGAGCATCTAATTATAATTGTAAGGTCGCCCACTGTGGGGCTGTTTAGCAGACGCTATTAAAAGAAAAATAGAATGCTAAGGGGGGAATTCTAAATAACACTGTAGACAGTATTCTTCAGAGGTTGGGGCGATGGCTCAGTCGGCAAAGTGTTTGCCATACACGCATGAGGACCTGAGTTCAGATCCCCAGTATACACACATGGCAACTCACCACTGGAATTCCAGTTCTAGGGGATCTAACTCCTTCTTCCGGTCTCCATGTGCTCCAGGCACATGGGATGCACAGACATACATATGGGAAAAACATACACATAAAATAATATTAATCCAGGCTGGAGAGATGGCTCAGCCGTTAAGAGCACTGTCTGCTCTTCCAGAGGTCCTGAGTTCGATTCCCAGCAAATCACATGGTGGCTCACAACCATCTATGATCTGATGCCCTCTTCTGGCATGAAGGTGCACATGCGGATAGAGCACTCATATAAATAAAATCTTTTTAAAATATACTAATCCATATATGTTTTTGAAGTAGGACTCGGTGACACACATGCCTTTAATCTTACCGCATCCCTGGGGCTTGCTGGCCAGCTAGTTTATCCTGATTGGTGATCTCTAAGGGTCAGTGAGAGATCCTACCTCAAAAAATAAGGTGGGGAGCAATAAAGGAGGACACCCAAAACCAACCTCTGCATGCTACATATTCATATGTGCGCACAAAAGCGCACACGCATGAACACGTGTGCACACACACATACATCATACACACACACACACACAAGTATTTCATACACAGAATATTTTTTTTGTTTCATGATGTTAGAATAGGGGCAGAAGAGAGAAGGGGGGCTATGGGACTTTCAGGGAGACTGAATTGAGGAGACCTGGGCATGGCTGCATTTAATTTCCCAGATGCAACAGAGCCCGAGGGAGCCTGTATGGTGGTGTACACTTGTGATCTCAGTGCCGGGAGATGAAGGCAGGAGGATGAGGAGTTCAAAGTCAAGAAACAGGTTCCAAGCAAGTGGGAGAAGCCTGGGTCATAAGAACATCTGGCCAGGAAGCTATAAGCCCATACTCCCGTCATCCAGCAAGCTCTTGTCCTTAGCAAATTTTCAGGGGAGGACAGAAGAACCCTTGGTAGGCTAGCTATAATCCACCTACCCTAAAAATGGACTGGTTGCCTTCTTTTCCTTGGAGACCCAATCATAGACCTACAGGATAGTAATGTTAGGAGCAATCGGGATTGTCCAGTCTCTCATCTCATTGTACAGACAGTAAACAGAGGGCTGGAGAGAGGTGGGTGTTATGGGGCTCTCAGTTGAACCAGAGTCATTCCTAAAAACTCTCTAGTTTCTGGCCACTCAAGAACTAGGAAAGGAGTCCATGGGCATTTGCCCTGACTAGCTCTTTGAGTAAGATTATCGACAAACATGTAGAGCTAACAATGGAACCACAGAGGTCACCCCAGCACAATAGGCAGACCGTGTGGCAAGCCTCAAGCAGAAACATGAAAATCAAGCAACTGATCCATTAAAGTGAGTGACTTGTGGCTGATTTCTGTTTCTGCTAAACTTGGTTTCAGTATTCCAGAGTGAAATGCAGCTGAGAGCAGGCAGGTTCTTCAGTGAGTTTCTATTAAGTGCAAGGCAAGACAATAGAAAAAAACCCAGACTGCTTGGACAAGGTCAATTCAGGATATTTATAACACTTTTTTTTTTTTGCCACAAAATTAACATTAAATACAACTAAATACATTTATTATCTTATAGACCTATAGGTTAGGAGTCCAGCCCAGTAACGCTGGACTAACAAGGCATTTACCATTGTCAAGTCTTTCTCACAGATTTTGCTTTTTTAAAAAAGTCTTACTGGCCAAGGCTGGCCTTGAACTCACAGTTCTCAATTCCTTTTGAATAAGTGTTGTACACTACAACATACATGAGAGCTGAGAGGCGGTTCCCTCCATTCATCATGTGGATTCTGAATATGGAATTCAGATGGTCCCAGTCACATGAACCTACTGAACCATTTCACTGGCCCATGACCCTTGAGTGCTGCAAGCCAGCTAACAACTAATAACACTCATATTCAACCTGATTTATTTAACATGTACTCAGTGATCAGCACCCAGACCAAGGAACACTGTCTTGAAGCCAGGAAAGTGCAGCTCACTGGTCTGGTACAAAATGTCCCATACCTGTTGCTCAGTGGAGTCCCCACGTGGACTCTGACGAGAATGGAGAAACCCAAGCAATGCTCCTGCATTTATTCAACAAATACATTCTGGCACCTGTCCTGGAATGGATGCCAGGGAAAATGGAATGAATTGATTTGATGCTGGTCCTTTGGAGGCAACTGCATGAGGGTTGAGGGAGAGGGGTTGTGAAGTGGCTAAGGACACAATGCTTTGGCCAAACTCCTCAGAAGGCCCCCCAGGGGAGGTGAGCCCCAAAGGTGATTATGGTGTTGGAGCAGCAAGGGTTTCAAGCAACAGCCCAGCAGTATGGATGTGTAGGCAGTGATGCGGTTTCCCTGGAAACAAGCATCACCACTGCCAGTTTCTGAGATCTCACACATGCTGTCTGATGGCCATTCTCTTCCTGAGTTCTCACAGCCAAACTTCAGTTCTCCAGACTCACAGCTGGTCACCTTAACCTTCACACCGTAGTCCTCATTAACAGATGGGGGCCACAGGCCCAGGGAAGAGAAGACAAAGGCCAGCAATTCCTTTAATACACATCTTTTTACAGAGTCCCTCCTGTGCCTGACTATAAGACAGTGCTTTTCAACCTGTGGGTCATTTCAACCCCTATCGTGAGGTTCAATGATCCTTTCATGGGGGTCACCCAAGACCATCAGAAAACACATATATTAGTTCACAACTAGCAAAATTAAAATTATGAAGTAGTTACCAAACCATAACATGAGGGAATGTATTGAAGGGTCCCAGCATTAGGAAGGTTGAGAGCCACTGTTCTAGGACCATGGAATAATCACTCAGGCCCTACCCTGAGGGTGTCAGGGGAGCAGTACAACTCTCCAGGTGAGGCTTGAACAGCGTGTCAAAGCTGCCCGTTTCCTGCTCTGGAGTGGTTTCCACACTTTGTGGTCTCATGTTCCTCAGAGGCAGTCTTTCACGGCAAGACTCTCTCCACTCATCACACAGTCTGCATTCATTGGGTGCTGGGAATCCAGCTGTCAGAAGCCAGGACTGAGGTATACATGGTGTCTTAGTCAGTTTGAACTGCCATGGCAAAATGTCACAGACTGGAGGCTTAAACAACTGTTTCTCGCCATTCTGATGACTGGGAAGCCCAAGTAAAAGGCGCTGGGTGATTTGGTTCCCCGGGACACCTTCTGCAGCTATGCAATGTGATGTCAGGAGGTGGTAAGGATGCTGTGTAGAGAAATAGAACAGGAAGGGCAGGCAAGGTGTCAGGGTTGTTTTTTTTTTTTTTTTTTTGAGGAAATGTATTTGAGAACACTGGAATCCAAAGGAGACAGGAGACTGGGGAGAAGGGTATCCCAGACAGGGTGAAGAGCAGGGCCAGACAGAACTTTATGCTTAGTACATACGACTGTAGGATTTGACACTGGAGATGCAGCTGGCTGAGACTAGCAGTACATGGCCACCTACCCCGGTCCTGGGAAAGGACTACAAAGTGAGTTCAGAAGGTGTCTCCTGGCGGCTGCTCCCTGGATCGTCCTCTTTTAGCACAGGGATGGATGCCCAGCTGAACCTTGGCCTTCATTAGGATCACATGCAAGCTGATCTTATCCACCTCTGGCTTCTACATACCTAGTCAGCACAGGAGCTAAGATAGGGTGCAACTCTCCGACCCCCTCCCCCAAGTGTTCAGCAGAGGAAATTGAGGCTTCCCACTCTGCACCGTGACCCCCAGGAGACCACCTTTCGGAGGTGTTAACTTCCTGCTGAGTTCTGTGAAGCAAGTTTTTAGCAGAACCTTCTTGCAAGGTTTAGACAGAAATAAGCAGAGCTGGTGTGCTGGAGGCTCCAGGGAATGCACAGAGCGGTGACAAAGCGCAAAATCAGTGAGGTGTAGAGGGGGCGGCTCAGAGGCGTGACTCTACTGGAGGGAGGTGGGGGGGGCGGGGTAGAGTCGGAAGAACGTGGACTCAGGGTCGGGGAACACAGGCAGCAGGGAAGGTCAGCACGCCAAGGAAGGTGTGGGAATGGGATAGAGAGAACGTCACGCGACAGGTTGGAGCGAGGCCGCGGTGGGCGTTTGAAGTTGGCAGCAGCTGGCCGCAAGGAAGTAGGCGGGGCCAGGAGAAGGGGCAGGGCCAAGGACGACTCACCGCCTTGGCCGGAGATCGGGGCGGGGTTTTAGGAGTATGAGGCGGGGCCCATGACTGTCGGAGGCGGGGAAAGGGCGGGTTTAGGGGCGGGGCCGCGTCGGGGGCGGTGCCTGGGCGGTGTCGAGCGCGCGCGGGCGGGCGGTGGCGGAGCTGAGAATCGCAGTGCTCCGCTGTGCTCCGAGGTCGGTGGCGGCGGCGGTGGCGACGCGCACAAAAGCGGATTGTGGCTTCACTGGTGCTCGCGGCAGGCGGCAGCGGGGCACGGGCGGCGGGGCGTGTCGGGGGGCCCCGCGGGCGCGGCGCGGGCGATGAGCCGGGGCCCGGCATGGCCTCCGCGCGGCCGCCGGGCAGGGCCTGTGCCTCGGCGTCCGCGCCCGCGGGGCTTCGGCCTGGGCCGGCCGCCTCCCGGGAGCCCGCGGACGGCGACGAAGCGGAGGAGCGCTCGTTGCAGCACATGCTGCGCGCCATAGCCGAGGAGCGCGGACGCCTTAGCCTGCGCCGCGAGGTCTGCGGCCTGGGTGAGTGACGGAGCCGGGCGCGCGCTTGAGTGTCCGCGCGTGTCCACCTCCGCTCGTCCCCCGGTGCTCCCTGCCCTCTGTGCATCCCCACTGCCCTGGGCTGTCTCTCTGGATTCCAAGTCTCAGTGTCTGTTCTGTACTACAGAACCCCGAGCCTTGTGCCTCTGCGTGTCTGTCTTCCCTCTGACTGTCAGGATATCTGTCCCAGCTCCTTCCTCTTCGTGGTTCCATAACTCTTCTTCCTTCTCCTGGAAGATCTCGGGGCCCCACTGCTGCTGCAGGGAGTGTGGGCGTGAGATTTCGTGAGGCCTTTGAGTTCAGAGTTCAAGGCAGTATTCCCTGACCACATCCCCAGCCCACATGGAGGACCGCGGTTCCTGATTGCTGTAGCCTTTGTCTTTCTGCACCCAAAGATCCTCTTGTCCATTAGCTCTACCAGGGACCTGTTGGGCCTCTGCCCCTTGACCCCACCTACTTAGCACTGGAATCAAGGATTGCTACAGCCTCTCTGGTGTGTGAGTCTGGTCAAAGGAGTCATTCATCTGCTGGGTGGGGTGGGGGTGTCTCATTGTTTGAAAGGGCCTGGGAGGTGTGGGTGGGGTCGTCTTGGATGTGAGGTAATGCGTTACTGATGCATTTGCCCAGACCCATGTGGCAGAAGCCCCCTCCCCTATAATCTTGGGCTTGTCATTTTCTCTATAAAAAGACCCCTCCCTTCTTCATGTAAGGAATGACTTCATTCTGTGTTGTCGTGTCCCCTCACCCCCATCTCCCAGTCAGAGCTTGGGTTCTCTTTGAGGGAAGTAACAGCCTTCTAGATTCTGTCAGTGCTCCAAAGTGGAAGTGCACCCTGGTAAGACCACAGTAGCAGAAAGAGAGGAACTCCTGGAACTCAGGGTCCCTTGGTAGGCCACGCCCTGGAGGCTCCGAGAGGAGCAGAAGTGAATTTCAATTCTTCTTCTTCTTCTTCTTCTTCTTCTTCTTTTTTTTTTTTTTGAAGGAGACTTGTTTAGCACCTGGCCTTCTTAGGCAGCAGGGTCTAGCCCAGCTCACCTCAGCGAAGTTCCGTTGTCAGGCAGGTGCAGCCACCTGGGGGAATGGATAAGGACACAGATTTTAGTGGTTTCTTTTCCAAAAAGGTGTCCAGAGAATGGTTTGTAGCTGATTTAGAGTATCCTTATTAATGGACTCAGTAAACATGTGTTTGAGCACCTCCCGGGTGCCCACCTGTCAGGGCCAGCTGTCACTTGGCACAGAATGTCTGAATTGGGGAGGGTCTGGGCAACCATCTGTTGCAAACCCCTCAGCCCTGTGACCTCAGCAGCTCCAGGCAGTCCCTTCACTCCTCTCTGCACACACCTCTGTTGTCCCTGACCAGAAAGTATCATGACCCTGTTATAGTCTCTACGCCTAGATAGCCTGCAGGGTCCCAGCACCTAGCCTTACCTAGGACTCACTACACGCCAGGTGCTCTGTGCATGCTTTGTCAGTTCAACCCTAACACAGTACCACTTTTGCCAAGCAGGAATATAATCTGTCAGCCATGAGGAGCCCTGTTCAGGGGCACCTAATGAGGAAGTGGCACAGCTGGCTACCCACTGGCTCGTGTGACCCCAGAGCTCTGCCCACATCCCCAGCCAAGCCTACTGGGCCTGTTAGCTCATACAGTGACCAGATCATCACTTCTCCCAGTCTTCAGCCTCCCCCCCCACCCCCCTTACACACCAGGCTTCCTCCATTACCTAGTTCTTACCTTAGACTCTAGTGTTTTGACGTTCTGGATGGCGGTATGTGCTGGTGTTGCCTCTGCTTGGGAAACTGCTCCTACTCACCTGTTCCTCAGACACTGCAAGTTCTCCTTTGAGTCTCAGCTCCTAGCCTGGAACCCATCCTCCACACCCGTCACATAGCCCTGTCTCCTCTGTCCTAGACAATTGGCACGACTGTGGCATTGTAATGAGCCGTGTGGCTGTCCCTTCAGCTAGCCATCAAGAGCCATGAGGGCATTGCTCAGTCCTCCTGTTGGTGCCTAGCACAGGGACACAGAACATGTGCTCAGTAAACATATATGGAACAAATGAAGCATTTCCTTGCTGGCATGTGAATGGCCAAGGTGAATGGAGCCTTTGCCTCTTAGAAGAGCCTGAAGGGCAAGCCTGACAGGGACTTGGCTTGGGGTCTTGATTAGTTACTTTTTTTTTTTTTTTTTTTAATTTGGTTTTTCGAGACAGGGTTTCTCTGTGTAGTCCTGGCTGTCCTGGAACTCACTCTGACCTCGAACTCAGAAATTCGCCTGCCTCTGCCTCCCAAGTGCTGGGATTAAAGGCCTGGGCCACCACTGCCCGGCAGATTAGTTACTTTTTGAGCTGCTTTGATAAACTACCTAACAAAAGCTATTAAGGAAGGAAGGGTTTGTTTTGGCTCAGAATTCAAGGGTAGAGTTCATCATGGTAGCTGGTGCTTGAGGCCACTGGTCACATGGCATCTGCGCCAGGAGATTTACACACACACACACACACACACACACACACACACACACACGATGGCACCCAGCTCATGTCATGTCCTTTTTATTCAGTCCAGAACCCCACTCCATGCCCATATTCAGGGCAGGTCTCCCCACGTGGATTAACCCAACCTAGATAATCCCTCAAAGTCTTGCTCAGAGGCTTGTTTCTTAAGTGATTCTAAGTCCTGTCAAGCTGATGGTGGATATTATCCGTGACAGGCCTAATGGCTTGCCCACATACCCAGGACGTAGGAACCCAGAACCCGGTCAGAATGCTCTACACCTGGCATGTGGTCAGTTGCCTTCTCAGCCTGCTGGACAGGGTTACATTTTTTGTTTGGTTTTGCTTTCATGTTTGTTTTGTCCATTGGACTCCACCTTGTCATCCTCACTTCCCAGCTATGACAACCTGTTGGGTGAATACATTTATTGGTGTTAGGACTCGAACCTAGAGCCTCATGCGTGCTAAGCACTTGCTTTATCACTGGATGACACCCGAGGCCCATTATAAATGGGTGCAGGTGTTTGGGTAAAGCTGTGCTGTGACCTCGGAGGCTGCTATTTTCTTCCAGGGGTGGTTCTGAAGGTGTCCAGGGAGCCTGGGAAAGCTGTCTTAATTAAATCAGTGTCTGTTTAGGATGGGACGAAGCTGCTGGCCCCGCCCACAAGGATGGTCACTTGACGACACCACCCCCCCCATGAAAGGCGCTTTGTAGCTACACACCTGATCTCTTATTCTCTTCCACAATGGCTTGTACAGTGGAAACATTTTTTGAGCACTGGCTGAGTGCCAGGTCTTGAAGCTGGTCCTTGCTTCGTTGCAGGACACGGTCTCTGAGGGGAGAGAGGTGAACAGGTAATTGCTAGGTTAAGTAAAACCCTGCTGGAAGCAACCAAGATTGTGGCTACCCATGTAAGATTTTGATATTTCCACAGGAAACTGCTTATGGCTCTGCAGTTCCCATGGAGCTCTGGTCGCCCTGACCTGGTGTGAGTCAGATGGTTCAGTGTCCATGCGTATGATGCAGCCATCTAGAAGGCCATTGCTTCCCCTGGGAGTGGGACTTCTCCTAGGGTGGCAACACAGGCAGGTCCCTTCTTAAGTAGGTAGTGTGCTTTATCAACCAGTGTGAGTTCCCAGGGGCCACGGCCCACAGCTTGCTGTTTGCCTTTGTCTCTGTCTTGGCTGAGTATCTTTGGAGGCCTCTTGCCTGGGTGTTGGGCTTGCTGCTTAGTAGATGGTGGTGGGGGTCCTCCCCATCCATAGTACTGCTGGTCAGGAGGAGTGCTTTGTGCTCATTCCTTGTGTTTATCTAAGTGTGCCTAAGAGTAGGTCTCATGACACTGCCTGGCACACAGGTCTGGAGGGGTAGTATTGTGTCCCCCACCACAAGGGTAGATAGTGGCAGGATGTATCTGAGTTTAGGCTCTGCACAGAATAAAGGGCCACCCAGACCTGTCCTTAGAATGCCAGCAGCTCTGCCAGGTTGGCACACATCATTGCTTGGCTAAGGTGGACCCAGAAAAGGATCACAGACAAGAGCTAGAGTCACCAGGCTACCTAGGGGAGGAGTCTGTGAATTGCATTGGTCTCTGGGCAGACCTCAGGCTGGGAGGGGCTAGTGGGAGGAGCAGTTGCTGGGAAGTTTGGAGGGGGCTGTGAGAGTTTAGGTTGGAACAGTGCTTTGGGTTGAGTGTCTGAGAATTTGGTATTTCCCTACACTGGCCTCTGGGAGTTGTGTAGGTGCAGCTTTGGGCCGGGGTGGGCATTATGTCACAGAACTGCACACAGTGTGACTCTGCACACAGTGTGCCATAGGCCCCATGCCTTTGCACCTGTAGCATTGGCTGTCTTGGCTCCTGTGAGGGAGGTGCTGCCGTCACCCTGTTTGACAAGGTGGAAGCTACACTTCAGAGAGATGGGCTCTCTTGAGGTCACAGAGCTGGGAGGCCTGGCCAACTCCAGCCGAGGCCAGTGAGAGGCAACCTGGAGAAGGTTCAAGAAAGATGAAGGAGGGAAGGATCGCTGCCTGCCATGAGCCCTTGTCCCACTGTGTGGCAGGTTCCTGAAACGGCTTTTTGAGTTGGGATGGGCCTTGTGCACCCCAGCTGACCCTGTGGTCTTTTTCTAGGTAGCTATAGCTGAGAGTAAGCTGGGGTTCTGTGGGAGGTATGGCTGGAGGGAGGGCCATGGGGACCCTGACCAAACACCTCCTCTATGTCCTGACTGGCTCTTTGGGGACACAGGGATTACTTAGAAAAGCAGCAGGTAGGAATGAGCCATGGTGTGCATGAGCTCGGCATAAGCTCTGGTGGAGCCCTGTGAGGATGTCTGTTGGGACATCTGCCCATAGGGTTTATTTTAGGATCTAGAGATAGAGTTGGTAAGAAAGAGAAAGTGGTCCCCAGAGTTGGAGGGGCATAGTGAGCCAAGGGAAAAATCCTCTACAGTAATGGCTTCTTGTTCTGACGTTCGGGCTGGTGTGCAGTCTCTTGGAATGACGGTAACCCGTCACCCCAGTGGCAGGTAGCTGGTTGTGGGCCAGCATGGTGGAAGGAAGTGTCCCTGGGCAGTGGTGGCAGCAGTGCTGTTTTCGGTTCCTGGGCCTATTTTAAGGCCTGTGATTCTGGCTTCTGCTAGTTCCTAGGACGGGAGCAACTCTGAGGCTCTTGTGAAGTGGAAACCCCATGTCCTTCAGGGACACCTGCAGGCTCTGGGCCTTGGGCTTTCAAGAGGCTATGGTCATAGCTGCAGAGCCTTCTGTGGCCAGCCTTCTAGGCATCACCAGGAATGGGTAAGATGCTGCACTGCCCTGCTCTGTGGCTTGGCTGAGTCATTTCCCACCCTCTGGCTTTCTTTCTCCTGACCCAGAGGTTCCCTGTCTCCTTCACCAAGTTGGTCAGGCTCTTGAGTATCAGCTAAGCCACAAGGCCACTGAAGAGAAGCCTCACCTAGGATACTTGTTAGAAAGCATGCTCCATGTCACCAAAGAATCTAACCAATTAAAAAAAAGCTAATTTTCTTGGCATGGTAGCATATCCCTTTAATCCTAGCACTCAGAAGGCAGAGGAAGGTGGATCTCTGTGAATTCTAGACCAACCAGGGCTACATAATGACACCCTGTCAAACAAACAAACAAACAAATAAAATAGATTTTTAAAAAAAGATAAAGCAAATTTGCTGGGTACAGTGGTATGGAACTATAACGCAACCAACTGTAAGCAAGTTTTAGGCTAGCCTGGGCTACTTATGAGACCCAGTCTCACACACACACACACACACACACACACCCATAGTTCCTGTACCCAGAGATACCTAGCCTCTCAGAGACACCTGGCCTTCCAATTTTTTCAGAGCCTTTAAATTCTGTATGGAAATTTTTTTTATTCATATTTTCACCTAACACCCCTGAAACATATTCCCCATCGTTCAAACTACAAATATTTTAAATTCAAAAACTCAACAACAGTTGGATGGCTGTGCCATGATTTACCTGATTGGTTTCGTATTGTTAGTAACTTAGCTTGGCTTCACGAAAATGTTTCTGTTATCGATCCTAGCAGCCTGGGAGGCCATTCTTAGAGTCTGGCCTCAAAGGGCCAGGCTAGGGCCATAGCTAGAGGACAGATGCTCACCAACCTCACAGGAAAATGGTTTAAACCATTGGCACAAAGCAGAAAAGAAGGTGAGCTGTGGTATGTAGGAGGGGCCTGAGAAGAGGCAGCGTGGGCAAGGAGCTGGCACCAGACGAGGCTCCCACCCAGGGACCTTGTTGGTCTGTGATTCTTCAGTCTTTCTGCTACCCAAGCTGTCTTTGCCTGGGGATCTCAGGCTTGCTCCTGCTTCTGGAGGCCCAGAACCCTTGTTTCCAGCTAAGGACAGTGAGGTCTGGGAGCTGGACCTCTGAGCACAGCCCAGGCTGGCTCCACATCCACTTGGCCCCTCCTTCACGGCATGCCCACCAGTACCCAGCAGCAGCTGCCCACCCCTTCTGCTTCTGCTTATACCTCTTACAGCTCATCTGGGGCTGCTAAGTGGGCAGCCTTGGAAGCCATGCCTGATTTCATCCTCGTAACCCCCTGAGAGATAGGAATGCATTCCTTATTTTCTAGAAGAATTGACAACAAAGGATGGGGCCCATAGCATTGGGTGGTGCTTTGTCATCTTGGGTGTGCGTGGACTCAGCTTTCTAAGGAGCAGAGTTGTCAACCCAGTCAGAACAGCTGCCAGGTCCCCTGGTGAGGTAGACACACTGAGGTTGGATTTGAGGGTAGGATGCAGGGCTGTTTCACAATGGATTTGAAAGGCTCCTTGGCCATGTTCTGACTGGATATCCTTCCTGAACATTCCAGATGCCCCTACCCTGGACTCATTCCTGCGGCTTCTTACCTGGAACACCCTTCCTCTGCAGACCAACAGGCTTCTGTGCTGAGCACATAGTGTGGGCTCATGGGCTGGGAAGTACTTGGTCTGGTCTGGGGCACTGGGTAGTTGCCGCTCTTTAATCTAGTGGTGGTACTGACTCAGCCTCAGTTTGCCAACCAGCCTCCCTGCCTCAGTTTACCTACTTATTGTCACATTGCGCTGGGTTCCCTGCCCACTATGTCAGCTCGCCTTTGGACAGGGCCACTATTGGGAACATTGTGTGTGTGTGTGTGTGTGGCATTGCTGATGGAACCCAAGGTACTGTGTGTGTTAGGCAAATGTCTCATCACTGAAGGGTATTCCTGCCTCCCTGGAAACTTTAAACCCAATGTGCCCACTAACTCCCTTCCCCCAAGGCATGAGTTTATTCCATGGGCTCTGGAGTCTCTGCTGTTAGCATGTTTCCTATATAACCAGGACAATACTCAGGGTTGGTGCCCACTGATCCGTCCAGCTACCAACCCCTCCCCACTTCATAGCTGGGGCCACTTGCCGCTGAGACTCAGAGGTGGACAGGCGTTTGTGATGTGTCGTAAGTGGTCTTTGCTCACTCCTCTCCGTGGCTGCCACCGTTCTGAGGGACAGGCAATCTAGAGGCCCCCTCTTGGGCCTCCTGTCCCATCAGGGTTGGATGGGTGTCTATGTGGAGCTTGTGAGGGATGACCTTCCAGACATGCGCCCAGGCTCCTAGTTTGAGCTAGGTAGCAGAATGTTCTGGGGATCTGGTATGCAGCAGGAAGATTTCTGGATACAGCCAGCCTAGCCTTGACCCCAGCAGGGGTGGTGGGACAGGTACAAGAGGCCATAATTGGATCCCGACTGGCTCATACAGGATGCGGCCATGAGAGCTATAGCTGGCCCTAAGTACTCCCTCCTGGATCCTCACTGGGCAGGCAAGGAGCCCGAGAGCCTTTGGTGGTAGGTGAAGTGTCCTGATTTTACACATGGGCAGAGAGGACCACAGTATGTAGACATGTATGTAGACATGGAAGGAGCTCCAGGAATTTACAAGGCAGAATGGAACAGGGATGGATCAGTTGGATGGTGTCCACCAACTGTCCCTGGGATATGCAGACATTGGGGTTGTGTGTGTGTGTGTGGGGGGGGGTGTTTAGGCTTGTAGGTTTGGAGTTGTCTAGCCAGTGGAGGATCCTCTGTGGAGTCCAGGCCTGTGGAAGAGACCTGTCAGCTCACTGTGGTGTTCTCTTTAGTCCTCTTTTTGTGTGGATATGTGTTTGTGTGATTGTGCACACGCAGCACGTGTGTATGAATGCCTGTGAAGGTCGGGTCAACTGGAGGTGTCTTCCCCAGTCACTCTCCTCCTTAGTTTTTAAGACAGGGTCTCTTTCCGAACCTGGAACTCACCTATTTGGCTGGACTGGCTGGCCAATGAGCTTCAGAGATCTTCCTGTGTCCACCTCCCTAGTACTGGGTTCACAGTCTCCATGGCAAGCTTTTACTTGGGTGCTTGGGATGAAACACTATCTCTCTCTCTCTCTCTCTCTCTCTCTCTCTCTCTCTCTCTCTCTCT
>JADRCH010000028.1:1965900-1977738 GCA_019843965.1 Rhynchomys soricoides | reverse complement strand
TCTCTCTCTCTCTCTCTCTCTCTCTCTCTCTCTCTCTCTCTCTCTCTCTCTTGTTTGTTTATTTATTTTGAGACAATGTTTCTCTGTGTATCCCTGGCTGCCATGGAACTCAGTCTGAAGACCAGGCTGGCCTTGAACTCACAGAGCTCTGTCTCCTGAGTGTTGGGATTCAAGGCATATGCCACCACCTGGCTGAAGTGTTTGTGTAGAAAGCATTTTTCTGACTGAGCCAGCTCCACAGCTCCAAACCTAATCTGGCAAGGGATGACACAAAGCCCCAGTTGGCTTTAGATTTCTTTATTTATGTGAGAAAGGGTTATGGTATTTATATAGAGCAGGCTGCCCTTGATCTTATGACAATCCTCCTACCTCATCCTGCCCAGGACTGGGTTGATTATAGGTGTGAGCCACTACACTCGGCCTTGAGGCTTTAAGATGCTATTTAATGCTGCTGCCAAATGACTAGTGTCTGCTTGAAACGTGGCAGGAGGTGGACGGGGGAGCAGGGCTTCCTCCTTGCTGGGTGGTGGTATTGTTACTGTCTGCTGGAAACCCTAGTGTTTGGGTGGGCTTTGGATGTACACAATGCTTTCCACGCTTGGCTGAAAGGAGAACCCAAAGCTAGCTATCTTCTCTCAACAGCTGGGGTTACCTATAGACTGTAGGTAAAGCCTAACCTTTACCAAGGGCCTTCACATCTATGCATCTGTCCTCACCCTAGACTTGCTGTTCCTGTAGTTGATGGCACAGACATTCAGTGACAGACAGCTGTGACTGAGGTGGCTTTGGGCTGGGCTCGTGTCTTCTTTCTAAAACATTCCTTCATAGGTATGTTTGCAACAGCAGCCCAAGAGACCTTTGTGCCCGTGAGAGTCTCACCTTCTACAGTTCCTGCCCATCCAGCCCACATCTTTTTGTTTATTTACTTTTTACACAGGTTCTTAATGTAGCCCAGGCTCATCTTAAACTCACTATGTAGCTGAGGCTGACTTTGAACTTGTGATCATTCTCTACCTCTGGAGGGCTAGGATTACAGCTGTGACCTATCACACTGGGTTCTGTGTGTTGCCAGGGTGTACCAAAGCTTTACACATGCTAGGCAAACACTCGCTAGACCTCCTGACCATAACCCCACCCTCCAGTGCACATCTGCTTGTGTGGCTGTTACCGCTGCCCGCCTTATGCAGCTCATAGTTGCTGAGCTGAACTGTGATTGGTTCTGCCTCTAGAACATGGAGAGGGAGGGGGCCTGAGCAGGGGGACAGAGGGTGGTCTTTCACACCTGTGCTGTCTTTCCACTGCCCAGTGTCCTGTCTATGCTATTGAGGGACCTGCCCTGACATCCTCAGACATCCAGACCTCTTTACTGATGTAAGCAATGAACAATGTTCTCCCATCTTAGGAATATTGCTTGAGATCCCAGTATTGAAAGCAGGTTAACAAAAGAAAAGCCTGCAGGCTTATTGGGGGTACACTTCATGTGACTCGGAGTCCCCTTCAAGATGATGGGCTAAAGCTGTCTGTTTCATGCTGTATTGGTTCGTGGTACAGTGTGGTGGCTCACACCTATAATCTCAACAGTTGAGAGGGGAGACAGAAGGATTACTGCAAGTGTGAGGCCAGCCTGGGCTACAGAGTGAGACCCAGTCTCAAACAAATGAAGCACACAATAGTCTTAGGGAAAGGTAGTTTGGCAAAAGTACAAATTGAGGTCAGTAAAATGGTCTCTTGGTCTTGGGAAGTGCTTGAGTAGAGAGTGTGCGAAGTTAACTGGAAAGGATTCTATCTGTTCAGCTGTAGAGAAGTCGGCCATGCTGGGGTGAGGCTGCTTTGGGTTGACCTATGCTTTGTAGGTAAGTCCAGTAGACTCCTTGGGTCCCTAAACTGGACTTTGGTGGAGTCGTCCTTGGGTTTGTCTTGGAGCCTTATAAGGAAATGGTAGACATTTGTTTCCTCTTCTCTAGGGAGAGTTCTCACAACACCCTCTGTATGCCCACAAGCCCAGAGGTGGCCTTCCTTCCCCCACGTTCACTCTGTGGTGCTGCTGGGCAATCACCTGTCTCCATCTGCCTGGCCCTCAGCAGCCACCTGTCAGCTCTGCTGGTCTCCCTTTTAATGACTTCTTGATGCCTACAGAGCAGAAGGCCTAAGATTTGTAGTGATCCCTGTTCCTCTTCATTACTCGGGGTTCCTAGGACCGTTACTCTGATCTCCTTCTACCTGGAACTGTCTGTTGCACAGCCTCAGCCCTTCTGTAGCTTTTTCCTGACAGTGCAGGACCTGACCTCCACTCTCTTCTTCTGTTCCCTGAGGGCAAGATTCCTGCCACCAGGCTCCTCTACCCCCACATGCCCCTTCCAATGCCCCGTCAGCTCTACTGGGTCCCTTCCTTGTGCCCCAGCTCCCTCCCCAGGAACTCACAGTGAGGGGATGTGGGACTGTATTGGTTGTTGAGCTGATGAAAGAGGTCTCTTGAGTGGAGAGGGTTTCAGGTCTTGGGGAGCTGGCCTTTGAGTGAGGTGTCCTTCTGGATACAGCCACAGAAAAGAGAGTTCTTTGATTCAGGGTGAGATGGGCTACTGCTGCCTACCTTCAGGGAATGAGGGGCAGACAGGAGATTGTGGGGACTGGGGTTATAGTTCCTTCCCCTCAGCTGAATTTCCTCTTCTGCAGATGGGGAGCAGGCCACAACTGCTGAAGTACTAGGGCATCTGTTTGAAACCTGTTTTTCTCTCTCTCCCCCTCCCTCCCTCCACTTTTCCCTCCTCTTCCTCTTCCTCTTCCTCCTCCTCTTCCTCTCCCTCCTCCTCCTTCTCTTCCTCTTCTTCCTCTTCCTCCTCCTCTTCTTCCTCTTCTTCCTCCTCTTCTTCCTCCTCCTCCTTTTCCTCCTCCTCCTCCTCCTCTCCCTCCCTCTCTCTTTCTCCCCCAGGGTTTTTCTGCAGACTAGGCTGGCCTCAAACTTCCTACCTCTGTCTCCTGATTGCTGGCATTAAGGCCTGTGCAGCTGCCTCTGCTGCCGCCTTTAGAGCCATCACGTGTGTGCTTGGGTTCAAGGACAAGGGACATGAAAGAAGACAAATGAGAGGCACACTTCCCCCCCCCCCCCCCCCCAGCACCATGGACCTGAGTTCTGCTGTCTTACCATCCTGAGAGCTGGAACTCCACTTTTGGAGCCTCAGGCAGAGAGAGCCATGGTTGGCTTGCCTGACTGACTCAGGCTGCTGACTCAGGAGATCCCAATTCTTCCAGGCAGAGAGGTGGGGCTGGGATTCCAGAGTATTCCTACCCCCTCCCCTGAGTTCTCCTGGGAGTCCTCTCCCCACAGGGAACCTGGTGGGATGAATCAGCCTCAGCTGGTGCTGCAGCTGTGATCAGCTGATGTCATCTTCATCCAAGGGCTGTGTCAGGGGAGCCTGTGTGTACCCAGGAGGTTCTCTGAGCTCGCTGGAGAGCTCTGAGCAGTACAGACCTCTCCTTGACCTGTGCTTTCTGTTGAAGTACTAGGACATCTGTTTGAAATCTCTTATGCTCTCTCTCTCTCTCTCTCTCCCTCCCTCCCTCCCTCCATCCCTCAGACAGGGTTTCTCTGCATCTTTCTGTAGGGAGTGTAACCCCTGTTGGCACATGGAGTGGGACTTAGGGGGAGTGGGACAGTTGCTCAGACTCTCATAGCGGCCATGGGCAGGGACCTAATTCTCCTGGACTTGGAGCTGTGGTCTGTCCATCCTCACACTTGGACACGTCTATATCATAGGGGCCTTTGATGCCCTGTTCTTTTCTGGGCAGCCCCCTGCTGGATTGGCACACAAGGATGTACCCAGCTCCTGGTTTCAGAGGGTGGGTAGTCCCAGAAGTCAGAGAGGAGGAGGGATCTGAGGGAGTTGGTGATAGAGTGGGCCACTCCAGGAGGAAATTGCTTGTTGTGGACTAAATGAGCGATGAGGAGCCTGCCAAAAGGGCCACCTGGCAGTGGGAAAGGTGTGTCTGGGTTTGTTTTCCTCCTAAAGGTGAGCAAGCTGGTGCTGGGCACAGTGTAGACAAGATACAGCTACATGGATGGAGCTAGGATGCCTGGATCCTGGCCAGAGCCTTGCACAGAGTAGGGCGAAGGAATAAATGAACAGTGAAACCCATATTCCCAGCCTGGCTCCTGGCCGCTGCACCTGTCAGGGAATGGCTGCACTGGCTGGGGAGGGTGGGCTTCTGAGGTTCTGTGACTCACCTTCTGCTCTGTAGTACCTGAGTGGAAGTCCTAGGATGGGAATAGTGACTAGTTCATGAAAAAATAACCTCCAGCCTAGGGAGGTGGAGGTGCTGGGGTTGCTGGGTCACAGATCCCATTGAGCCAGGGTGCCCTGTGAAGTGTTGCGGAGCTAGTTTTCTGTGTGGAAACAAAAGCTACCACAGTGGTGATCTCAGAGTAGGGGGTTTGTATCTAGAGACCTCTCAGTTTTCAAGATGTTTCAGGGACCATCCCAGTGACCTGGAGGCAGGTTGTGGGTGGTGATGTGGCAGGTGCCATGCCATGCTGGTCATGTGGGTAATTTTGTGGCATTGCCACTGCAGAGAAAGCATAAAGGACAACTTTGTGGGAACTGGAATCCCTGCAGGCTGCCCCAGAGATAGCCCACACACTCACAGGCATGGGTCAGACTGCAGGAGTCTGAGCAACAACCCCGACCTTGCTAGGTAGCCTGGACATCAGCACTTGGTTTCCTAACTGAAGTGGGTTCTAAAGGAATTCCCAGGATTCTGAGGAATTTTGTTGTGTTCTTGCTATTGGTGGTTCGGGCTCTATTTGTAAATTTGCCTTAGTGTCTCTGAGAATGCACCATATGTTCATGTGTTTAAGGTCACATTTGCTGGCTGTCTACAGTGACCTCTGTCTATCAAGATGCAAGGACTCTCACAGATAGGAAGTAAGAAATCACCATGACAAGGCTGGAGCAAAGGGCTGAAGGTGTGGCCTTGTAGGCAGATGTGGCAGTGGTCTGATCCTGCCACAAACAGCAGTGGCAGGCCTGACTGGCAGTGACTCAGGCCTTGAGCCTCAGTTTCCCATCATGTGAATAAAGTCCATGGTAGATGCTGTGAAAATCAGAGTGAGCACTCAAAAGGGATCTAGTCCCAGGGTGCAGTTAGCACTTAGCATGCCTGGAAAGGTGCTGCCCTCCTATCAGAGGCAGCCTAGAGTTGGGGATAAGTGGGCAGACAGACCCCAGGAGTTGAGGACATAGCTCCTCTCACAGGTCACAGCTCCTCTCACAGAACAAATACTGCTGCTGAAGAAGGTGTGGCCTCTGTGGAGGTATTTGGCTAGGGGACTGGGTCAGAGCTGGCTACCACATTTGGGGAATGAAGGGCAGATTTGTGGGTGCAGTCAGGAGAGTGTGGGTCATGTGGTGAGAGAACCTGAACTTCCTGAAGATTCTAGACCAGCTCAGCCTGATTTGGCCATCTGAGTCATCCGCACTCCACTTCCCTTGGGATTGCTCATGTGGGACCCGACTGACCAGTTCTTCATCCAAGGCCTCATCAGGGCAGCCTGCCTTCCTAGGACAGCTTCTTTGTGCTTTGTGCCCCAGGGAATGAGGGCCCTCAGTACCTAGGCACAAGATGATAAAAGGCCTATTGAGACCACAGAAGCCTATTCATCCTGCCCAGGGGACCAAGGGCCACCCTTGGACTCTTGTCAAAGACAGTCGACCTCCTGACCTCTGCTGTTGGGAGGTATTCAGAACCCAGCAGAGTCCATTGCTGACCAGGTACAATCTCAAGAGGACCTTGTCCTTGCAGCCCACAGTTGGGTCCAGGCCAGGTGGCTAGCATGCACATGTCACAGCAGAGAGACCCTGGCTCAGTGCCCCCACCCTTTACCAGACTGTTTAGAGGTTTTTCCTTGGAGGGTAAACACCAACCAGCAGCCAGAGTACCCATGAGGTCTACCCTTTAAGTTCCAGTTCCTCACTGTGCTGGGCTACTAGGCTTTCCCTGTCCTCCCTTGGTCCAGGCTTCTCTGCAGCAGCCTTGAATGCAGCTCCAATTATTTCTGCTCACTCTTTGCCTACCTAGCTTACAGTTCAGCCCCAAGCTGAACTCCCCTCACTGAAGAGCTGCTGGCAGCTAGACCAGGGTGTACGGCCTGCCTGTCCAGCCCTTGTTCCCTGCCTGGCTACGAGCACCATCTGCCAGCAGCCTGGATAGTGGGCACTTGGAAAGCTCCGCACCATGCAGGGGTGGGTGCTGGGTAGATGCTGGGTTTATAGTCCTGCAGGGGCCAGCTGTGCTCCTGGGCAGCCTCTCTGTGATGCAGCATCCTTGCCTGTAAAAACAACAACAAACCCACGGATGGAATTGTGACAGGAAGGAAGTTTAGCATGGTGCCCGGCATTTAGGAAGTCTTTAATTATGAACACGTGACAGAAAACTAGGTAACAGGAAAGAGCCACCGCTCCACTGCTCCAGAGCTGCTGTGGACATTTGGATTTTTTTTTTTTTTTCAGTCTCCTGATGCATTACAAACAAACAAAAGCAAAATTCCATGTTCTCATAATTATTTATATTTGTTCAGTTTCTGTGTTCTGGCTCTCTCTGGATGTAAGCTATTTTCTGGTAATTAAGTAGCATTAAGTTCTGTAGTTGTTAGAAATGTCTTGGCCCTTTGTTATTTTGGGTGTGTGTGTGGTGTGTGCAGACCTAAGGTTGATGCTGCATGTCTTCTTTAGTTACCCTCTACTTTATTTTTTGAGACAGGTCCCCAGGGATTACCCCGTCTCACCTCCCAGTGTCAGGACCGAATACCCACACTGTCCCATCTGGCTTTTTATGTGGGTTCTGAGTGAGTTGTCTTGCTTTTGTGGCAAGCACTTCACTGACTAAGCCATCTCCAGAATTCCTGTCTTGGTTCCTTTTGTTTGTTTTTTAAGTTAGGGGTCTTACTGTGTAGTCAAGGCTGGCCTCCAATTCTCAATCCTCCTGCCTCAGTCTCCCGAGTGTTGGGATCATATATAGGCAACATGTCCAGCTATTTTGGATTATTTTTTTCAGATCAACTTAAGATATAAAATTCAAAATATATAAAATGATTTTTAAAAAAGATATCTATATTTATTTTAATGTGGATTAGTGTTTTGACTGCATGTCTGTGTGTGTGTGTGTGTGTGTGTGTGTGTGTGAGAGAGAGAGAGAGAGAGAGAGAGAGAGAGAGAGAGAGAGATATCTCCTGGAACTGGAGTTACAGGCAGTTGTGAGATGCCATGTGGGTGCTAGGAATTGAATCCAGGTCCTCTAGAAGAGCAGCCTGTGCTCTTAACTACTGAGCAATCTCTCCAGTCCCTGTAAGATGATTCTCTTATTATTTATTTATTTATTTATTTATTTATTTATTTATTTAGGTTTATTCCAGACAGAGTTTCTCTGTGTAGCTCTGGCTGTCCTGGAACTTACTCTGTAGACCAGACTGGCCACGAACTCAGAAATCTGCCTGCCTCTGCCTCCCGAGTGCTGGGATTGTAAGATGATTCTTAATGAAAAACCAAGTTTGGGACATAGCTTAGTGGTGGAGTGCTTAGTTCAGCACTCACGAGGCCCTGGACTCGGTCCCCAGTACCATCCTCTGTCAAAATCCACAGTTTTTAAGGACCATTGAGATCATCGGCTCAGTAGGTAAAAGTGTTTGCTACCAAACCTGACAACCTGAGTTTCCTCTCCAGAACCCACATCATAGGAGAGAAGTGGTCTTAAACACTGTCCTTTGGCCTTCACACGTGGGCTGTAGCATACCCTGCCTCAAATTTTAAAAAAACAAACCAAGCCTTCAGTATCTGCTACTTTTCTTGCTGCTGTGACACAAAAAGCAACCAAAGGGTTTGAATCTATGATTTAAGGAGAGTTATAATTCATCATGGCAGACAGGCCTGGTAGCAGGGGTGTGACATAGCCCGGAGAGGTGTGACTCAGCTACCCATCTCCTCTCCTCTCTTTTATTCAGTCTAGGCCCTAGTCTACTTGCTCAGGAACCCAATTAGCTCAGTCCATGAATTTGGGTCTTCACGCTGGTACGGAAGCTCTGTGCCTACCCAGCCACCCCCAGACTCCCATAGAGTATCTACCAGTGCCTCTGTGCTTTCATTAATCACCTTATTCATCTCATCCATCCAGTTAATTCATAAGTATTTATGTTCCTATGTACCACACTGTTGTAGGAATTGACTGTATAGCAATAAACACATGACCAAAGACAGGCAAGACTGAGGGCTTCTGGGAACTGAAGTTCTGGCAGCCCGACTTGGTCAAAGCGTGTCTCAGCCTCAGAAGAAATGACCTCTTTTTGGTAATTTTGTGTTTTGAGGCAAAAGCTGTGTTTTGTAAATATGTAAATAAATAAAAAGGTAAAATAATCCACTCTGTTTGACAGTGGTAGTGTATAGGGTAAAGAATGCTGGCAGGGTGGGCTTGTAGGGGTGTGTGTGTGCGCATGTGTGTGTGGTGTGTGCACATGGGTGTAAATGCTTGTGGGGACCAAAGATTGATATTAAGTATCTTCTGCAATTGTTTTCCACCTTGCTCAGTTGAAAAGATTTAGTTTTAGTGGGGCAGTGGTGGCGCACGCCTTTAATCCCAGCACTTGGGAGGCAGAGGCAGGCGGATTTCTGAGTTTGAGGCCAGCCTGGGCTACAGAGTGAGTTCCAGGACAGCCAGGGCTACACAGAGAAACCCTGTCTTGAAAAACCAAAAAAAAAAAAAAGATTTATTTTTATTATTTTGAATTATGTGTGTGTTTGTGTCTTGTGTGAGTATTGCATGTGAACTCAGGTGCTGGTGCTGACTAGAGGAGGGCACTGGATTTCCTGTGCCAACAGCAGTTGTAAGTTGTCACGTGGGTGCTGGGAACAGAACCTCCCAAGAGCAGCAAGTGCTGGCAATCCATTGCTGAGCCACCTCTCCAGCCACAAGGATACTACTGCTTAAAATCAGGAATGGGAATTCAACTTGATTGATCTCCCAGCATCTATGATCATGTCTTATTCCTCTCTTGAACTGTAAATAGATGTGACTATATGAATAGACCTAACATTAGATTATGATTGCACTGCTAATTAAATCCTGCCTAGCCATTACATGTTCTTAGTGATAAATTTGTTGCTATTTTGAATCAGGGTTTTGTATGGTGTCAGCTGGTCCTGTATTTAACATATAGCCTTGGGTGACCTTGAACTTTTGGCCCTCTTGCCCATATGCTGGGATTATAGCTACTAGCCACCACACTTGGTCTGCATTTGAGATTTTCATATTGATCCCTTTGACTATGATTGACAGGTGATTTACTGAGTGCGTGTGCCCAGGGGTGTTACATTAGAGAGTGGTCCTCATACAAAGCACATGTAAGTTTCATGGGCTCTAGTGACATGTGAGAAGCCGGAGTTCCTTGTGAGCTGATAGAATTCTGAGTCGCTAGTTAATACAGCAACATAGCAGTCCTTGACCTAGACGGTTTCCTGGGTGCTGTTCAATACCGTGAGCATCTCCTGCTGTCCTCTCCATGACAATTGCAGGAGTAGACATTCTTCTCTTAATCTTGCTGATGGAGAAGCTGAGAGGTTGAGTCACTTACCTGAACAGGCAGCAGCAGGCAGGAGCATGGACCAAGTCTATTTTAATTCAACAGAGGCTGCCTCAATTCTGAACTGAGACGGGCAGCACATGAAAAGCCTCAGAAGGTAGCCTGTTCCCTTCCTTTTCAGTAAGTGTTTGAGGGATCATCTCTGTGGAAAATAGTTGGAGTCTGTAGAATTGGCCCTCTGCAGGGAAGTGGACCCACAGACCCTGGCACAGGAAGTGTGCTGCCTCCATGATTATGTATAGTACCTGAAGCTCTGAGCACTTTGGGGCTCAGTGGCTGTTGTGGCCACCCACACAGTAGCAGAGAGGGCAGAGCTGTTCTTGAGGGCTCAGAGGGTAGGGAGAGTTAGCTGTTCACCAGGTGACCTCAGGGACTCCTTAGGTTCATGATTTATCAGCTAGAACAGAGGTTCTCAAACTCTGGGTTACAACGCCTCTTACAACCTAAGACCATTAGAAAACAGATATTTACATGATGATTCATAACAACAAAATCACAGTTGCGAAGTAGCAACACAAATAATTTTATGGTTGTGGGGGTCGCCACAACATGAGGAACAGTATTAAGGGGCCTCAGTGTTAAGAAGGTTGAGAACCACTGTGCTAGAAGAATCTGGCTCTTTGTGGGATATTGGAAAAAGCAAGTTCTGTTTTGAAGGGCTAGGTTTGCGTTTCAGCTCTCCAGTCTACCATCAAACCTCCAATTTCTAAGGCCTTGTGTTGGAAAAAAGGGGCAGGTCTAGGGCTGGGAGTGCGGCTCGTTCATTTGTTAGTGTTTATGTAGTGTGCATGAAACCCTAGGCTTGACCCCCAGCACTGCACACAGCTGATGTGGTGCTGTATGCCTATCTTGCCCACACTTGTCAGGTAGAGGCAGTTCCAGGTCATTTCCATCCTTGAGTCATAGCAAGGTGAAGGCCAGCCTGGGCCATGTAAGATGCTGTCTCAGTAAAAAGAAAAGAGCCAGGTGTGTGGCACATGCCTTTAATCCTATCACTAGGGAGGAGGAAGCAGGCTGGTCTCTGTGAGTTCAAGGCCAGTCTGGTCTACATAGCAAATTCCAGGACAACCAGGGCTCTGTAGAGAGACTCTGCTTCACTCCCCCACCCCTGTGTGTGTTTGTGTTCATGTGTGTTTACAAACACACATATACATACATTCATATATATATACATATAGTGTGTGTAGCCCTAAATTTGACACCACACACACACACACACACACACACACACACACGGCTGCTTTCACACTATGCTGAGGTTTTCCTCCTAAGGTTGACAAGGTGTTCTGAAGCAGTAATAGGTGGCAGTGGTCTATAAACTGTGGGGGGGGGGACACGCCCTGTCATCATTCTCCTTTTCAGCCTCATACTGTGGAGCTACTGCTACTGTCAGTCACTTCACCATTGTGATATGTTGTGCTCGTTCAGGAAGCATTCACAAACCCCAACAGACCACCAAGGATCCTGACGCAGTCACACTAGGGTCTTTATTCAAGCTTGAGCTTGGGAAGGTGAAGCCCAAGCCCAGTTTCTTTCTTTTTTTTTTTTTTTCAAGATTTATTTTATGAGTACACTTTAGCAGTCTTCAGACACACCAGAAGAGGGCATCGGATCCCATTACAGATAGTTGTGAGCCACCATGTGGTTGCTGGGAATTGAACTCGGGACCTCTAGAAGAACAGTCAGTGCTCCTAACCGCTGAGCCATCTCTCCAGCCCACCGAGCCCAGTTTCAAGCAAGCTTTTATAGAGGCAAGCAAACAAGCAAGGGGGGGTTTCCAGCTCAGCACTTGTCTGATTAGGAGGCTGTTGTGGAATTTGTTGCCCTTTAAAATGATTGACTGGTGCTGGGACCCAAACCATAAACTTTACAACTGTAATTTCTGCTTTCTCCCTGATCGGTGGTTGTTAGGGAGTGACCCAGAAACTAGTGCTAGGTGCGTCTTAGAACTCGAGTTCTAAGATGAAGCCTGAACCCAAGATGGAGTTGGCAGACTATCTCTCAGATGCACAGTGAGGCAGAAAACCTGCTGCTACCAAGGCAGAGAGAGAGAGCACGGGGTTAGGGAGGCCCAGGCCTGGTGCTCACCCCAATGTGCGCCCTTTCCCTGCCTGGTGCTCACCCCAGTGTGCGCCCTCTCCCTGCCTGGTGCTCACCCCAGTGTGCGCCCTCTCCCTGCCTGGTGCTCACCCCAGTGTGCGCCCTCTCCCTGCCTG
>JADRCH010000028.1:1936441-1965890 GCA_019843965.1 Rhynchomys soricoides | reverse complement strand
CTCTCCCTGCCTGGTGCTCACCCCAGTGTGCGCCCTCTCCCTGCCTGCTGCTCACCCCAGTGTGCGCCCTCTCCCTGCCTGGTGCTCACCCTCTCTTTGCCTGTAGAGAACTCATCAGTTCAGGAGAACCAGAGGTCACTGGGCAGGAAAAACAACTGGTCTGCAGCCCTATTTGGAGCCAACTAGTATGTTATAATGTTTTCATGCCTTCCCAGCGAGAAATCAAGCACATAGAGATTAATAAAGAAAGAACTCTGTAATAACAGCAAGTGATCTGTTCTGGCTAATGCACAGAAGGGAACCGGTTCTGAATGGTAATCTTTGCTTAGACAGGTGCGTGGCCCCAAGTTACACTTTGAGCAGTTGCCCATGCTCCACAGAGACAGAAGAAGCTCCACAGTTTGGTTGTCTGGACAAATGGGAGAGACATGAAATGTAGAAATACTGACATAGTTCTCCCAAGACAGACCAGCGCTGCTTTTCCTGGGCTGTTACCAGGGTTGTCCTGCCTGCCTGGCAGAATTACACTCTTCCAGATACAAGGCACAGGAGTTAATTAGCATTGTCAGCCAGGCTGTCTTCTCTAAACTGCCTGGCAGAGGTTCGCTCCTTTAGGTAAATTTTACTCTGGTGTAACCTAGTAATTTCTAAGCAAGTTTACTAGCCTCCATTTCTGATACTGACTCAAGTCAGTTCTTACCTAATTATTCATGGGTTGTATTTAGTGAGTTGGTTGCTTGCCGCCCCACATCACTGCCTTCCCAATGGCAGACATTGCAAAGTGGTGAAAACCGTCACCTGACAGACAGAGTGAACAGGGTGGCAGACGCTCTGCTCTGCTCCTGTGTCCTCAGATGGTAAACAGCAGAGCTGTCTGAGGGGATGTTGGTCTCCACAGCATCATAGATGGATCTCAGAATTCCCTCGCAGGTTGGAGAGGTCAGGTTCTCCGGGCTATGTTCTCTCTGTGTTTGGGCCACTCATTAACTAAAATGCCTTAGACAGAACTCAGCATAAAACAGGTTGTGAATTGATTGCTTGGTGACAGTGTGACCATAGTCACTTTCTTGTTCCTAGCCTGCCCCTGTAGGTTTCCAGGAGCAAGCTGCCCCTCAGGACCCCAGCGTGGAAGGGAGGAGCCTGGCAGCTGGGAGCTGTCCGTGGTGCTTCCCAAGAGAGTGGCTTAGCTTCAACCTGTGTCTGCCACCCTGAGGTTTGGGCTCACTGAACTCACTGAAACCTGCACCTGTGGCTGCAGGACAGAAACAAATAAGATTCTGGGGACTAGAAAGGTCTATGCTAGACTGACAGCTCCCAGGCTTTGGCTCGTGGGGTTTCTTGCTGGACAGGCTTGGGGAAAAGAAGGGAGAAGGGCTTACCTATGGGTAAATAGCAGGCCAATATGATTCAGCTGCCTTCTGTGTTCACTTAGTTATTGTACCACAGGACCAAAGGATCCTGGGAGGCTGGGACCCAGTGACTTTATTCTGGCTGTCCAGAGAAGCACGCAGAACATCCGTATCCAAGTTCTTCACTTGCCCCACGTAGAGGGAGCACCACAACCTAGTAAGGAATTTTACCCTAGACTTCACCGTGGTTCTGGGAGTGTTGGAGGTTACAGGAACAGTCTGTGTGTGGAAGAGTTGAGACAAGGATTCATGTTGTAGTATTTCAATGCCTGCATTTGCTCTGAGTTCCCAGGAGTTAGAAATTCTTTGCCAGATCTGTCATGCCCAGCTGTGGGCATGGAAAACATCTCTGTGTCCGTCTTTCCTTCCCTGTGAAGAGGGCTCTCTCCCTCTCCCTGCATGCTTACTAGGCTTGTGACAGTGAGCCATAGGTATATGGCAAAGGATAGTTTGTGGAGAAGGAAGACAGGCAGAGAGGCTGGCCAGCGCTGGCCAGGGGTGACCAGCAGCCTGTGAAAGTCGGCTGCCCTGCCCTTCTGTCTCTGCTTCTGCTTCTGCTGTTTCCTGTGGTTTGTGGTGTAGTCGGCATGACTACAATGGAGTTTTTTGGTCTTTTTACCCAGGACTGCATGGCCCACGTTCCTGGGTCTGTCTGTAGCCTTCACAGCCTTTACAAGGTGGCGTGACTGTGGATGTGGGTTAGAAATAGAATGCTTGCTTAGCACAAATGAGGCCCCTGGGTTTGGTTCCTAGAACTTTGAGTAAACTAATAATCAAATAGTCAATAGACATATGGTGTGGTACACATACCGTAATTCACCTAATTTTTGGCAAGTGCCAGTAATTGCAGAATCCTCCCTACCTCCTGAAAGTTGTTCAGTTTGCTTTTATTAGCAGCACAGAGCATAGTCTGTTTTTGTACTCTTTTTGTTTTATGGTTGCTTTGTTTTGTTTTGCTTTGCCCTTTTTAGGTTTACTCATGTTTTTTCCATATGAGTGTTCTGTCTGCATATATGTAAGAGCACCATACGTGTGCAGTGCCCAAAGAGGCTGGATCCCCACAGTGGGCACTGGATCCCTTGGAATGGAGTCACAGATGGTTGTGAGCTGCTATGGCTGCTGGGAACTGAATCCAGGTCCTCTGTAAGATCAGCCAGTGCTTTTAACTGCTGAGTTTTCTGTCCAGCCCCATTGTTTTGTTTTGTTTTGTTTTGTTTTGTTTTTGGTGAGTCAAAGTCTCTTATAAGCCAGATGGCCTTGAACTCTGGAGTTCTGGGGTCACAAGTGTCACTGTTCTACCCAGTGTCATCTGCTTTTCTTCATTTTTCTTTGTCTTTTTCTGAAATGCCATGTGAATTTAATCACACAGAATTTAGTTTTTTGAGCCTGACTTGTGTACATGGTAATTCTGATTCCTTCTGATCCCTCTTTGGTGCTATGGAGACTTGTAAGTCATTGGCCGGCTTGGCTGTGCGGTGTCTACTTTCCTGGCTTCCACTTTGGGGCTCTTAGGAAAACCTGTGAACATGTGTTCTGTGGACAGTCGCCTCAACTTTCTAGTTGAATTTAGGTAGACGGGACTGAGTCAAGACAGCTTTATAAGCATCTGACATTTTTAAGAAGGCAAATTTGTTCTTTTAAAAATTCCATTCAGGAGACTGGAGAGATTGTTCAACCAGTAAGAACACAAGCAGCGCTTACAGAAGACCCATGTGCAATTTCCAGAACCCATGTGGTGGCTCAGAGATGGCTATAACTTTAGTCCAAGGGATCTGACGTCCTCTCTGGCTTCTCTGGGCACCAGGCACACATGTGGTATCCAGGCACACATGCAGGTGAAACATGCAAACACAGAATAAAATAAAAATACCATTTAGGCCAGGTCGGCTCACATTTCTCATCCCCAGCGCTTGAGGGGCCAGAGAGGAGGATTCCTGATTAAAGAGACAAGTAGGGCAGGGAGATGGCTCAGTGCATCAGGACACTTGCTGCCAAAGCCTGATGGCCTGAGTGGTACCCTCTACCACCTCCAGCCCACATGGTGAAAGAAGAGAGAAGACTCCCACCATGCACCACGGTGTGATGTATACATGCACACAAATAAATAAATGTTCAGAAAAAGATGAGCCCGGCAGTGGTGGCGCACGCCTTTAATCCCAGCACTCGGGAGGCAGAGGCAGGCGGATTTCTGAGTTTGAGGCCAGCCTGGTCTACAGAGTGAGTTCTAGGACATCCAGGGCTACACAGAGAAACCCTGTCTTGAAAAAACCAAAAAAAAAAAAAGAAAGAAAGAAAGAAAAAAAAAGATGGGTAGGAAAAGGGACCCAGGGACCCCCCCATCATAGGGGTTAGGTTTAAAGATTTGTTTCATGATTTTCAGGTGTGTGTGTGTGTGTATATACGGGAATGCAGGTACCCACAGAGGCCAGAAGAGGGCGCTGGGTCCCTGGAGCAGGAGTTATAGGTGATTATTAGCTGATTCATGTGGGTCAAACCCCAGTCCTCTGAAAGAGCCATCCCTCCAGCTCCACTGGTGGAGTATGTGGAATAGGGATGGGACCTGCCTGCCCCGACAGCCCCGTCCCTGAATAAGGGCCTTCCCAGCTTCTGCTCCCAGTGCCCTGGACCTGCCAGCAGCCTGGTCAGTTGGCATCTATAGCTGGTTCCTTTTCAACAAGTTGTTAAGCACAGGGTTTCCAAGGCCTGTGTGTGGCCATCTGAGATGAGTCTCCAGCTCTGGGACCTTGGACACATCCCTCTTCTGTGAAATGAGGTGGGGACATTTGAGTGACAGGATTTACTGTAACAGTCCACACTACATGGTTCTTTGCTTAACCATTTGTAGTTAAGGTCATTGCCATTGTTTTGTTGATGATTGGATTGCCAGGATGCCCTAGAAGCCACAGCTAGGTGGCCCTTTGGTCTTGGGGATGGATCCCCTGACCTTGCCCATGCTCAGCAAGTGCTCAGCCTTAAGTCTCAACACTCTAGTCCCATAGCCATGTGTATTCAAAAGGAAGGGCAGTGCTTTCCTCTGTGACTGACACTTGTGAACTGCATGGCACTGACATGGCTAGGACTAAAGTCACAGGCCCCTGCTTGTCAGGCCAGAGAAGTTTCTGCTTCATCTTATGGTGGACATTGTGGGATACAAAAGGGAGGCAAGAATTTCCAGTGCCGGTGGATGTGCCTACTCTGTGCTGTGAGCCTGCCCCCGCCTTCACTGGAGGCTGGCAAGGTGTGCTAACCCTGACCCCGCCTATTGATCGTGTGTCCCACCAGGCAGGAGTGGTGTACCACACTGCTGTCAGAGGGCAGAGGCTCTGTGGTATGGCTGGCATCTTCTGCCATCAGCCCCTGGTCTGGCCACTGAGTGCCTCTGAGGATGGTGGAGGGTGTTGTACAAGGTAGACCTTCCCTTCAGAAGCAAGGCACTAGGACTGGGTCTCTATGGTTCCTGGGAAATGGGGAAAAAAGGAAACTCAAGAGTTTAAGGAGCTGAGCAGCACAGGGTGGTGATCCATCTAGGGCAGCGGTTCTCAGCCTTCCTAACTCTGCCTCCCTTGAATACGCTTCCTCGTGCTGAGGTGACCCCCACCATAACAGTATTCTTGTTGCCATTTCATAACTGTAATTTTCTACTGTTATGAATCATATTGTAAATATCTGTGTTTTCCAGTGGTCTTAGGAGACCCTGGGAAAGGGTTGTTTGACCCCCAAAGGGGTTGTGACCACAGTTTAAGATCTGCTGATCTAGACAGGTGGGAGGGGTGGGGAGGAAGTTCATGTTTGTTCACCTGCTCTGGGCCAGGCACTGGCTCTTCTAGCTGGGAGCCATTCATCTTCCTGTAGCTGAAAGGAGCCTGTGGCTCAGGAGCTTAGCCACCTGTCCTCTGAAGAGGAAACCCAGATTTTTCTTACCAAAACTAGTGGGTTTTTTTTTTCTTCTTCTTCTTTCTGATACAGAAAACGATTTCACATTTCACTTATCACGCAGAAATACCATTTTAAATAAAAAGTCTGAAGTAATCAAATGGGAATCAGTCTGGCATCCTCTCAGGGCCTTCCTGCCTGCTGCTAAGATGCGCTTGCTGGCCCTTTAAGTCGGGTTCTCCTTGGGATTGCCGCAGCCTGAGGGGGAGGGCTAGGGATGTCTGTGGTGAAGATTTCCCCAGCAAAGCCTTTCTCCTTGCAGCCTAGCCAGCCAGCCAGTGACGTCCTCACAGCTCCTAGATTTTCCTTTTCCCCAGGAGCTGCTGATTCATCCGATGGCTGAAGTCAGCTCCGCAGTGGGGGCCTGGTAGCCCTGGCTCTCAGGCTGCCGCTGGGTGGAGTCCTACTCCTAGGAGGCTGGAGATGCCTCTTTGATGCCCGAGGGTGGGAGTGGGAGGATCAAGGGAAGAGGAGCAGCACATCCCAGCCTAGTCAGATCTATGACCAGAAACACAGATGGGGAGGGCCAGGCTTGGCTGTGGTCAGAGCCAGGGCCAAGAGGCCCCTTCTCACTTCTCTGGCCCCTCCTGTAGGTTGCTTCAAGGATGACCGCATCGTCTTCTGGACCTGGATGTTCTCTACCTACTTCATGGAGAAACTGGCGCCTCGGCAGGACGACATGCTCTTCTACGTGCGCAGGAAGCGAGCCTACACAGGCAGGGAGAGCACTGTGGATGGGAGGAAGGTAGGTCGCCTCACCCCCTGCCCTGATCCCCACCCCTCCCCCACAGTCCCGTACCATGCCTGTGCCCTGAACCTCCTGCAGGGCCTCCTTCCCTCAGGCTGCAGGGGAATACCACAACTGAGCAGCCAGCATGTTTGTTTTTGCCATGACCCCAAAAGGCATTGTAGCTTTGAGGAAACTGAGGCTCCGGGTTCTGCTGATGTGGCCAGCCTCTTACAGTGAGTGAGTGAATGGAAGGTCAAGGCTTTGAGCCCCAAGTCCAGGGCTCTCCCCAGAGTGAGCAGAGCAGTGGCTGGATGGTAGTATTGGTGATGATATTGCCCTTCTCTGGCGATTACTATAACCGAGGGGAATCACTCAGGGCTCTGCTTGATCTTCTGAACTCCAGCATCTGAGCAGCTAGACAGACCAGGAAACAGGACTGAGAGGTGAAGCGAGTCACCTAGGACTCTTCATGTGGCCCTGTGTGGAGCTCTTGAGACAGATTTTTGCATGCATTCTTCTCTTTACAGACTTTATAGTGGTTTATAGAATGTTTAAGCGGCTCACATGTTAAACATGGGGATACTTACTTTGTCTACCTTCAAGGACAAAGAGTGGTCAGCTGTGAAACCTGTCCAGGACTTACAGCTTGTCTATTTCTGTGCGCCCCGATAACCCTGAGACTCAGGTTTCTTAGTTATGGCTCACACACGTGAGTCCTGGGAGCCCTATCCTGCCCTACAGCTGCAGAATCCACAGAACATATTGTTGTGAGTGGACACACTTGGGTGCTTGCTGCAAAGAAGGCCTTTGCCACTTTCTTTGCCAGGCTGGCATGGGAGGGGCCATAGGGAGCCCATGGACCACTGGCCGGAGAGAAGAGCCAGAGGAGTGTAGGATCTGGAGAACTGGGTGATGCTGCAGACTGTACTAGGTTCCCAGGAACAGGAGATGCTCTGTGGAAGAGCTAAAGCTGAGACCTGATTGGTGGATCCATCTGGCAGCTCTTGTTAGTGGCACCGAGAGACAGGAACCTTCTCAAGAGGGAGGCTAGCCCAGGGCTCCTCAGTCCTGCCCCCTACACCCTTCCTGTCTGATATGCAGTTCTAGTCTAGCTTCTCTACTTGATCAATATTACGGCTGTGACCCAGACCCAGACATCTCTGGGACTTGGAACAGATGGTCTATAAGGGCTGAGCCCCCTGTTAGATACGTGGAGACTGGGATGTTTGGGGTTGATGTGACCCAAGGGAGGTACAGTTGTCAAGAAGGGATAAGTTCTAGGGAACCTCTGTGTGCTGGCAAAGCCGCACCAATACCCCTGGGTGTGGACACTACTTACACCCGATGTTATCTCAGGGTGAAGGCCCTTGGAGCTGCAGGACTGTGAACCTCATCTCTGGCTCCAGAGGCTCCATCCTGTCTGTATTAGAAGGACGGGCACATGTGAGGCACTGTCTTTAGGGTGGATCCTGCATGGCAGATCTGGGAGAGATCAGGATGTGAGCAACTGGCCTGTGCATACTGTGTGGCCAGCTGGAGAGGAAAGTGAGACACGAAGATGATAGCATTTGGGTGGAGAGAAATGCAGCAGGAACACTCCTTGGGGACCCTGGAGCTGTGTTGAGGCACCCGTGAACATTTAGTAGGTATTGAGGTCAGTGGAGCCAGCCTAAACCTAACGGGAGCATTGAGTAACAGCCACATGGAAATGGCTCTTTCCCCAGCATTGACACAGAAATGACTCAGGCTGGCCACTGTCGTTGGGAAGCCCTCACTGGGTGGACAGACAGCATCATATAGTGGGGACCACAAGAGAGGTGACATCTGTGTATAGGGTTGTAGGATAGCTGCACTGAAGACATACCCTGGAGCAGGCATAGGACTTGCATGGTGGGGGAGGGAAGCCTGGCGCGTTTGACCCAGGATGTGCCATAACTTGAGTGAGTGACAGTTTGTGACATAGTGCCAGCAGAGCATCGTGACCTCAGAGTGATATGTGCAGGGAGAAAGAAAAGTCACTAAGTGTCAATGGAGTGAGACCAGAATAACCAGTCTTCCTGCTCAGATGGCTTTGCACAGCTGTTGGGAAGTGGGGACCCCTCTCCTCATCCCACATGCATCTTATTAATGCTTGGTTGGTCTCCTGCACTTCTGAATGGATTCCAGGGGGAACTGGATGGTGTCTGGAACAGGGCTTGGAGGGCCAGGCCTAGGATCAGGCAAGGCTCAAGTCTACCCATACTGGACCTATTTTCCAGTCTACAGTGTGGCCTGAAGGGGGCAGAATGGAGGTACAGCCAAGAACCCCAACCCACCAAGAGTCAAGATCCCAGGGCTGCTGAGAAGTGGACTCCAGCGTCTGCGTACTAGGAGTGTTGTGCAGTACAGCCGACTCCTACCCTTTCCTGTCCTGCTAGTATTGGTTGTCATGGCAACCAGCTAGGCTTCCTGCCTAGCAGAGGAGGGTGGGTGGGCAGAGCCAGAACTGCAGTGTGGGTGGGCATGAGGTGCTGGAGTTCCCATGCCCTGCTCCAGGATCATCGTGAGGATCCAGACCTGGTTTCACCAGTGTGCCCTGGATTCTCTGCACTGTCTCCTCATGCCACCCCTGGACAAAAGCACTCCTGTTCTCAGCAGTCCATTTTGTCTTTGGCAGTGTGGGCACTGGCATCTGTCTGTGTCCTCTTCTGTGCTGGTAGTCTCCTACTGACACCCACCCTCAGCAGTCCTAGGGTACAGATTGCACCAAGCCCACTTGGAAAACCAGAGCTCAGGAGCTGTGAGGGTCCTTTCCTTTCTGGTCCCACACCATCCAGTCTTATGTTTTCTTCTTTGGTAGCTTTCTTTTGTGTATGAGTCAGGATCTCACTACATAGCTCGGGCTGTCCTGGAACTCTAAGTAGACCAGGCTGGTCTCAAACTCAGAGATCTCCCTGCCTCTATCTCCTGAGTCCTAGGCTTAAAGGTATGTGCCACCACATTCAGCTGGTAGCTTTTCTTGATTGTGAGGTACATGCAAAGGTGTCCAGGTTGATGGCCTTTTGTCTGAGTATAGGGGTCACCAGCCTTCAGACCCAGAGACCCAGCCTAACCAGTGTGCTCAAGGGGCCTTGGCCTGCAGCATCATGTGGGTCATCCCTGTCTGAGCCACATGCAGAGCTGCAGTGTATCTTCTGACTGCTTCTCAGTCATTTATTTGGGACCGTGCCTGTTGACATAAGTGGCTGTGATTTGTCAGTCTGGTTGCTGTGTGCTGTTTCTGAGTGTACACGCCACCCACCTGCATTCCTGTGGGGGGGGGTGTCTGAGCAGTTTCCTGAGCATCTTGGTGATACATGGAGCCACCTCTGCCACTATCCCAGTGACCTACCTACCACAGGAGTGCAGTTATGCCAAAGGTATTCCCCACCCTGAGCCAGGAACAGATGGGCACCTGCCTGTGTGGGCTCTCCTGCAGGAGTAAACAAGATGAGTGTTAAGCACAGAGCAACCTATCAGAGAAGTGGAGTGTGACCAAGGCAGGCAGCGTGGTGGCTCCTGGCTGAGTTTGGGTGATTCCCATGGAAACGCAGAGAGTGGAGGGTACGAGCCCCACCCCCGTGGTATATCCTATTGTACAGAGGCACCTCAGGTGTGCGCATACACACAGGTTCACACAGGTTCCTGTTCCTGCAGGTGGCCCAGAGCTGCAGGAGGTGACTGCTGTCTCTTGGAGTTGAACCTGAAGGAGCCTCCTGGGCCTAGTTAGGACCCCGGGCTCAGGACCCTACAGGACAGGCTGCTTCTGATTTCTTAATGTCTGTCCTGCCTGGAGTAGGGTTAAATGGGACTCTGGTCTCTCTCTGATGAGTGTGTGGTTTATAGCTTGTTTATCATCATCCGTTTCAGAGAGATTAACAGTGCCTTCCTTGCTGATAAAAAGGTAATAATTTGTAAAACTTGTAGAACTTGGGAAATAGGGTCTTAGTTATCACAAGTTTAAGAGGAAAATGCTTTTTCTATTGTACAGATTAGACAAGTAGGGTTCCAAGGGAAAGAGATATGGTACTAGGGTCTTTGTTTGGTACCACCAGCCTGGTGCAGTAGTCAGGGAGCAGGAGGCCCCAGTGGCCCCTAGAGTCTCACTTGTGTCCCGTGCCACAGGCTGAGGCTGAGCCTGAGGTGGAGGTAGAAGTGTACCGGAGAGACTCTAAGAAGCTTCCAGGCCTGGGAGATCCTGACATCGACTGGGAAGAGAGCGTCTGCCTGAACCTCATCCTGCAGAAGGTATGGCGTGGGTGATGAGGGGTGCTCATGGGACTGAGAGATGGCAACCCCCTCCCCCCCCACTGAGGTCGTTTTCTTCCAGCTGGACTACATGGTGACCTGTGCTGTGTGCACGCGTGCCGACGGGGGTGATATCCACATCCACAGGAAGAAATCCCAGGTGAGCCCCTACCTCCTGCCAGCGGCCCAGACCCCCCAGCTACCTGTTGCCTGCTCTATAAAGACATCTTACTTTCCCACCCTAAGTGAGGGGTTGGCTCCAAGGGTTTTGGTCCTGGGCATGCACCCAGCTCCTCTCACGGCTCCTGTAGGGCAGATCCCTGGCTTTGGACTGATTGAGCATCGAGAGCCCCTGGCCTGTTTCTGTGGTTGCTCTAGGCCCCCATCCAGGCCAGCTTCTCAGCCCTTCTGTCTGCTTTCTTTTAGCAAGTGTTTGCCTCCCCCAGCAAGCACCCCATGGACAGCAAAGGAGAGGAGTCCAAGATGAGCTACCCCAATATCTTCTTCATGATTGACAGCTTTGAGGAGGTAAGTGCTCACCACAGGCCACTCTCCCCTTCCCCTCCTCTTGGGGGTGCCAGGCTGAGGACCTGCAAAGCCTCCAAGGAGGCATGGGTGACAGGAGCAGGGAAGTCTGGATGACAGCCAGTGGGGCTCCCCGCTTCAGGGGGGACACAGACAAGCATGTTCTTGCTCTAAGCCTAGGTTTACTCATCTGTACAGTGAGTGTCATGACCTCGGGACCTACTTAGGTGTTGGGGTTGATGACCTGAGGGCTAGTGAGTGGGAGTGTGCTCCCTGGCCAGAAGGAGTCATTTGCTGCTCTGGGAATGGCTGTTTCTACCCTGCCCAGGGTGTTAGAGAGGAGGGACCTTCAGCCTTATGGCCAAGCCTTTGTTTCAAGATTGGGAAAATGTGCACTGGACACATTAACTCACTGATGCCAAGAGGGGGTGGGGGCGGTGACATCCTCTTCCTGCTCCGATTCTCAGCCAATGTGTGTGGTTGTGTGTGTGTGGGGGGGGGTGTGCGTGCGTCTCTGTGTGTGTGTGGTGTGTGTATGTGTGTGTGTGGTGTATGTGATGTGTGTGTATGTATGTGATATGTGTGTGGTGTGTATGTGATTGATGTGTGTGGTGTGTGTTTATGTATGTGGTATGTATGTAGGTGTGGTGTGTGTGTGTTTGTGTGTGCGTGTGCGTGCGCGTTTGCGTACACACACGTTGGGGATGCTAGTGCTTGCCCAGAGACAGCCATTATTCTTGGAAGTCCCATGAAGGTGGACATGGTTTTCAGGGCCCCACAGGTATGGTATCTGGAAATCCCTGAGGCTCAGGAAGTGAGGTGGCCCCCATGGACTCACACTGCACATGTGTTTGCTGAGTCCCTTACCTTGAAGCTCACCTGGAGGTCAGATATGGGAATATCATCAGAAAGGCGGCAGGGTGTGGTCACTCTGCCATGGCCAGTTGCTGTTATCCCCGGAAGGCAGTCATAAATTAGTTTTGGACAGCTAAGCTCAGAGCAAGGTGGGCTTGATGGGCTGCGACGAAGTAGATCCCCAAGTGTCCCCATAGTCCTTGTAGTTTGAATGTCATTAGGAAGTCAGATGAGGGTCTAGCCAGTGGCTCAGTGTGGGGCAGGGTCTCTTCCTCCAGTCCCACATCCCTGCTGCTGCACAGCCCTGCCCCACCGTGAGGCTGTTACTACCTGTGGCAAGGGTGGAAGGTGGGTGGTGGACAGTGGGTGACTGTGGGCCGGGGCCTGACCTCTTCTCCGTGTCCCTGTCTGTACATGGTCCCCTTTCTCTTTGTCCTTTCTCCTCCCGATCTCTTCCTCCCATTTTTCCCCCAGCTCTCTGTCTTGAGACTTTTAACCCTATCTACCTCAGGTTGACCTCAACATCTCCATCCTTCTGCCTCAGCCTCTCTAGTACCAGGATTACAGGTTGCGCGACACTCCGTGATTAGTGCCCCTCCCCCTCGGCCAAGTCAGGGTGTGGTTTGGGTGGTGGCACTGACGGTTTTCCTTTGACATCTCCATCTTCATCCCTGCCCTCAGGTATTCAGTGACATGACAGTGGGAGAAGGAGAGATGGTCTGTGTTGAGCTGGTGGCCAGCGACAAAACCAACACGTTCCAGGGTGTCATCTTTCAGGGCTCTATCCGCTACGAGGCGCTCAAGAAGGTGTATGACAACCGAGTGAGTGTGGGGCCACCTAGGGGTGTGCGTCCTCCCCCAGGCCTACATTGATGAGCCCACCCCTGTCAGGGCACCTGCTGCTCCTGCAGCCACTCCTGGGGACCCACGGTCTCCCTAACACTCTTTCATCCCAGTCCACTCGTGTCCATCTGAAATGCAGGTGGGGACTCCTCTTTCCTCTTGTGTCCCTGTGAGCTGCCAGCCAGTGGCACATTGGCTCTCCTTCACCACCAGCCTCTTGCTGTCTGTGGCTTAGTACTAGAGACACTCCCCAAACTGATCTCTGATGAATCAGCTGCAGAAGGAATCTTGATGCTCTGGCCACTCTCCTCCAGCTGGTACTGTCCAGTCTGAGGTGGAGGAGCAACCTGCTGCTAAGGTCCTGGCCTGCAGTGTAGGTGTTGAGGGCAGTGGGACAGCCTTGGCCGGGGATCTGGAACACATGCCGAACTGGGCTGCTTGTTGGGCTCACTGGGTTCCCTGCGGCTTAGACTCAAGATGGCCTCAGGGATGGTGATACTGTGTCTTGTGAGAGAGGACCTGTGAAGTCAGTCCCACGGTTCTGACTGAGGCCATGTCCTACCTGCTACAGGTGAGTGTGGCTGCTCGCATGGCCCAGAAGATGTCATTTGGCTTCTACAAGTACAGCAACATGGAGTTTGTGCGCATGAAGGGGCCTCAGGGCAAGGGCCATGCAGAGATGGCAGTCAGCCGAGTGTCCACTGGTGACACATCCCCCTGTGGAACTGAAGATTCAAGCCCAGCTTCGCCCATGCATGAGCGGGTAAGGGCTGCACAGCTGGGGGAGAGGCCTCCTGTCCCTTGGGTTCACTTCCTTTGGCTCCCTCACCCCACAGACCCCAGGTGAGGGAGATCTCACTGGCTGACCTCTACTGCTGGTGTGGAGAGGGGGGTGCCTTGATTGAGGTCACCCAGCAGGTTCATACCCAACCATGGCTGATTCCCAGAGCTGCCGCTGCCTAAGACCGAGTCTTAGGGCCTGTGAGCAGAAGAAATTGTCTAGGAGCTGGGCCTGGTGCCTGCCTGCATGGACCTGCTGGGCAGCTGTGGCCACATAAGGCATTCTGCAGTGAGCCAGATAGGGACGAGGAAGAGCTGACTCCCATGTTGTCACACAAGGACAACAGCAAACACATGACTCACTTTAGGTCTGCTCGTTTTTTTAGGGCATTCTGTCTGTTAGTAGCATCCTAAGGGCAGGTGGAAGGATTCTGCCCCTGCTGCAGCTCTGAGGGCTCAGCATAGGACCTCAAGCTTTGCTTTCTCTGAGCTCTCTCATTGTCTAGTGGGGAGCTGGGGCCAGTAGCCATGTAGAGATGCCAGGCTCAAGCATGAGAAGGGCTCTGCCCATGGGGTCAGTGTTCAGATGCCACTCAGAGTGGTCTGTGAGTCAATCAGCCCATGTTCCAGAAACAGCTGCATTCTGGGCTCTGCTGCTCAGGTGTCCACCATGGATGAGTCTCTTTCTCTCTAAGCTTCTGTTTCTTGTTGAGAAGTGAAGTATGAGTCTGCTTCCCACAGCGTGGGGGCTCCAGACACACCGCTCACAACTTAATGTCTTGCATGGGGCTTGGCCCTGTGAGGTGTCCCAAGGGGCAGCCACAGTGGTTCCTTCTGCATCTGATGAGAAGCAACTCAAAGCGGACGTTGCCTGACTGGCTGTTGCTTGTGTTAGCTCCTGGGCGCCTCCTTTTCTTTCTTTTGGAGTCGTTTACAGTTAGTGTGTTTTATAAGCCAAACAAAACCAAGAAGTACTGGGGTTTTGTAAAGTGTTGGGCACTTCAGGAAGGGGCCCTCTTGCTTTTGGAATGGAGGTGGCTTGGATTCTGAGCTCCAGGTGACAGCCAGATTGTGCCCAGCTCTGTGTGGTCCTTGGACAATGAAGTGTGTGTGCAGACATAGCCCAGGCTGACACTACAGGGTGCTGTCTGCTCTGCGCCCATAGATGAGTCCCTAGACTCACTCATTCCTCATCTGCCAAGTGGGAATGGCTAAGAGCGATGAGATGGCCCTAACCATACCCTCATAGCAGGGAGGTTGTGGAGCTCTGGAGTTGCGAGGTCGCACAGGACCCGAGCCCACAGCCTATGTACGCACTGTTGCTTGTCTTCTTGTCCTCAGGGGTCACTTGTAACCAGTGTACAAGAAATGCAGACTGTGTGTATTGTGGTTTCTGGTATTTGTTTTTTATCTTTTGAAAACTTCCCTGACTTGAGGGAGGACCGTCTGGAGCCCAGCAGCCTCCGGGACTTTGGTGGATGTCGGAGCTATGACGGGGAGGCCGATGGGGCCCCGAAGTCTCGGTCCCAGCTCATCTTGCTGCTCCGATTCTTGTTTGCGTGGGGAGGAGGGAGGGGATGGGCCAAGTTCCCTATGCCTGGAACGCCCTTCCCCCCCTTCTTCACCTGGCGAACTCCTACTCGTCCTTCAAGACACAGCTCAAGCGGCAACCTCCTCCAGGAAGCCTACTCTGATTTCACAGGCTGTCTGTCCCTTCTTTCATTGTGCTTCCATGTGCTTCCCTTTCTCTGTCTCAGTGACCAGCATGACTTCTGTGATTGTCACTTGAGTGTGTTGCCCCCAGCAGACTGTAAGCTCCTTGAGGGCAAGGGACCTATGTCTTGTGCCTGTCTGTGCCCAGCTCACCCTCAAGTGAGTGTGGAGACCGTTGGTGGCTGGGACTGAATGTGCTTGGAAGGGAGGAGAGAGATGGGCAGAGAGCTGCCTAGCCTGGGCACTTGTGAAAGGGGCTGGGTGCAAGAGGGAGGGGCCCAAGGGTTGACCTGGGGTGTCGTCCCAGTGGCTTTAGGCAGGTCAAGGTTCCCGTTTGTGTGCCCTCTCTGCTTAGATGTCAGATAGGCATCATGGGCTGCTGTGCTGGGGCATGGCTGGTACAACATGGCTGTGCTTAAACCTTGCCAGCAGCCCGTCACCAGGCATTGAACAGCCCCTCTTTTGTGTTGAGATGTGGAAGAGGGGCCCCTCTGTCAGGTTTGTTGGCAGCCTGCTCCCTCCTTAGGCAGGACTGGTTGCTAGGTGTGTGGCTAGCCTCCAGCACCCAGCATCCCCTCAGCCAGGACTGCTGACCCTCAGGCCAGGGTCAGCAACTGTAAACAGCCCCCGCTTGGGCTGGCTTTGTAGGCGGGATCCAGGTGGCACTGGGGCCTCTTGGCAGAGTCTCTTCCTGCTACTTTTGTGACTTGGGCTCCTTGTTCCCAGGTGACCTCCTTTAGCACCCCGCCTACCCCAGAGCGAAACAACCGGCCTGCCTTCTTCTCCCCGTCCCTCAAGAGGAAGGTGCCACGGAACCGCATCGCAGAGATGAAGAAATCACACTCGGCCAACGACAGCGAGGAGTTCTTCCGAGAGGACAATGGTGGAGGTGCTGGCCTTCCCCTTTGTGCTCCTGGCCGCGTGGTCACTGGTCTTGACAGTCACTCTCTCACCCGGTAGCACTTAGAGAGCCATGCACACCCCCTGTAGAGTGCTGGCCCCAGGGCTGGGGCGAAGCCGTGTGTAGACGAGGCAGGAGCCTGTCTCCGAGAGCCCTGTTTTCAGGCTGTCCACCCGCCTCATGTCCAGGGGCTCTGTTCTTCCTCTTCTGCTTCTTGGGCCAGCTTTGCTCATTCTAGAACCTTCTGCCCTGGGTAAAGCTCAAAGCTTCTCTGTTTCCTCTGTCTCCTGGTCTCCCATGAGTCACCAGGCTCCCAGATCCTTCCCTGTGCCCCTCTCCCCGCTTCCACTCACTCACCTTCCTTCCCAGTGGTTGGCATCACTGCCAGTGTGTTGTGCAGCCGTGGGACAGGACTCCTCAGTCTTGGACTGGGGAAGCTGGCGTTGGTGGGCCAACTGGCCACTTTATCAGTCCTGAGGAAAGTGGAGTTTGGGGATCATGGGTGACCCCCAGAACTGAGCTGGGAATTTCTTGGGGGAATGTCCTGCATCTCTCACCATCCTCAGCGCAAGCTTGCACATGCCAGTTCCATGTGGTTCCGTGTGCGTGCTGAGTAGGTGGAGGAGGGAAAGCTTCCCTGGGGTGAACCCTGAGTGCTTTCCTGGCCAGGCCCAGGTAGAGGTGTGACAGGAGGCCCTGGTAGACAGGAGGCTGTGAGGGCCTGGAAGCTGGGCTCTGGGGGGTGTGGGCATTGGTGAGGAACATCTGTAAGCATGGCATCAGTCTAGAGGAGCTATGATGTCTGGTTGCCACCTCCTCCATGCTCCCTGGCCCACATGGGATACTGACCCTCTCCTCTCCTCTCCTCTCCAGCTGACCTGCACAATGCCACCAACCTCCGGTCTCGGTCCCTGTCCGGCACAGGACGGTCCCTGGTCGGGTCCTGGCTGAAGCTAAACAGAGCTGATGGAAACTTCCTTCTCTATGCACACTTGACCTATGTCATGCTGCCGTTGCACCGGATCTTAACAGGTACACAAGGGCATCGCCCTCCCTGCAGAGCCTCGCTGCCCAGGCTTCAGCACGATGTACTTCCCATAGCCAGTGCTCCCTCCACATGGATCTCTGTGGTCCTCACTGGCCTCTGAGTGCTCGCAGTTGGGTGTTGCCTCTGGAGTCTCTGTGGGGGTCTTGTTTGTTTTGACCTCTGCACCTGTGCCTCCCCATTGCTGGCATGGGAGGGTGGGGTGGTGATGGTGTCTGCAGCCTATCAGAAATGGTGGGTGTTAGCTGTGGCTCCCTCCCAAGAGTGTCCTCACCCCGCCTGCGTCCCTCCTGTCACCCTAGACATCCTGGAAGTACGGCAGAAACCCATCTTGATGACCTAGTGTGTGTGGAACCTGCATGGAGCCCCGGCCCTGCCTGGCCCTGGGAATGCTGCCAAGTGCCTATCTGTCACCGCCAACCGGGGTCTTCTGTGACAAGCCAGCACCGGAGCTACAGCCAGGCAGGGCCACTCGACTCCTGGGGCCAGGGCCGACTCCATGAACACCAGCCCAAACTGAAGTGCCTCGTCCTCCTCCCTCGATGGCTCTGCTCCCACCCTGTGCCCGAGCTCAGCCCCCCTCTGCCTATCTCTGAGAGCCTTCTGCTCCCAAAGAGGGCCAGAGACACCAAGAGATCATAGAGAAAATCAGGGGCTGCCAGCTTCCAGAATGTTCTTAGACCTCCCGACCTCGGCTCCCGTACCCCTGCTGGGGCTCTGTGCCAGGCCACTGTCCACGCATCCTACACAAAGCTAGTTGAAGATTTTGTAATGCAGTACTGACGAACTTCAGCTCAAAAGTCGGTCCCAACTTGCTCTCCCATAGTTCTTGTCACAGTGTGTCCCAGCTGGGGGTCAGGGGACATGAGCTGGGAATACCTCGCCCTATGCCCAGCTCCAGGATGGGTCTCAACCTCCAGCTGGGCAGACAGGCCCTGATCCCCCAGAATGGCCTTTGCTTCCATCCAAAGAACACCACCCCCACACACACCTCCAACCCCGAGACGGCCTGCGTTGATCTCGGCTCTCCGGAGGGACGCAGAATTCAGTTCTGAAGGAAAGTGGGAGGGTACTTCTGCTGAGGGGTATCTGATGGGGACTGGGGTGGAATCCTCCCGGGAAGGTTGTAGGCAGAACCACCCTGGGGCCAGAGTTTAGAGCGAGGCTGGTGCTGTTCCCTTTGCCCCGTGCTTTGGTCAGCATGCTGGTCTTGTCTTCAGCCTGGCTTCCTAGGCTGAGAGGAAACCAGGCTTCTCATGAGTCTGCATTGTCTTCGGTGGGTGCAAGTGGCCATATGGGTCATCAGCCCAAGCCTCACCCTGGCAGTGTGCTCTGAGGCCTCCTCTACCCGACTGGAATAAACTGGAAGCTGGGTCTCCTGTTGCTGCTGGGTTTAGTGCCCCAGGTTCAGAGAACTCAGCTGTGTATATAGAGCTCAGCCTCCCCTGGGTTGGAGAGCAGGCACAGGAGCATGGCTCCTGTCTGGCTCCATTCCTTGGTCTCTGGGAATGGGCACTACTTTGGGGCTTTCTCCAGATTTTGTATGTTGTTATTAAAAGTGAGCTATTGCAGTTCATTCTGCCTCAGTTTGCCCACCTGTAAAATGAGGCTGATACCACCTACCTCACTGAAGTCTCCAGGGTTCAAGTGCATGGCTGGGTCAGAGTTTGCTCACCTGTCATTCTGCATAGCTCAGTTGGGTCTTAGGAGTGGCTGTTAGGTGTCAAGGAAGCTTGCCTCTCCTGCCTGCTTGGAAATAACTCCTTCCAAAGGGACAATGAGTAGTGTACAAGCTTAGACACCCGTACTATACTAGAGACTGGGTCCCGATTCTAATCTAACCATCAAAGCAGATTCATATCCTGTCCCAGAATGCCAGAGTACCTGAGGCTTATGAGTGTGGTCTTCCGGTCTAGGGTAGCCATTTCTCCTGTAAGGCGTGTGAATACTGTCCCCACAGTTGTTTCTAGGGAGGTAACAGAACTTGCCACTTTTGGAACCTGGCCATTCTGTGGTCTGAACACTCTGGATTTCTATCTTAGGGGAAATACAACCAAGTATGTCTTCTGTGGAAGACTAAGACAGTCCAGGACTCATTACAATTCCTTGGCTTCTCTTCTGGGGGTTCCGTCTACCAGAGCTCAACCATACTCTCTTGGCTGGACTGAGTACAAGCACTTCCCGGTTATAGGAAGGTAGAGTGTGTGCCATGCAGCTTGTCTCTGCATGGCACACGGAGCATTCGGACACCTGCTTAGGTACCACCATTCCCTTTGTAGAGGAGCAAAGCATCCCAGAGACATTGTACAGTGGGGAGGCAAGCTTGGTCCAAGCCCCAGCCTATGGTTTGAACCACATGGCTGTCCCCGAGTATACAGCCAGACATTTATTTGGTCACAATTCCCCTTTCTCCAGAGGGCACTTTTAAGTTTCAGACGTATTTAGAGGCTCTTGAGAACTGCATTAGAATTCTGACATCGGAGGGCCAGACACAGTGGCACATGCGTACAATCCTAGCACTGGAGCTGAGGCAGGATAGAATTTCTGGACAGCCTAGGTTACTTAGCAAGACCTCGTCTAAAAGTGATAAATGACAGCAGAAACACCCAGAATCCTCCTGGGTTGACAGTTTGGCTTCTGCGGCCATCTTTAATCTTCTTGGGAACATGTCTGTCCTCACGCAACACGGTGACAAAGAGCAACTGGAATTCAAATGCAGTTGTGTTCTGAGGAAACCTACATGTCAGTCTTCAGGACACTAAGAAAAAAGTGCTGCTCTCTTTATGTCCCTTGGAGGAGGCATTCCTGTTTCTTCTAGTAGCGCCCATCTTGCCTCCTGGGATCTTGCTGGCATCCTGCCTGCCTGTAGTGAGGCAGCCCAGGCTCATCCCCCCCAATGGATAATAATAATATTGAAAACACAGGCAAAAAATAAATAAGCTAGGCATGGTGGCAGCCTGGTCTACAAAAAAAAAAAAAAAAAGCATTTTCATTAAGACATCCCAGCCCCTGTGTATTTAGTTGGTCTAGTCTAATGGGGGAAAAAAAAAATACACACACACACACACACATATATGTCAGAGACAGAGACAGTGTCACAAGTGATTTTAAATTTAAATTTCTGGATGTATTGAGTTTTAGGACCTGTCCACTTTTCACATTGGCCAACCTTTCCCACTTTAAAATCTGAGTATCTTAACATCACACACAGCTTCTCTGTTTAGGTTCCCTCACTTCTGTATCATTAAGTAGAACTGAGTAGGACTGTCCCTGTCCTAAAAACACAGGTGACACAGCCACCCTAAAAAGTATAACATTCACAGGGGACATGAATGTGCAGGCCATGGGCTCACTTGCTTCACAGAAGTCGCTGACCCTGGCACGGCAGGTACTGCTTCATGTGGCTGGGCCTGAAGAGAGGGGCTGGGGGCTGGAGACCACGTGTTAATATCTTGAGCTTGAACAGAGTAGTTTTGAGCAGAATCTGCATTGGCCCGTCCAGGGAGGTGGCCAGAGTGCCGCCCTGCCCCTCTAGGTGAGGAGTGGTGTAGCTAAAAGGCCGTCACTGAATAGATACTGGCACGAACCTCCAAACTGCTCTCTGAGCCCCTGGGACAAACAGCCACTGGCCACTGTTAGAACATCACACAAGCTAAGTGGTTTGACAGCTTGTGGCTGGGGTGGAGATCTGAGTTCTGAAACAGGTAAAGCCCCACAAGTGGAGGAAGCCATGGAGTTCGGACAGTATGTTTATCTATTTCCAAGGTGATTTCAGGCCATGAGCTGTCCATAGAGTTTTTTGCCTATTGTTTTTGAGATCCGACCTTCTGTAGCCCAAGCTGGCTTCAAACTTACTGTACAGCAGAGGGTGATCTTGAACTAATGAACCTCTCTCCACCTCCATGTGCTGGTGTTACCAGGGTTCCGCCACCCTGCCAGCTTTATGCTGTGCTAGGGGTAAAACCCAGGGCTTTGTGCCACTGGGCAAGCATTCTTATCAGCTGGGCTGCACCCCTCCGCTCGCTCTTACCTTCTTTTGACCTCAGCTCCTTCCTTTGTAGATCAGGAAACTTAGATGCGGAGAGCAGCCTTCTTTCATCCAGACTTACTGTGTGAGAGATTTACACCTACAAAAATGTTTTGCTACTTCAGAACTTGTGATTTCCACAAAGAAACACTGAACTGAAGACACGAGGTAGCACACATAGAATGTGCTAGTGCACAAATTATGGGTGGCTTTCCCATGAACACCCACGTCCAACAGAAAGCCTCTCAAGGCAGGCTTTGTGGTGGCTGTTGACTTTCATGCTTCTTTGAGACACTGCTTTACATTTTAGAGACATTTAAAATGAGTTTTCTTTGAAGTGCCCCGATCTTCACCTGTTTCTTTTAATACATGTTTCACGTTAGTACAAGCAAACAGCAAAGCGAGGGAATGACCTTGACTTTGCTAACATTATGAAATGGTATCCACTGGGCTGATAGAAGCCATCCCACACACTGGCTGGTCTGTGAAGACCCTGTGAGGGGGATAGTGACTACCCTAACCACATTCCAAAGCTGATCACATGATGCATTTGGGGCTCAGTTCTGTGCTCCCATGAAAATACACCCTGGCAGTATTTGGCACCCTGAAAACTCTCAAAGTTTTTCTAAGAGAACCCCCTAAAAGCCACCACAGTAGCAGGAAGATGGTTGGAATAGAAGTTGGGACTCTAAATGGGAGTTTAGAAAGATCTCGGCAGGCATCTGACCTTCCTTGTTTCCAAGCATCTCTGCAATGGGGGTGGCTGAGCAGGCAGGGGTGGGGCTGGGGGGGGGGAGAATCTGGCTGGCTTTCTAGGGCCTGTAACCATCACAGGTCAGAAACATAGCCACCTTTTGTGCATATGGGTTTCTAAAACATGCCAAATGACTTGTGTCATAAAGAATAGGGCCGACTCTATTGTACACACTAGAGTTAGACTCCCTTTCTCTGTGTCTGCTGCAGGTCTGAGAGGACACAGTAAGGAACCAACTGGACACTACCCTAGAAACCAGACCAGGAGGGTTTTTTTTTCTTTTTTCTTCTTTTTTCAAGACAGGCAGGAGGGTTTTTCTGAACTGGCACCTCCAACTACAAGGAGGTGGAAAGGAGGCAGTGGCTTGGCAGGTAAACCATGCCCCCTTGCTATCCACATCAATCAATCACTGGGTTGCCCTTTCAAGTGGCCTGGAAGCTGGCTGCAGTGCTGGCCTTCTGTTTCCCAGCTGCTTTGGGAAGGCAGTTCTGCTCTCAGGTCTTTTCTTTAAGAAGCTGCGGTCAGCCTGGAAGAAAATGTTCCCTGGAAAGGAAAACCTTCTAGAACGTATGAAGAGAGCAATGTAAAATAATGCAGTCTCTGTAGCTCATTGTGTATACCCACGTCAACTGGAGACATCGGACTTTGTGCTTAAGGGACAGAAGGCTGGGAAATGTGAGGAAGGAAAAGCTTGCTCTGGGGATGGGATAAAGGAAAGGTTCCTGTTCTTAACAGTGTCACTCACTCGCCTCCTACAGCCTCATGTAAGCTAATGGGCCATCAAAACTTTTCTCTCCTCTATGTGGATGGCTCTTTCATTTTGGAATCTGACTTTAATAAAGCAATTAGGTTGTTCAGTTTGAAATAACCATTGTTTCTGGTGAACTTTGATTATATTTTGAATAAACAATTTTACTCAAAAGACTTAAGCCAATTCTAGAAACCAATGAAGTCCAGTGATTCAGTGGGGGTGATGGAAAGGGTCATATGGCCCTGGTCCCCCAGCAAGCCATGTCAGGGCCTGGGATCTTCAAAGGGAAGGTAAACCCTTCAGATTCAGTGTCAATGAAGTTCAACAAGGTCATGTACAGACAGAGGTTGGCATAGTTCCGGGGAATGCTGGTGGCCACTTCGATTTCCTCCTAGGATGTGCTAAAGGGCATTTACTCCATGGCTATATCTGGGAGTTACAGGGAGGGAGCCTGCCAGCCAGTGGTGGTTGGTCACAGCTGTGTGACAGGTCATCTGTTCACATACAATGGCTAGTAGTAGTGTGACTATACAAAAACCACTCTATCAAAGACTGGGCCTTGACCTGAGGTTTTAAGTTTTAGTTCAGTGGGCTTAGGGTGGGGGCCCCAAAAGCTGTCAGTTCTAGTTTGTATGAATCTGGTACTGGGAGCCCCAGGGTTACACTGGGAGTCCACACCAGATCAGTCTGTCTCCTTACTGGCTCAGGGACAATCTTGCTATTCAGCAAATACCTATAACTTATGAATCTCACAGTTTAGAACCCCGGGGACAGCATTTTGTTTTGTTTTTTTTAACCAGGAAAACACTTTGTAACTCAGATAATGCAGTGTTTCTTAGGAAACTTCAGAATCTGAACATAGCTCCAATACATCACCAAATGGACTAGAATTTAATATAAATAACTTACTTCCGTAGGAGAAAGCTAACCTCTCTCAGCTGTAATTTGTCTGAGGTTGGAGGACTGACTGCCCAGAACAAGGCTCTGCACACAACTCATCCAATGTAGGCAGCCCTGGGCCAGGTTTCAAACAGCTCACCCCACATCCCAGTCGGCTGGTCAGCCCCACTTTAGATAAATCTCTGCACACTACCGTGTGCCTCTTTTCCCCTTGATCTGCCAAGAATACCACAGGAACAGAACAGTATCCAACACTGGTTTTGAAACTGCATTTATTCACATTTCACGGATCGTTACACTTCCTTAGGGCTCACTCAAAAGCTAACACACACAGACAACATACTGCCTGACAATTCAAGTCTTTTAGCTTTAGAGAACAAGTTCCTGTTCAAAGTAGGAAGCAGATTATTCCTTGTGGTTGCTAAGAAGTCTGACGCCCGGTTACAAATCTGTTAAAGGACAGTCCTCAGTCTTGTGATTGCTTCTGGAGAGCTAGCACTTGGTGGCCGTGTAGAGAGAGCATGGGGCTAGAAAGATGCCCTGAAGAATTCCCCACCTCACCCACAAGTGACGGAACAGGTCATTTCCTTAGGCTCCCACTCAGTGGTCCAAGTGGGTACTCTGCAGCCTCAAGGGGCTGCTTCTCATCTTCAGAAATAGTAACATAATGAACAAACTGGCAAGTACACTTCTTAACGTTCAAAAGGTAGGGAAAAGGGCTTTCCCTGACAGCAAGGTGGAACTTCCCCTCTTTGCCATAGGAGGTATTTTTTTTTCCCCCCTTGGCACACACCATGTAAAAAATAGGATTCCGAACTGAAATGGTAAAACAGATAATCAGCCCGCCAACAGTCAGACCTGTCACTCACAGCTACAGCCAGTATAGGGTAGCCTGGGAATGTGCGAAAGTGTGAGATACAGGGTGGGAAGGCGTAGGCTTAGCATCTGCTAAATGCACCCTGACCACAGAGAACACACACTTCCTTCAAGCAAATATAAGACACAACTTTAGATTTTCCAACTGGAGATAAACACCTCAGTTTACATCAAACACACAACAGGCAATTTGTAACAGGTTAAAACATAAATGAAGTTTAAGCCATGGGTTGGAACCAGCTACAATCACACTGGAGGAAGAACAGAGAGCCCTCCAGGGGCTTCCCTGTGACACGCAGACTTCATCATAGTGACTCCTATACTTCAGGTCAGATGCACTGAGCTAGCTCCTAAAGCGTAAAGACAAGACACACTGAGTTACAGTCACAGCACACACCCCCCCTGAAGTTCTCGGTTCTAAAAGTGATCGTCTTTAGCAGCAAACTGTGCTGGGAATGTTAGAAAAAAGAAAGCCACACTAATTTACAGTTAAAATTGGCTGGGGAGCTTTAGAAGGCAATCCAGTCACGACCTTTTTTGCTTTTATTCTTTTGGTAAATATTCAAGGCATAGGCAGATGCTCACAGAGCACTGCCACCACGAAGAGACAAGTTCCTGAAAGTGCTCGTGAGTCTGACAGTTGTCAGCCCCACAGGCATGTGGCTACACAGTACTGTTCTGAAATGCATACTCCTCATTTCATCTTTGGAAAGCTGGGCAAACCCAATGTGAACAGGCCAGGGCCAGTGACAACAGAAGCAACAACTTGTTTGCTGGGAACCAATTCTCCATGCTAAAAGGCAAATAAATGCACGGTACCTCCTCAGTCCACAACCCAAGCAGCACAAACACGTGTCTGCAGATACATGCCAGAATGCTCAGCACAGGGCCCTGTCGCCCCACCTCACGAACAGTTAGGCAGCTCAGGAGGCACAGGCAGGTGGATCTGAGTTCAAGGCTAGCCAGGGTTACATAGTGAGACTAAGACCCACGTGAAAATAAAAGTTAACCAGGCTTCAACCTGCCCTGGCACTGCAGTTTTAAGAAAGCGACTGTGCTATCCAGTTTTTGACTGTTTGCCCAGGTCAGAACACGTGTGCTCACGTCTGAGCACACAAACGTGCACCCCTGGGTACTGACCCTGAGCCTTCAGGCAAGATCTGGTCCTAGTGTCAAACGGTTTTTATGAGAAATGAAAGTGGAACTTTAGACAGTCAAACTTTTTATTTTATGGGGGGGTGGGTGGGTGGGGTGACTGTCTTACTATGTAGCTCAGGCTGTTGTGAACTCACATGACCTTCCTGCCTCAGCTTTTTCAGCACTGGGATTAGGCATGAACCAGCTCCTCATCAAATCTTACATTTAACTGATGTCTGGTCTTCAGAGAATGTTAGTATTAGTAACGTCACCGCTCTGAAGTGGCATGAACAGCGTGTAGAACCATGGCTCTCTTCCAAATGGACATACTCAATAATATCTCATCCTTAAAAAAGTAAAACTAAAATGGGTTTTCAGACGCCAAATAACATGCTGCTGTCTGAAGCTACAGGCCAAATGAGCGGTCTTTCACTCCCACACTCTTGCGTCTCATAAGCGCATGACTCCTGAGAGGACTCCATTCAGACCGTGCCCACCAGGGCTCGCTCACCACGGCACAAATGGCCATGAGCACACAACCCTTTTCAGCACGATTTCACTTTTTTCTTTTAAAATAAAGGCTTGTTTGTGGTATAGAAATGATATAAAAACACTACCAAATTTGTGCTTTTAATAAAATCCATTATTCCTGACAGTCCCTGTCCACGTTAACTAGGGGAGGTAAGCAAGTAAGAGCACCTCATGAATAAACTACAAAACCTAGTCTGTACACCGCAAGCTCTCCCACGAGCCACTAACTCACGTCCTTTCCCATGGAAAGGCAGTTCCTGGTTCAGTCAAGCAGCTCCAGGTCAAAGGCCAGTACCTGCCAAAAACAGGCTAATGACAAACTGAGATTCCCAGTACCCACAGTTCAGCTCATAAGGAAACAGGGCAAGTGCGGTCACAGTGTGGCGGAGTGCTATTTGGCAGAAGTGCTAGTCACAGATCAGACAAGCCCACAGGAAGGGAGCAGGCGGGTGTCTTCTGGAACACTGTGGACACTGCTATTGGGTCTCCCGGGACAGGCAGAGAGTGGTACCCATGGCTGCCCGAGGGAGCCTTTGGAGAGCTAACTGGTACCCTGATTATAGTCCATTAAGAATCACTTAGGTTAGTTTACTCAATGAATCAACATTAAAAAACTCTTCCCAGACTTTTCACTCCAATATATTTTGCTGAGTTCTCAGGAAGGGAGAAGAGCTTGGACACACTGAAAGGATTTATTGGCCTTAATCTTCCTCACAAAAGTTTCAAGTTACCTAGAAGTTCTCAGAATGTCACAGTAGAAGAGTAAGAATGTGACTAAGTTTAGGGGCAGAGGGGAAGCAGCAACATGGCAACATGCCTTGGTCAGCCTCAGTGCTCAGGCATCCTTTTTCTGCAGTAAAATCTTGTGCAATTCATCGGCATCCTCGCTTGTCTTCACCCGAATCAGCATGGTGACCGGGAGAGTGGGCTGCTTCTCATCAAGTGGGGGGTTGGGGACACAGACGATAAGCACATTGTTTTTCCCTGTTCGGGTGCACGGCATATTGGGTGGAATCAGAACATTCAGCAGTATGTTGCCTTTGAGTAAACAAAGGAAAATATTCATCAAAACACATAAAAATAAATATATAAAATATATATCAAAACTGTAAGATTCTATAAGAGGTTAAGATTCAATCCTGAAGCAGCCTACACCCTCCAAAATCTGAAGCAGGAGCCTTGTCCAGCTTCAGGTACTTACAACCTTGTAATTGCATGCAAAGGGGACTCACTGGTACCTCTTGGATCCAAATCTTCACCATTTCATGGGACTTAAGGATGAAGGGTTGGCAGTGCTCACTGGGCTAGTGTGACGTTACAGTGATACTGTCGAGTCACAGGAAAGAGAAGCCCAGGAGTACTGTTGCCTGGCAGAGCCTCACACTACTGACCTCGCATTATAGGCTCACTGTAGTCAGAGCTACTCTTTTACTGGACTGTTATAAGGGGCCAACAGCCAGAGTGGAGTGAAGGGGACAGCAATGCGGTATTCTCGTTCTATGAAAAAAAAGGCATTCCCTAAGGCTGGGGAGATAGCCTCATTGCTAAGCATGCAAGCACAAGGACCTGACTTCAGATCCTCAGAACCCATGTAAGAAGCTGGGGAGAGCAGCCCAGTCCTGTGATCCCAGCCCAGAGAGGAGGGGAAGGGTGGGAAAGGGGCCTGTAGCACAAACAGGTGGATCCCTCAAACTCACTGGCCAGCCTGCCAAGCTGATCAATGAGCTTCAGGTTACTGAGACCCTCTTCCAAATATAAAGGTGGAGAGCGGGACATTCTTGGCCTCCACATACCAGCCCTCCCCTCCACATACCAGCCCTCCCCTCCACAAAGATCCCTTTAAACTGAAACCTGCATACTTCTACTCTGCTCAGTAAGCCATCCATACACACACCACCCCTCACCACACTCCAACATAGGAAACAAAACCTCGTGAGACTTCTCACCAAGCTTTTAACAATACACCTACACCATGTTCCCAATATTCGAAACCACGGCCATATTAGTAACCAGAAGATGAATTTGGCCTCATGATCTCTTATAAAACAAACCCCTATTATTGAGCTTCAAAATACAAAGAACTGCAGTGTCAAGATAAGGCTCTCTATACAGGGCACCGTGATGGCTCTGCACCCACCTAGGTTGGTGTCTGCCCGCACCAAGAGCTGGGTCTTCTGAGTTGCTGTGGGTTTTAAATGCAGGGTCCCCACACCCTTCTCTTTAAATTCATTGTCTTTCTTGTAAAATAGTTTACATCTGTGGGGAAACAACAGACACGATTAGGCATTCAACAAGTCAGCTTGCTAACAACCACAACTGCAGTGGTTAAAGAGAAGATAAGTCTTCTTTACTGGATTGATGGCATCTGGGTAAAACCAAACAAAACAGTAAGATAATCTAGTTAGATATTCTAGAATTTACCTTCCCACCTCCCATCTTTCTTTGTAGTGCTGGGCAATGCTCGGCAGGCACTTTGCTAGTGAGCGACAATCACAGTCCCCACAAACCCTCCGTACAAACCCTCTGTACTACCTGTGACCATCTTTCCTCAGTCAGTCAACATCTCAGCAGACCCACTTCCCACTGCCTGCTCTCACGTGCCCTGTGCTGAGTGGCACAGCAAACTGGCTCTCCACGATGGGCATGGAAGCAGAAGACCGCCGTGAATCTCTCCCACCCTGCTGTCCCCTTCTACCTTTTATTTTCTCAAATTCCCTTCAGGCCTTCAATTTTGATCCCCTAAGACCCAGAGATAAATCTGGACTAGGGTGTGACTATGGATAAGTAGCCCGCTGTTTCCCAAGCCCGTTACATGTAGACCCTTAGGTTATTAGGACAACACTGCTATCACTTGGGAAGTGGAGGCAGGTGGGTCTGTGAGTTCAAGGCCAGCCTGAACTACAGAGTTGAATTCCAGGACAACTAGGGCTACACAGAGAAACCCTGTCTGGAAAACCAAAACCAACCAGCCAGCCAACCAGCCAAGTAGGCCAACGACTCCTGCTGCTGCAGTTGTTATTCAGCTTGGCTGAGCAAGGCCTGCAGGACAACACAACCCACTCACTTTTTGGAGTAGAAAGCATCCTCTTCCTTCACTTCAGTCACTACCACCTTGGGGGGCTCGTCATTCTCTTCTTCTTCACCATCTGGCATAGAAACAACTCAGAGTCAGAAGACACTTGATCCCAATCATCCTGAGCATCAGCCTGGAATACTCCATGTAAGCTAGTAAATACGACTCTGAGCACTTTACTGTTTTAGGGGAAGAGTGCCAGCTGGATTTATTTTGTAAAATTTTAAGTTGATTTAGTGTGCATGTATGTGTGCACACAGTGAGTACCGTGTGGAGGTCGGAGGGAACTTGTGGGATTTGGTTCTCTCCTTCTACCCGGTGGGTAGCTCAGGTTGTTAGACCCGGAGGCGGGCATCTTTCCTTGCTGAGCCAGGGTCGGGCATCTTTCCTTGCTGAGCCA
>JADRCH010000028.1:1919156-1936431 GCA_019843965.1 Rhynchomys soricoides | reverse complement strand
ATCTTTCCTTGCTGAGCCAGGGTCGGGCATCTTTCCTTGCTGAGCCATCTCGCCACACTTAATAATGGCAACATTTCTTCTCTATTCTAAAATAACTACTAACTTGTCCAAAAGCCCAAGAATGAAAGGCACCCTTGTTTATGACATTCACCAAAACATACTAAGCACAAAATTATACATACTCAGGTTGCCCAGTGGAAAAGGGCACCCCATACCATCCTTGCCAATGTTCTTGTGTCCAGAGCACATTGTGCCCAAAGATAACCAGCATCAAAATGACCAAAAGAGCAAAAATAATTTTTTTAAAGGTCAAACTGGTCAGAAAAATTGTTCCAAAGAGTTGTCTAAACTGTCTGAGGGCTCAAGGATCTGGTACTACAGGACCTGCCTCCCTGAGAGCGGCAGGAAGGACACAATCGTTCAGGAGAGCCTCAGCCAGTGAGGAGCAGAGACAAGGCTGACATACAAACAGGAAGGATCCTCTCAAAGAGAGAAGGCTAGACTTGGATCAAAGACCCAAACTAAGAGCTGGGTGTGGTGGTTTAATCCCAGCACTTGGGAGGCAGAGGTAGGCAGATGTCTAGGACAGCAACGTCTATAGATCGATTACCAGGTCAACCAGAGCCACACAGAGAAACCCTGTCTCAAAAAAACCAAAACAACAGCAACAAAAAGACTGGACTAAGTAAGGTCCAGCATGAGGTACTAGGACCTCCTGGCAGGATTACTTAATTGAGTCCCCCCAGGACTGGAGAAGGAGATCCAGGAAGGCCATGGACTTGCTGACTGAACAAGGTCCAAGTCTTTCTGATGTTAAGGTGTGGTGACTAACCACAAGATGGCAGGCAACAGGGTCTGACAGTGACAGTGCAGGCTGCAGGAGCAGGGCATGGTATAAGCTGCCTTAGTTCAGGATGACTCTCCTCTTATTTAGAGGCAGAGGAAAAATTAAAGGGCCCCTTATTGGACCCTGGCGGTTGAAGAGTTCAGACAGAAGAGCAATGGAGCTTGGAGTTCAAGGGCAGCCTGGTCTACATAGCAAGTTCTAGGACAGCCAGAGCTACAGAGAAAAGTAAAACCAAAACAACCTGTCCTTCAAAGTAGAAATCTAATCCCTCAGCACCACTAGTCACAGTGCAAGTATGCTATTGCCCAGGCATGGCTAGGGGCCACTACTTTGGACAGGTCATGTACTAAGCACACCCATCATTTTAGAAAACTGTACTGGAGGGAACTGATCCTGAAGTGTTATACAGAATACATATGAGCACTGTGGGTACCAATACCTCAAAAGAAACTCTGCCACACTGACAGGTCCAAAGAAGCTGAGTGTAACCCACAACAGCAGGGCCTTCCTCTGGGGACGAGAGAGCATCCTTTGCATCAGGTCTAGTCCCAACATTAATGCTAAAGCAGCTCATTTACAGCCAAATTCCGAAATACAACCAAATTCAATGGACATTTATGTTGAACTTTTTCAGTAAAGTTCTGTTTTCAGAAAGACTTTAATTTGCTTCCTCTATATGCAGCAGCACGTGCCCAGTGCTTTACAGTTTCTGTGCTAAGCTTCAGCCTCTCTCTGCCCCAGCTGTTGTTAACATACCTTCACTGTGCATCTAGAGATCCATCTCTCGCAGACCGAGGCTGTGTTGCTGGTGCACACCATGCCATTCCTCTCCCACAGAACCTCACCTCCACCCGTGATCTTTAACACCTATAAAATGGGTCTTGCTCTATTTTAAGGATAAGAACTAAGCCACTGTGTCACACTCAGGAAATGGAGCATCTGTACCATTCTCTTTAACCCCATGAGATGTGCAATAGTGGCTTTGTATTTACCTCTGCATTCACTGCTGCTGCCTCCTGCTTGACTCTCTGATGCTTTAGCAGAAAACGGTGAAGAGGCTGCTTTACTCTGGGCAGCATCTTTACCAAATAAACTAGAGTTTCCAGGAGAGAATGAAAACCCAGTTAGGGAGCCGGAGCTTAAGGAGCCCAACACTGAGCTCTCAATTTTCTTGCCAAAATTAAATGAGGCACTTGTTGCTCCTTGTGCTGCATCCGATTTCTTTTCTGTTGTACACTCCACCTTTTCAGATGTGTCCTCCACTTTGTTGCCATGAAATGAAAATGGTGAGTCTTGCTGTAGTTTTGTTGAACCAAAAAGGGAAGGAGGATCCATTCCAACCGTCACCCTGTCTGGCTGGCTCTCAGAACTGCTGCTACCTCCATTCTCAAGCTGCTTCTCGATGGTCGCCAAGTATCTCTCATAGTCTTTAAAGATGGGTGTCAGGTCACAAAGTGGGTTTGTGTTCACATGCTTCACTATCCAATCCCGGACAGAGCAGTTCAAGCCAGCCAACTGCTTGTGATAGGTATTCCCAGTGCAGGAAGTACTGGAAGCAGGGCCGGAGGAGGGAGGCTGACTGCTGCTATTGCATTTGGGACTCGACATCTTTTTATCCATCAAGGTAGTAGGGCCATTCACAGCAAAAGAACCTGGAAGAAATTAATGTCCACGCACTTTAAAAGCTGGTTTGACTAAATCGTCTAAGGGTTGATTTGTTTTTGTTTTTAATGTGTCACAACAGGGTCCTGCTACACAGTCCCAGCTGAGCTGGAACCTGCCATTCTACTTCAGCTCCCTAAGCTGCAACAGGTGTGTGCCACCAGGCTCAGCTACAACTAGGTTTTTGGACTACTACCATCATGCTCTGCTTTTCCTGTTCTCAAGCTTGTGTTCATAAACTAATGATGAAGAACTGGATATCTAGCAAATGGTTACTAAGGCATGTAATACACACTCTGCTTAGTAAGGACTAAACAGGTCAGTGGATGGTGCATGAAGCTATCTGACAAGTGAAGCCAGAATCATGAGGATCAGGAGTTCAAAGTCATCCTCCCTCTTCACAGCTAGAGGCCAGCTTGAGCTCCTGCAGCTATGCTACGTGAGAGCTATCTCAAACCAACAACTACCACACAACATACACTTTGAGAAATAGTAAAACACAATCTAGCCAATCAGGATCATTTCTAGGATTCAGCCCATAATCCCGTTCTCTATGTGAATCCCAAAAGGTCCTAATTCATCCAGAACAGGGAAGCTGTGATCAAAGACAGCATCACACCAGTTTCCAATGGCCACTGTGGTGGGAGGTGCACTGAAGGCCCTTAGTGTGCATGAACCAGGAAGGCAAACTCTGAGTCTACAAAGTGCTTCCTTGCTGAGAGTCAACTCTGGGTCTGGAGGTTATGAACTTGACACTGAAGTCACACGGCAGTCATGGCAGGGCTGACAGTACAGCTGCTGTGCCGGGTGCAGAGGTGTGCTCTGCTGACACTCTCGCTCCATGCATCACCCCAAGTCCGGTCCTTTCATGGGTACATCCAAGGACACAGCACTAGGAAAACCTCACCAACTGGGTCTGGTAGCACACACCTACAATCCCAGTGTTCAGAAGGCGGGAAGAGGAGGACTGAGTTCAAGGTCAGCCTGGGCTACATTGCAAGACCCCGTCAAAGAAAAAAATATAATAGTCGGGTAGCAAAGTTTTCTTTCAGCATCGAATTCAGAGAGGGCTGGAGAGGGAGGGCTACTCACCAAAGGTTGCCTTGGGCTCCGCTGCTGTCTTTGCACTGGAGAAGGGCGTGGCATTGTCTGTGCTGTTTCCATTTGTCAGTCCTTCCAGAGGCTTCCCTCCAGAGCCACCACCAAATCCAGAAAACCCTCCTCCTCCAGAAGGCACAACCAAACCTTTGAAACCTTTAAAGGCTCCTCCGCTATCAGACTGAAAACAAAGAAAGCAGCACACTTTAGGCAAGCAGACCACTTGTCCTCAAATAAACAAGTAAGGGGTAGCCGACCTCAGAGCCAGCAGTGCTCAGGCACGGCTGCCATTGGATAGAGGAGAAGCTACTAGCACAGCTCAGGCAGGAGAGGAAAAGATGGTGCCTCTAAGGGCAGCTATGTCACAGTTGCCTACCTAAAACAGCCAGGAAAGATGGTACCAAAACAAATATAGCAAATTCACGCACCTACAGATTCATGCACCTACAGATTCAGGTATCTGATAACTTTAGAATAATGAAACTATTCCCAATATAACTAAAGCTTGTGCACCTTCCCAAAGAACATTTGTCCCAAGAAGCTACAGAAACATGAAATTAGATTAATTAAAAGTATTTAGCTGAGCATGGTGGCCGTCACCCTCCCCAGCACTTGGAAGGCAGGCGGATCGTGAATTCTAGGACAGAGAAATCCTGTCTCAAGACAAAAGAAAGTACAGTTTACCTAAGTTCTTAAGAACTTTGGGGTTTTCAAGCTGTTCTTAGCCCACAGAAACCCAAGGAGACCACCCTGTATACTGCGGCCATTCTATCAGTTAGCAGTCCAGTGCAGTATGGATTCTTTTCCTTGCTGCTTCCTTATCCCCGTCTCTAGCAAGCTCTCCCCGTGGCAGTCTATGCAGTCGTCAGGGATGCTGTGAAACTCCTGTTCCTTATGAGAGCCTAGAGTACCGTGGAGAAGGGTCCCTGCTGACTGATCACCTTTAACTTTTCTGAGGGAGATGCTCAGTGGTAAGAGTACTTGCTGTGCAAGGCATGAGGCCCTGCATCAGAACCCCAGGTTCAAAAAGACCCTGTCTGAAGGGAATAAGGGCACAGAACAGGACATCACCTGCTATCCTCGGGTCTCCATGCAGTGCAAGAGCACACGAGCGTGCATGTGCGCACCCCCTAAAAGTTTAACTTGTCATCTTCTGAGGGAGTAGTTAGGCTGATAACGCTTCGCCACTTTGCAATCTGTTCCTACGTAAACAGCTAGACAGGAAAACCCAACCATGTCTACTTAGTGTTAATGTTTACATTCTTCTCAGTTTCCTATTATATTAAAGATGTTAGTGCTAAGGACTCAGCTCAGTGGATAAAGTGCATACCCTGCAAGCAGGAGGACTGAAATTTGGATCATGGGACTCCAGGTTCAGCAAGAGTCCCAGCCTCAATAATGTGAACAGAGATCAAGGAAGACACATGATATCAGGTACAGACCTTTACACACACACCCTCACACAAAATGTAATTTTTTTTTGTAACAAACTTTAGGGGAAACATGTATATTGATTAGAGCACTTGTGAAGCTGGAAGTCTGCACTGAAGCCGGCAGGCACAAACATGACAATTCTACAATACACACGTGTACTTTCTCACACACACACACACACACACACCCCCCACAGGCACACACAAATATTAAGCTAGTCCCTCTTCATTTCCTACATAGCTCATGTCCTGGCGGTCCTTAGTTGTGTAATAAAGCGTGCGGAGGGAACCATGACAGTAGCATGCCTTCTGCTTCAGTCCCTGCCAGAGTTCCTTCCTTCCCTTCCCTCCATGATGGGACAACTGTAAGCTGAAATACACTCTCTCCTAAGTTACTTTTTCTCATGGTGTAGCAACAGACACCCCAACTAAGACATACCATTAGCCTTAATATTACAGGTTTTTTTCAAAAACAGTTTTAATCATACCTACAGATTTTCAAATGTTTACTGACCACTGGTACATAAAATAAGGAGGAATAAAAAATCTTAAATCAAATACCTTTAATTCTAATGCTTCTGCTTATCTGACAAGAGTACCAGTTATCACAGGCTGGCTTTCCACTTGCTATGTGGTCCATGACACTGATCTTCTGAGCCTTCTGCCTCCACCTCCTGCCCTCTGGGTTTACAAGCGTATGCCACTCTACCCAGATAGATTCTAGTCACACACTGCCAACTAAGCAACCAACTCCCAGCCCCTAAATCTGATTTTCTAAACAACCAAAATCTAAAATCTAAAAATAAGGGCTGGGGAGCAGTAAGTGGTTAAGAGCACTTACTGCTCTTCCAGAGACCTAAGCAAGATTCCCATCACTCCTATCAGGTGGCTCACAAGTGCCTGAAACTTGAGCCTATATCTCTGATGTCCTCTCTTCTGGCCTCTGTGAATAGGCACATGCACACACAAATACGAATTTTTTTTTTTTTTAAATAAAAAGTAAAATAGGCAGGTAGATTTCTGAGTTCAAGTCCTGTGGAGGTGAGTTCCAGGACTACACAGAGAAACCCTGTCTTGAACCATGCCCCCACAAAAGAACAACAGCCAAAGCATTATGCCCAAACAGATGGATGCTTTGCAGAGCGCAACAGTTTTCCGAGCAGTGGTAGCTGCCTTTAATCCCAACACTTGGGGGACAAAGACCAGCTGATCTCTGAGTTTGAGGCCAACTTGCATCACACCTAGTGAGTTTAGGACAGCCAGAGCTACATAGTGAGGCCCTGCCTTAAAACAAAAACCAAAAACATACCAGATGATTTACAGACAAGGTATGAAACTGTACAGAGCTCTTCAAGGCCTTTTGATTCTGTACTGGATTTTAAAATTATGTATTATTTATTTGTACTTTAGAAACTGCTGACAGTAAATTAGCTAAATTTTAGGGTGACTTTGACACATCCATTTTTCCCCTTAGACACAGTTTCAGTCTGTAGATCATGCTGGCCTTGAACTCAGATCCACCTGCCTCTGCCTCCCAGTGCCTGTGCCACTATGCCTGGCTTGACTGACACAATCCACATTATTTCTATTGCCTCTGTTTCCCTACAGTATTTGAGAAAAGTCCGTTCCTTCATTTAGGTAGATGGTATGACATTTAGCTAGCTTTTCTAATGTAAGTTCTGAATAAAACTCAATGCTAAAATTCAATGTGAATTTCAACTGTTGTGTATATAATTCCTTTCCCAGCCCAAGGGCACCTGCTTCTCCCCTTCCATCCACCTAAGTTTAGCTCAAGACGTACACCATGCCCCCCAATGATTTGACAACATGAGTGTTGTCATCACCAGAACACCACACAACTAAGTCAGCCTCCACCATCACACATGAAATCTTATGTTTTAAATAAATTTACAATTTTGTGCTGGGCCATGCTATCCACATATAGCCTACTGGCCATCACTTACTGAACAGCTAGATTCCCTCTTGTCCCGTCACAGCCTGTCTTGGCTTCTCAGTGTTCTCCACGAGCACACATCACATGGCTCTTCTCATCTACTTCCACAGGTTTAACCCCATATTATGTTGCAGATTCCCAGATCTGCGCCTACTCCTGCCTCTGCTCAAGTGACCGCCACAGGATTTTCAAGTGATACTTCCAACCAAAATCATTTAAGTTGTCTCCTCTACTCTCCCATATTCTCAGTGAAGGAGCCATCAGATGTGAGAGCTTCCCATCCATCTAGCCAATAATGAAGTAAGGCCATCTTTTTCCTGCAGACCCGCTCCTGCCCACTGTTCCTGGCAGCATGGTTCCAGGAAAGTAACGCTTGCACAGGAAGCGTTCCTCTAAGGCAGATGTGGATATGAACTTACACTGGTCAGTGCACTCTGACTGCACCTTGGATATTACATGGAGTCTCCTAAGAACATGTTGGCTATACAACTGTTTCTCTGTTTTGAGTTACACCGTGCGTATAAGCTAAGCAAACCAACTTCACTTCTGTAATGTAAAGGTAAAAGTACCTGTCTTGTCACCAAGCCAGATGACCTGAAACTTGATTCCCAGGGACCAGATGCAGGAGAGAACTGGCTCATGCAGTTGTTCCGACCTCCAGGTGTGTACAGAAGACACATAAGCCCACACACACCCACAACCACACCTATACACACACATATTTTAAAAAATGTGCACGAGGAAAGCATTTGCCGGATACATGCTCTGGGACTGGAAAACCATGTTAGTAAGACATCAAAGCTGCAGGAAGCACTCACTTCAAATCCAATGTTTCTTCGCTTTGCCTTCTTTACGGCTCTGTTCTTCATGACTTCCTCACTGGCCACTGAGAATGTTCCCATCTGCAAGAATAGACAAATTAAGACAGCAGAAAGGTAAGGTCAAAGGAAGATTAAATGCTAAACACAATCGCCAGAACAGACACACTTATCTGGTATTTGATCTTAAAAGAGTTGACTTAACACATTAAGAAACATCTCCCATATATTATCTACAGGTTTCTGTAGATTCCAATTCTAGTCTGACAAGTCACAAGTTTTCCAGAATCTACAAATCCAGCCTAGTTCCAACTCAGAAACAGGAATATGCGATTTCTGAAAAGATGACCACCACTAAATCTTGGTACAAAAAATACTCATGGCTGGCTTCCTGAAACATCTTAGACACATAGTCTCTGAAACCAAATGTCTTACTACCAGTTTTCAAAAAAAATTAAGTTGCTATGGACAGCATCCACATTTTCTTTTGTAGAACAGGATCCTGCACATGCGTGAGCTCTACCAGTGAGCAACAGCCTTCGCTCACTGTTCTGAAGAGCAGAGCTGCCCTCCTTGCCCACTGTCCACACAAGCCCCTCCTCACCCATGCTCCTGCACGGTGTACTAATCACAATCACCATTTGCTGATGGCCTATGGTTTCACTTCATTTATTCCCTCACCTGCAGGGCTAGAACTAAATAACTATATAAAATTCTCATCCAGCCAGGTGTGCCAGCTCCCACCCACAGCCCCTGTACACAGAAAGCTGAGGCAGCCGGATTATAAAGTGAGACCATCTCAAAAACAAAACGAAGCAGCCTCTTATGTACACGTGTTTCAGATTATGTTAACATTAAAGGATCCTCATCTCCAGGACAAGGACCATCTGGCTACACTTGTACATTTAATGTAACTAACTTCCACAGTTGTCTCAGCAGAACCTGCCTGAGTTCCTTCACTCCTGGACACTTTAGTGTCAAAGCAAACCACTATATGGGACTGTGCTTAAGACCAAAGCAGGAGGAAAAAACAAACAAACAAACAAAAAAACCTGAACTAAAGATTCAGTTAAAGACCAAGTCAGCTAAAGGCTGGGTAAAAACATTAACACATCAGTGGTTTGGTCTCCCAAACATATCAGTGGACCTATCAGTACCAAAAAGGAAGACGCCAGCCTACGGACACAGCTGCACAACACTTTTCTCGTGGTTCCTTCTTCCCTTTCCACCTAGCTGTGTGCTACAGAGCCTGAGTTAGCTTTGCTATGGATTTGCCTAGTAGCCTGGCCTAGGAGCATCAACTTGCTCAAGAGACCTAGATATACAAAGATTTCCTCACAGAAGACAATTTTAATTTTCCTGGCAAATAAACCACACTGATGTAGATTCTATGAAATCAGTGCAATTACTGGGCACAGATTTAGGATCAGAACAGCTACCAGCGGGGCATGAGGAGCACTGGAGTAAGGAACTGTGGAGAGCAGACCAAGGTGAGAACTGCAGGGGGAGAGCTGTAACCTGCCTTCTAGTCATGACTAGAGCACGCAAAGCACAGTAGAGGATATCGTGTGACTCTTGCTTCTACAGACACACTACAAACGCACACTAAAAGAACAGCACACTCACACAAAGAACACATTTCTACAGCAAACACCCACAGCTCATGAGGAACCATCACCTCTCCCGCTGTGTTTGCTTGAAGGTTTTTAAGTTCTATCATATTCTTCACCAAGAAAGTAATATGAGCTTAGACACAGACACAAAGGGAACTGCTCTGTACCTCTTCAACTTCGTCCTCTTCATCCCAGTTCCTGTCTGTTAATTCCTTCTCTGCAACTCTCTTCGCCATTTTTGTGAACCTAGAATACAGGAAACAGAAATAAGATGTTTGCTTTTCTATACCATGATAATTGTTACAAATACATTTTTTTGTTGCAGTTTTCATTTATTGTGTAATAAACTACAAAACAGAGAAGTATAAGAAAAAGCAATCAACAGGCTTTAAGACTTACTTAGAGGGTTTGTCTCAAAGGGAAGGAAACACAGTAAGAAACTCAGGAAAATATGAAGCTCAGGGAAGTTAATTTTACTTTTTTAATTAAAAATTTTTATTACAAGTAATTAAAAAACTCCTAGTCCAGCATAAAATCTAGTAAGTGTCTCCTGATGCTAATGAAAAGTGCTTCAGTGAGGGGCTGGAGACATGGCTCAGTGGTTACGAGCACTGACTGCTCTTCCAGAGGTCCTGAGTTGAATTCCCAGCAACCACATGGTGGCTCACAACCATCTGTAATGGGATCCGATGCCCTCTTCTGGTGTGTCTGAAGACAGCGACAGTGTACTCATATACATAAAGTAAATAAATAAATCTTTTAAAAAAAAAAAAAAAAAAGTGCTTCAGTGAGAACTTTGCAATGGGCTATGGGCCTTCAATGCAGGGCTATGTGAAGAGCAGGCAAAGACACCTGAGGGACACTAGCACTCTTTCTGAACAGGAAGCCAACTCCATTTAGAAAATTAAATCAAACACCTATTGCTCTTTCAAAATCTATAGTATTTAAGTAGTATATTGTACATAAAGTCCTTAAGTCAATGTAAATATTCTTGCTATAAACATTCATAATATTTAAAATTTAAAGATGATTCATAAGTTTATTCTTGGGTAAGGATTTTAATAATGCCTTGGAAATACTTTTACAAATGAGTAGTTTTCTTAAGGCTACAATTAATAGAAATGTCTCCCAATTAACATTTAATTGTCCTCAATTACATATTGTGCAAAGCTAAGACACTATTTATATATTCAAAATGTTGAGTGCTATGGCTGTGGTAGCACCTGATAATATAAAATGTTTCAAATACACAGCATCAAGGCTGGAGAGATGGCTTGGCAGGTTAGAGAGTGCACTGCTCTTGTAGAGTTCATGTCTGATTCCAAGTACCCAACAGCAGCTCACAAGAACCTGTAACTCCAACTTTTCTGGTTTCCACAGGTGAGCAAGCACATGTAGTAGTAGTAGTAGTAGTAGTAGTAGTAGTAGTAGTAGTAGTAGCAGTAGCAGTAGCAGCAGCAGCAGCAGCAGCAGCAGCAGCAGCAGCAGCAGCAGTAGTAGTAACAAGAGCCAGGCAAGGTGGCACACATCTTTAACCCCAGGACTCAGGAGATAGAGGTAGGTGGATCTCTGTGAGTTCGAGGCCAGGCTAGTCTACAGAGTAAGTTCTAGGACAGCCAGAACTACACAGAGAAACCCTGTTTACAGAAAAAAAATGCCTTGCTTTTTAGAAATAGCAATAAGAGGGGCTAGGGAGATAGCCCAGCAGTTAAGAGCACAGATTACTCTTGCAGAGGACCTGAGTCCAGTTCCCATCACCCATGCCAGGCACTCTCATCCCTGTTGGAGTTACAGGGGATCTAGTGCCCTCTACTGGCCTGCACAGGCACTGCACACACACACACAAAAGAACAACAAAGGGAAAAACATTAACCCACAGGAGCTCTGAGGGCTTTGTTCTAAGCATTGCTTGGTTTCTTCAGAGGTGCTGAAGCAGCAGGGTACTTGCCCAGGCTGGCAGTAGGTACGCCTTCCTGATACTTTCTCCACTCACTTACCCCTCAGCACAGCATCCTACCAGGGTAGGCCTTACAAACTTACCCACCACTTAATGCTCTACAGCAGATTAGCAACTACAGAGTAAGTTTCAAATCAGTAAATTCCAAAGCCCTTCAAAATCTGACGTGCAGGGGTCCAGCTTTTGATACATCCCAACCTTTTACATTTTTCTCTTACAGGCTTTTATTCTGATTACAGAATGCTTTTAAAATTGAAGATTTAAAAATATACAGCATGAGTTTTAATAACTACCAGTAACTGGGAACCTTCTCTTTTTAACTTTCCCCCAAACGATGCAAAATTAATCTTATCAGAAATAGCATTCTTTACAGAACTGTTCACAGGTAGGGTCTCCGGACCCCTAGGGAAATTTTTCTAATCATTACCAAACATCACCACCAGAGGGCAAAAGAGGGAGGCAGTGACCCAGCTAGATTTTTAAGATGTGCACAAAAGGAATGGTCGGAAACCCAAACGGTACTAACTCAAGTTTTAACATCTAGCTCAGACTTGAAACTAAAGAGTACCTGACAGACTGTAGCTCCAAAATGTCCCAAACCTACCTGCCTCATAGATAATCTGCTGTTGAATTAGTGGTCCGAGAAAATATAAGATAGTAGTGCTAGCTGCCAGAACAAGCGGAGAGATCCTGGGCAAGTGAATTTGGTGACTGATTCTTTAACTGTGGGTTTGAGGGAAGGCTATGAAAAACTAAGTAAGATAGAAGGCGTGGCTTAGAACAGGGTCTACAACAGAGGAGATGTCAAAATAATAACAACAAAATATTTTAACTCCAAAACTCCAAAGTTGTAGAGTGGGAAAACAAGGTAACTGGAACTACAGGCTAAATCTTTAAACCACATTTCACCAACCTGGGTGATGGCAAAGGGAGGCTGAGGCAGGATGACAGTTTGAGGCCAATCTAAGCCACAGGACAAGTTCAAGGACAGCATAGGAGACACTTAAAAAAAAACAAACCACCAAATATCTACTTATTCCACGTTCCATAGTTAATTTTCCTCTTTTGAATTACCTGGAATAAGGCCTGGCACAAGAGACTTATTTGCCAGCTATTATTGTTGTTATTAAAGCTCTTCTGTTTTATTTTTCTTTAAGAGCGGTGGGGACAGGATCCAGGGTCTTGTACGTGCTAGGCAAGCCTTCTATCAATGTGTTACCGGGGAAATTTAACCCCGTAACAAATGAGTTACACCAGCTGCCCGGAAGAGTTTGCCAAATGTCTGGGTTTGTGGGTAAAATGGCTCTATGAAATGCTTTTTAAGATGGAAAGCTAGGAAGTTGCCAAGGGGGGAAAAATGCATTATTCACGAACGGCCGCTTCGTACAGTGTGCTCACCGGGTACAACCCTGCTGTCAGAGATGAATTTCACACGAAAATACTAGGAGCCGATCGAGGTCACTATAACGCCCCGGAAAGCCCAAACCTCAAAACTGGCTCTGGACGAACCCGGGTGACCAAAGGCCTGGGAACACGGTGAGTGCACGGGGGCCAGCCGGGGAGACGACATGTGAGGGATGAAGGCCAGCCAGGGCGGCCCCGCCGGTGCTGTTGCTGCCGCCGCCGCCTACCTCCGCCGAAGCCGAGGCAGGCGCCCAGCCGAGCCCTCCACTGGCCCGGGGGCTCACCGGGCAGGTCAGGCCCGCCCCGGCCCGGCTTCACAAACAGCCCGCCGCGTCGCCAAGGCCGCCGCCCCGCCCTCCCGGCCTGCCCGGTCCTCACCTCCTGGACGACCGCGGCAGATCACGCTGAGTTCCGGCGCCGCGGCGAGCAGGGCCGAGGTGGCGGTCGCGGCCGCTGGGAGATTCCGGTGCGTTGAGCGCCTTCAAGGACTTCGTGATCAGCAGGATTCGGGAGCCGCGTGTCTCTAAGTCCGACACTGAGAAGAAGAGACATCCGCCCAGCCTGAAGCTGCTACTGAACGGCGAAGAGAGCGCTCGGCGCCGCCATTTTGTAACTCGAATATACCCCTCGGAACCAATTGGAGAAAAAAAAAAAAAGAGGGAGGAGGCAAGCAACGCCCGCATCCAGCTACTGCGCAAGCGCCTTGGAGCCTCAGCCACCGGCGCCTCTTTCTCCGGGCCGCGAGGTGTCACGCTGCGCAGGCGCAAGCCCGCCCTGGAAACAGTCGCTGGGAGGAGCGTCGGATCTCGCGCGTGCGCACAGGGAGCGCGGGCTGCGGGTCTAGAGCCAACCCCGCTGTCAGAGAGGGTTAAGCACGTTGGTCACGTGTCGACCGCCATCCCGGTTTGAGGAGGTTCGCGCGCCAATCGCCGCTGAGACACTGGCGGGAGGAGTTATGGTCAGTGACTTTGGAGGCCTCCGATGATGTGGTGGGTGGCTGAGGAGGCAGGCGGTAAATCTGGGGGAGCGTGTGCAACGTGATTCTCACGTGGATGGGCGTTAAGAAGGGAGGCGCTCAGCCTGAGACTTGGAAGCTTGTGGTGGCTCTTTCCGATATGGGGCTGAAGAGCCCTGAGGGACGGACTCCAAAGGCCATCTGCCCCAATTGCTGTTTTGTGATAGACGACCACAGATTTCCTCGTTGGGAGATATAAAGGTGAAGTAAATTTGCCCCAAGCTGCACGACCAGTTAGGACCTACAGGAGATGAAGTCCCCGGAGAGATTCTTCAGCTGCGGGACGAACCACCTGCGTCCTGGAGCAGGACTCGTGGTTTTTGTGCTTTTAGCTGACTACAGTGCTTTCGAGCGGTCTGTTGTTTAAAAAAAGGGATTCCGGTTGGTCTAATTCTTCCGATTAAGTTTTAAAGAGAATGTGAATCAGAATGTCAGACCTATCCTTAACCATCTAGAAATTGGTCTCAGAGAAATTAGCATTTCCAGAGGAATCGTTCCTAACTTTTGGGAGAGGAGAAAAGGGGTTCCAAGGAGAAATCAAGCCCTTTATTTTCAGGGTGCTTCATCCATCAATCGACAAGAACTGCAAAAGGAGACTAGCTGGCACAGTGGTAGAGTACTTGCCTAGCACATGGAAAGCCCTAAATTCAGTCCCCCAAACCCAACAGAGTGAAAGAGAAAAGGCTGGATTGCATTTAATGCATACATTTGTTCTTGATTCAACTGACAATTAAGTGTAGTCTGAAAAAATTGTGTTGAACATGTGCAGATATGTTTCTTGTCATTCTCTACACATTTCAACTATGCCATTATCATCATATTTGGTAGCATAAATACTCCAGAGATAATTTAAGTATCTGAAATCAGTCAGGTCATGGGGATTTCCAACTAAAGTCACAGTTACTGGAAGGCTGAGCCAAGAGGATCAACCCAGGCCAACCAGAATAGCAAGAAGATCCTCTCTCATTAATACAGATCAGACCTACAATCACAGCTATTCAGACAGTTGATCAAAATTTTAAGCCCTATTCTGGGCCACAGATAAAATTCAAATCCATGTTGAGCATGCCTGAACAACTTAGACCCTTTCTCAAAAAAAATATTTTAAAAAGGTACGAAAACAGCTGGGCATGGTGGTGCTCACTTTAATCCCAGTATTTGAGAGTAAGAGGCAGATCTCTGAATGCCAGGCTAACTTGATCTCCATAGTTCCAGGACAGCCAGCATCACATAATGAGACCCTGTCCCCAAAACAAACAAAAATACAACAACCAAATAAAGAAAAAAGCAAAAGGTTAGGGATGTTCAGAGGTAAAGCATCTGCCTAGCACCTGTGAGGCCCTGGGTTGAAGCCCTAGTACTACAAAACAATCGTAAGTCAATTGGAAGTAGTAGCTCACACCTGTATTTCTACTACTCAGTATTGAGGAACAAAAACCTAGCTGGAAGCCAAATTCATTGGAGTGAGATGTCGATGTGAAACCTGCCTGCATTCTTTCAGGTAATAGGCAAGTTTGGGTAATCTAGGAACTGGGAGAGGATTGCAAGTTCAAGGCCGTGTTGAGCTATCAGGTGAGACCCTCTCTCCAACTGCAAAACCTGTAAGTAAAATACATATGTGAACACTGTGCCACTTAATATAAGAGCCTTGAGCAGGCTGGAGAGGAGGCTCAATGTTTAAAGGCACTTGTTCTTTCAGAGGATCCAGGTTCAAGTCTCAGAATTCACATGACAACTCACAATCCTCCACAACATGATCCCGGACCTTAACATAATGGACTCCATTGATGACAGTGCCATTCAGGCCATAAAAATTCAGCAAACAGTACGGACTTGCCAAAATGAAAACAAAGACCAAATCCATCAAAGGCCATAGTTCCATAGTCTCTAAAGACTAACCTTACTTAACTGAAATAGGTCAGCCCAAAATATGTTTTTGTGCTTAGCTCACCCTGAGTAAGACTTGGGGTTACATTGGGATTCTGAACACACAGTGAGGTCACTGGTCAGTAAAGACTTTCTATTGGCTTTTAAACCCATGTCTGAGCAGCAGTCTTCTCTGTTGGATACACAACACTGGAAGTTCAAAACATCCGTACTCAAAATTAAGGTCTGAAAAAGAGATGACTTAACTCATCTTAAGATTTTGTATCTGTAGTTATTGTGGACATACATAAGCATTAGGGAAACCCAGAATGTTAAACATACAGGGTTGTCTCTTCATTGACAGATCCTTTAGGACATCTCTTTATGTTCCATGGCCTGTGACTAAAGTCTGGGAGTCTACAACAGCCCAATCCAGACAGGATGATTAAATTGCCCAGATCCTTCAGTAATGAAGATATGGGTCTCCTTAACTCCTGGTAAAGAACCAAGACCCACTAAAGTGCTTGCTGAGGATAGAAGAAATACAGAATAGGTAGTACAGGAAGGTAGTTATAAATACCAGCTTAGGCCATGTGACCTTACAGAAGAGAGGTTTGTAACTGACAGGAACATTTTTGTCCTGTTAGGAACATGTTTGTGCGTACAGTAAGCAGATACTGTGTGTTCTCCCATTTCTTTATCATGAAATGTAATATCTATTGAGATAATATCAATGGTTATGTCTCATAAATCTATATTACCATATTTAAGGTATAGAACTAATCATTCTAAAGACTTTGCTAGCTAGCTAAGCCCTTGGGAGACCAGAACCTTACATTCAAGGTTGCAGATGCTAGGCATGGGAACTACAATATTTTGTGTTTTCTTGGCTAGATTTTGATTTTTTTTTCCTTCAGTTTATCTACTATAGCCCCGAGTATATAACTTGGTTTTGATTTTTATAGGAGCTCACTTAAAGAGGCTTTGGACTTTAAAATGTTGGGATTTGTAAAGACTTTGGGGCCTTTAAGAAATACTTATTTTATATATGTATCTGAGCACGTGTCTGTATACCACATGCATGCAGTGCCCCCAGAAGCCAGACAAATGTGTCAGATCTCCTAAACTCATAAACTGTTATGAAACATACCTTTTTTTCCACTCCCAAATTATTACTTTAATAAATACTTTAAAATTTTTATATTTATTTATTTATTTATGTATTTAATTTCTTTTTGTCTGAATATATGTCTATATACTACAAATGTGCCTGGTACCCTTGGAAGCCAGAAGATGTCAGGTCAGAGCTTCTACAACTAGAGTTACAGGTAATTGTGAGCTGCCATGTGGATGCTGGGGATTGAACCCAGGTCCTCTGACAAGGCAGCCAGTGCTCTTGACCGTTGACCTATCACCAGCTCTGCTTTAGGGACTTTTAAAAAGCTGGACTGCAGTGTACATTATGAAGTAAACATGAGACTTTGGGGACTAGAGGTGAAAGTAATGGTTTTAAAGTGCTGTGTGTGTTTGTGAATTTGATACAACAGAGGATCCCCTGGGGAAAGCCTCAGTGAAGGCTCATCTCCATCATGTCCACCTGTCGGCACA
>JADRCH010000028.1:1882059-1916875 GCA_019843965.1 Rhynchomys soricoides | reverse complement strand
GTCTGCACCTGATAGGTCCAGCTGGTTGTGGGTCTGCACCTGATAGGGTGACCTGGACCTTTACTCCTATTGGGTTTGGACCATTCTTCTGCCTCAACTGGACTATCTTTAGCTCATTGCTGAAGCTAGTCGCAAGACACGGTGATCTTGGCGAGTGCTGAGTGGTCCAGTATCCAGACACTTCCTCGCCTCCAGCTTCCCTTTAGTAGTGAGCATCTGTCACCCAGACAGCACAGTAATTCCCTTTGCCAGTTTCTTCAGAGCCATGGGGAACCTAAAATGGCTGAGCAATCTTAGCTACTGCTGGAATGGAATCAGTGTTTCCTAGTAGAAGCATCCAAGCATCTTAACTTTGGCACAAGACCCCTGGGCCAGCAAAGCATAGCTTCCAGGGACAGGAAGCAAAAGAATGTTGCTAGTCACTAGGGTTAATAGTTAATAGTGACACTCTCGTTTCCACCCCTTGCTTTCTGGAACCCTAGCTACTAGACCACACAAGGCTGATAGCACCTCTGTTGGTTCTGTTTCTATCAGCTCTGATGCAAGAGCAGGTCTTTCTTACCACCTCTGCTGTCATGTGCTCCTCTGTCTACATCATTGCAAGGGTTCCAAAGTTATGAATAAATCAGTGAGTATGTATGATGGCCCTTGAAGCATTCATGAGTTTGGTGGAAACGTGGGCAGATGGGATTTTAGGCTAAGGAAATTACGAAGTGTGGAGAGTTCTAACGGGTCAGCTTGCTGGTTGTGAGGAGGGGGGAAGAGCAGATTGGGGTATAGTGTGAGGGTGCCTGTAAGTTTGCTTATTGTGATGGTTTGTATATGCTCGGCCCAGGGAGTGGCACTATTAGAAAGTGTGGCCATGTTGGAGTAGGTGTGTCACTGTGGGTATGGGCTTTAAGACCCTCATCTCCGCTGCCTGGAAACCAGTATTCTGCTAGCAGCCTTCAGATGAAGATGTAGAACTCTCAGCTACTCATGCACCGTACCTGGCTAGATGCTGCCATGTTCTCACCTTGACGATAATGGACTGAACCCCTGAACCTGTAAGCCAGCCCCAATTAAATATTGTCCTTATAAGAGTTGCCTTGGTCATGGTGTCTGTTAACAGCAGTAAAACCCTAACTAAGACAAGTTGGTACCAGAGACTGGGGTATTGCTGTGATAGGCCTGATCATGCTTTTGTTTGGAAGAATGTGGATTTGGGGACTTTGGATTTAGAAAGCCATGGAATGTTTTAAGTGAAGCTTAATGAGCCATCCTAGTAGGAATATGGAAGACTTTGTTGCTGAGAGTGATTTGAACTGTGTAGACCTGACCCAAGAGGTTTCAGTGGAGAAAAATTTCAGTATGTGGTGTAGATAAAGGTTTGTGGTATTTTGGTGAGGATTGTGGCTGTTTTCTATCCAAAGAGTCTGCCTGAGGCTAAAGTGAAGATATTTAGATTAATTGCTTTGAAAAAGGAAGTCTCAAAACAGCCTAGTATAAATTCTGTTGTGTGGTTACTAAAGTTCGCTCTTGTGAAGAGCATTTTAATAAAAAGGAGCAAGCTGACAAAGGAAAAATACAGAATATATGCTTCAAGTATAAGGCACACCAGGAGTAGAATGGAGCTGAATCCTGTGTTTTAGGAGTTAACAGATAAAGAGGGTGGGACTTTGGGGAAAGATCTCACCCAGCTAAATTTAAATCCAGGCATGGTATTACACAGCTTTAATCCCAGGAGACAAAGTCAAGCAGATCTCTTGAATTTGAGGCCAACCTGGGACAAAACAAGTTCTAGGTAAAGAAAAGCTTAAGTCCAGGCATGCTAGTACACATCTTTAATGCCAGGAGATAGAGCTATGCAGATCTCTGAATTTAAGGTCAATCTACAGAGCAAGGACAGCCAAGCATAGGCAGTGAGGGAGTTGGAAAACAGAAAGCTGATAATGTAATAGAACAAGGGGGCCATGTTCCAGCTCCTGCAAGCAGCAGAGCTCGGCAGCTTCAGCCATGTTGCTCTGGCTTTAGAGTCAAGAACAGAAGCGACTACTGGGACAATTAATGCTGGTTAGCTGGAGCTAAGAAATTAGTAGTGATTAAGAAGTCAGCATCACTGAGGTGAAATCTTCTAAGAAGTGTTTTCTGAGAGAACAAAGAAGCTGTGTTCCAGAGATAGCCAAGGTTGTACCTCTTGATGCAGCTGTACTTGGTAATGTGTAAGAGTCACCCAGGTGGTACTAGTTTTGAAGGCATGAAGGGGTTGTGGAGAGCAGCAGAGGCTTGGCACTGTGAGAGGCCAAGGAAGGCCATTGGTGAAGGTGCCGCATCAGTTGCAGTAGATGGCCCAGGACTGAAGGGGTTATGCAAAGAAGTTGAGGCTTGGCATCATGAGGAGAGCCTATGAGAGGCTATTGGTGAAGAAACGTAGTTGCAGTTAAAGACGCCAGCATATTGGAGATGCCAGTACCATGGGTTGATCACCAAGAATAGCAGCAGCTGTGGAGTGGAAACCTGAGCCTAGAGTGCTACAGAGGGCAGAGCTGAGAAGTGACTCAAGCCCTTTGGAGGAGCCCAGAAGATCATGTGTGGATCCCAGACTTGGAACAAGGAGCTGTGAAGATGAAGTTAACTTGGAGACCCCAAGATGTTAGAAATGTCAGAGCCATGAGATACCTGCTGAGGGAAGCTGCTAATGGAGCCAGCCCAGGAGAAAGAACTTTGTTACAGTCAACAAGGATGAAAAGGGAGTGGAAATCTGAAAACCGCTTTGACATCAGACATGGATTGCCAGAGTTTGGAGTTTGCCCAGCTGGTTTCCTGTCTTGCTTTGGGGATTGCAGTTAAGTGATTGAATGATTCTCAGAAGAGACTTTGAACTTTGGATTTTTTACATTGTTGAGACTGCTATAGACTCTGGGGACTTTTGAAGTTGGACTAAATGTATTTTGCATTACGGTATGTTTGGGTCTGGCGCCCATAGGCTCATGTGTTTGAAAAGCCTATGGGAGCTAGGGCGTGGAATGTGATGGTTTGTATATGCTTGGCCCTGGGAATGGCACTATTTGGAGGTGTAGCCTTGTTAGAGTAAGTGTGTCACTGTGGGTGTGGGCTTTAAGACCCTCATCTCCGCTGCCTGGAAACCAGTCTTCTGCTAGCAGCCTTCAGATGAAGATGTAGAATTCTCAGCTACTCATGCACCAGGCCTGCCTGGATACTGCCATGGTCCTGCCTTGGTGATAATGGACTGAACCTCTGAGCCTGTAAGCCAGTCCCAATTAAATATTGTCCTTATAAGAGTTGCCTTGGTCATGGTGTCTGTTCACAGAAGTAAAACCCTAAGACACTTACATATTTTATTAGTAGTTCAGAAAGCTCTGTCTGGGTATCAGAAGTGACTTTAGTGTTATTTAGATAAAAGATCTTACACTGCTAGCTAGCTTCCATGGTACCAGAAGATATTATACATGTTTGGGAGGAAGGGGAGGGGCAGGGAAAAAACATCCATCATTTTACCCAGAGGTGACCCCTACAAACTATAGTACCAAGTGACCAGGCAAGTTATCCCACTGATGTAATAGGGGGTGACTGTTGGGAGGGTTGCTCCATTCTTAATTTGAAGCACACTTCACAAAGAAGGAATTCATGCCTTATGTTGTAAACCCAGGCCAAATCCCATAGATGAGGATGCTTTAGGCCCTAGGGGTGAGCATACCACTGTTGTTAGCTAAATTGCCATGATGTCAAGCTGCCTTCTAGATACTTATGTCTATGCATATAGACAAATGCTATTCCCAGCCTAAGAGAAGCTTCTTTTTGGTATGAATGATGTTGAATGCAGAGAGACATGGGTGCTCAAGGTGCTGAGAAGGATGATGACTGAATGTTCTTCCCAAACAGGACACTTGTGCCACCCCACCCCCCAAGACTCATGGCTAGTTGTGGAAGAGGGGACAGAATGGAAGAGCTGGAGGATAAGGAGAGAGCACTGAAATGCTGTCTGCTGAGCGTGGCTTCACAAAAGATGAGGCTGCCTACCACAGGCTAGCACAAGATTGGGCCTATCAATAGGCAATTACCAATAGGTTGATATCAGCCTATCAGTAGGTTGAGGCTCATAGGCCTTTGGATGATCTATTGGATACTGGTAGATTCTGAGGGTAGGGTAGTTACTGTCTTTAGCTTTGTACTAGCTGAGGTGCCTACCTGGCTGTAATAGTTCTGGCACATAGCTATCCTGTTTAAATAGACCATAAAAGATGTGCCTACGGGAAGGACTTATACAGAAGGGGGGATGGAGGGCCAGGAATTATAATGGGGAAGTGGGAACAATTGGAGTGCACTTTATACGTACATGACATGGTTAAAGAGCAAATTCAGTAAAAGCATGCTTTAAGCATCTTAGAAGGCTAGGGAGATGGCGCAGTCAATAGAATGCCTTCCCCACAAACACGAGGACCTGAGTTCTAATTCCCAGTACTCAATTAAAAACTGGCATGTCTAACTCTAGCACTGGTGAAAGGTAGGGCAGAGACAGGTGAATCCCTGGAGCTTGCTGAGCAGCATAGGCTAGCCAAACAAGTGAACCTAGGTTCAACTAAAAGACCCTGTCTCAAAAAATGAGAGCATAAGTGTGGGGCAGTGAGGTAGCTCAGTGAGTGAGACACTTGCTGCCAAACCTGATTGATGTCTTTAGTTCAATCCCACATGGTAGAAGAAGAGAACTGACTCTAGCAACTTGTCCTTTGACCTCCATAGGTTCACCATGGCACATGTGCACACATACACATAGTGGGGAGTTAATTTTAAAAGGTAGAAAAAACCGAGCAATTAGAGTATGTGAGTGAAGGGTGGTAGCAGCAACAGTACACCCTGTTAGCCTTGTTTCTGCTTACTCGGAAAGTTTTCTTCCCTTGGTCTGTATATAACAAGGGATGCTGTCAATGTGGAAGGTATCTCAAAAGCTACTGGCATTCCCCTGCATCTTCCCGCTAGAAAACACAGCCAGCCTTCACTAAGCACCTTCCTCCTGCAGCAAGGACACTCATTTGAATGAGGAAAGGTTTTCTTCTGTATGGTGTATGGAATATACCAAAGATGATGGTACCCGGGGATCCCATAAACAGTGGGCTTCAGGATCATGAAGAGAGGTAGAGATGAGATCAGTGTTCCCAAGTGTTTTCACACCCTCCTCACTAAGGTATTCAAGACAGTGGAAAAGTTTCAAAGCTGGGCTGGGTATGTAGCTCAGTTGGTAGAGCATTTGCTGCACAAATCCTCTGTGCCAGGCACAGAGTCCTGAGTCTGACCCAAATATCACATACACCAAGCAGGTGGAGCATGCCTGTAGTACCACCACTTGGGAAGGAGGAGCAGGAGGATAAGAAATTCAAGGTCATCTCGGAGCTACATAGTGAATTTGAGGCCAGCCTGGGATTCATTAAAACCTTTTGATCAAAAAGAAAACCTTCAAAGTCCAAAGAGTAGAATACTACCACAAGCGGATGATGACTGTGGTTTCCACGGCCCTTTGATTTTGGGGGGCATTTGCTGCTGTACATCGCCTTTGATAGGACCCAGGATTTGAAGAAAGAGGATGATTGACTGCTAAGTGTGCATCCACAGAATGTTTAAAAATGGGTTCTTATTTCCCAGAATTATGATGTCATCCTGTCTTTGTGTTCCCTTCTGTCTTAGTCGGGGTTTCTATTCCTGCACAAACATTATGACCAAGAAGAAGTTGGGGAGGAAAGAGCTTATTCAGCTTACACTTCCACAGTTGCTGTTCACCACAGAAAGTCAGGACAGGAACTCAAGCAGGTCAGGAAGCAGGAGCTGATGCAGAGGCCATGGAGGGATGTTACTTACTGGCTTGTTTCCCCTGGCTTGCTCTATTATAGAACCCAAGACAAGGATGGCACCACCCACAATGGGCCTTCCCACCCTTGATCACTAATTGAGAAAATGCCTTACAGCTGGATCTCATGGAGGCATTTCCTCAAGGGAGGCTTTCTCTGTGATAATTCCAGCTTGTGTCAAGTTGACACACAAAACCAACTAGTACACAGTCCAAGACCATAAAGACCCTCATATACAGCAGTTTCCACATAAGCAGAACTTGTAGTGAGGGTTCAAGCAAAGCTATTCTGTTCTGCGCATCCTACAGTGGTTGTTTATAAAGCTGCTTCTTGGCTGTGCTTCCAATCTCCAGCTGTCAGTCCATCTGCCCCCTCTGGTATCTTCATGTTGAAGTCGCTCAGATGCACAGCACTGAAGCTAATTAATGTGCTCTCTGGCTTACAGCAAGCACCATGGCCTATGGCAGGTAGCAACATTGACATGGAGCAGTCCATTTTTAAGCAGCTAAATGTTAGAGGGGCAGAGGTCACTCCATATCTGGTCCTTTGCTAGGCTTCCGTGTCCTTTCTTCTGCTCTTCATGGGCTATTAGCAGAAAATACCCTGTGGCTGGAAGAAGCTTCTGCATACTGTTGCAGTTGTCTTTTTCTCCCATGGACAGTAGAGGAATGGAGGTGGTGTGTCTGGTTTTGTAGAAGCAGTTCTTCCTGAGAAAAACCATATAGAGGTGTCGTTGAACTAGACTATGACATATACAAATCTTGGGTGTGGGGAAGGGTATTCTCAAAGGCAGCTTGTATCAGACCCACCTCAGAACAGTTGCAAAAGCTGATGGGACAGGAAGTTTAGAGGCACTGAAGGATGGCCAGTCATGTTGGCTTCACTACGTCTTCCAGGCATCAGCTTATCTACACTGGACCTAGATGCAGAGGAGGAGCAGGCCCGAGCCCACACAGTCTCAAGATGCTGGAGAACCTTGTAGTCTACTGCCACTAAAGCAATCACAGTGTGATGAAAGAGTGAATGAGAAGATGTTTGTGAATGCGGTTATTAATTGAAAGTGAGAGAGAAACAAACTGTTCATGACCTGTTGCTTAGTATAGCCTGGCTTCTCTTTCCTGGACAATGACTCTATAAGAGAAAGCAAGTTCTCTAGACTTATATTTTTCAAGACCTACTTTAATAAGGGTACTTAAGTGCTTTAACCTCCCTTCTAGCCCACCACTCACCAGAGGAAGTGGAAAGGAAAGGTTAATAGGCCAAAGGAGGATGTGGACCTTGTTAGAAATAGTTCTTTGGGGTGAATCCAATCTGTGTGGTCAGGACATCAGCAGTTCACACAAATCAGCAATGGCAGTTTGATTCAGAAGAGACTGCAAGGCTCTGCCAATTGGCCTGAGTCTGCGTAGTGGCAAGGAACTGCTGGAACGACACCAGAAATTCTTTGGTGCATTTCTCTCTACCAGTTCTCAACAAATGATGATCAGCAAAGAGTGGCAAGGTAAACCAACACCACACAGCATTATCCACTGTGCGTTGGACTACATTTATACCCTTCCCCAACGTCGTGTGTTCATGCTCCTTTACCAGGCAACTTCCAGAAAAAACACCAGTCTGTTCTTAACAAAACATCCTCTCATAAGACAGTTTCCAGAAGAACATCACATGACACAACTGAGTCTCCGAAGAAACCAGACATTTCCACTTCAAAGTTCTAATCAGAAAGTCACCTGCTGAGCAAGGAATTTAACTGTACCAATAGAGTTCTGTTTCCAATCTTATGCAGCCATCATGATGCAGGGGCTGTGTCTCTGAGAGGTGCAGCTTGTGTCCCCGGGTGGGGCGCTCTCTTCCTGGAGACTTAACTCAGACAGACCTGCCAGTTCAGCGCTCTCTCTCTCTCTCTCCTGTTTTCTAAGGTCACCAATTCCTTTAGTCTGCTCAGCATTCCTTCAAACCGCACAAAATATGATTAATTTTGTTTAAGTGTATTTGATTACAAGTCACATCCTAGTCCCATGTTTCCCTGAGTCTAGAGTATGCTCTCGTGGTAGAACAGGCTGTGTACCTCTCTTCTGCTCTTCGTCTAATTCCATCAAGCTCTCGGTTTGAATTGGTAATCATGGGAGTGTTTACACCTCAGTAATTGTTAATGTTATTGAGAGAGCACAGCACTGCCTGGGCATCTTGATTGGATTTGGGCAGTTTGGTGGTTTGAATGATATGTCCCCAGACACTCAGGCATTTGAACACTTAGCCTCCTGTTACAGGTACTATTTGGACAGGCTTGGGAGGTATGACCTTGCTAGAAGTATATCACTGAGTTTGGGGTTTTAAAAGCCGTAGGCCAGTTCCAGTCAGCTCTGCTTCCTGCTTGCAATTTAAGACATGAGTTTCCAGCTTGCAGCTCCAATTGCCATGCCTTCCAGCTGCCACACTTCCACACAGGGATGGTGGTGGATTCTTATCCCTCAGAAACTGCAAGTCCAAATAAACCCCTCCTTCTATAAGTTGTCTTGGTTATTATGTTTCATCACAGCAATAGAAAAATTAACACAGGGAGTGACACCCCATTTATGGGTCTCCCATTTATAGAAACTCCTTGACTTTCCCTGCAAGCAAACAAGTGTGTCATTATTTTAGAATTCTAGAGTAAATCTTTTTTTTAAAGAGTATATTTTTTTTTAAAGATTTATTTATTTCATTTATATGACTACACTGTAGCTGTCTGCAGACACACCAGAAGAGGGCATCAGATCCCATTACAGATGGTTGTGAGCCACTATGTGGCTGCTGGGAATTGAACTCAGGACCTCTGGAAGAGGAAGCAGCCAGTGGTCTTAACCACTGAGCCATCTCTCCAGCCCCTTAAGAGTGAATGTTGAATAACTTAGTTTCCTTTATCTCGAAGGTCAGGGAGCATCTTAGTTTTGTCTCAAGGACCAGGCCCAGGCCAGACTGTGCAATGCTTTAAGAAGCCTAAGAATCTTCAGTGACAAGGGAAGAAGAGCTAGGAGGCCATTTTTGTCATCTGTTTCAAAGGCCAAATCTGAGAGCAGTGCTCCATTCTACCACTAGGAAACATTTCCACCGAGAAGCTAAGCACTTCTGCCATTGAATGTCACCACACATGGTTGATCTTTCAGTTCAGCAACATATCTAGGGTTCTTCCAGGAGGTTGGTATGTTCAGAATTTATACCAAAACTAAATTGTGTCAACTGCTGTGAAGGCAAGAAGTCTGTGTTCATGGAATGTGAACTGTTGGTAAAAACTTGTGGTTTTATTAAACCTATTTAGACCTGAGCATCTCATAACTATTCTCATTAGTGGATATTAAAAACCTAATGTGTGGGGCTGAGAGTTGGCTCAGAGGGTGAGAGTCCTGGCTGCTCTTCCAGAGAACCTGGCTTCAGTTCTCAGCACCCACAAGAGGGTCACAACAGCTTGTAACCCCAGTTCCAGGGGTTCCAGTGTCCTTTTCTGACCTCCACAAGCATGGCATACAAAATTTTCTAGGTAGGTAAAGGCATATTTATAATATAGTAACTTTTTAAGATAGGTTCATGCTCAACCCTACACAACTCATTGAATATGGAGATGTTGGGCTGGTGCCTATGTAAAGCTTCACACTACATTCTACTGTCTTTGGTACCAGAAGGTACTCTTCATGCTGTCAAAAGAGAACCACCAATCTAGCCACAAACCCTTTGATTTGCAATGGTATCCTGCCTGCAAGATAGGATAGGGCAATGGTGGCACAAAGCTTGTGGGACTAACCAACTAATATCTGATTTTATTTAAGACCTACTGCACCACATGGAACACATACCCCACAGTGCATGGATAACCAAGAACCAGAGACTAGATAACACAGGGACCTAGGCTAAAACCAAATACTATTGTTCTTATATAATATTGTGTATTATATATAAGATATATATTCCTAAATCTGCTATACTCAGATCAGTGCTTTGCTCAGCCATCATCAGAGAAGTTTCCTCCTGCAGAAGATGGGAACAAATGTAAGAAATTCACAGCTAGACAATATAGACAGTGAGAAACCTTGAACATTCAGTCGTAAGTGGGATGTCTCCATCAAATCTCTCCCATCAGGGCTCAGAGAACCCCACTGCAGAAGAGGAGGCAGAAAGAATGTAAGAGCCAGAGGGGATGGAGGACACCAAAAAAGTCCCTCTACATCAACATGATCAAAGGTGATATGAGACAAGAGACTGAGGCAGCATGTATAGGGCCTGCACCAGTTCGTACAAGGTTGTACTGGCTGGTTTTGTATGTCAACTTGACACAAGCTGGAGTTATCACAGAGAAAAGAGCTTCAGTTGAGAAAATGCCTCCATGAGATCCAGGAAGTATAAGCTGAATAAAACCTTTCCTCCCCAACTTGCTTCTTGGTCATGATGTTTGTGCAGGAATAGAAACCCTGACTAAGACAAATTGGTACCAGGAGTGGGGTATTCCTGTGACAATCTGACCATGTTTTGGGGAGGACTGTGGAAGGACTTTGGAACCTTGGGCTAGAAGAGCCATTCGGTGTTAAGAGCTCTGTGGGATGTTGTGTAGGAGCTTGGAAGATAATGTTGAGAACAGTGCAAAAGATGGAGGCCTGGCTTGTGAAATTTCAGAGGGAAGATTAAAGACTCCTATCAGGGCTGTTGCTATTTTGATTGTGAAGATTCTGTGGTTTTGGTTAGCTGGGGCTGAAGGATCAGCTGTTATTAACAAGATACCAGAACTACTAAAGCAAAACCATTGCATTACTGGGACTATTGATGCTGGTTAGCTGGAGCTAAGAAATTAGCAGTGATTAAGAAGAGACCAGCATCATTGAGGTGAAATCTTCTGAGAAGTGTTTTCTGAGAGCACAGAGGCTGTGTTTCAGAGATAGCCAGGGTTGTACCTTGTGCTGTGGCTGGACTTGGTACTGTGTAAGAGTCACCTAGGTGGTACTGGTTTTGAAGGCATGAAGGGGTCATGAAAAGCAGCTGGGGCTAGAGCACTGTGAGAGGGCTTAGAAGGCCGTTGGTGAAGGTGCAGTCTCAGTTGCAATTGATGGCCCAGGACTGAAGGGGTCATGCAAAGGAGTTGAGGCTTGGCACCATGAAGAGAGCCTATGAGAGGCTGTTGGTAAAGCCTAGTTGCAACGTCAGACAGCAGTGTTTTGGAGATGCCAGTACCATGAGATGACCACCAAGAACAGCAGCAGCAGTGGACTACAGGCATCTGGAGCATAGAAGACAAGGTGTGTGCTACTGCTACAAAGGGCAGAGCTGGAGAAGTTACTCAAGCCATTGGAGGAATCCAGAAGATTGTGAGTGGATCCCACATATTGGATGGTTGGAGTTTGATTTTGTTTTTGATTGTGACTGTACCCTGATATTTTTCCCTCTTGAAGAAAGAAGGTATTTTTGTGGAGCTCACAGTTAAGAGACTGAATTTTTAAAAGACCTTGAATTTTAAAAGATATTGGATATTTTAAAGGGATTGAACTTTTAATATGTAAAGACTGTGGGACTTTTAAAGTTATTTAGATCTTGGGAATGAATAAGAAAGTAAGGGTGGAGACTTAATGGTGATGTGTTTGTGTGTCAAGTTGACAAGGAGTCAATTGTACTGGCTTTTTTTGTGTCAACTTGACACAAGCAAGAGTTATCACAGAGAAAGGAGCTTCAGTTAAGAAAATGCCTTCATGAGATCCAGCTGTAAGGCATTTTCTCAATTAGTGATCAAGGGGGGAGGGCCCCTTGTGGGTGGTACCATCTGTGGGCTGGTAGTCTTGGGCTTTATAAGAAAGCCAGCTGAGAAATCCAGGAGAAGGAAGCAAGCCAGTAAGCTACATCCCTCCATGGCCTCTGCATCAGCTCCTGCTTCCTGACCTGCTTGAGTTCCAGTCTTGACTTCCTTTGGTGATGAACAGCAATTGGAAGTGTAAGCTGAATAAATCCTTTCCTCCCCAACTTGCTTCTTGGTCATGATGTTTGTACAGGAATAGAAACCCTGACTAAGACAAAGGTCCTATGCAAATTATATATATATAAAATTTTATATATATATTTATATATATATAAAATTCCCAGTTTATGTATGTGTGTGTGTGTGTGTATATATATATATATATATATATATATATATATATATATATATCTTCCAGTTTAGTGTTTTCATGGGATTCCTAAGTATGCAAATGAATGGGTCTCTGATTCTTGTGTCTTCTCTTGAGCTCTTTTCCTTCTGTTTGTTTGTCTTGTCTAACTCCAATGTGACAGTTTTTGTTTAATCTTATTATATTTTATTACTATCCCTTAGAAATCTGTTTGTTTTCTAATAAGAGACCCACATGGAGTGGATCTGGATGGGAAGGGAGATGGGGGAGGAACTGGAAGGAGTAGAGGGAGGGGAAACTGTAATCGGGATGTATTATTGTAATAGTCAGAATTCTCTAGAGTCACAGAACTTATGGAATGTCTTTCTATATTGAGGGAATTTATTGTGATGACTTATAGTCTGTAGTCCAGCTACCCCAACAATGGGCAGCTGTGAATTGGAAGTCCAAGAATCTAGTTGCTCAGTCCCACGAGGCTAGTTGTTTCAGCTGGTCTTCTGTAGAGGTAGGTTTCAACAGATATACTAGCACGTAAATGCAAGCAGGCAAAGAAGAGTGAATCTTCCTTCTTTCAATGTCCTTATGCAGGTCTCCAGCAGAAGGTATGGCCCAGATTAAAGGTGTGTACTACCATGGCTGGATCTGGGCCTTGGTTTGTCCCAGGCTGACCTTGAACTCAGAGATCTCCTTGCCTCAGTCCCCTGGGATTAAAGGCATGCACTACCTTACCTGGGCCTAAGCTTTTCATGGCCACTATGCTTCAAGATCTCCATGCCACGATCCAGATCATAAACTTGTGTCTTCCAGCCTCAAGATCTGGATGGATCACATAGGTGAGTCCTCCAATTCTGGATTGTAGTTCATTCCAGATATAGTCAAGTTGACAACCAGGAATAGCCGTTAAAATTATGTGAGAATAAAATCTATTTTCAGTAAAAGGAGTAAAAAGCTATATCCTTGCTGTTATACAGATTCATGTTCTTCTTGCCGTCGCCTCTGAGGTAGCTGGGATTACATGTATGTACCCGTATGCACTGTTGACTATTTTGTGGGGAGAAGTACTTGGCTGTGTGTGTACATTTTTGTTTAAGCGGCTGATGGAGGTGGTAAGGAGAGGAGACCGGTAGGAGGAGTGTGGTAAGGCTAATGGTTAGGGCACAGGCAGCAAAGCTGGCTTGGGACCTAATCTCAGTGATGGCTCCAGGGGAACCACCTCCTGACACTTGTCATCTTTCAAGGTCCCCTTCCACACTGATGACTCAGCTTAATCAATATGGTAGAGCTAAGGGATGGCAGGCTGATTGTGGGTCTGAGTGTTACCAGTTATGTTTCTTTGCATTTGGGGAGCCCTGATCTACCCTGCAAAGTGGTCCAGCTACCCTGATGGAGAGACCACAAGGAGAATACTATTCAGTCATAAGGGAGAGAGGAGAAAAGGGGAGAGGAGGTGGTGGGGAGAAAGGGGAAAATTTGAGGACATGAGCAAACAGTCCTAGCCATGCCTGACAAAGAGATCAGAGACACACGGGTAAAGCCGTTGTGGGTGTTTCTTCACCGGGTGCCATCCGACTATCACTTCATGAGCCATCTCCAAAGGGACAAGAAGGAGGGCCATTCATTCAGCAGAATTCTAGACACCCCCAGATCATGGGTAATGATGAAGCAGCCATTCATTCCCCAGCCATCTACTCCATTCTGGGCACTCTGTTCTTGTTGCTGTCATCCTTCACGCCCTCCTGTCTCGCACAGCCTTAGTCCCTGGGGCTTCAGGCCAATGTTGTTCTTGGTGCCTTCACAGTCCTCATGGATGATGTTGGTCCTTGGCTGTTCCTCTCATTCCACCCTTCCTCTGCCATCTGCCCTGGAGCCTCTCTGGATCTGCTAGATATCGACTTGCTCTATCACACACCATTCCTCAGCATGCCTCTCCCTCCGTTCACCCCTTTGCTCTCTGACTCCAGCAGTTCTGCACCTCAGGGAGTTCCCAGTCTCTTGACCCAGCATCTACCTCGTTTTGATTTTTAAACACTTGTCATTCCGAGGCCCTGTGTGGTGGCATCACCTTTAATCCCAGCACTTGGGAGGCAGAGGCAGGTGGATCTCTTTGAGTTCTAGGGCAGCTTGGTCTACAGAGTGAGTTCTAAGACAGTCAGGGCTATCTAAGAAGACCTGTCCAGAAAAAAAAAAAATCAGTTAATAATTGTCATTCTGGGAGGGAGATGCACATATCCATGTGAACATGTTTGTATGGCTGTGTACATGTGTGTGTACATGTGTGTAGAGGCCAGAGGCTAACATCAAGCATCTTCCTCAGTCATTCTCCACCTCTTTTTGAGATAGAGTCTTGCACTGAACCTAGGGCTCACTGATTGGATAGGCAAACCAGTGAGCCCTAGGGCTTTTCTCCAACTGTGTATGTGCCTTCCCAGTATTGGGATTTTAGATGTGCACCACCACCTCTGGCTTTTTGTGGGGGTGTTGGGGATCTGAACTCAGGTTCTCCTGCTTTTAAGACAGAACTTTATGGACTGAGCCATCTCCCAGCCCCATTCATTGCTCTTTTTGTTTATGAAGATACTGTCCCAACACTAATTGTTAGGAAGACTCTTCTAACAATCTTTGTGTACTCAGCAAAATCACTGGCTATGAACATGAAGTTTTAGTTCTTGACAATCAATTCTATTGATGTTAATTCTTGGATGGGTAACCACATTGTTTTGGTTACCATAGTTTGTAATACAATTTGGAATCCAGAAGTGAGGTCTTCTGAGTTTGTTCTTTTTCATCTTTTCTTACAAATTTTACGATCATCTTGTCAAATTAAAAAACAAAGAAACAAACAAAAGTAAATGGGGATTATTGCCATCCAAACAATAAATTTTCCAATATGAATAACTTTTCATTTGCTTGGGGTTTTTTGTTTACTTGTTTGTTTTTCATTCTTTATTCATTTCTTCTTTTCTTCCTTTCTCTTTCTTTCTTTCTTTCTTTCTTTCTTTCTTTCTTTCTTTCTTTCTTTCTTTCTTTTTTGGAATCAGGGTTTTATTATGTAGTTCTGGCTGGCCTGGAATTTGCTATGCAGACCAGGCTTGGCCTCACCTGCCTCTGCCTTCCAGATGCTGGGATTAAAGGAATGCACCGTCTGACATGGCTTTGGTTGAGTCTTTCATTTTTATGAAGAATATTTTGTAGTTTTTGGTGTACAGCTCCTCTCTTCTCTTGTTCAGTGCCATCCTAAGCATTGTAGCTGTCCTTACTGTAGCTGTCCTCACCAGACTGTCTCCTTTATCCCAGTTTCACAGCCTCACTGGACAAGCATAGTCGGACTTGATCCTGACCCTACAGCCTGGAACTCTGTTGAATCTGCTCTCTGCTCCACAATAGTGGTCAGTCTCCCGGTGTTTTCTGTCCACAGACGCTAGTCCTCTCTGAAGTCTAGGTGCCCTGCGTCTCTTATCACTGCCTCCTCACTGTGGCCGGATCCTCCAATGACATGCTGAGTGTAAGTATCTGGCAGACACCCTTGTCTTGTTCCTGACCGGAGGGGTTTTTCAACCTTCTGTTAGGAAGTGCAGTGTAACCAGCTTTCCACGGATCACCTCTCTCCAGTTGAGGACATTCTTCTTCACTTCCAGTTTGCCACTTCCTGTTTGCCAAGAGTTTTTGTGAAAGGCATTTAGAGTTGCCAAGTGCCTTTTCTTGCTGTGATGATCTTGTAGGGTTTGTCCTTTATCCTATTACCTTGGTGTATTATAATTGATTTTTGGATGCTAAGCCAAATTTCCATCCCTGGGATAAGACTCCTTTGGATTCCAGGACAAATCCACTTGGTCACGGTGTGAATGCCTCCCTACGGGTTTCTGGATGGTCTGCTAGCATTTTGCTGAGGATGTCTGCACAGCATTCAGAAGAGATGCAGGGTGGTAGTTTTGTTGTGTTGCCTTTGTCTGGTTTTGGTTTCAGAGTGACACTGGTCTTGTGAAATGAACTGTCAGCCCTGTCCTGGTGTCATGTTTAAGTGCTCAAGGCTAAGTGTACAACTCAGCATTAAATATATTCATAGTGTCATGCTAGAGTCTATGAATATAGACGCTCACCACTATCTATTTCCAGAACCTTCTGATATGTCTCTCTAGTGATTTCTATTACCCATTAGGCAATAGCCTGCGGCTACTCTCTTCCCTAGCCTTGGCGGCCTCCAGTGTAGTCTCTGGCTTTTATGAATTTTCCCACTGCCTTTCTATGTGTAGCTGCACAGATTTTGCCTTCATGCGTGTCTGTACATGTAGGTTATATGCACATGTGTACACATACAGTCAGAGGTCAGTGCTAAGTGTCTTCTTCCATCATCCTTCACTTTATTTCAAAATAAAACAGCATACCTGCATGACCTGCAGCTTGCCCTTTAGCCAGACTGACTAATCAGGGAGCTTCTGGAATCCACCTGTCTCTGCCCTCCTATTGTCCCCTATTGTAATGTAATTACTTGTTAGCTTAAGCTGTGGCCATCTTGTCCCAAATATCGGTCAGCAGCATTTGACTTATTCTTCTTTCTGCCCATCTGTCCTCCTTTCTGTCTGTCAGTCCTGCCATCTCTGTATAGGAGCCAACTCTGTGACTTGTAAAAAGCTAGCACGTACTGAATACCTGATCCCCCCCAAGACTCTGCCTGGTGGCAAAGTCTGGCATCTGTCCGCCAGCTGACCCCACGGCCCAAGCTGATCACGAAGGGTTTGCTGAAAACCAGGAGGCAAACCAGTAAGGTTTTGTGAACTGGAAACTTCTGGTTTCTTTGGAAAGTCAGTTATGTCAAATGATGGTTTGTTGGGGCACACAGGTGACAAGATGTTTTGCTAAAGCAGACACGGGAAAGGACACGTGATGTTGAGAAGGAGTGTGAGTATGACCCCGCAGACAGTGGGAGCTGGAGCACTGGTTCGCTTTGCTCTGCTTTGCTGGTCTTCACTGATGACATGTATGTATTAGTTCACCTTATATTGTGTCGCTGAGCTTTGCTTGTGGTGACATCTTAGAAACTCGCCAAAGAACCTCTCGTGAGGTTCCTGCAGTTTCTTGCTGCTTGCGCTGACTCCAGCTGGTTGGCCTTGAGTTTTCTTCTGGGTTGAACTGTGGTTGCTGATTCATGTGTGGTCCTGATTCATATTTGGTGTTTGCTAGTGGACTGGACTGAGAACAAGGAAGATTGGAATTGTCCCCAAAGACAATTTCTAAACAGGTCCACTTACCCTGTATCTTAATAACCTTTCTTTTCCACTACCTCTGGTGGGTGGTGGGCTGGAGGAGGGGTTGAACCCTTATTAAAGCAGGTTGAGAGAAATATATATCAACAGTTTTAGAGGGTCCAAGTAGATCAGCAAATCAGTTTGTTTCCTCCACCTTCATCACAGTCTGAGGAGTTCTTCATCAGCCAGAGGGGTTCAAGAACCTCAGTGTGCCCAAGGTTGTCTCCAAGAGGGACTCTCCATCCTCTGATTTGTGTTTACCCCATAGCCTCCCTCTAGTCTGAAACTTACCATACATAGGGTTCCAGTCACTGGACTGCAATCCAATCTTCTACAGGAAGTGTACATCTTTCAAAGCAGAAAAGACGCTTAAATGAGCATTGACATAAGAACTCAGAGCCAAGCATGGTGGGGCACACCTTTAATCTCAGCAGTCTGGCGACAGAGGCAGGCTGATCTCTGTGAGTTCAAGGCCAGCCTGGTTTACAAAGTGAGTCCCGGGACAGCCAGGACTGTTACTCAGAGAAACTCTGCTAGAGTTGGGTGGTGAGAGAGAGTTCAGGTTTGGACTGGGTTGGGGGTGGTTGTGGCTTATACTCTACAGTTTATAGTCTCCCCAAGAATATTTATAGTTCTGAAGAGATGGCTTAGTGGGTAAAGGTGCTTGCTTACAAGCAAGTCTGCTCTCTCCCTCTCAACAAATAAAATTTTTTAAAAATTGAAGTGGCAAGTTAAATATCAATGTACATTTAACAATGATAGAAACAGACCCCCCAAAAGACCAGCTACCCCTGGTAACAGGTTTCAATACTTGTGGCCAAGTTGGCAACTCTTGACTCAGAGGAGTCTGACCCTGCACTACCTGTGATCTGTGTGCTTTGCTTTCCTGGACCTAAGAGGACAGCTGACTGATCTCAAGTCCAGCCACCAGGTCCACCACGCTGGCGTGGGAGATAGCTTGGAATGATCTGTACCTTTTACTCCAAGCTGATTTCTTCCTGTTTCTTATTGCTTGATGAATCTGCATACTAATTAATAGCTGTTACTTCTCTCTCAGCAGCTTAACCTGCCGACAAAAATTCTGACAGAGTTAAAAATGAGCGATTGCTGAGATAGACTAATTACGTCTCCTGGGAAGAGCCTGAGATATTTAGCCTGTCTCTTCCTCCTCCTCACCTTCCCTTGAGAGTAGGTTTGCTTTAATCACTGCTGAGGAAAGCAAGATGTGTTGCCAGTTCTGTACCCTGGGACTGGTAAGGGGAAAAGCCAGAGGAAGGGGTCTGTCGATGGAGTGCCTGATAGCCTTTGAAGGGAAAGGCACCAAGGCCCCATTGTTCTCTTCCTTCCATGACGCACCATCCCAGCACCTGCCCGAGGGTACCGAGGCAGAATCAGACCATGCCATTAAAGCTTAGAGGTACCATCTTTGGTTTATAGCCCCCTCCAACTGTTCTGGGATCTCTGGACTTTATGTCATTGCCGGTGGCTCCATTTTTAACACAGTTCATAGTGGAGGAAACCTAAGTCACAGTTCTCCATGATAGACTGACATAGGGGCTACGGGGAGAATGATGGGCAGCAGCCTCCTTAGTGTATTCCTTCAGAGATTTACAACAAGGCTGTGCCCTTCCCAGGGCAGCACACTCGGTAGCTGGACATGAAAAACCATAGATCAGAGTGGTGGGAAACCTTAGCTGTTGAGTGGTGCAGTCATCTCCTCTTAGAGATCCTTAGGTTAAAAATATTTTAAAATTTGTTAAAATCCATAGTTCAGATTCATAAGAGGCCTCTAGGTAGAACTAAGAAGGGTGTGTGTATGTGTATGTAGTATGTCTTGAATGTGTGTACATGTGTGAATGTTTGTATATGTGTGTGCATGTATAGGTGTGTATATGTGAGACTGTATATGTGTGTGGGTGTGTCTGCGAGTATAATGAGTAGGTGTGCATGAGGGTATATGTGTTTGGGGACTGTTATGATGTGTGTTACTATGGTTTGTGTGTTACTATTATATGTATATTGCTACGGTGTGTGTGCGCCCGTATGTGCGCATGTGTGTTTTAGTAGGGTTTTATTGCTGTGAAGAGACACCGTGACCAAGGCATTTTAGTAGGGTTTTATTGCTGTGAAGAAACACCGTGACCAAAGCAACTCTTTTTTTTTTTTTTTTTTTTTCTGAGACAGGGTTTCTCTGTGTAGGCCTGGCTGTCCTGGAACTCACTCTGTAGACCAGGCTGGCCTCGAACTCAGAAATCTGCCTGCCTCTGCCTCCCAAGTGCTGGGATTAAAGGCGTGCGCCACCACTGCCCAGCATGAAATCCAGATTTTAAAGTGTTAACTAGTCAGTCCCTGTGTACTCTCAGATCCCAAGCTACTTGTTGGCTTTCTCTGCTTATGGCTCTTTGTGTTTCCCACGCTCCCATGAGGGAGAAAGGGGAGTTTGAAAGGCTTGAAAGGGGGTCAGTCAGGGTGAGCTCAGGGCTCAGGTTCTGGTGACAGGCCAGGATGGCCTCCTTTTTTATCTCTCTGCTCAGTTTTCATCTGCTGGCTTCATCTTCAGATAAGTTGTCCCTAGGCATCCACAAAAGTAGCAGACCTTGTACTCTGTAACCTTTAGCACCCCTGTGACTGTTTTCAGGCTTTTTGTCTCTGTTAGCTTAGCTGTTCGTGAGCCCACCTAGACCTGGGAGAAATAGGGACATCCAAGCAGAACTGCAGAGTGGGAAGTGGTACAAGTAGCAACGGCCAAAGGAAGGAGAAGGGGCCTGGTCGGGGAGGAAACAGAAGGCGTGGAATGCTGGAGGCTGGGCCAGCTTTTGCTTCCAGGTAAGCAAGTGGCTTTAAACCCCTACTCATGGGACAGGGACACAAGGATGCTCTGATTCTCAGCTTTGTCTTTTCTCCTATACAGTCGTGTGTGTGTGTGTGTGTGTGTGTGTGTGTGTGTGTGTGTGTGCGTGCGCACATATGTATATCAAATGTCAGCATGTATGAGGGTCCACACTCTTGGGTTGTTTCACAGACAGTGGACAGGGTCTGGCTGACCTGGAATTCACCAAGTAGGTGAGGTTGGCTGGCCCCGGACCCCCTGAGATCTTCCTGACTCCACCTTCCACTGCTGGGATAAAAAGCCACTACATATGACTCTCTCTCTCTCTCTCTCTCTCTCTCTCTCTCTCTCTCTCTGTCTCTCCTCTCTCTTTAATGTGGGTAGAACTCATGTTCTCATGTTTGTAAGGGAAGCACATTACTGATTGGACTCTCTCTCTCCCTGAGGCTCCACCACTACATCTTTTAATAAAATGTGTGGGGTTTGATGTTTGCAGCCAAGACCGATGGTCTGAATGATTCCTGGAACCCACATGGTGGAAAGAGAGAACCAACTCCCAGAATTGTCATAAAATCAATATTGGGGGAAAATAGAAACCCTGGACTTTGTTATGCACCCCCCTTTTGAGACAGAGTTTCTCTATGTAGCCCTGGCTACCCTGGAACTCATTCTGTAGACCAGGCTGATCTTGAACTCAGAGATCTACCTGCCTCTGCTTCCTGAGAGCTGGAATTAAAGGCATGCGCCAACATGCTCATCATATATCTCCACCTTAATATGAGCGGTTTACGATGTGCCAGGACCCGAGTCTTCTTACTGGAATAGATGAGGTTAGTGCAGCTTCAGAATTTGCTTCTTGAGATCTGTTGTTGTTGTTGTTGTTATTATTATATCATTTTGCATGCTCACTGCAGAAAACCTGAGAAATGCAAAAAATTAGGAGGAGAGTCATTTCTGATACTGTCTCTAGAAGGTAGTCACACTGACAGCCGGCATCTTTCTTCCCTCATACCAGTCTCTGGATATTCTCCATGGGGCAGAGTGGGTCCTGGGATGCTATTTTCCTCCATCATGTAAAGCCATGCTTAGAGAAGTTTCACGCCACAGATCACGCAGTCAGTGACCAAAATGATTCTTGCAGCTATTGCTGTCAGTAGTGAAAATCACACACACACTACTTCGTAAAGAAAATATTTTTTTTTTCTCCTTGCAGCTCATAATAGCTCTCTGGAGTCATTAAGACCTCCGAAGTCTGTCCAGGGCTTGGGAAGGGAGGGAGTGGAGGAGGTGAGAAGGGAGGTGGGGGTGCTCAGCCTTGCACAAAACCCAGCAGGATGAAAATTGGCAGGCAGCTTCCTGGAACTCCAGCCCTTAACCACTTCTGCACTTAATGGGCTTGTAAATATCACCGAGCCCTCTTCCCGGGCTCTGCTGACAGCCTTCTGTGTGGCTGACATCTAGCCCCCACTCTGAGTAAACTCTTTGTAATGCCCTGAGGAACAGCAGGTTGGGTCAGTGCGCACTGTACTGCGACTGCTATCCAGCACACAGCCAGAGGTTAACTCGACAGTGCTGTTTTGGTGAACGATACTTCTCCTTTGTCTCTCTGTCCTTACCAGAGACAGTGGCAACCGTTGTTGAGGATAGTAACTACAGCCAACATGTACTGGGCACAAGCTGTGGGCCTTGCAGCGCTTGCTGTGAAATCCTTTCTAAATCCTTCATATTAGCCAGTATTGTCCAACAGTGTGCTGAGGGAAGCCCCCTAATGTCAGTCCCATTCTGTAAATGGGGAAACTGAGGCAGGAGATGTTAAGTGACATGCCCTGTCTATGAGTTTTATCAGAAGCAGAACAAAGGTCTAGACCTAGATCACAGGCCTTGGGAGTCCAGTCACATACACAGCAGACTAGGGGACTCTTCAGAGATCATAGCAATTGGCTTTGAACTTATTTCTCCACTGGGAATCTCAGCTCCCAGCTCTACTGATAACTTCCCTGTGTCTCAAAGCTAAGAGTCATCCCTTATGCCCTGCACATTTATAGTAAGTGCTCAATTCACACTTGATGCCTGGCACTGAAACCACCACCAGCACCACCACCCCACAAGCAGATTGCAAAATGATTTTATTTCACAGTGACGAGCCCTTCTTTGGTTCTCATCTGCTGAATGGGAACATTGTGGCCTCATCCAAGACCCTTGTGGAATGCTGGCAATATGGATCTATCTGGTCAGGAGGAGGAAGACAGAAGCATGCTTCTAAGGCAGGAGGATATCTGGAAGGGTGTGTTGAGGGTCACACTGGAGGCTTTGGACTGGGAAGTATAACTTTAATTTTTTCAAAAACCTATTTTTTAAAAAAGTTTATTTATTTATTGTATGTATATGAGTACACTGTAGCTGTCTTCAGACACATCAGAAGAGAGTGCCAGATACCATTATAGATGGTTGTGAGCCACTATGTGGTTGCTGGGAATTGAACTCAGGACCTCTAGAAGAGCAGCCAGTGCTCTTAACCACTGAGCTATCTCTCTAGCCCTTAAATGCCTATTTTTAATGATGGTTCTTAAACACTTTAACCTCCCTTGTAGCCCACCACCCACCAGAGGTAGTGGGAAAGAAAGGATACGGGGGAAGGGGACCTGTTTAGGAAGGATCTTTGGAGCAGCTGTCTGTGTTGTCTGGAAATCGGCAATTCAGGTCATAGAGTGGTACTGTTAGAAGGTGTGGCCTTGTTGGAGGAAGTGGGCTTTGAGGTCTCAGATGCTCAAGCCAGACCCTGTTATTCCCTCCTCCTGCTGCCTGTGTATCCAGATGTAGAACTCTCAGCTACCTCTCCAGCGCCATGTCTGCCTTTGTACCACCATGCTTCCCACTATGACAATAATGGACTAAACGTCTGAACTGTCAGCCAGCCCCAATTAGATGCTCTCCTTTAGGACCATGGTCATGGTGCCTCTTTACAGCTTTCCAGTAAAACTGTAGCTAAGACACCGGGTTTCCCCGGAACACATGATTTTCTTGCCTCAGCTTTCCCAGTGCTGGAATTATAAGTATTAGCTGCCACACATGCCTATTTTTCCATTAGTGACACACAATGCCTGGTTTGATGTCAAGATTTCTGAGTCATTGGGCGTCACAATATGGCAATATCTGGTTATTCTCTTGCTGAGTGCCCCCCTTCTATCACTCAATGGAGCCCTCTTGGGCCGGAGACTTGGCTCAGTAGCTAAGAAAGTACACCATCCTTGCCGAGGAACAGAGTTCAGTTCCCAGCATGCACCCTGGGTAGCTTACAACCACTTGTGACTCCAGCTCCAGGGGACCCAATACCCTCTTCTGGCTCCTGTACTCGTGTGTACATAACATAATTAAACATAAAAAAATTAAAATCTTTAACAGAGAGATTCCTCCCTTCATCCTGTTTGGCGACCTGGCAGTAAAGTCTGTAGGAAATGCCCCCACTCTTTCCCTCATTTCACAAATGAGTCCCTTTCATGTCCCAGAGGTGGTCACAGACCTTCCTGTAATTGTCACTGTGAGCTCATGAGCCTAAGCATGCTCCATAGACCTCAATCTACCACCATAATTCCCTTTTGTCATCGGATACTCGTAGCTAGTGAGGAAACTGTCAGCTCCTGAGTCCTTTGGCGGATCTTAGCAGGCATTCAGCGGCTGCCCGACTCTCTCCTATAACAAAACACCTCACACACTTCTCTTGCACAGTTTTTAATTTTTCTCCATCAGCTATTTCTCTGAGAATACCTTTTTTTTTTTTAAGGTAGAAAATGACGACCTCAGTCCAGGCTTGAACTCAAGATGTTCAGTGCTGTGCGAGTCAGTTTGTCAGGGTTCAGGACCTTCTCAACATACAGGCTGGGCTTGGTGTTTCCATCTGGAGGAGACTCGGGGCTTTGCAGTTGTTCTTGACCTCCGGGTTACATGTGGGTTCAGTCAGTCTCCATGACCGTAATGAAATACCTGAGGCAGGCTAACTTACAAAGAAGAGTGGCTTGTTTATCTCACAGTTATGGAGTCTGCAAGTGATAAAGTGGGGTGCGGGCTCTGGGGAGGGCTGCCTCAGGCTACTTCAGTTCTTGGTGGAGTGCAGTGGCCCTGGTGTGTTCGTGATGCTGGGTACAGCTCGCCAGTTCTCAACAACTTCTGTGGGAGCTGACTAGGGCCCCTGGTGCCCAGGCTCCCTTGCCGACAGCACTCTGCCAGAAAGCCCCCTCTTTATTTAAATACCAGTCTTTTCCCCTGGCCGCACCTCTTCTCCCTCTTTCTGGAATCAACACTTCCTACTATTTCTTTATCCCTGGAAAACATCAGTGCTACTTTATGTAGTTACCAATTTAAAAAAATTCACTATTTTTGCAGTGTTAGGGATTGACCCCAGGGCCTCGTCATTGCTAGGCAAATGTCCTTTCTACCACAGAGCCATATCCCCAGATCTATGTATTTTATACAAGTGACATCACACAATGTTTGTTCCTTTGTGTCTGGACTCAAGGTCCATAGAAGATGTGTCAGAATCCCCTCCCCATTTATGGCCGAGCACTATTCCTCGTATGGATGGCCACAGATGCTCATCTGTCATATAGTAGGTATTCATTTAGGTGAGACTCCACCTTTTGGCTGCTGAGACTAGTGCTGCTATGCTCACAGGCTTACCGTTTCCTTTCTCAATAGTCATATAAGTCCTACTGTTCCCAAGCCCCACCTCCCTGACGACAACCCTATGGCCTGTCTCTTTCTATGGAGCCTCTTATTTGAGGACTTTCTCCCTGGAGCTGGCTCTGGCCATTTGTATCCTTCCCAAACTCCAAAGCCCTGAACTGCATGCCTCCCGATCACTAGATGGCGCTGGAGAGCAGTTTGGATTTGGCCTCTTAGAGACAGCTCTTTTCTAGGCTAGGAAAGGATGCTCAGGCCAAGTGGGGTGGAGTAGCTTTTCAGTGTCCCTGTCTTGGGTCATGTGACCTCCCAACTTGACAAGTGTTTTGGATTTCAAATGCCTTTATTAGGCGAGCCTCTGTAGTCTGGGTAAGAGCAGAATAGTTCTGGGGGTATTACCTTGTTCGTCTTGATCACCGGGGAAGGTGCTGCAAACCCCTGCATTTAAATCTCAGGGCCATCCAAAAGCCATTTGGATCCCCTCCATCTCCATTCCTCTTCCTGTGAAAGCAAAGGTCAGGGTGTCACAGGGTCAGGTTCCTGGAGTGGGTGGGCGTCTCTCTTCCCATAGCCTTCTGCCCTCCAGGCTTCTTCCAAGGACACTAATCCAATTTGACAAGGGCTCGCCCTTATGATCTCATTAAATCACAAGTATCGCTGTAAGGACCCTCCCTCCAAGTGTGGTTCCATTGGAGATTATAGTCTCAACAAGAATTATAGGGGTGACACAAATATTCAGTTCCTAACTTCTCACAGTACAGGGGTTCAAGATACTCTATCCTGAGCTCACTGATCTCCTCAGAGACACCCCCCCCCCCCAGTTCTAACAGACAAAGCCCCCTCATATAGAATACTGAGTCCCATACAGACTCTCCTGCCCCTCACTTCTGGAAAGACCCCTCGCCTGCCATCTGTCAGGCCCAGCCACAAACCCATCCTCAGGGAATCCTTTCTTTATAAAAGACATCCAATTACAGACACTAAATATGCAGTTTTGAAATATATTATTTGTACCTCAATTAAGATTTTTTTCTAACTATTGCTTTGGACTGAGCAGATGGCTCATCGGGTAAAGCACTTGCTGCACAAGCATGAGGATCAGTTAGATCCCTGGAACTCACACGAATGAAGGGCAGGTATGGTGGGCTACCTGGCATCCCAGCACCTGGGAGGCAGAGACTGGCTGGCTGGCTAGACTAGCCAAATCAGCAAGCTCTGGTTTCACATGAGAAGCCCTGACTCAACACATGGAATGGAGAGTGAGTGGGCAAGACACTAGGCATGTAACACTGGCCTCTGTGTACATGAATGTGAGCACATACACACATTTGGACACACACACACACACACACACCATATGCAAATAAAAGCTTATTCTGTTGTTTTATTTCCTTTTGTCCATCCATTTTAAGGCTTTTTTTTTTAAAAAAAAGATTTATTTATTTATTATATGTAACTATGCTGTATCTGTCTTCAGACACTTTTATTTTTTCTTCTCTCTTCCAGCCTCGCTAGCAGTAGCTGTCTTCAGACATCCCAGAAGGGGGCATCAAATCTCATTATGGATGGTTGTGAGTCACCATGTGGTTACTGGGATTTGAACTCAGGACCTTCGGAAGAGCAGTCAGTGCTCTTAACCGCTGAGCCATCTCTTCGGCAAATCCTCCCTTCCCCCATTTTAAGTTTTTATTTGTGTCCTTGAGACTGCCTCTTGCTGTGTAGCAAAGACTGTCCTTAGACTCTGGGCCTCCCTGCCTTAACCCCATGCTAGGATTACAGCTGTGTGCCGCTGCGCCTGGTTCTTATGATTTTAGGATTTCTTTGCAACAAGTGCAGCACATGGCATCCACTCACATTCAACCTGGTGAGTGGAAGCAGGTTCCTCAGTGTGTGAGCCTACTCCAAACCTCAACAAGACACCTCACTTCCTGGCTTTCTGAAGTCCCCTTTTGGTCTCTTCCTCCTGCTCCTCTCAGTCCCTCATCTCTAGGCTGCTTTCTGCCACCCCCCATTTGCTGGCGCTTTCTAGAATTTCATGTAAACGAAATCATACTAGTTGTGACCTGGTGTGTCATTCAGTCCATCTGTTCATCCAGCATCCCAGTGTACAGACACCATCATTTCCTTCCACATTTGCCTGTTGGTAGACTCCTGGGTTATTTTTAGTCCAGGGCTGGTAGGACTAATACTATATTACATGTCTAGATATTCAAGGAGCTTGCTTTCCTCATCCTCGGGGATCTAGATGTGAAGCAACCCCCTGTGTTAGGGATAGTGATACATGCAACTGTCAGTCAGACTTCTTGTTGTGATGAACACCTGAGGAAAGCAATTTAAAAGGCGGAAGGGCAGCCGGGCAGTGGTGGCGCACGCCTTTAATCCCAGCACTTGGGAGGCAGAGGCAGGTGAGTTTCTGAGTTCGAGGTCAGCCTGGTCTACAGAGTGAGTTCCAGGACAGCCAAGGCTACACAGAGAAACCCTGTCTCGAAAAACCGAAAAAAAACAAAACAAAAAAAACAAGGCGGAAGGGCTTGTTGTGGCTCCCTGCTTCAAAGCTTCCAACGAATGGCCCCTGTTACTTTGTCTGTGAGGTGAGGCAGAACTTTGTGGAGGTGGGAATCTGTGGAGGGGTGGAGCTGCTTACCAGGAAGCAAAGAGGAGGCACAGGAAGAGGCTAAGGTTGAGGTATACCCTAACCTTACCAGAGACCCACTTCCTCCACCTTCCGGTTTTATCACACACATCCCCTCTCCCCCATAGTCTATTCGGATTTTGAACTCATTGATGTAATGATTAAACCAGGGCTTAGATCAGAAATGCCCTCTGAGATGCAGCAGCTGCAGAATTCCACTTTACGAATCTAGATACCTTTCAGTCCAGTCAAATTGAGAAGCAAGATTAACAATCACATGACCTTGCTCAGAAGCCAAGCAGTGTCTAAAGTGGAGAATCCTGTCACCAGCAATGGCGTGGGGGCCTTACCCTCAATATTCTTGGAATTAACTTTTACATTTTTCCCTTATAAATTTCTTAGAACTATATATATTTGTGTGTGTGTGTGTGTGTGTGTGTGTGTGTGCATATGTGTGTGAGAGAATGTACCTTCCCCATAGTTTGGTGCCTCCTGCTTCCTACTATCTCCATGACAAACAAGGCATCCTTTCAAGTTGATGTGTTTACCCCCGAGCTGTCTCCATCACCAGACTTGGGATTTCTGTGAGGTAAGGACAGATTCCTTTGCTCTGTATCAGCTCAGCATGGCCTGGTGGGAGCCCAGAGAAGTTGCTTTAACTCTGCAGGAGTTTCCCCAGCTGGAGGCAATGTCTTTACCTGGCACGAGTCACTTCTACCCCTCTCTTTGCTCTAGCCACGCATCGGGAGGAACATGCCCACCACTCTACACAATAAAAAAACAAGAAGTCTGTCTTTCCACTGAGGTACACAAGTTAACATGTAGGAAAGTCTCGGAGGGGAGTAAAGTACCTGGAAGAAAATGTGTGTAGATCTGAAGGGAAAATCTAAAGACTATTTGCTCCTCTTAATGTTGTAGAGTCTAATAGATACTGATTATATTAACATATGAGAATTCTGTGCCCAGGAGACTGCAGTGCCCCGGGTACAAATAGATTTCTATGATTAATTTTTAAAAACACTTTTAATGGAGCTAATCCAGTTACAGTGAGAGGAGATAATGTTGGCCGCCGTCCAGCAGCTGGCAAACACGCTGCGTTCGCCACAGCGGGTTGATCACACCTTCCCAGTCAAGCCCACTTTTCAATGGAACTTCATAAATGAGGACTTTATAAAGCAGATAATATGCTTTCTGTGGGTTTTGTTTATGTTTATTTTTATTTTATGTGTATGGGCGTTTTGCCTGCATAATATATGCACAGGTATGCCAGGCGCCTGTGGAGGCAAAAGTAAGATGTCTGATCCCCTAGAACCGAAGCTAGAGATGGTTGTGAGCCACAGTGCAAGTTCTAGGAATCAAACTTTGATCCTTTGAAAGAGCAACAAGCACTCTTAATGGCCGATCCATCACTCCAGTCCCATTGTCTGTTTTTGAGATAGAATTTTGCTTTGTAGCCCTGGCTGGCTTGGTAGTCACTATGTAGCTCAAGTTGACCTCAAACTCAAGGCAATCCTCCTGCCCCAGCCCTCCCCCCCAAGTGCTGGGATTATAGGTATGGGCCACCAACTCCAGCTACTTTCTTTCATTTTTAAAAATGATAGAAATATATAAACATCATATAAAATATTACCATTTTAAATGTTTTTTATGGAATTGTGTCCCTCCAAAATGGGCTGGAGAGATGGCTCCGCAGTTAAGAACACTTGATACTCTCGCAGAGGACCCAAGGTGGGTTCCCAGCACCCAGATCAGATGGCTTACAGAGTCACTCTTGTAACTCTTAGGGCTCTGAATTTCACGCTGTCTTGCAACCATCTTGGGTATCCGTGTTTATGTGTACACACACACATACACACATATGCATAAAAATTAAATCTTTTTAAAATGCACATTGAAGATCTGACCTCCAGTATGATTGTATTTAGGGAAGAGACCTTTCAGGGGTCTTGTCAGGTCCTATTCAGTGCTGATGTTGTACTCATTAGAAAGGTCACAGGGTGACCTGGGGAGTTGGCCTTGTTGGGAAAGTGCTTGCCTTATGAGCATGAGGCCTTGAGTTCAGTCTTTACAACCCATGTGAAAAAGCCAGGTGTGGTGGCAGATGCTTGTAATCTCAGCACCAGGGAGGTAGAGACAGGAGGATCCTTGGGGCTTGCTGGCCAGCTAACCTAGCTACGTCAGTGAGACCAGGCCAGAGAGAGGGCCAGTTTCAAAAAGCAAGATGGGTGCCATCATGAGGAATGGACACCTGAGGTTGTCCTCTGTCATCTAAATGCATATACAAACATGCATCCACAAACACTCATGTACCCGACCATATGCGCGCGCGTGTGCACACACACACATGCACATGTACACGCACGTGCGTGTGCGAGTGCAAACACAGACACACACACACAGAGGATATTTGGTTAAATCGGAATATCGTTTTTGTTTGTTTGTTTGATTTTTTGAGACAGGGTTTCTCTGCATAGCTTTGACTGCACTAAAACTCACTCTGTAGACCAAGCTGGCCTTGAACTCAAGAGACCTGCCTGTCTTTGCCTCTGGAATGCGCCTGGCACTAAATTTGAATTTCTTACACCCAGTAAATGATTTTTGTATATGTCTATTCCTTGGGATGTTTGAGATACACACAGACCCCCCGACCCATTTGATGCTTCTCTGTGGTCAGAATTTACTGGACATTCTGTATTTTGACTATGATCCCCCGCATGAGTTCTGTGGCTTTACACTCTTCAATGCTCTTAGCTTAGTCTTACAGACACTGGGGCCCAGGGAATAAAACTCATGGTCCTGAGGTCTCTCCAGCATTTGCCTCAGCTCTGGCTAACTCTGTAGCTCCCTACCCAATGCTCTCTCTCCAGCCATCCCTGCAAGCCTGGAGCATTAGGCTGTTCCTCTACCTTTCAAAGTTACCCACAGTTTTGCTGCTGTGGAGGAACACTGTGGACAGCTTTCTCACAGAGAACAAAGGGCAGCACACATCTGTGAAAGGCACCATCTGACCCTGTGGCAAACTCTTGATTCAACTCTCCAAATGGCAGCCTCTCACTGGGTCCACACCACACAAGGGCTAGGAGTACAGCCAGTGTCACTGGATGAAGAAACCTCAGCAGCCTCTGGTAGCCCCGAGCTGCCTGCCTGATGCTCATCTGAGAGATGAGAACAGTTTAGCATCTTAGAACCTTCATCCCCAGGAAGCTCTTATGATGATGCCCAGAGCCATAGAAAATTTCTCTCCAGTGGCCTTTCTCAAACACACCTTTAATCCCAGCACTCAGGAAGCAGAGGCAGAAGGAGCTCTCTGAGTTCAAGGCTACCTTGGTCTATAGAGTAGACCTCTTCAGGTACTGCATGCATAGGGTGCACAGACATACACACAGACACTCATACACACGAAAGAAAGAAAGTATAGGAGTGATTTTAAGTAGACAGTATACTGCTCCACAAAATGAGTCTCAGTGAGTTTCCTCATTTATTTCTGAAACAAAGCACTATAAACCTTGATATAATACTGAATATAGTTTTGGCTATGGTTCAGTTAAAACAGAAACCATGAGCATAAAGAGAATGAGGGTGTCCCCACCAGCCTCTGTGTGTAAATGTCAAAGAAGAAACTGGTGGAAGGTGAGATGGCCATGTAGATGACTTTAAACTCTGCAGTAGCAGCATTAGCAAAGGAAATTGATTTCGAGGTTAGTTTTATTTAATGCTTCACAGGCAAAGTGTTATCTGTTCAACATGCAGCCCACACAGGGACCAATGAGGTCTGCAGAGATAGCTTAGTAGGGTGGTGTAGTCTACATAGGTGGGAGGGGATGCTGGCATCCTTATCCGGTGTCTTTTTTTCATTTCTGATGCTTAAGGAGAATGGAGTTACTTGACTCACAGTTCCAGGTTACAGTCCATCATTGTACAGCCCACCCACAATGGTCCAGGTCTTCTCATATCAACTGACATAATCAAGACCCATAGACATGGCCACCGACTAGATAGTTCTTCATAGACTCTCTTCCCAGACAATTCTGTGTTGTGTCAAATTGACAAAAACCAACCAACACACGAGGATGGGTGGTGTGCACTTTTAATCCCGGTGCAGGGGAAGCAGAGTCAGGCAGATCTTGGCTCACTGACCAGTCAACCTAGCTTATTTGGTGAGCTCTAGGTTCAGCGAGAGACCCTGACTCAAAAACAAACAGCCCGGCAGTGGTGGCGCACGCCTTTAATCCCAGCGCTTGGGAGGCAGAGGCAGGCGGATTTCTGAGTTTGAGGCCAGCCTTGTCTGCAGAGTGAGTTCCAGGACAGCCAGGGCTATACAGAGAAACCCTGTCTCAAAAAACAAAAACAAAAACAAAAAACAAAGTATCTAAAACAAACAAACAAACAAACCAAAAACCATGGTAGATGGCTTGATAACACCCAAAGTTGCCCTTTAGCCACACATACGCAGGAAGAAATTAACAACAATCACATTTCAGCACTGGGGATCAAACCCAGAGCTTCGTAAAGCTAGGATAGGGCTCAGTCACTGAGCCACACCCAAGGTTAGGGAGAATTATCCATGTTATTAGACAATACTGCAGTCACAGATGACAAAGATGTCTAGACAGTTGTCAGTAGGTAGAGAAATAGTGAAGAAATCATAGTCTTTTTGAAAATTAACCTTGCATCCTGTGGCTGAACCATATGTGGATCCTCAGTTTGATCCCAGCTCAGAGCATGGCTCATCTGACCCTGTGGACCCTGTGAATGTAAGGAGTCTCTCAGGGACTGGGACTCATCCTGAGAACATCCCATAATTCCTGTCCTGTTTGCCTACTCACAGTCATGCCCAGTGTAACATTTTGATCCCATTGTGATAGAGGGCTCATAGTCTACATCACCATACCTAGCCAATGATGCTTAGTCTTGACTGTCAACTTGACAGGATCTAGAGGCACCTAGGAGACAAGCCTGTAAGCATGCTTGTGATGGAGTTTCTGGACTGTTAATTAAAGTAGGTAAACTCATCCTAACAATGGGCAGCACCAACCCAGTGCCAGAATCAAAAAAAAGAAAGTGAACTGACTCTATTTGCATTCTTCTCTCTGCTTCCTGACTGTGGAAGCAAAGTGGCCAGCAGCTGCCATGCCTTGTTCGTCATGATGGAGTGCACACTTACTGTGAGCCAGAATAACCTTTCTCTTCCTTATGTTGCTTTTGTTTGGTGTTTTGTCAGGGAGACAGTATACAAGACAAGTCTCATCAGCACTTCTGCCTCTCCTCAGGGCCTGGGGAGTTGGAAAGGAATGGAGTTTAGAAGTCGAGGTGCTCAACCCTGCTAGTCATTCTGTTCCTAGCTACATCTGGCAACATTAGTCAGGGGAGCTGCAGGTAGAGCCTGGAGATGCTGCTCCCACTCTTGGTGTCTAGGACGTTCCTACCACGAGGATGATGGTTCTAGCCTTGTGTGTTCCAGTGCTGAGTCCTGACCTTCCTGTTCCCTGATCTGCTCTCTGGCTAGTCTTGCTCTCAACCCAGCGACTGCCTCATCTTCTTCCCCTTTCCCGTCCTCCTCTCTCATGGGCTTGCCTCTGTGAAAGGTCATCAGGCTTGCTGAGACTGGATCAGCAGCCTTGATGTTCTCCTAACCACAGCCCTCTTCCCCGATCCTTAACAGAAATACCCAGGATCCCCAGGCAAAAGCACATTTCATGTTCACTGATGGAGCTCAGGTATTACCCCAACAGCAGCCCCGCTGTCTGTCTGTCCTGGTCCAGGGTGTCACTGGCTATCATTGGAAAGAAGACCATAGTGAGGCTCCCGCCAGCCATCTGAGTTCAGGCTCCATCAGCTGTAGCCAACGGCATCCCCACACCTCTGTTGCTTATAGCAACCATCCTGAGTCCTTGGGACTCAGAGGCTCTGTTGGGTGATTCTTCCATCCTGGCTAGGCTCTCCTGGGTATCTCTGAGCAGCTGCAGTACACACACAGCCATGTTCATCTTTTCTGGTCCTTCATACTTCAGTCTGGGCTGGGACAACTGGACTGTCTTTTTTCTGATCCCATGCTGTGTGACTTTAAACAGACCCCTTAACTTCTCTGAACTGAATATGATACCCATCACAGCTTATTCCAATGGGAGTGGCATAGTTACTGCCAGCTTGGAACTAACACCACCAATTCTATAGTCAGGTGGCCTGACTACATCCAAGGGAGGAGTGGAAAATAGATTATCCTCCTTAAGAGGGGCAGCAGTATCCCTGTGTGTCTCAGTCAGGGTTTCTATTCCTGCACAAACATCATGACCAAGAAACAAGTTGGGGAGGAAAGGGTTTATTCAGCTTACATTTCCACATTGCTATTCATCACCAAAGGAAGTCAGGACTGGAGCTCAAGCAGGTCAGGAAGTAGGAGCTGATGCAGAGGCCATGGAGGGCCTCTTACTGGCTTGCTTCCCTGGCTTGCTCAGCTGGCTTTCTTATAGAACCCAGGACTACCAGGCCATGGTACCACCCACAATGGGCCCTTTCACCCTTGATCACTAATTGAGAAAATGCCTTACATCTGGATTTCATGGAGGCATTTCCTCAAGGGAGGCTGCTTTCTCTGTGATAACTCCAGCTTGTGTCAAGTTGACACGCAAAACCAGCCAGTATGCTGTGAAGGGAAACAGCCCGGATGGAGGCGAGCAGGGTGTTACCTTCCTGGTCTTGTAGTTAAGGATTATATAGGCCATGCAGGGAGGTGGCTTATTGCTAAAGTACTGTGCTTTGCAAGCCTCAAGTTTGATCTCTAGAACCTGTCTTTAAAAAGCCAAGGGTTGTAGTCTCATGTGTGAGTCCAGTGCTGGAGAGATGGAGACAGGAGTTTATTACACAGCCAGCCTGGCCTGCTTGGTGAGTTCCAGGCCAGAGAGAGACCTTTTTAAAACAGACAGACAGACAGACACACAGACAGACACACAGAGAGAGAAAAGAACTAACAGCAACAACAGGTGGAGGTGCTGTCTTGAGAAACAGTACCTGAGGTTATCCTCTGACCTCCACATAGATGTGTGCTTGCATGTACAGACTCATGTGCATCTGCTCATACCCAAGCAAGCAATACAGACACACACACACACACACACACACACACACACACACACACACGCTGGTAAAATACTCAAGCACATAATTTTTTAAAAGTAAACTTAAATAAATAAATAAATAAGCAGAACTTTTAAGTAAGTAAGCAAATAAAATAAATAAACTAAACTCCAAAAGGTGAAGTCCAGAGGAAGGTTCTCTGGGACAAGTGAGCTCATTCTTAGAACTGAGGAAGATCACCCTTCTGGGAAGTTCTCAGCATTACTGTGCCTGGCTGAGTCACTGAGATACTGATACTGTGTGTGTGTGCGCAAATCTCTGTATGAATATGTATGTGTGTGTATGTAGGTTTTTGTGTGTGTATGTGTGTATGTCTGTGTGTATATATGCTTGTGTGT
>JADRCH010000028.1:1780014-1882049 GCA_019843965.1 Rhynchomys soricoides | reverse complement strand
TGTGTGTGCATGTGAGTGTATGTGTGTATGCATGTTTGTGTGTGTATATGTATGTGTGAGTGTGTTTATGTGTGTGCGTATCTCACAGTCCCTAGCCCAGCTTAAAGCTTTGTTTCAGTCACAAGCTGCTCACAGCTCCCCATGCATTACCTTCTTCCAGTTTGGAAAGGGTGTTTGGCACCAGTGTGACTAATGACTTCTACATGCCCTGTGTGACAACTGTAGAAAATAAAGAAGTGTTTAAAAGCATCATCGCTCTGTACACTGTTCCTAATTCCCTTAGCTCTGCCTCAGCAGGGCTACGCGCCAGGCAGGGCCGTGTATTCTACAAGTATCCCTTCATCTATCACGTGCAGCCTCCTCACTCACTCAGACAGGTGCTAAGACTTGCCCAGAGTCCCTCAGGACATTGGGGAAAACCTCTACTGGAACTGACCCCCAAGCTCCGTTCAACCTCCATCCTTTCCTGCAATGGCAATGGTTTCTGTGAGCAGTCTCCTCGCCGTGACCTGTAAAGATAACATGTGCTCTCAAACTGGGACAGAACCAACAGCTCACCGGATGGCTCACCGGAGTTCAACTAGAAGAGTTTCTTAGGGGTGACCTACAGAAGTGGCAGTGACTATGACAACCACGTTGTCGTAAAAAGTTGTGACGCCTCTACCTCTGGAGAGATGGCTCGGTTAAGAACACTGGCTGCTCTTGTAGAGGACCTGGATTCTGTTCCTAGCACCCACAACCAGGTGTAAACTCCAGTGCCTTCTTCTGATCTCTGCAGGAAACAGACATATTTGGTAACACACATGGTACACAGACATAAATACATATGGAACATTCATACACATAAAATAAATCACCCTAAAAACAGTTCCGTTTTTCTTTGTGGAGACCAGAAGACAGCTTGTGGGAGTTGTTTCTTTCCTCCCACCGTGTGGTGTCATGAGTTAAACTTAGACCAGGAAGCAAGTGCTCTACCCACCAAGCCACACTGCTGGCCCTCAAGCTCTCACATTATATGGATCTAAGGCTACAGCAGCTTTGACATAACCTAGGTTCAGAGTAAGACCCACCCTAAGAACAGCAGATGCAACACAGGCTCAGACATCACAAGGCACAGACCGACTTCTGATTGTACACACTCCGTCTTTGATCTTACCGGGGACTCTGCTGGGCTTGCCAGTGCTGACCAGCTGTGGCAGCACAGCACAGCTACCCAAGCTGTATCACTGGTGACTGGCAGAGGCAGGCCAGAGGCTTTCTGCTGCCATAAGACCTTTTACCAAATCAACATTTATACCATGATGGTGCCCTCAGTGGATGGGTACCCTATGCCCTCAGTGGATGGGCACCTTGTGCCCTTAGTGGATGGATACTGTACTGGCTGGTTTTGCTTCAACTTGACACAAGCTGGAGTTATCACAGAGACAGGAGTTTTAGTTGAGAAAATGCCTCCATGAGATCCAGCTGTAAGGCATTTTCTCAATTAGTGATCAAGGGGGGAGGGACCCTTGTGGGTGGTACCATCTGTGGGCTGGTAGTCTTGGGCTCTATAAGAAAGCCAGATGAGCAAGCCAGGAGAAGCAAGCCAGTAAGAAACATCCCTCCATGGCCTCTGCGTCAGCTCCTGCTTCCTAACCTGCTTGAGTCCCAGTCCTGACTTCCTTTCATGATGAACAGCAATATGGAAACATAAGCTGAATAAACCCTTTCCTCCCCAACTTGCTTCTTGGTCATGATGTTTGTGCAGGAATAGAAACCCTGACTAAAACAGGTACCATTCGGGTTTCACAGAAATGTCAGCTCTTGAGTTCTAGATGCCTCCTGTGAGCACTCCCTCAGACTCTATCACCTCTGCCCTGGAGAAGAGGAATTCTTAAAGTCAGGGGTGGTCTTCTCCCTCAGACTGATCTCATTCCCTGGTTTGAATTGACTTAGGTCAGATGCTAGGGGACTAGAGAAGAGCTTTGGGGTGACCAAGGCAGAGAAGGGGATAGAGAAGGGGGCAAGAAGAGATCCTGGGGATAGGCTCCTCTGGCTATGCATATGGAAGACAGCCTAGAAGTTTCTTAGGCAGCTGTACTGGCTATATCTGTTGAGGCCTTCCCCACTAGCATATCTGCAGCCATTTTGTTCCCTACCTACCAACTATTTCATATTGTTGCTGTAATATGCCTGCCAGTCACTGACACAGAAAAATAACTTGACTCAGAGCAGGGTCTTGCTGACCACATACCCAGTTATGCTGTGTATGTTATGAGGTTTGTTAATCTTAACAAACTATAAGCTTCACGTGGGACCCATCAAAATAAAGGTCAAATATGAACTGTTATGTGTAAAATGGCTTGAGTCAGGGCTGACCACTGGGCAACACTTCCAGCACCTACGTATGAGCTCATTGTGATTTTTGTGGGTTGGGCCTTTATAAGCTGACCCTGAAAAACGTACACTGCACAGTTTTGAATTCTTGAGACTGAGCTGTTGCCCTGGTTGATCACTCTTTAGGCGTGTATTTAATAAACCATCCATGTCTGACTGAGATCGGTGTTCGTGTGGTTTGTAGGGTGACTCCTGGACCCCAACAATATCCTCAGTAGAAGGATATATGAGGATTGCTGCCCCTGTTGGGTCCTGTGGGCAGCTGGGATCAAGTGGTGTTTTTGTTTATTTGTTTGTTTACACAAGATTTCACAATGGAGTCCTGGCTAGCTGGGAATTCCCTGTTTAGACCTGCTGGCCTAGAACTCAGAGATCTGCCTGTCTTTGTCTCCCAGAGTGCTGGGATTAAAGGTTTGAAGCATCTTCCTGTCTGCATAGTGTCCTCATGATCTATCCTCCTCTCCAGTGTCCCTTTGGCCCATCCTTCTGTTCTCATGGTATCTTTGAAGTCTATCTCAATGGTTCCCAATGGTTCTCAACCTTAATGATGCTGCGACCCTTTCATACAGTTCCTCATGTTGTGGTGATTCCCAACTATAAAATTATTTTGTTGGCACTTCATAACTGTAATTTCACTACTGTTATGAACCATAACGTAAATATCTGATAAGCAGGATATCTGGTATGCAACTGCAAGGGGTCAAGACCCACAGGTTGAGAAATGCTGTTCTAAGGGGAGGTGGAATACATCCTGCAAGGAAGCTCCTTGGGCTCAGAAAATAAACAACTCAAAAGCTTCAGGAATTCCCTGAAACTGATCTGATTCATTAGGTTCCATCTTCCCCAAGCTTATGTAAGCAGTAAGAACTGCTGAGGGGGCTTAGTCAGCTGAGCTGCCTGGAAGAGGCTCAGACCAATTGCAGATACTCCACCTGTTGTGCCTCCTGCTGGCTGTGCAGTGTGTTTCCATCTTTGTGTGAGCTGTCATGGGTGGGCTTTGGCACAGTCAAAAATGCCTCTGAGTCATTTCTGTGCCTGTAGGTAATTCCTCACTGATACTCCTGCAAGTAATGCTCAAAAAGTTCATGGATTGACCAAGTTAGACTTTAGTGCTGCCTGTACTTTGGGGAGTAGACATTTGTTTCCATCTTCTGGGAATAGTGCCATGTAACAGTGGACGCAAGCAAGGTCCCAAGCCATATCACGTTCAGTGGAAGCCTTGTCTCTAGCTATGGACAAATGGCTGCTGCTTCATTTTGTTCACAGGCTCCATTGCCTGGGCCAATGTTTTTCTTGAAAAGTTTGGGAGGTGGGTGGTGACATTTTCAGCTGCTATTTTCACCCATCATTCTTAGTCACTGTGGGCAGCTGGAAGCCAGCAGAAAACCCTCCCATTGCCCAGGGATAGATGGTTCCTCCCCACTCTTCTATCTCCAGGAGAGAGTGGCAAGTCCCCATGCAGAGCCCCACAAAGCAGAGTCATGACACCTTTCAAATGAAAGAGATAAATATAGGCTTTATGATAGAGCCAAGTCTAGAGTAATACCCGGCCTTTTGGAAGATGTTATAGAATCTATCTGAACCATCTAGAACATTCTTAAGACTAAAAATAGTAAGTATGGAGCATTAAACATTCAAAATAGATGCTCAGAGACTATCTACTAAAGGCTGTGACCAGAAATAAAAATGGCCCCTCAGGCCCTAATCCATTCACTTGGACCTGATTTCACAACCCTGAGCTTCTCACTTATGGTAGATTAAAAGCAATAAATTCTAGGACTGGAGAGATAACTCAGTGGTTAAGAGTGTTTCCTGCTCTTTCAGGAGACCTGAATTATGTTCCCAGCATCTATGTTGAGTAATCTGTTTCTCTAACTCTGAGGGATCTAATCGACATTTCCAGATTCTGAGGGCAACTACACTGATATGTGCATGCCTGCACATAGACATACATACATCCATGCAGAAATAAAAATAACAAAAATAAATATTTAAAAGCAACAAATCCCAATATTTCCATTAGCATGCCTGCTGAAGAAGTTATTAAAGAATTTCAGGGAGAGTTAGTGATGAACCCAGAGCTCCCAGGTCTCCAGAATCTTTAGCTTGGCTGGCTGGCCATCAACGCAGAATTTATACGGTGGTTTCTCACTTCACTTGGTGCCGAGCAAACCAAAAATTTCCACAGGCACTATTTTCATTTCAGGGGCCGTCTTAGTTCCTTTCCTCTTGCTGTGATAAAACACCATCATCATGATAACTTAGAAAGGAAAGCATTTCCTTAGGCTTATGGCTTCAGAGGGTTAGAGTCCATGATGGCAGAGCGAAGGCATGGTGGTGGCAGAAACATGGTGGTGGCAGAAACAGATGAGAGCTCAAATCTTGATTCCTAAATACAAGAGAGAGAGAGAGAGAGAAAGAGAGAGAGAGAGAGAGAGAGAGAGAGAGAAAACACAAATGCACAAATGGCATGAGCTTTTGATACTTCAAAGTCCAACCAATGACATCTCCTCACAAGGCCACACCTCCCAGCCCTTGCCAAACAGTTTCACCAACTGGGGACCATGCATTCAAATGCATGGGCATTCTCATTTAAGCCACCACATGCCACTCCCTGGCTACCATTGGCTATCAGCCATGTCATAATACATAATACATTTAGTCCAACTTAGTCCCGAGTCTTTCACATTCCCAACACTGTTTAAGTAGTCCAATGTTCAAAGTCTCTTCAGAGACTCACAGCAATCTCTTCATTGTAAGTCAAAGAGCGGTTACATACATCCAACATACAATGGCACAGAATACACGTTACCATTCCAAAAGGGAGGAATTGGGGTATAGTAAGAAATGGTGGGCCAAAGCAAGACTGAAAGCCAGCAGAAGCTTTATGCCAAAGGGCTTAGATGGCTCCCCCCTTCTGGCTTTGCTGACTGTAGCACACTTCTCTCTTGGGCAGGTTCCAGTCCCTGTATGAGGCTCTCCTTGGCAGATGCCCCACAGTTTCAGCACCTCTAACATCGTGGGATCTCCATTACAATCCAGCCTTCACTTTCACAACTTGACACAATGGCTTCTCAGATAATCCAGGCAAGGACTCCCCTGCCACCCAGCTGGTCTTAGTGGATATAACTGGGTGTGTCACTGAACTGTTCTGGGTTTGCTGTCTGTGAAACAAAGACCCCCCCCCACCCCTGTTCATCAACATGTACTCAGCAAGTATCATCTGCAGGGAGCTATTATAGAGCCCAGTATAGAGCCGGAGAGTTTGGGGCAGGAAGATGGATGATCCCTAAGTAAGAAACTCAAGGAGCAGATTTCAGATGAGAACAAGCGATGAGGATAATGTAGAGTGGCTCAGTGAGGAGGGACTGTCACAGACTTGCTGGTCAGTGAAGCTTCAGGACTTCAGCCTTGGCACTGCCAAGAGGTGGAGGATGAAGCAGGGTGACATTGTAGACAGGTAGGTGGTGCTTCAGGACACAAAGTGGACAGGAGAATGGACTGCAGGAACTGGAGAACAACAAGATGAACCAAAAGGGTGATGGAAGGAAGACAGGCTGTGGGGCACCATGGGGACAGGGAGATGGACCACAGAGACACTGGATAGGAGGATAAACTGCAGGGACAGCATGTGGACTAGAGAATGACTACAGGACACTGGTAGGCCGGTGGTTCTTCATCTGTGGGTCGTGACTCCTTTGGGGGTTCAATGACCCTATCAGATAGATATCCTGCATATCAGATACTTACATTAGAATTCATTACAGTAGCAAAATTGTAGTTATGATGTAGCAATGAAGTGATATTATAGTTGGGGGTCACCACAACAGGAGGAACTGTATTAAAGGGTCACAGCCTTAAGAAAGCTGGGAATCCTGCTTTAGAACATCCTGTGTCTAAGGAAACTGCAATTCAACACCTATCAACAAGTGGGTCCCTGTATAGGTTTCCACAGCAGAAGCCTAACCAGTTCCCCTTGGCTAGGATGACAAACCCTACAGCCTTGCATACAACCCAATCTTATGGAGTCATTGTTTTCTACTGAGGCTTCTCCTTCTCCAGCTGACATAAAACCAGCCATGCCACTTTCCTGACTTTTCCTTGCCTGGGTCTTGTCCAGTGAACGGGAAGCAAGAAATCCCTACTTCTCTGTACCCCTATAGAAACTCAACTAGCCTTGGCATCCATTGGATGGTAGCAGATTATCCTGCAGTAGTCCCTCTGGGTTGAACGGGTTCCTCCTGAGGGCAGGAGGGGGCTCCTGAAACTCACAAGACATGTAAATGCCTGAGGAAGCTCCGGAAGCTCGCCACACCCTTCCCTGAAACAGTAAAGACCTGGGATAAGAAGGTTTCCCATGGTGTAGCTAGCTGCCTACATCCTGGGTAGGGAGCCCCAGAGATGCAGCATTGTGAGTTCTACACCTTGAGCCCAAATGGTCATGTCTTGAAGCAATGAAGAAAAGGTCTACGTATATTCATGATGCAGCTGGGTATCCCAGGAACCAGGATGCCTGGAAGTCAGATGGCTCTGTGCTGATGTGGAAACTCCTGGGGTGGACAAAGCCAGTTATGAGAACATAAGCCAACACAAGGACAGAGACAGAATCACTCTCTTGTATTAGAGCAGACGTACCTGGAGGTTTGTGTGTGCGTGCCTGTGCAGGTTAGAGGTCATCATTGGGTGTCTTCCTCTAGTCTTCTTCACCTTTTTTTTTTTTTAGTCACGGTCTCTCACTGAACCTGGACCTCACAATGTGTGACCTGGTGGCAGTTAGGGTGCTTGTAGCGCCTTTGTGGATACTGCCCATCCAGGCTCTTGGGGACAGAAGTCCGAGTGTCATGTGGATGAGGTACCAGCACAGAAGGCAACAGGTGCCAGAGCCAGGACTTGCCAGTGGGATTGTGGTGTGGGACTGGTCTGTCAACAGCAGGGTGCTATTTATACAATTCTATCGTGAGTCATGTCTTCTGCTTAAGTACGTCAGTGTCTTTAGAGCACAAAGCATGGTATTTTAAAATGCTTTTATGAGTGGGGTGTGAAGGTGGGCTTGGGAACCTGCTGTTACACCAGGGCCAGAGCCCAGAAGTGAAGTTCCGGAATTCCTGAACTGGAAGATTGTGTCACAGAGCCACAACACACATACACATGCGCACACACACACACACACAGACACACACGCTCACACATCATGCACCAAAACCCAAATACTCAAGAAATAAAAACGTCACAAGTCAGGCTGGAGAGATGGCTAAGCAGTTAAGAACCCTGGCTGCTCTTCCAGAGGTCCTAAGTTCAATTCCCAGCAACTACATGGTTGCTTACAACCATCTGTAATGGGATCCAATGCCTTCTTCTAGTGTGCCTGAAGAGAGCAACAGTGTTCTCACATACATAAATAAAATAAAAAAAATCACAAGCTGAGTGGTGGCTTGCTTGTTACTCCATGTAATCCTAGCTGGCCTGAAACTCCCTATGTCTCTATGTAGACCAGGCTGGCCTGGAACTTACAGAGAGATTTATCTTCCTCTGCTTCCTGAGTCCTGGGACTAAGTTTATTACACGTCTCATCTACGTGAACCACCTCACTGGCTGCTTCACACCAGTAAGCCAGTTTTCCTCTGAGGAGATTTGGGTCTTTTTGCTTCCTAAGTGTATTTTTGGAATGCCATACGCAGGCCTGCTTCAGAGGCGTTCATTCTGGTCTCTGTGTTTTTCTCTGGTATAAAAAATCAGTTTGTCACTCAGTCCTGTAAATACCACCTTTCCCTCAGCTTCCAGGACTATACGTGATGAGTCTAACAGACCTGTGTCTTCCTTGCCGTTTGCCTTTTCTTGTTTGACTTTCCCTGGAGACAGCCTTCCAGGTGACTTCTTCTGAACACCAAGAGGCCCAGGCTTCTGCTAGCTCTTTTTTTTTTCACACAAAGTCATGGGCACCTCTCAGGGTACCTTTTCCTTCAGAAGTAGGGGTTGGGGGGGCTCTGTCTAGAAAGTTCCCTATTGTGTACTGGGTTCACTGGCAATTTAAATAGCTTGCTGTTGTCACAGCCTGGTAATGGCAGTTTCTAAGCACGATGAAATTGGTTATAGAAAATGCAGGCATGTCAAGCTAGAGTCCATATTCCATCTACAGTGTCTGCATATCTGACTGCCCACCATCCCTGAAAGCTCATTACTTACCCATCAATTCTTTTCCCTTATCATGACATGGCTATTTCTTAATAGAGCCATCAAGGTGTACTGTGTACTGTACAGGCACCAGAAGTGTTCTAGAATTCCCATATTATTTTATACTCTGAAAGGCCCTGTATGGGGGGAAACCAGCATCACTTTACATCACCTGACTGAGTCCCAACAAGATCAAGCCACTTGTAACCAAGTGCAGCTAGAATTTGAACATGGGCGCTGTTTTAGTTCAGGTTTTACTGCTGTGAAGAGACATCATGACCACGGCAACTCTTATAAGGCAATTTTAACTGGGGCTGGCTTTCCATTCAGAGGTTTACTCCATGATCACTGTCATGGGAAGCATGGTGACAACGTACAGGCAGACACGGTGCTGGAGGGGTAGCTGAGAGTTCTACATCTGGCTCCTCAGGCAGCAGGAGGCCATGAGCTGCACTGGGCCTGGCTTGAGTATCTGAGACCTTAAAGCCCACCCCCAGTGACACACTTCCTCCAACAAAACTATGCCTCCATTAGGTACCACTCCCTGTGAGGCTCTGGGGGCCATTTTCTTTCAAACTTCCACAGGCACCATCTCTACCTGGAAGGTGGAGAGTTTGTTACTACAATGTACTGGATGTTGAGATTCGTTAGATGGTCATGTCCCATCCTGTCAATGCTCATGGTGTCTGTTCACAGCAGTAAAACACTAAGACCGAAGGCAGGACAGGAACTCACACAGGGCAGCAACCTGGAAGAAAAGGCTGATGCAGAGGCCATAGAGGGGTGCTGATTACTGGCTTGTTCCCTGTGGCTTGCTCAGCCTACCTTCTTATAGAACCCAGGACCACCAGCCCAGGGATGGTCCTTCCCACCATGGACTGGGCCCTCCCCCATTGATCACTAATTGAGAAAATGTCTTACAGCTGGATCTCACAGAGTCATTTCCTCAACTGAGGCTCCTTTTCTCTGATGACTCCAGCTTGTGTCAAGTTGACACAAAACCAGCTGGTACAGAAGCCAAGAGCAGAGCAACCAGAGCACATAGCCCCGACCTGAACTAGAAACCTCTCCAGTTGAGCCCTGAAAGAAAATGGGAGCTGTCCATGACAGCATATCCTGTTTCCATTTCACACATGTGACAGAGTCAAAGAAACATGATCTTACTACAATCTGCTAGAAAATGGGTTATTTATTAAGGTGCTTGTTAGTTTGAAACACTTGCTTTAAATAAGCCATCTCCAATTTGAGGACTTAAAATAAAAGCAGTGTACTTTGTTATTATTCCAGTGGCCACATATTTGTGATCAGAATGTGACCAGGGCTCCTGAGGAGGAGCCTTCCAACCCCTTCTAGCTTCTAGCAGCTCAAGGTGTCCTGTGGCCTGTGGCAACATCACTGCCACCTCTGCCTCCATTTTTACTCAGTCTCCTTGCCTTCCCTCCTTGGGACCTCCCCACTGACATTGGACTTGAGGCTCATCCAGGTCTCCTGGTCTTTATCTTCCTCAGAAGAGGCGTGGCTTTCCAAATACAGCCATGTTCACCGGCTTGCCTTTGTAGTTGAGTCCTTGGGAAAAGGGTAGACACTGCTTATTTCTCTCCCTGGGAAGGAATTTTAGCAACAGGGAAGATGAGGAATCATTGGGCTCAAGAGAGCACAAGGCCTGTCTGGTTCATAATTCCCCCTGGGTTTTACTCAGTCACTGTGTTGAGACAGAGATATCACAACAGTCAGATATTCCCTGGTTGAATTGGACAATCCTGTATACCACCCCTTGTCCATCCGAGAGGGTAGAGCTTTGAAGAAACGTATTACTCAGGTAGAAAGAGAAATCCTGGGACCATGAAGACTCTAGAGGCCAATCATTGAGATTTCCCATGTGGGCATGAAGTTAATGCCATGGTTGGGGCAAACATCAAACAGCTGATGCTATTCACCTTTGTAGCTTCTCCCATGATACAAACATATAGGTGACCACTGGGTTTGTTACTGTGACCTATCTCTTTCTTTCAATGCATTAAGAAGTCTAAATACTGCAAAAGCCTGTTCCTGGGGGAACCCTCAAAGAAGAGTGTTGGTATCCCAGAACTAACCTTCCTGCTCATTGGTGCAGGGTCTGCCCTGACTGATTTTCTCCTTGTCTTAGTCAGGGTTGCTATTCCTGCACAATCATGACCAAGAAAAAGTTGGGGAGGAAAGGGTTTATTCAGCTTACACTTCCAATTGCTGTTCATCACCAAAGGAAGTCAGGACTGGAACTCAAGCAGGTCAGGAAGCAGGAGCTGATGCAGAGGCCATGGAGGTATGTTACTTACTGGCTTGCTTCCCCTGGCTTGCTCAGCTTGCTTTCTTAGAGAACCCAGGACTACCAGCCCAGGGATGGCCCCACCCACAGTGGGCCTTCCCACCTTGATCACTAATTGAGAAAATGCCTATAGCTGGATCTCATGGTGGCATGTGACTGAATCGAGGTGATCTAGTACAATCCATTTGACTAGTTTGCGGTGGCTGGTTGGAAACGTTCATGGAGGTTTTTCAAGTGAAGTTTGAACTTAGCCAAGAGAACGATGTCTGACTGCTCATGCCTGCCTCAGGAGCAGAAGGTGGTGCTCACTATATTTGGAGAAAGTCAAAATATATTTGGCTGAGGTCAAAATCCTCCTGCCACGAATTGCCTGAGCGCTATTCCAAGTTCTCTTTCTTACCCATAAAGTAAGAGAATGCACAATGTAGCCTTGGGAGTTTCTTTCAACTCAGAGTTCAGCCTGGGGAAATACCAGAGTTTAGCTCTGTATTAGTTACTTTCTCATTGCTGGAACGAATGCCTGACAAAATCAACTTAGGGAAGAAGAATTTCTTTGGCTCATGGGTTCAAGGGATCCATCTGCTGCAGTGGGGAAGGCAGGGTGATTGTTCACATTGTATCTATCCACAGTCAGGAAGCACAGAGAGATGAAGGTTGGTGCTCAGTTGGCTGTTTCTTTTTTCCTTTTCTTTTTCCCCGGACTCTGGTCCATGAACTGACGTTGTGCAAATTTAGGTTGGATCTTTCTTCCTCAGTTAAACCTCTCTGGAAACACTTTTTACAGATACCAGTCTAGTTGACAAAATTAACTCTCACCAGTCCACCCCCTGTCAACTTGACACTCAAGTTGACACTATACAACATACAATTCACCTCTGGTCCCTAAAAGTCTCCTTCACATGTTCATCTTAAAGGATACAGTTCCATCTATAGGAGACCCCTGTATCCGTGTGTGTGTGTGTGTGTGTGTGTGTGTGTATGTGTGTGCGCGTGAGAGAGGGAGTGTGTTATTTTTCTACTGCTATGACAAAACATGATCAATGAAACTTGTGAATAAAAAGTGTTTGATTTAGAGGCTAGTTGTGCAGTCCAGAGTTATTAGTGGTTTCAGAGGAGTCTGATGGGGCAGTGGGTCAACTGCCTACTATTAAGAGCTGTTCAGCACTGCACATGTTCAAACATCACTCCTTGACTCTAGCTTGGGTCTCATCTTTCAGCCTTTGTGAGGTTCTGAAGTAAGGAGGCACCTGGACTCAGGTTTCATCTCCTGAATCTTTCCTGGTGGGCAGTCCAGGACAGAAGGGTCACCACCAGCCACCATCTCATGCAGCTTGCCAGATTTTAGCATGCTTACTTAGTCCCAAGTTGAGTCCCTACCTTAGACAAGAGGCATGGAAGGTATACTGTCACAAACCATAGAACCATGCTGCAGGCAATAGTGGATTGCCATTGCTGTGAAGGTGCCCAGGAACTGGTGGTAGCTACCCCAGGAACATACTCTTGGGAAGGCAGTGTTTTAGAACTTTTTTCTGAACTGGACTCAGGCAGATGTCTTGAACTCCCATTTCCTGCATTTCGTCACATACTTTTAGTGTCTTGGTTAGTTCTTGACCATCAGCTTGACACAACTTAGAGTTACTGGGATGAGGTAACCTCAGTTGAATCTGACTGTCACAGTCAGATTGGTCTGCAGCCAAGTCTGTGAAGGGTTGTCTTGACTGATGACTGATGTAGGAAGACCCAGTCCACCTCGGGCAGCACCATCTCTAGGCTGTATAAGAAAGCTAACTGAGCATGAGCCAGGAGTGAGCCACTAAGCAGTGCTTCTCTATGGTTTCTGTTTCTGTGCCTGCTAGAGATCCTGCCTGGACCTCCCCCAATGATGAACTGTGATGTGGAAATATAAGACAAATAAACACTTTCCTCTCCAAGTTGCTTTTGGTCAGTGTTTGTCACAGCGACAGAAAGAAAACTAGAACACCCAGCAGCCACCCACTCCCTTCGCTCCTAATAAATCAGAACTAATTACTGCAATTAGCATTCGCCGATAGCACCTCTCATCATTACAACAATAACCTCCGTTTTATTATTATAAATTATATTAATAACTCGTAACTCCTTAACTACTATTCTCACTAGTGACCACCATACAGTGGCTGGAAGATTTTTACATAGGTCCTCCCTAGAGGGAGCTAAAACAAGCCTCAATTCCGGCCCCTCAGCCTAGAATATTGTCTCCAGGCCTCAGGCCTTTGGCCAACCCAGCTAGTTTTAGCTGTAGGGAGTAGAACGTGAGGCTTGGCTCCAAGTCGTATTCAGGAAGGAAGCCCACTATCCAGCATCCACTGGCCTCCTTGTTTCCATATTTACATGAAGAGGTTAATAATACCTGTTGTGCTGGCTAGTTTATGTCAACTCAACACAAGCTATAGTCACCAGAGAGGAGGGAACCTCAATTCGAACAATGCCTCCATAAGACTGAGCTACGGTAAGCCTGCAGAACATTTTAGAAATTACTGATTGCCATGGGAAGGCCGAGCCTGTCGTGGGTGGGACCCTCTCTGGGCTGCTGGTCCTGGGTTCCACATGAAAGCAAGCTGAACAACCCTTGGTGCGAAAGTCAGTAAGCAGCACACCTCAATGCCTTCTGTAGCTCTTGCCTCCAGGTTCTTGCTGTGTTTGAGTTCCTGTCCTGACTTCCTTTGATGATAAACAAGGATGTGGAAGTGTAAACATCCATCAGTTGAAAAGCAGTGTCCCAATTCAAGCCCACATCACCAAGGCTGAGTCCCTGCTGATGCTCACCAGCCGAGTGTCGAGCAGGTAACCCATCTACCCGAAGCCTCACTTCCCTTAGATGCAGAATGGCAATGGTGTGGTGCTCTGTCTTCTCTCTAGTTGGATGGGATGCTCATTAAATGATGGTCCTTCTTTATCCCTGGACAGTGTCCTATGACGTGGAGGTTGACAACTGTCTATCTTCATTATACTGGGGCTACTCCAGAAGACACAAGGAGATCCAGGGGATGATGCTGGAACAAAAGCCAGTTTGCCTCCTGGATGTCGCAGTGACTTCCCCAGGACGACTCTGGCCAGCTCCATGAAGGGTGGAATGCCAGCAGCTCAGGCCTGGACCAAAGAAAAAGATTCTCTGTTTCTTTGCAAAAGGAGCCCAGGGTCAGGTTTACTGTTGGCCAGAAGCTAAAATGTCACAAAGGGCTGTGGAGATGGCTTGGTGGGTGGTAAAGTCAAGCTTGTCATCCTTAAAGACCTGAGTTCTGTCCCTGGGGATCCATGAGGTGGAAGTGAAAGATGGGCTCTCCCAAAAGTCATCTTCTGATATATACACATGTGCTGTGCATGCACGCTGCGCGCGCGCGCATATGCGCGCACACACACACACACACACACTCACATTCACACACACATTCAAACACAAACACGCAAACACACACACACATGCACACATATGCATGCATATATGCAAACACACACACGAATCTGCACAAATACACGAAAACACACACACATCACACACACACACTCATGCACACATTCAAACACAAACACGCAAACACACACACATGTATGCACACGTGCAAACACACACACACAAATCTGCACAAATACACGAAAACACACATCACACACACAAACACTCATGCACACATTCAAACACAAACACGCAAACACACACACATGCACACACACATGCACCTGCACATGTACACATGAACACACACACATGCACATACTTTTTGTTTGTTTGTTTTGTTTTGTTTTTGAGACAGGGTTTCTCTGTGTAGCCCTGACTGTCCTGGAACTCACTCTGAATACCAGGCTGGCTTCAAACTCAGAGATTTGCCTGCCTCTACCTCCCAAGTGCTGGGATTAAAGGCATGCACCACTACCGCCTGGCTACACATTTTTTTTTTTTAAAGTGGAAAAAAAAAAAAAAACACATTGGCAAACATGGAAAAGAAAACCCAATCACACTGTTCTTGCTCTGCCAGCTTCAAGGGGCAGAGCCCAGAGAGGATGAGGACTAGGTATGTCCCAGCAAACAGCCCTTCCCTTTGAAAGGGCAGCTCACATCCCGTGCTACGCATTGACTCATTCTCAAAAGCGAGTTGAGCAGCTGATTTGGAGTCTATGATGACGTAGGTGTGAAAGCGCAAATTAAGATGCTCTGCTAATAATAGAACCCCAGGGAGAGAGCATCCTCAGGTGGCACAGGGTGGGGTTTCCCTGCTTCATGGCTCCCACTAAGGGGCTCCCGGGAGTGAAGGCTGTACCTCACCCTGTGCTTCTTGACCATGGTCTCCCTTTGGATCATCAACCTATACTTCTTTGGACCCAGGGGGAAATCCAGACCTCCTAAAAGGAAACAAGGGACCTCCAGCACCCACCAGGTCTCCAATCCCAGCTTTTGTCTCTGAAGGTGGTCAGTTCTCCAGAAGTAAGGAGGCCTCTGCCCCATAGGTCTTTTCCTGCTCCACAGAAGCTGGGAAGCTGGCGATCTTTGAGAGAAGGATGCTTACGTGACGTGACGTGGTGTTGGTAGTCGTACCTCACATCAGCAAGCCCCAAGAGTCCTACACCAGCCGGGGTCCCTGAACTTCTGACCAGTTGCCACTTCGCCCAGGCTGGATCCAGGAAAGCGAATCCCCCCCCCCGCACCCCCTCATCCCCCGCTTACTTTTCATTGCTCAAGGACCACTTGAATTCAGAGAGTGTGCGCTTGGGTATCTAATCTGGATTCAGGTAGAGACAGCCCACCCAACACATAGGCTGGGTGACCTTACTTTCTTCATCTGTAAGCAGAACATGGCGTGATCATCTCCAGGCCTGTGCCAAGCCTGTAACACCCTCTACCTAGTCCTTGCCAGTACTTTCCTTAAATGTCCTCCCCAAACAGTAGTCCCACACTTGGCCACCACTTCCCCAGTTCTGATCTTCAACTCTGCCTGTGTCTCCCCATTTAGTAACAAGAGGAAGTGATCCTCTAGCAGGCTCCTGTGGGTTGCTCAGAGCCACCTGTTGTGCACACCCCTTGTCCTCATTCCTGTAGCTGTAAGGAATGGTGGAGGCAGCAGCCACCACAGTCTGAATATTCATTTCACCACCAACCAGCTGGTGCAGGGCAAGGTCCTCATTACCATCTCTGGGCCTCAGTTCCCTCATGCTTATCCTGACACAGGAAATGAAGCTTAAACAAGATACAGGGCAGCTCCGTCCCCGAGGTCACTTCTACAGTAGCAGGACAAGGCGTCCACCCTACCCTGCTCAGGTGCACTACAAAGGATGGAGCTGAGCCAAGCTCTGCCATAGACAGATGCAACTGTGAGGTCTCAGTTTGTCCATCTGTAAATGGGGAGACAGTAAAGATAAAACATGTTCACGGGCAGCTGAATCTGGCTCGAAATCAGCAGCGCCTAAAAGTTGGCTTTTATTTTCACACCTGAAATTACATGTCTAATCCCTCCACTCAAAACTATAGATACCTGAGATAGGTAGGGTGGGTGCACCAGAAGACAACGCTGCAGGCTGGGAGATAGCTCAGCTGGTGGAGTGCTTGTCTAGCACCAAGCCCTAGGTTTGTTCCCCAGCACCACTTGATTCAGGCAAGGCAGAGCGTTCCTCTAACGTTCTAACATTCCTCAACCTGTGTGTTGCAACCCCCTCAGGGGAATTGAGCAACTCTTTCACGGGGTCTCCTCAACACCATTAGAAAACACAGATATTTACACTATAATTCGTAACTGTAGAAAATTGATAGTTTTGTACTTTTTGGGGGTGGGGGGTGGGGGGGTTGAGACAGGGTTTCTCTGTGTAGCCCTGGCTGTCCTAGAACTTACTCTGTAGACCAGGCTGGCTTCGAACTCAGAAATCCACCTGTCTCTGCCTCCCAAGAGGTGGGATTAAAGGCATGCACCACCACTGCCTGCTAAATTGATAGTTTTGAAGTAGCAACAAAAATAATTTTATGATTGGGGACCACCACATCATAAAGAACCATATTAAAGGTAGTAGCATTAGGAAGGTTGAGAACCACAGGTCTACTCTCAACACTGGAAAGGACTTCAGAGTTCTCCTCTGATCCATAGCCAATTCCGGGACAGCTGGAACTGCCCCCCAAATCCCGGAGAGCTGATGACAAAGATGATGGGGTTGAAAACAAAGAAGAGGAGAGGGAGAGATAGATATTTTGTGAAGTCACTGAAGATCTTTTTTCAGTGTGTGGCTAGGTCACCATCAGCCGTGGGAACTTACCCCGTATGGCAGTATATGGCAGGTCCTTGAGCATCTTCCCAAAAGAGCCACTCTTCTGAACTGCTGATGGGTAGCTGACTGGAATGGGCACCAGTCTGCCATCAACCACTGGAGAGTCCCAAACATCCTTAGAGATTTGAAGGCAGAGTCTCTGGTTTCTAAATCATACCTTTTAACATCCTATCATTTTACAATTGAAACCAGAGTGAAGTTTCTTCAAGAACTGAAGAGCCAGACAATGCAGATGTACCGCTCTCAAGTATTTACCCAAAGGAATCAAAGTCAACCAGTGTGATGGTTTCCCTATGCTTGGCCCAGGGAGTAGCATCATTAGGAGGTGTGACCTTGTTGGAGTAGGTGTGTCACTGTGAGCATGGGCAATGAGACCCTCCTCCTAGCCATGTGGAAGTCAGTCTTCTCCTTGTGGTCTTCAGATGACGATGTAGAGCTCTCAGTTTTTCCAATACCATACCTACCTGGGCGATGCCAGGCTTCCTGCCTTGATGATAATAGACTGAACCTCAGAATGTGTAAACCAGTCCCTTTTAAGAATTGCCTTGGTCATGGTGTCTGTTCATATCAGTAAACCCCTAACCAAAACAGCAAGTATAGAGATACCTGATAACCCAAGTCTTAAAATCAGCCTAGGTGTCCTCTGATGGATGAAGGGATGAAGAAACGTGGTTCTTAAGCACAGTGGAGTTTTATTCTGCCACAAAAATGAAGGGACGTATATCATTTGCAGTAATGTGGCTGGGCCTGGACATCATTATGTCTACAGAAGTATAACAAGTTACTGAGTATGGTGTGGTGAGAAGGCCTGGCTAGCCTGGGCTAGCACAGTGTGATAGCTACTCTTTGTCTTTGTCTTCATCTTCTTACTTGCCTTGGCCCAGCCCCCAGGGTCTCCTCAGCACCTTTCCAATGGGCTAAACAGAGCTGGCCAGCCACTGTGAGCCAGCCTCCAGAGCCTGGCTGGACAGCAGGATTCCTGCTTTGGGTTTTGGCCTGATCCTGAGGCTGTCTACCCTGGCTGCCAGCCACACCTTTAGCGAAGGCTCGGTTGAGACTAAGGAGGGTCCTAATGAATGACAGGGTTGTTCAGTCTTATCAGGAAAGGTCAAGGGTCTTAGAAGCTCTAGGCCAGGAGCCAAGGATGACAACCCGATACATACCCTGCTATACATGGGAAGACTAGCAGTGTGTGATGGGGGGAGGGACTTGAGAGGGGGTGGCACCTGGGAGGGGAGCTGGGGTTGGAACTGCTGTTAGGGGCTGCTGAGCTCAGATCAGTGCGTGTCCAGTGGAAATGCTAGAAGCCTGAAAGGCTGTGTGGAGAGGCTGTGCAATTCAGGCCCTTGGATGGCCACTGGAGCCAGAGCTGCATGCCAGGATGTAGCACCTCACCTACAAACAGCCATTCCTTCTACAGCCATAGAATGAACATGGGTTCTGGTGCCTCCGTGGCTCCTGTGGATGCCTCCTATAGGTTCAGATGTCCAAATATGTGATTCTCCAGTTGATGGGACTATTTGGGTAGGTTTAGGAAGTATTGTCCCACTGGAGGAAGAATGTCGCTGGGCACAGGCTTCGAAGTGTTGAAGCAACATTTCCGGTTTCCTGTTGCTGCTTCCTGCTTTTCGTTGGCGATGCAGTCCCTCAGCTTTTGTTTCTGCTGCCTCCCTTCTGTCATTCCCTCTGGAACAACAGACCCACACAAATTCATAATTCTCTAAATTGCCTTTGTCATGGTGCTTTCTGAAAGAAAGAGAAAAGTAGCTAATACAGTTCCCCTAGAGCAGGCTTGCTGCCAAGGCGGGGATGGAGGCAAGCAGGGCTAGCAATGGATAGCAATTCAGCCCTCTACTAACTAAGTCAATGGGGTGAGGCGAGGGGTCTGGCGTATCTGTGGCTAGCGTGATAGATTTGCATCTTGCATCAAAGTGAGGTTAGGCGGTGTAGAGAAACTTGTCTGATGCTGTCCAGGGTAGACTTGGGAGTCAATTCCCAGTACCTCTCATGAGTAAGCTAAGTACTGCTTGGTTTACCTCCAGAGAGGGTGACAGGAGCTTTCTTGTGGAAATTGGGGGAGGGAATCCCAGAAAAGGCATTTGAAGTGGATCTTGAGGAAAAGGATTTGTGAAATGTGGAATGAGGGAAAGAATATTCTAGAGAACACTGGTCAGGTGAGGGGAGGGAAGCCTGGTGTTCAGAAGCCTGCAGAAGCTCAGGACAACCTCCATGTTTGCTTACAAGAACACCTGATCCCAGCTGCTCAGGAAGCTGAGGCAGGGGGTCAAAGTCCAGAGTCTCCAAAAGCAGGTGGCTGTGGTAGAGTATTTGCTTAGCATAGGCCAGGCCCTGGGTTTGGTCCTTGGTTGCTCATTTTGCCTTTCCTGCACTATTAAGAGAGCTCCCACACCCATGGCCTGTGCCATGACCCAGGAAGTAGGTGACATGTTGATCATTACTGAAGCCTGAATCAGTCAACAGTGGGCAAAACTACAAAACACGCTGGGCCATCACCATCCGAGCAGCACATCTCCCTCAGTGGGCATCTGCTAGAGTCTGTGCTAGCCAAGGACAACCAGAAACTCTACCGTGTTGATGAAAGGACCACATGGCCAGGAAGATAACCCTGGGTTTTTGCCAAAAAGCCAATGACATTTACAGAATTCACAGGAGGAAGTCTCTTTGTCAGCATGCCCCTCCCGGTCCTTCAGACACCAGTCTTCACCTAGGCTGTTGTCCTCCCCAGCAAAAGACATGAGTGGAGCTTCAAGTGTGGCTCGTGTAACAGAGGCCTGCTTAGTATGCTCTAGTTCCTGGATCCTCAGTACCCCTAACTACAAAAGGGGGAGAGAAAGAAAGAAAGAAAGAAAGAAAGAAAGAAAGAAAGAAAAGAGGAGTGGGAGACATTGTCTTGGAGTCTAACCCAGAAGTGGGAGGAACCAGTCCAGTCAACCAGTTAGATCGTAGTCATGTCATCTTTGTCAACTGTGACCAATACTGCATATGGCCCTAACGACACTGGTGTTCTAGTGTGTGTGTGTGTGTGTCTGTCTGTCTGTCTCTCTCTCTCTCTCTCTCTCTCTCTCTCTGTGTGTGTGTGTGTGTGTGTGTGTGTGAGAGAGAGAGAGAGAGAGAGAGAGAGAGAGAGAGAGGAGAGGCGCTGATTTCTCCTGGGGGGGGGCGTAAAGGAAATGTTATGTAGACTGTTGGCATCCATTGAGGGGACATTTCTGACTGGTGTGCCTGAGTTTTCTTTCCCTTTCTTCCTTCCTCCCTTTCTTGTGACCCATGGAAAAGACTTACTTATAAGTCGCTATCAATTCACGGTTACTCTGACACGGAGGCTCCCTTTTCCCTTGCCTCTCTGAAACACACTAGTGTGCTAGCGCCCAGCAGGGCACAAAGCCCCGACATTAATTGATGAGGACAGGAAACTCCGCTGCAGTAATCTCGACTCCGAGACGTTGACCCCTGCCCCGGGACAGGGAATTCTGAAATGTCATCTCCGCAGCTGTAGTTATGATTGCTTTATGTCACACTGACCTGTCGTATTTACGATTTTTAACAACTGTCTGGGAAAAAAAAGTCTAGTGACATCTGTTGAGAGTTTAATTGTTGAGTGTAAAAAAATCATTAAAGGACCAGTCAAGAGATCAGTTTTCATATTGTTTAAATACCACAGCGGCCATTACTCCGACGACAGGACTGATTTAGTCTCCGAGTCGCAGCGCTAGGCGCTGGGGGAGAGGACCGGGTGATTTAAATAAAACCGGAGAGCAAGGCGAAAAGGGGAAGCGGAGGAGGGAGGAGGTGCAAGAAGCAGGAGGGTGGCATCTCAGTTTGCGGCGGGAAGTGTCGCTCCGGGTGGGGCTGTGAAAACATTCCCGGCTCTCCGTGCTCTCGGCTGCGCACCGAGGAGATTGCTCCGGCGCTCGGCTCTCAGAGCGGCGACTTTGCGCTCCGCTCAGCCGCCACTTTTGTTCCCGGAGCCGGGTCGCTGGGCCGAACGCAATGCGCACGCGCGGGCGGGGCGGGGCGGGGCGGGCGGCGGGTTCCCGGCACCGCCCCCTGCCGCCCCGGCCCGCTCCATCCGGGCACTGCCGAATTAGCATCGTGCCGAGGCACAACTTTACCGCGGCCCCAGCGAGATCCAGGCGCGCGCGCCGGAGGAAATATAGTCCCTGCCGGCGGTCAGCTGGCGCGGGCGGCGGCAGGGCGCGCGCTGGGGGGCTGCGCGAGGCTCCCGGCGCCGGGGGGCCATGCGCCGGGCGGCGCAGGCAGCCCGGGCACCCGGCGCAACTTAGCGGCAGCCGGAAGAGTTGGGCGCCAGCTCGCCTTTCTTCCCTCTCGTCAGCCTCCTTTCCTATCGGCGCTGCAGGAGGGGGACTCGTGTCTCTCAGTGTCCGGGACGCCGGATCCGAGCACTCCCGGTCTGATTCCCGCCGAGCCGCACAACTTCCTGCGAGCTCCGGCCAAAGTGAGCGCAAAGTGCTGCCCAAGTTGCGGCGATGGAGCTGCAAAGCCGGTCCGAGGCGCTCGCGGTGGAACTCGCGCGCCACCAGGTAAGTGGTCCGGGAACCTGGGCGGGGGAGCAGTAGTGGCCTGGGGAGTAGAAGCTGGAGGGACCCAAGCTCCATATGTAACTCTTGGTCTCAGGGGTGCTGAAGCAGGCCCCTTCCTGGCGCATGTCCCGGGGCTGGGATGGAACCTTTGGGTCTCCTTCTGTCCCTCGCTCCCGTGCGATCCAGCACTGTTGGCAGATCCAAGGCTCTCGTGGGACCCCAGCGTGGCGTCTTCTCTGCCGCTGCCCCGTTTGCACAACTCGGGCACCCGGAAAGGGGACTCTCCTAGAGCTGCCCAGGGAACAGGGTGCATGGACAGGCCCGCTCTTAGCCTCCTGCTCCGGGCCCAGCCCGGCACGGACCCTCACTGTTAGCAAAAGTAGTTTGGCGATTGTGACTCTGGCGAGAGGCGGCCGGTGCCCGAGCGGTATTGCGGCGTGCGCGTGTGTGTGTTGGGGAGATTAGGACGCGACTTGAATATTTATGAGCTTTGCTCGACACGGACTCGCCGTGTTTACTTGGCTCTTTGTTCGTCCCCCCTCCCCCGGCACACACTCTTACACTCACTCGCACCCGCACCCCGGCCTGCAAACTTGCACGGCTCGGGGCGCGCCGCCGGGTGGCCTCGGCCCCCGCCCCGCCCCGGGAGCTGCCCCAATGAGGCGGCAGCCACAGGTAAGCTGCTCCGCGCGACATCGCACGGTGGCCCGTGTGAGGGAAGCGGCCTCGGAAAGTTGGGGCGCGCTGCGGTTGGCCTGGCCCGCCAGGCATTGGGTGGTGGGGATGCGGGGCTCGGGACTCGCCTGCCTCCCCCTCACTCCCCGGCGGCTAGGCTGAGCCCGCTCCTCTGTGTCTCCGTAGAACGGCGATCTCAAGAAGCAGCTCCACGAAAGGCAGCCACGGATCGCAGCGCTCAGCGATAAACAAGTAAGGAGGGGGCCTATCCCCCACAGGGGACCCGGGGCCAGGGAGGGTCGCCGGTCACTTTGGCAGCACCCTAAAAAGTGCCTATGAGGTCGCCGCACGCTCCGACTCCAGTGGGGTTATGGCTGCAGCCCTCAAAGTTGCCGTCCTCCCTTTCTTGAGAGAAAAAGCTGATCTGTGGTGGCTGAGGGGAGCGCGAGGCTCCGGCGGCCGGCCAGAGATCTGCGCCGTACCTCCGAGGCGCTGGCTGCCCGGCGTCCATCTTGAGCGGTGGACATGTTTTGGGAACGTGGACATTCCCCGGCCTCCGCATCCCCTGATCCCTGCTGCGGTGGGAGGGGGATAAAAGGGGGCGGCAATTCGGGCCTGCACCCCAAACTCCTTTGAAGCCATTTCCGCGTGGCACTGCCGACCCGGTTTGGTGATCCTTCTCCTAGGCGTCCCCTTCCTGGCCATCCCGCCGGCCTCACTTTTTATTCTCGGAACCTGACGCCAGCTCCCGGGGAACAAAAGAAAGGCGCCCCCGGGACCCCCCAGTTCTGCCCTAACTTGAGTGTCTATGCCTGGAAGGGGATGTGGGGACCCGCGAGGAGCTCTAGCCATGGGGGTGCGCGCCGGCCGCCCCCACGGCGAAGAAAAGTTGTCCATTGTGAGTTAGTTGCGCTGAGCTCAGCGCTCCGGGTTTCAGCACCACGAACAGATGCCGCCGCCGGAGCCCGGCCGGCTGCGCGCCCCCGAGCCCCTCCCCCTGTGCGCGCGCCCCCGCCCCTGCGCGCCGCCGGCCGAGAACTTTGAGCTGTACAGCCAATGGTGCACCCGGGTCTCCGAGGCGGCGGGCGGGGGCGCGCCCCTCCCTCCCCCCGCGCGCCACCGGGGCCCAGGCATAGCTCTCGCTTCCTTCGGAATGTCGCCGCTCGCCCAGGACTAGGGCAGCCCGAGGACCCCCCGGCCCAGCCAACTTCCCTCCCCGAACCCACTGTGTGCCCCCTCCCCAGCGGCCCGGAGCTCGCAGTTGCCCGGGAGGATGCTTCGGCTCGCAGGCCGGTGCTCCAGGTCGAGTCTTTAAAGTTGCAAAGTGGTGGGAGGGGGCGCGCAAGAGCAGAGGGGACGCCGGGCTGGACCGTAGGCTGGGGAGTCAAGCATTTGCCCCTTTCTGTTGGAGCCTGCCCCCCCAACTCCCGGGCTGCGCGCCCCCGTCCGCGAGTGGAAGCTTCCATTCCCGCCGGAGGGGGGCCTGCGCGCGGCCCCGGCGAAGTCGGGGAGTTCGCGGGGGGAGGGGACCCAGGCCCGGCATTACCATTTTGATTGCTTCGATGCCATTTTTGGAGGGGGAGGGGTTGGAAGACCCTTTTCCGCAGAGCACAAAGATGTTTAATCACTGTGTAGAATCAAACCAGATACTTAAAAAAAAAAAAAAAATCTAACAAATCTGGAACAGTGTGATAGCCTGGGTAAAACGCGAAGTTGTGGAGTCTTAGGCTCGGAGTAGAAGATTTAAAAAGGAAAAACCAGAGCTAGGTGCCTCTCTTCCCAACAATGTCTCTTTATGTGTGCGCTTCGTGCCAGTAGTTTCACTATCTAGAGTAGGTCTTTCCGAGCTTATGTGAGATCGTTTCTTCTGGATTGTGGCAACTATTTCAGGGCTTTAAATTTTTTATGATAGTAAATGAGTAGCGATTTATTATCCCATATGCTGGAATTTAGATAAGGCTACAAAGGGAATCTTTGAAAATCCTGTTTGAAGGTAGAGTCTGCCGCTGGGGGGAAGGAGCCCTTCTACCCCCAGGACGCCTTTGCCTTTAAATTTGAACTCGGGAGTATTGCCTCCATCTTTTTGTGTGAGTGCTTTAAAAGAAAGAAAGGAAGCCAGAAAACTTTTGTTCTCTGGCCTTTTAAGAATGTTTCTCGTTTAGATGCCTAAAAATAACGTTTGGTAGGCAGCCAGGGTTTGGCCTGGCCATCGGAACTTGTGTTTGTGAAGGCAAGTCTGCTTTTCTGTTTCTCTTTGTGGTCTTTATATAACAAGGGCTCATAAAAGAGGGGGGGGCCCCCCCCCCCCCCCCCCAGGCCGGGTTCAGCATGCTAATAGCGTTGCCTGTCTCTCCCACCCTGGCAGCAACGGGGCTCTGGAGTTCACCTATGCAATGAGCTGATGGTTTTAACTGTCTGGGGGGACTTTGGCAGTTTGGCTGGGGAGGGTGGATTTACAAGGTCAGAAGTGACTCAATTTTGCATGGACCGCCCAAAACATGCCTTGGAAAGTTAATTGCAGTGCAGGAGTGAAGGCGAAAAATTTTGTAAGTCAGGTGTACTGTAGTGCATATTTTAATTCAAGGAAGAATTTAAAGCTACAATCTCTCTCTAGAGTTGCTTGAGGAGAAATCATAGCCTTTCCACCGTTGGTGATGTTTTCCTGTGTTGCCCCTTGGAATAGGAAGTGAAAAGGTTTAAGTTTCAGTTAAAAGTTCATAGACAAGGAAGTGATGAAACTATGTATAGTTAGAGTACAGTTGGCCTGTTAACATCCTCTGTTAGATACACAGTAGCAATAGGGTACCTCCAACAGACAGTGCCCTACCTACAATTCCCTTGGCACTGGGATATTTTGTTTTACTTTTCTTTGAGAAATAGAGACATATTGAGAGGTCTCCTTAAAGTGGCTTGGTCAGAGGAAGGAAGAGAAATTCTGTGTCGTTTTCCTCTCATCATTGGGGGTGTGTGTGTGTGTCTTGTGGTTGAATACAAATTCCTGTTAGTACCTTGTGTTTTGCAGGGGGCGTTCATATCCCCCTTCCCCCCAAAAGAAGGGAGGTGTGAAGGTGGGATGTGACTCCCAAATAATAGGCAGCCTGCCAGGCAGGCTTTGGACCTGGGGTAAGGCAGACTTAAGCCATGCTGTGTGAAGCCTCTATTCGCTGCCTCAGTGGTTTTACTCTGAGAATTCACAACACATGCTGAGATGCGGTAACATTTTAATCTGCATTGTCAAGCAAGAAGCACTTTGTGTAAATAATAGGCGAGTCATAAATGCCGGAGCCTCTCCCCCTCCTTTGGAGTTCTGCACAGCCTATAAAGCTCATCACTGCCTCACCTGCCCTGCCCTGTAATCCAGAGTGAGGCCTAGTGAGCAGGGGCTCTGTCTGAACTGCCACTGCATGGCCAGGGAGACCCTGAAGATGATCTTGGGAGTCTGGGACACCACCTGATTGATCTATCCATTTTATAGACTCTAGATTCTGAGGGGCTGTCCTCAAGTGTGGCAATAAAAATCTGTTTTTTTGAAAGAGATTATGTATCAGGTGCTCACAGGGCCTGAATCATATCTTCAGTATGATTCACTCTCTAGGTCACCAGAGAGCTCGACCCTGGAATCTGTGCTGGGTCTATCCTGAGTGTACTTGCCCCAACACTTTCTGCCGAAAGGCTCTTTTGTTTTCTGAGCTTGTTGCTCTAGAAAAGTAAACTTCAGTCTTCTTCCCAAGAGTGAGGGTCTGTGTTGCTTACACATTAAAGAGAAGACACGGGTGAGAATGGTCCTGTGTTTTATTTTGCAAGAAACTACTTAGGGCAAATGTTTGGGCCCATGCTTCCACTTGAGCCCTCGAGCAAATGGGACCTGAGCCGCTCTCCACCACCCTGGACCTGTTCAGTTCTGTCCTCTCCTGGAAGATTTCAAAAGCCCTTTCTGCTTGTGTGTCTTGGGGACACAAGTCCCTCCTCCCAATCATCCACAGGAAGTTTAACCATTTTCTTACGCCACAGGTTCAGGCCGTGGTTACCATCCTTTTGAGGACATTCATCACCTGGAAGCTGGGCTCTGCCTTCTCCCTGGCCCCAGACCACTTGTGCTTTCTCTGGTTTGCATGTGTTGGACCTTCATGCAAATGCGGCTGAAACTATGTGCACTTGGTATTTGAATAACCTGTGAGTGGACTTTGCTTAGCTGTTCACCTGTTGATGGACATGTGAGTGTGTTCTACCTTTTAGCAGGAATCTGTCCAGCCCTTTCTATTACTTTATTCATCATACTGACTTAGCTAACTTGGGCTATGTTTACTCTGGGCCTTGAAACCTTCAGTGGTCTGTTGTTACTCCTGAATGGAACCCTGGGGTGCCCCCTACTGTTCATCCCCTGAGGGGGTTGTTCACTCCTCCAACTTTTGTACTTGGCAGAAGACATTTTGGCTGCTCCACAGCAGTTTTCCTGTACCCCAAGCACATCTCTGCCTTTGAGAAGGGTTTGCTGTCTTCATCTTGCATGGTTTTCTTTGTTAGGTTGTAAGCTCCTCCGTAGGGAAGGAACATTTTCCTATGTTTGCTCTCAGGGTAGGGAGAAAAATAGGGATTAGTATTGATGAGCTGATGCTTCCAGGGTGAACAGATACTGAATGGTAGATTTTAAAAGTATATCTTAGAAATGAATGGGCTGAGAAAAGAGGGAGACCCACTCACTCCCGGGAAACCTTACAGGATTGGGTATGGATGGCTGAGTTTCTAGGAACTTTGGGTCATGCTGTGAGTTTGAAGCTGGGAAACCTGGCTGTGTCCTCAGAACTCAGATGTGGCCAGGTGGGGCTGGTGGCCTGAGTAAACCTTGCAGTAAGAGGTAAGGTTGCTGGTAGGCTTCCTGGCAGTTAAATCCCAAGGAGGAGTGGAGTTATAGGTGGTTGTGAGCTGTTCAACATGGGGGCTGAAATCTGAGCCTAGGCCCTTTTGGAAGATCAGCAAGTGCTCTTAATTGCTGAGCCAGCTCTTCAGCCCCTACCCCACTCCATGTGTTGTGTGTGTATGATACATGTGTGCAAAATGCCTGTTGAACCCAGATGGTGACATTAGATATCCTGGAGCTGGAGTTACAGGGAACGTGGATGCCTAGATGAACCCGGGTCTTTGGGAAGAGCGCAAACCCTTCTAGTTGCTGAGCCAACTCTCCAGCCCCATGGATCTTGGAGACCAGGAAAATAATTATCATTCTCACTCTCTGAAGTGGCATTTCGGGGATAAAGGAGAATTTCTACTTTCATTGTTTTTAACAATGAAATAGGAGATAATATCTAACTATGTAGCCCTGGCTGACCTCAAACTTTCAACCTCCCTGCATATAACCCCCCCACCCCCCGCAGTTTAAAAGTCATCTTTTAGCTCTTAGTTCCCCATCCTGCCTTAGGGGCCCTACCAGTGTGAGTCCTGGGGCATGCCCAGCTGCTTGTCCTGGATAGGTATATTTGCGCTTGTGCGCGCGCGTGCGCGCGCGCAGACACACACACACACACACACACACACACACACACAGTGTAGATAAATGCCTTTCTCTGGCACAGTGAATGCATCTGTTCCTATTCCTCATGGGCCTCTGCTGGAAACACTCCAGTTAATCAATCCTACTGGTGTATAAAGGGCTCGTGCCCAATGCCGGGGTTGTGGAGGACTTCTGTGTGGTCTCTCCTGATGAACAGTCTCATACAGCTGGGAAGGTAGGCATGTCTACCCGTCCCTCAAGGCACAGTGAAGTTTTGATTCAGGACACTTAGACCTTGGCAGCTGAAGAAGCAGTAAGCCCTCTCTGGGTTGAGGGGCAGCTCCTAGGCAGTGAGTTTGCACTGGCAGAGAAGTTAGAGACAGTACAGATATGTGCACATGGCTTTACTGTACTGCCTGTGCCTAAAGAGGCTGGCACAGTGTGATGGTTTATATATGCTTGGCCCAGGGAGTGGCACTATTAGGAGATGTGGCCTTGTTGAAGTAGGTGTGCCACTGTGGGCGTGGGCTTAAGACCATCATCCTAGCTGCCTGGAAGTCAGTCTTCCACTAGCAGCCTTCAGATGAAGATGTAAAACTCTCAGTTCTGCCTGCATCATACCTACCTAGATGCTGCCATGCTCCCACCTTGATGATGATGTACTGAATCTCTGAACCTAAGCCAGCCCAATTAGATGTTGTCCTTATAAGAGTTACCCTGGTCATGGTGTCTGCTCACAGCAGTAAAACCCTAACTAAGACACACAGGGACTCTCAGCAAACATCTTCCTACCTGATTCTCAGGGTGTTTGGGTCTTGGGTCAGGCTGGGCTGGCCAGTCTTCTCCACTGAACAAATAAGAGAAGGGAGACTTGTTAAGGTCAGATGATAAGGTCTCTCAGCGAATGGAATCATCCGTTCTATTTGCCTGTGGCATCAGCATCCTCTCTGGGGGGATGTTCAGCATTGTTGGGTATGACAAGATGAGCAGAAACTTACCTCACATCCCAAATCCTCAGGTGCCAGGGCCTGCTCTGGCCAGGCCACCTTGGGTAAGCCATTCTGCCTTTTTGTATTTGTTTGCCTTCTGTAATGTGAGCAAGGATGAGACACCTCACCCCAACCAGGCTTTCTGGAGGAAGTGAGACAGTGGCTGGGAAAGTTTCATGGAAGCCCCAAAGTCAGGGGAAACTTTGAGTGGCATTACTGCTTTGAGATTTGTGCTTGGACAAGCCTCCTGAACAAACCCAAAATTCCCAGTGAGTCTACAGACTGCTCAGGAAGTATGCTGTGGCCATTTTTGTAGGAGGTGTCATGCACTCGCCACCCCTGGGACCAGTTGATGACAGTGGCTGCTGATGGTGGCATCCTTTTCAACTGGTCCAGAGAGTTCACTTTGATATTTTGCCTCTCAAAGCACCTGCTGTCAGAACTGTGCACTTGATTTCAATTAGGCCTGAATTTTTTCAATGAGATGACGCTGATAATAACTTCGGTAATCCCTCGATGCCTCATTAGAGCTTCTGGCTATAAGGTTCACCCTGTGATGGAGCAGGTTCTCTGTCTGATGCCTTTGTCTCTTTGGGAACAGAATCGTGGGCTTTCTGACTTTATTTCATTTGTGTGTGTGAGCTGTGTTCTGCTTGGAAGTGTTAGTACTGGTTCTCAGGTCCTGTCCTTGGCAGTGGAGGCTCCTGTCACCTGTGAGAAGGGCTCCAGAAGCCTCCTAGGATGTGTGCTGGCCCATCCGGCTCTCCCCTACAGAGAGACCTCTCAGAAGGCTCTCACTTGCCTTTAAGAGGCTGGTAACAAAGTCTGTGTCACAGGTTTTCAAACTGAGCAGACCCAAACTGTAAATCAGCTCCAGCCTTGGAGTCCTGGCGTTTCCTGGCCAGTGTTCCCTACTTTGGAACACTGTCCCTACCTTCATCTCTCAACAAGAAAGGGGAAAAGCAACTGCTTGCTGCCAGTTAAGGCCGTAGAGTACGAGGCAAGTGGGTCATAAAGCGGTTTTACAGAAGCAACAGATGATTACAGGAGATGTTGCAGGAACTCTGGGATTTGGCATCTTTAGTTTTTACCAGCATTGCTGAATCTACACCATGCCTTTGGACAGCTGCATCCCAGAGTCCCTTCTGTCTCCCATTCCTCCTTGCTCATCCCTTACCTGGCCCTCTGAGGAAGGACTGCTGGTAATTGTAGTTTTATTTGGGAGTAGGCTAGACCACAGGGGTGGGGTGAGTGGAAAATGGAGGTCACATAGTAAGTGGAGATGCTCTGGGTGTTAGTTAGATGGTAGTGTGTGTGTGTGTGTGTGTGGTTGGTTGTGTTGTTGTAGTTGTTGAGCCTGCAGGGAAATTCAGGTCAGAATCAAATGGAGATCATGGATTGGGAGATGGCAGTGGTGGGGCCGAGGTGGCTATAGGTACCGGCAAACTGTCACTGAGACAAGCTGCAGGCAGCCTTCTCCCAGGAAAGGGAAAGGGCAGGGATGGATAGGGAAATAGGAAGGGAGGAAGTGTGTGTGTGTGTGTGTGTGTGTGTGTGTGTGTGTGTGTGATCTCATGTCATTCAGGCAGACAGATGATCTACACATATAAGCAAACCTCAGAGTTGTTAAAATTCACATCAGAGAGCCCGGTCCAGAACTGTGAGATAGATACAGCTCACCAAGAGGGATCGATCCCTGAAATCAGTGGAGTGTTGCATACCTGGATTTAATGACACTGCTTGGTGGTGACATGTATGTTGGGGCAGGCTGCTCATGTTGCACTCCCTCCTCCCCCAGTCTATCCTGGCTAAGAAAGAAAAGGACATGCTAGACACTGGTGTGGTCATGGTGTGAGGTTGTCATAGCTACAGGCGTAATCACAAATGTAGAAACTGAAAGATGTACAGAGGGCCACCTATAGCTGGTTTCTTAAAGCCGAGGCTGGGACTCCCATGTGGCCCAGAGTGTTGAGCATTGGGGCCAGGAAGGACACTAGGATGGCAGAGCTCTCCGTATCTTACACCCTTTTTTTGCATATTCTCTGGTGTGTCCCTTTGTGACCTTTGTTACCTTTGTGATTGTGTGTGTCCATGGACACATGCTCATAGGGGGAGGCTGCAGTAGCCATGGTACCTGAACACACTAACATTTAGTTTGTACAGGACAGTACTGGGTCAACATGGTGCCAGGACAAGGACAGGTAGTGCTGGCATCCTCAGGCAGGTGGTAATCAAACACAGTAAGTGACATATGGTGATTATGGGGTGGCAGGTACTCTTGCCAAGTAGAGCAGGGCCAGGAATATGGGGTATGTAATGTGGGCAGACCAGAGGTTGTCACCAAGAAGATGACATTGGAACTAAGGCCTGCAGTGGTAGTGGAGACAGGCCATTCTCTCATACTCTCTGGGCAGAAGAGTCACGTGCCTGCTTAAGGTCTAGTGTTTGCATTAAGAACCTGTGTGGCCAAAGGACCAGTGAGTAAAGAGAAGAGAGCTGAGGTAGGGTTGGTTGTCTCTCCACTGTACTAACCCCTCTCCCCCATTTAAATCAGCTCCTGGCCCTGCATGCTAGGCTTAGTTCTGCTGGGGTCAGGGTTGGCACCATCTAGATAAGAGCTTCTGAGGGATTTGTGCTGCCAAGCCACCACTCCACCTAGCAGAGACAAGGCCATGACTGCTAACCCAGGCCAAGGCCAGGTGCTTCTCCCTAACATGGAGATTCTGGGTTCAGAAATGCTAAGGCTTCAAGGTTCTCTGATGGCCCAGTGGCAGCTGGGGGGTCACAGAGTTCAAATGAGAGGGTAGACCTCAGCACGGTCCTGTGGACCTGAGACCTGGCCTAACATACCGTGCTCTGTGAGTGCATAGTGAAGCCTCCTGATCTGTGCATCAGTGCTGAGGATGCAGGCTTCCAAACACTCCTGACCGGAAGTGACATCCCTGAGAGCTGACTGTCTTGTTCTTCCCTCATCCAGAGCTGGGGCAAGCATCCACTTGCTCTCTCAGACAAGGTCTGGTTTCTTCCTCTGGGTCAACCCTTTGATAGCTCTGCTGGGCTGGGTCACAGCCTTGAAGTAGCTTCCCTTCCTCACCTCTTGTCCCCTGCCATCATCGCATGGTGGCTACTTCAGAGAACTTTAGGGATGACCCTCTGAGACTCTGCAACCGTGAGACTCTTAAGTTGTTCGGAGCCTGTGAGGTGACCGAGTCTCCCAGCTGTAACTATTCCATTGTCCTGGTATGAGATTCCACCAGGTGAACACAGCTGATCGTAGCATCGCCAGAGAGATTGTATAAACACAGAGCCATCGAGGTTCCTCTAGGGTGTTTGCCATTTAGATCAGTGAGTGAGTGAGACTCGTAAAGTAAAATAGGCCTGCCAGCTCTACCCCAACACTGAGACCCAGGTCAGCATAGCCAAGTTATTTTATTAATGCATTCTGCTGAGTGGACGTGAGCGGGCAGCGTGGCCTCTTCTACTGTGGATCTAATTATAAACACAGGGGACAGCACCAAATAAGCCGCCTTGGAAGGAGGAAGAGTCTGGCAGCCGGGGCTAAAACGGCCTTTAATGAACTTCCTTGGTACTTGTATCTTAGCAACACATTTTATTATATCCCAGTGCGGCTGGACTTGCGTAGTAATTTATCCCCCCCCCCCTTCATGCCCCAGCCCTGGTGACTCAAGAGAAGAATGTGTGTGTACCCCTCCCATGCTTTCCCAGGGCCTGTGTTCACCTCTTTTAGGCTTTGTTTAATCAATAGAAAAGATAAACATGCTACTCTAGTCCTGGGACTCTCTGGCCTGGGATTGCTGCACAGAGGGAAGGTGTCCCAGGCTTTCAAGGTGTGCAACCCATGCTCAGCTAGGGTCCCACAAGTGGTGCCTACTGCCTTGTGGATTCTCTTACGCTTCCAGGCTAGGCTGGAGTATTTTTTTTTTTTTTTTTAATCTGCGATTCAGTCTTGTCATCACACTAATTTGGAGATGCCAGTGAAAGTGAGAGTGTGAGTAACTCCTGTTTCGGCAGCAGCAGCAGCGGTGGTGGCGGTGGCTGCAGTGGCGGTGGCAGCAGCCTGTAAGTAGGAAGTCATGGCAGGGAGGTACCTGCTAGATAGAGCCTGAAGAGAGGCCTCCAGGATAGGGGCTGGACTGGGGCTGCCCACATCTCAGGTTACCATCCTCTGTGCTGTCACTGTCCTTCAGCTATATGTTTCCCTGGGCCACTGTATCATATGAGTACAGTTTGAGGCTTAAAGGAACAGTGTGTTAGTTAGTGGGTCTGGACACTGGAAGTCTGAAACTAGTGTCATCTACAGAACCGAGTTTCCTCAATGGCTCCAGGGAAGGAGCCTCCCCACCTGTCCCAGCTTCAGTCCCAAGTATTCTTTGGCTTGTGGACACTTCACTCTAGGCTCTGGCTGCATCTTCACAGTCTCTGTTCCTGCCTTGGTGGTCTCTGTCATTTCTTTCTCTCTTTTGGTTTATGGGGGTTTTTTTTGTTTTTTGTTTTTTTTGGAGACAGGGTCTCATGTAGCTCAGGCTGGCCTCAAATTCTGTGTCGGGGATTGAGTGATCTGGGGCTTTGGGGATGGCAGGCAAGCTCTCCATATATGAATGGAGCCATAGCCACAGCCTGTTGCTCCTCCACGCATCCATAGATTTGCTCCATTGTGCCTTGTCGTAGGAGGACATTAGTCTTATGGGTTTAGGGGCCACTCTGTCCTGGAATGACCTCAACAGAGTTAGGTCAAAGGACCTGTTTCCAGTTATGGTCACAGTTCAAGGTTCCAGGTAGACATGAACCATGGGTCTCACCTAAGCCTGGCATATCTGGGGGTTATAGGTTAGGCATGCCCCCCTGTTAGAAGAAGGGATGCCAAGCTTGCCCTGACCACACTCTGGCTTCCCTGTAAAACTGGGTGTTTTTCACAGGGAGAGCGGAAGTGGACAGGCTGCTGAGCTTCCTCCACTGTGGGTGGGGTGATGGGCTGATTTTCCAAACCCATTGCTTGATAGCAGGTTTGAGTATTTGAATTGGGAGCTGGGGATTTGGCACCTGGAGAAGCAGGCATGTGAACTGGGTTGCTGACGGTGTGGGGGTCAGTGTGGAATGAGCCTGGTTGTGGGTCCTCCAGATTGACCAAGAGGCTGAGATTTTTAGTCAGTTTCTGGATCTGTAATGTTGTGGGGAGCCCTTAGAGCATCGCAGAGTCGCAGAGGTGTGGAGAACTAACTGGTGTTGAGACTGAACAGGCCTGACAAGCAGCCTGGGTAGGGCTGAGAGGCTTCACAAAGCCATCTTAATCCTCCACTTTCCACCACATTGTCAGTTGCCTTGCCTCTCCTATGAGCAGTGTTTGCCACATCCAGCTGCCCAGGACAGGAAGGGGCTGAGAGCGCTGAGTGAGTATGGACTGAGCTGGCTGGGCCCACTTATTCATCATGCTAAGGGTTTAGTTCATGCTGTGTAGACATACCTCTCAGTGGACCTGTCCCTGCAAGTGTCCAGGTTTATGGGATGAGGCTATTGCCATTATCAACAGTGGTAAGGTAGGAACTGGGGACAGGTCTGGCTGAAGAGCTATGAGGAACTGTGTCCTTCCTGCGCCTGGGCCTTGGGCTGGAAGCTCAGGTGGTCTAACACTATCCCAAGTGGTTTTACACTGCCTGGGCTCAGAGATCCCTGTCCTGGTTGAGGTTGTTCATTCTGACTCCCGTTCTGTCACCTGAAAGCTCAAAAACACAGAGGCCAGTGCCCGTACTTCATCACTTCCTGTGTCACTTCCTGTTCCTTTTGTGACTTGACCCCTGCTTATCACTTCACCTAGTGGAGGCGATAGAGCAGTATATGGAGATGCCAGCTGGAGACACTGCATCTGAGTTTTCACTTCTCATGAGACCCCGTGGTCTTTACGCTCTCTTCCACATCCTGGGAGCTCGTGGATGCTGTACTGCAGAGGGGTTCATGCCGCGATGATAGCACACAGATGATAGCCCAGAACTCACACAAAAACCGTGGAGTTGTGGTTGCTACCTCTGTGGTGCTAAAAAAGATGGCGAGGGAGAGTGAGTGGAGCTGAGCTGAGGATGAGTCTCTGTGGCTCCCTCCTGCACCTCCAAACTCCACACCTGAGACACTGCTAAAGCCATGCCTGGGTACACTCATTACATCTTTATCCTAGTCCTCCATGTGTGCCCCTCCCAGATACAGCCTCCGATGGACCTTCCCTGCTATTCCCCAACTCAGTCTGCTGACCTCATCCCCTAGGCCTGGCCCATGTGCGGCACTGACAGCTTTCTTAATTATTGTTTGGTCTGGAGCTGCACAAGGCCAAGCTCCTCCAATAACAGGTTCCTTGTCCCACGGTCTACTGGGAGGAGGTGTCCTGGCTACAGGAACCATTTGTTCCTCTGGGGATGCAGTCTGAGTACCTTGGGTTGGACCTACGATGGATTTTGGGGGGGGGGCAATCAGTTAAGTTATTCACAAGTATTCCTTGAGTGACCACTGGGTTTTGGGTACGGAGGACACCCCATCACCCAGCAGTGGAGGTTTCATGTCTTAAGCACTGTGCAACGTTGTCAGAGACTCGTGACAGATCAGAAGCTGGAGAGGAGGCAGTAGCCTGGCTTTTCCTTGGGGCTTTGCATGTCTCCCATGCAGCCTTCACCCACTGTCCCAACTCAGGGACAACCCAGAGCCTGCTGGAGGACAGATGTCAACCCTGAGTGGGTGTGCAGCAGGGCTGACGGAACAAGCAGGCATGCTGGCGCAGGCCTCTTGTGGTTTTGGCAACAGCTTTGGGTCTGCAGTGCTCAGCTCCTTCTGGACAGGTCTGTTGTAACATTTTCTCCATTTTCCACAAGAAGGATCCAAGTGGAGGGAGCCTGCCCAAGGCTTGTCCCACAGCAGGGGAAGAGGGGTGGGGGATGGGACAGCAGATTGCAGAAGTTTCTCCCTTGCTCCTGCAAGCATTGTTCTCTTCTCTGAAAAGAAAGAAACCAAGACTTGAAACTTTATTGTGATACAATGTAAGTGATATAAATCTTACTGCTATTAGATACATGGTCCGGCAACTCAAGCCCATTCATGCTGGCGTCACTGATACTCTGACTTATCTCCAGAGCCTCAAAATCTGCTAGAGCTGAAACTCTGTCTCCATTAAACAGCTTTCCACCCCCTCCTCTGAGCATCCTACATCCCCTGTTCTACCTTCTGCATCTTAGTTTCCTTCAGGGACCTTCAGATAGACAAGCACGTATTGGCTTATTTCATTTAGCGCAGTGCCATCCAGGTCTGTCCATGCACAAACAAGAATGGAAACTTAATTATTTTTATCTATTTATTTGTTTCTTTTAAAATATTATTTATTTATTTTTATTTATATGAGTATATTGTAGCTGACTTCAGACACGTACCAGAAGAGTGCATCAGATCCCACTACAGATAGTTGTGAGCCACCATGTGGTTGCTGGGAATTGAACTCAGGACCTCTGGAAGAGCAGTCAGTGTTCTTAACCACTGAAACATCGCTCCAGCCCTATTTATTTGTTAGCTTTATTATTTTATTTATTTATTTATTTTTGTTTTTCAATACATGGTTTCTCAGTGTAGAGTTGGCTGTCCTGGAATTCACTCTGTAGACCAGGCTAGCCTTGAACTCATAGATCTACCTGCCTCTGCCTCCCAAGTGCTAGCTCAAGGGCTTGAGTCACGGCAATTTCCTTCTTTTAAAGGCAGAGTAATAGTTTCCCACGTACAGACCGCTTTGTGTTGTCATCTGTGGTATCATGTTCCTTTTCCCTTCTGACTCTCATGACATCTGCTGTCCAGTATGTGGTGTACAGTACATCCTTTCAGTCTTCAAGGGTGCAGGGATACACTTTGTACCGGCGGGGATGCCAGGATACACTGTTTCTCCTCCCAGACAAATTCAGGACAGAGGTCCTGAGAGAAGTCTGGTTGCTAACTTGGTAATTCTCTGGAGACAGAGCCCAGGACTGACCACTGCCCCTCTTACTCAGTGTTGTGATTAAGGGAACTAACTTTCTTTCTTTCTTCTTTCTTTCTGTCTGTCTGTCCGTCCTTCCTTCCGTCCTTCCTCCTTCCTTCTTCTTTCCTTTCCTATCTATCTATCTATCTACCTACCTATCTACCTATCTTCCTTTCCTTTTTCTTCCTTCCTTCCTTCCTTCCTTCCTTCCTTCCTTTTTTTCCGAGACAGGGTTTCTCTATGTAGCCCTGGCTGTCCTAGAGTTCTCTCTGTAGACCAGGCTGTCCTAGAACTCACAGAGATCCACCTGCCGGAATTTGTAATGTCATTGTGGATATCTAGTGGGGTGTCATTGGCTGTCTTCAGACCTCAGTTGGAGGAAGTATATTCATGTCCACATGTCCCCAAGGCAAATATGTGCTAGGGGCTGAGGAAGCTGTCAGGAGGCACCTACTCCCATACAGACAACAATACCAAATAAATATCAAGCATTAAAAAAATTCCCCTGATTGCTGAGTGGTGGTAGCGCATGACTTTAATCCCAGTACTCCAGAGGCAGAGGCAAGGCAGGTCTCTGTGAGTTTGGAACCAGCTTGGTCTACAGTTTCGTTTCAGGACAGCCAGAGTTAGACACAGAGAAACCCCATCTCAAGAAACCATTAATTAATTAAATAAAGTGTAGGTGTTCAAAGTGTAGCCCAGCTGTGGTGTTTGTTTAGACTTTGTATCATATAAGTTATTCCCTTCTGTCCCTCTTGTGTGGTCATCACAGGTGAGGGCATTCGGTTCCCCTGAACCATATTCATTCATTAAAACAGTAACATTTGTGTAGCAGTGTCTTGAGGTGGCAGGCAGCATCCTATGTGTTAACCCATTGGAACATTTCATCTCCTGAGTTAAATGCCAAGGTTGAGGGCTGGTGAGTCTTCCCCCACCTCCACCAGCAATCAGTCATAAAAGGTGGAAGATGGAAGAATGGGACCTGCCAACCTCAGGAAAAGATGGGTTCCTCTCCCATGAGCCTCATCTGGCTATGGAGCAGCCTCGCTTTGGAGGCATGAGTTCTCTGACACAGAAGGAACCAAGTGGTGGGAGTGACCAGGCAGGAACCCCTGGAGTGAGGACTTGGCTGATGTTTGTGAACCTTACTTAGAAGCAGAGCTTAGGGCTGACACCCCTGCACACCACTCAGAGGCTCCGTGGACTGCTGAAACATCGGTAGGCATTTCTCATGTTCAATAAACTGGGGAGACACTTGGGGGATGGCAGAGGTGGGGGGCACTTGTGCTCAGGGATCAGAGAACCTGGAGATTCCCTCCTGAGCAGTGACACTTCTCCATGACGTCAGCTCAGATTCTATCCCCGAGTCTTGTTAGTTTTGTGACCTTGGGCTTGCTCTTCTTGAACCCAGGTCGGTCTCTGTGTACCCAGTCTGTGAGATGGGGATCACCATGTGTCTTGTAGGACTAGAGGTAGGAGGATACATGATCATCGGTGTTGCGGAACCTGGCACATGTGGCTTCTGAAGTGAGGTGGTCTCTGCTCACATCTCCTGGCTGCCCCCCCACTGCTGGCCACACAGTGCCTTGGGTTTCCCTCTGGTGCCTTCTCACGTCAGCCCGACATTTTCATCTTGCCAACTTTACCTCCTCAATACTTATCCTCCTGCTTCTGCAGCTGTTCCCACTCACCTCTCAGCGGCTCACACTTGGGAAAGGCCAGCAGCTTAGCTGGCTTCTGTCCCCTGTATCCTCTGTACTGTCACCAGTGTTGTTTATTCTAAAGTTAACCCTGACATGCCAGATGCTCTCACCAACTCCATTGCCAACGGCACTTGTTCAGGATGTTTGCTTGACTTCTCACTTGGGTGCACATATGGGAGAGGAAAAGGTTCTGCTGGAGGCTCCAAGGGCGTCTGGAGCACTACACACCTGCCCTCGGCCTTCATGGGGAGGCAGTTGGCTCCCGTTCAGGAGCCACGGCCTGAGGAATAAAATCTGGGAGGCATTTTCAGTGAACAGATGAGGCCTGTCACAATCTGGCCCCAGGTTCTTCAGCAGCAGCTTCTAGCACACTGTTGATCATTTGACAGATTTACCAAACACCTGAGGGCCTGAGGGGTCACTGGACTTTCACCTAAGACAGTGTTCTCCCTTGGGTTCTCTCTCTCTCTCTCTCTCTCTCTCTCTCTCTCTCTCTCTCTCTCTCAATGAGGCATAGGCCATATATTAAAACTTAGGTCTTAGATTATCTCCTTCTCATGAAGGGAACTCTGGGTTCTTCTTGACTACATTGTGTGGTAGTGGTGATCATGATGCTGGTGATAGTAACCATGATGGTGATGCTGATGGTGCTGATGATGCTGATGGTGACTATGATAGTGGTAGAGACTGAGCTGGTGACTGGCTCTATGCTGGGATGGTGGCCATGATGTCGATGTTGATAATGGTGACCATGCTGGTGATAGTGATGCTGCTGATGGTGGCCATTATGTTGAATTGATGGTGGTGACCATGCTGGTGATGGTGACCATGATGATAATAGTGACCATGATGGATGGGGGTGGTGGCCATGATAGAGATGACCCATGGTGATGATCACCTCGATGATGGTAAGAATGGTGGTGACTAGGGTGGTGTTTTTCTGGTGATGATAATGGCAGTTTAACAGTGATTAGAGTGATCTTGCTCACGGTGCTGCTGCCGCTGCTGCTGCTAGTGGCTGAGTTATTAGAGGCAATGACAGCCCTCTGTACTAAGCATGTCTGTGAGGAAGTGTTGTTTCCCCACATTAGCACAGAAGCATCGTTGAAGTCTTTTGTAAGTGACTTGAGTGCTGGAGCTTGCTGGGCGTAGTTTTGTCACTTGATGGCAGATCACACTTGGAGCTGTAGCATCCTGTCGGTGAAGGAAAGAGGTGTATGTCAGAAGTGGAAGTAGGAAGCACAGTCGGAAGTGATAGCAGAAGTGCTTGGAAGCCACCGTTGCTTACTTTATACCCTTAAAGATGCAGTGCCATTGTGTGTCTGTAAAGGAGAAGCAAAAACTTTACAGTTCCTGACAGGATTGACCCCTAACAGGGAAGGATGCTGTGCTTCCAGAGAGAACCCCCACAAAAGCCCTGTAGAACTAGTGACAAGGGAGCTTGAAAGCCTAGCACTGCCTTTTAACATACTAACGGCCATGACGCATCTCAGCTCAGTGTCTTGGGTGCTGAGATTCTGGCTGTCCCTCTTCTACTTACACCTAACTCTCTGTTGGTGGCCATGGGCAATGCTGAGGTTCAAAACAGAAGTATCAGCAACAGTGTGAATCTTAATGTGATTTGTCTGAAAAATTAAAGCTCTCAGTGTAGAAACAATGGGCTAAACAGTTCTTCCTGCTCTGCAGATTAAGTTGATAAATCATGGAGCAAAGTGGAGGTACTCATAAGCAAAAACAAGATACGCTGGGAACTTCCACCATACTCCTGAGAACAAGGATCATAGATTTTTTTTTTTTAAAAAAGCTTTATTTAATTTACTTATATGAGTACACTGTCCCTGTCTTCAGACACACCAGAAGACGGCATCTGATCCCATGACAGATGGTTGTGAGCCACCATGTGGTTGCTGAGAATTGAACTCAGGACCTCTTCAAGAGCAGTTAATGCTCTTAACCACTGAACCATCTCTCCATTCCCCATGGTCATAGATTTTTTTTAACTGAGGTACGCTATCCATGACCAGGATGCAGGCTTCATGCAGGTCCTTCAGAATTACCACCACCATGACCATTACAACAGGCCCTTGACTGCCTGCCTGCATCTGACTACCTATACAGGTACCTGGTATCTCCCACCTGGAGGGGGTCGGGGTCTTCACCATCAGGTGCAGGGCTCTGTGTTTTCATGTGCCACCCATACGATTCTGGTACCTCTGACGTGGTGATGGTGATGATTGACAGGGATGATGATGATATGTTGATGGTGATAGAGATGATAATGGTGATGATGATTGATAGGCCATTGATGGAGATGGTGTTGATGGTGATGGTTGACAGGGATGATGATTGATGGTGGTAGTGATGATACTGATGATGGTGACTATTGTAATGATGCTAACGATGGAGATGATGGTGATACAGAGGGTAAAGCTGATGAGCGACGGAGAGGATGGCGAGTGAGGGGAGGTGCTAGTGATGTTGGTGGTAGTGATAGCAACCATAGTGATGATGGTGATAGTGATGATGACAATTATGATTATTATGGAGAGATTATCGGCATAATTGTGATGGCAGTCATGATTTACTAATGTCAGGGAATGCCTGAGGAGATTGACGGATAAGGAGCCCTATATTAGGGTTCTCTAGAAGAACAGAACTGATTGAATGGATCTCTCTCTCATATGTGTGTGTGTGTGTGTGTGTGTGTGTGTGTGTGTGTGTAAAGGAGATTTTTTTACAGTGGCTTACAGGCTGTGGTCCAGCTAGTTTAACAATGGCTGTCTACTAGTGGAAGGTCCAAAAGTCCAGTAGTTATAAAGTCCACGAGGGGTCTCAGCTGGTGTTTAGTAAATGCTGGAATCCTGAAGAAGCAGGTTCTAGTGTCAGTCAAGGAATACACTAGCCAGAGAGAGCCAGCAGGCAAAGAGACCAAGCTCCCTTCTTCCAAGTCCTTTATATAGGCTGCCAGCAGAAGGTGTGGCCCAGATTGTAGGTGGATCTTCTGACCTCAAAAGATCCAAATTGAAAGTGGGTCTTCCCACTTCAAATGATTTTAATTAAGGGGGGAAAATCCCTTGTGGATGTACCCAGCTGCTTTGTTAATTCCAGATATAGTCTAGTTTAAAATCAAGAATAACTATTACAGGCTCAATGAGAGCCTTGGTCTTCCTCGCCCACCTAAGCAAGGCATGGGGTCTCTGAAGCCTCAGTTTCCTTGTCTGTAAAATAGAAACAATAATTGTTTCATGGACGCTAAAGCCAGTGCAGATTGTCAGTGTTTTATCATGGTTTAGGAGACACTGGAGTTTTTACACTTAGTTAAAGTTATCTTATTGTAAGCTAACTCATAGATACAGAATACCATACAAACCTGATGTAGGCCTAATGAACCATCTTACAAATCCCACCTATGCCAAGAACTGGGACTCTGTCAGCAACACTAAAAACCTCTCACAAAATGACCCCCAGCCACTGCTGAGGAAACCATCCTGTCTTTCCTATTAACTGCTTTCCTTGAATTTTTCTAGAAGGTGTTTTCCTACCCTGAAGTATATGTCTGGATGTGATAGATTAGTCTGGTCCTATCTGTCTTAGTTAGGACACTAACATAGTGTCATAAAACACTATGTCCAAAGCAAGCCGGGGAGGAAAGGGTTTCTTCACTCCCAGTTCTGCACAGCAGTTCATCATCAGAGGCTGTGAGTGCCGGAACTCAAGCACTCAAGCTGAACTTGGAGGCAGGAGCTGATACAGAGACCGTGTGTGTGTGTGTGTGTGTGTGTGTGTGTGTGTGTGTGGTGTTGTTGTTGTTGTTGTTGTTGTTTGCTGGCTTGCTCTCCATGACTTCCTTAGCCTGCTTTCTGCTTTCTTATAGAACCCAGGACCACCAGCCCAGGAGTGTGACACCTACAATGGACTGGGCTCTCCCTCATCAGTCACTAATTAAGAAAATGCCTTACAACCAGATCTTATGGAGGCATTTTCTCAATTGAGGTTCCCTCTTTTCTAATGGCTAGATTGGAAGATATCCCCAGGGCACTCTGGAGACAGGGACATCAGGATGGAAGACCCTAGAGTGCAGGGTTTGATGGCCCAAGGCCCACGTGCCAAAGTTTCAGTCTCCTTGGCATCTCTTCTAAAGACACCAGAGTCTCCACATCTCCCGGCTCACCCTCACTTCCACTCAGACTGTGGGATGTCAGAGCACTTCAAGCTCAGTGGCTCACTAGGCCACTGTCTTAGGGTTTCTATTCTTATGCAAAACATCATAACCAAGAAGCAAGTTGGGGAGGAAAGGGTTTATTCAGCTTACACTTCCTTGCTGCTGTTTATCACCAAAGGATGTCAGGACTGGAACTCCTCAAGCAGGTCAGGAAGCAGGAGCTGATGCAAAAGAGGCCATGGAGGAATGTTCCTTACTAGCTTGCTTCCCCTGGCTTGCTCAGCTTGCTTTCTTATAGAACCCAAGACTACCAGCCCAGGGATTGCCCCACCCACAATGGGCCCTCCCCACCTTGATCCCTAATTGAGAAAATGCCTTACAGCTGGATCTCATGGAGGCATTTCCTCAAGGGAGGCTCCTTTCTCTGTGATAATTCCAGCTTGTGTCAAGTTGACACAACCAGCCAGTACAGCCACCCTGGGAGATGGAGGTGTCCCTACCCTCGGTGAGGCCTTCTAGGAGCATGGACTGGGGGTGGGGTTGGCCTGCTCAGCTCAGGGGGTGATTTGTTTACACTCATACCAGCACTACACATAAACACCCGTTCGGGGGGGGGGGGGGGAACCTTATCATGGGGATACTCCAGTCCCCTGTCCTGACATGCCACTCCAGGTCAGCTATAGTTATGTGGCTCAGAGGCCTGCCACTATGCCTGAAGAGCTAGCACTAGTCACTCAGATTAGTTCCCCATTGCAATCCAGGGACCATTGTGTCCTCAGGGTGTCTTCTCACTGCATTTCTTATCCCCAGACTCTGGCAAAGGTGTTGTGTAGCAAAGACATGCGGTAATTTGGACTATACTTGATTGCATTTTTTATTGATTGGTTGTATGTATGGCTATGCCGTGGCTTACATGTGGAGGTCATGGGACAAGTTGTGGGAGTTGGCTCTCTCTTTCTACCATGTAGGAATTAAACTGAAATTGTCCAGTGTGGCATCAAGTACCTTTACTGGCCCTGGACTGTACTTGATTTTACCTCGTGGCTCCATAGCAGGAGGGAAACATGGTTCTAGTTTGGTCTCAGGTCGTTGCTGTTTCTGTTTGTCTGTGCTGGGTTTTCTTAGGTTAGATTTTAGAACATTAAGAAAAAGGAGAGTTTAAAGATTTAAACACAAAAGTTCTTATATCCTTGTAACTTAGTGATAGTAGAGGCTTGTCTAGGACTGAGGCCTCAGTAGCACACACAGGCACAGGCATAGGCACACAGGCAGACAGGCAGACAGACAGACAGACAGACAGAGAGACACATACATACACACAGAGGGAGGGGGGAACACAAGGCCTCTTCTACTACCTAATCATCTGTTGCTTTGGATGGACCCCTGTATGTGCTCTTCCTTACTTGCCTGCTGGCTCTGAGGAGGGGGCTCCTCCACTCAATCTTTGCTCAGTTTCCACTAAAGATCCTTTATATTGTGTTGCCCTGCACCAGTGAGTGCTGTGAACCCAGAGCCTAGGGATGGCCAGATTTCCCTGAGAGCTGTCAGTGCTGGCTAACTTTACAGCCAACTGCTGGGAAGTGGGACACCTGATTCCTTTTTGCTATTATAGGTGGTTCAGACTCAGCCTCACCCCATTCGCCTGTGCACACATCTCCATCTAAACCCAGTTTTGTTTTGTCCCCTGGAGCATTGTCTCAGGGTGCTGCTGGCTCCAATCGATCACAGTTTGGTTGCTGTTTCCGTTCTTAGATTCTCCAGTCAGCCCCTGGAGCCTCTGTCCTCACTAACACTGCTCCTCTGTGACTTGTCTCTAATGAGTGACTTAAAAAGTAATCAGTGATCGCTGTGAAAAATCCCAATATCCAATGCCACCCGTAAACGTTATTAACAATAATTCCCAGGAACGAAGTCTGAAATTAATGACAGTCGACAGCTTCACCTCATGTGGGACGCCTTCCCTTGTCTTAGTTTGTATACCAACCCCGTGGTCTTTGCTCGGTAAGTAGCCATGAGATGCTGAGTTGGGGAGCCTTGCAGGACAATCTGTAGATGAGTTAGGAAGACATGGGCTTGGTGACGTCCAAACTCGGCTGGCAGACCTGCACCTCTTAGTGAAATTGACATTCCCAGCCTTGGCTTCCTCATCTGTGAAGTGGGTTTAGCAGCTCCAGTGTTGAGGGCCTGCAGAAGGCAATGATGACCTGTGCCTACAGTTGATGCTCAGAGCTTGCGCCCATCTTCTTTCCATTGTCCTATCGTCAAACTCATTTGCTCCCTTCTGCCATGAGATAGACCATGGCCAGACACTGCTGGGGCTCTCTGGGCCAAACCATAGGCTCAGAATGGAGAGTGATGTGGTCTAGGTCTCACCTGGGGGAACCAGGTCAAGTCTACACTCCTGCTCCCTCTAGAATGGGAATTGAGAACATGGCGTTTGCCAAGATACAGAAGAGCCAGGCACCACGTGGGAGGCCTGAAGTTCCCCACGGCAGCACAGCCCTTCCTGGGCAGTGGGGTAGTGTGTGAGGTGAGTCATTTCCACCTCAGGGTTGCCATGGTAACTGGGTCCATTTACACTAAATTACATTCATGGCCACCCCTTTTGTCAATCTCCTTTCCAGAATTCTCAGAATCACTCCTTCCTGTCCTTGAGCAGAGTGCCCTAAGACCTGCTGCCATCAGCTCTGTAGGTCCCTGGAGGAGCGTTGTGTGTGGCCACAGGGATGATGACAGTGGTCCCTGTTCCCTCCAGAAAGAGCACAGTTATGGGCCAGGCCAGCAGAGATTTGTTCTGAGTCAGTTCCACTCTGTACCAATCAGCAACACCAGGCAGTCAGTCGCCTGGTGGCTTTGACTCTTGGTTCCCTCCTGGGTGATATTAGCCTAATCCTTAGGCTGTGTGTTTGCTGCTTTGTGGCTCCAGGAATTCTGTACTACACTTGCTACATGCCAGGCGCTGGATGAAGTGCTAGGCAGACGCAGATCTGGAGACCTAGGGTCTGCAAGCTCAGAGCCGAAGCAGAGGCTGATCTGTGTATATATACCTTGGTGAGAGAAGGGGAGTTTCCAAGGAGCTACCAGCCTCACCAGGGCTGCTGGAGAAGTATCGCCAAAGATGCTGAAAGTGATGAGGAAGGTGTTTAAAGACAGGCCAGGCCAGCTCCTCACCTCCCTTCTTTCTCTCTCCTTCCCTCCCTTCCTACTTCCTCTCTTCCCTTTTTCTTCCTTTCCTTCCCTTCCTTCTCTCTCACTTCCTTCTCTCTCTTCCTCGGCCCTCTCTCCCTTCCAGGCTCCAGGTCTCTCACTTTTCTCTTTCTCAGTGCAATCCAGACAGCCCTGCACTTTCTCAGATTCCTTTTATGCCCTTGGTCCCAGAGACAAACAGCTGGCCACCCTACTCTGGATCCCCACCCCCAACCCCTCCACCCGTGTCTGCAGACGGCAGCTCAGAGAAGCCGACAAAGCTTGGGAGTTATTTATTTCTTGTTCTGCAGAAATGTTTATTTGGAGGCAGGAGGCAAGGTGGAATGGTTTGATTTGATTAGCAAGTCTAAATGTATTAGCCACAAGACAGAAACGATATTACAATTAGTGCTAATTAGCCGTGCTGATGACTCGGAGCTCAGTGCGGGGTGGCAGATGTTGGTTCCTGGTCCCAGGTTAACCTGAGAGGGCACAGTCCCCTTGTGAAGTGTCTTGGTTCCCTGGGGTTGCCGACCCTGGACCAATTATGGTCAAGACTGAGTAAAAGCTAATTAATCACCTTGGAGAGACTCAGGTGCAGCACTTTATACTTGCAAGTAAAGTGACTGCATGGTGTTTAGGGGGACGTGGGTGGGGAGCAATGCCTGTGGAACTCCCAGCTTCCAAGCCACCCGAATTAGCACCACCAGTGACCAGGGGTCTCCTTTGTACCCTCTCATCTCTCTCTTTTTTAAATATTTGTATGTGTGTGTTCACACTCACATGCATGCACGGTGCAAGCTTGCACAAGAGTGCAGTGTCACACCTGCAGAAGTCAGAGGACAGCTGTAAGCATTGCTTTTCATCGTCCACCTTTATTGTTTGTTACTTTGTAACTGACTGTTCTGTGAACTCCTTTCCACCTCCTGTCTTCCATAGAAGGAGGAGGAGTCGAGACACACATGACTGTGTCCAGCTTTTTTGTGTCCTGTGGATCTGAACTCAGGTCCTCGTGCCTGTGCAGCAAGCCCTACCCACAGCCTGCCCCCCCCTCCCCGGCCTTGCTCTCATGCCTTTACAGATCTTTATCATTTCAGTTCTCTCTAAAGCCTATTGCTCACGTGCCCTGAAGGCTGCCTCTCTCTGCGAAGGCCTGGCCTGAGGTTACTTACATTTGAGGTTACAGATGTGTGAGGTGGTGCTGAATATACATCTGGGTCAACCTTGGAGCCACCTGACCACATCTTCACACATTCACTTACTCTTTAACTAGTGTATCCATGACCCCAAACGATGAAGAAGACTCCTCAAACTTGCCCCCCCCCACCACAGGATTCCTAGTTCCCCCAACAGGATCAGATTCACAAACATTCCATAGAGAAGAGGCATCAAATCCCCCTTTCATGGGCTAGAGAGAGGAAATGGTTGCACACTATGGTGTGTGCACTAAGTATCACTCAACGGTGTGTTTGTAAAAGACAAATGAGATGCGGATTCCACCAAAATTTAAAATGCTAAGAGGTACTTTAGAAGCTATGATGGTAATCTGGATTGCCAACTTGATTGGATTGAGAGTCACCTAGGAGGGGACTAAAGCACACCTCTGGGCATGTCTGTGACACTGGGGCTGTGTCCGGAGTGGATTGACAGACAGGGCAACAAGTGATGAAGAGCTTTCCATGTGGGCGGTGCTATACAATAAATAGGCTGGTGTGGGCTGGTGTGGGCCAGTGTGGGCTGGTGTCTTAGTCAGGGTTTCTATTCCTGCACAAACATCATGACCAACAAGCAAGTTGGGGAGAAAAGGTTTTATTGAGCTTGCACTCCATGCTGCTGTTCATCACCAAAGGAAGTCAGGACTGGAACTCAAGCAGGTCAGGAAGCAGGAGCTGATGCAGAGGCCATGGAGGGATGTAACTTACTGGCTTGCTTGCTTCTCCTGGCTTGCTCAGCCTGCTTTCTTATAGAACCCAAGACTACCAGCCCAGGGATTGTACCACCCACAAGGGGTCCTCTGCCCTTGATCACTAATTGAGAAAATGCCTTACCACTGGATCTCATGGAGGCATTTTCTCAACTGAAACTCCTTTCTCGGTAATAACTCCAGCTTGTGTCAAGTTGACACACGAAACTAGCCAGTACAGCTAGTGTGGGCTGGTGTGGGCTGGTGTGGGTCAGTGTGAGCACATTCCACTTCCTGAGTGAGTTGTCTGTTGTGGCTGCCATTGCCTGTGACATCAGACTCCAGTTTCTTGGGCTTTTCATCAGACTCACACCAGTGACCCCAGGGAGCATCCAGGCCTTGTAAACAAAGACTCCATCATTGACATTTTGTTCTGAGACTCCCCACTTCCTTTAATTTGGGTATTTCTACTTTTCAATGTTACACATTTTATCATTCTGGTCTTCAGTATAAAATAGAACTTGTGTGCACTTATAAAACACGCCTTCAGGTGTGGGTGTCTGTGTCCAGGATGAGGACCAGGTGTGTGGCCTCTAGACTCTGGCATCTTCAGTTTCCTGGAGAAGGCTGTACGAGTTTCAGAGACAAGGTGGAAGACCAGGGTGTGAAGCCAGCTGTGTCAATTGAAATGTAAGCTGTAATTTGCCTTTTCCCCCTGGAGTGGCATAAACACTGTAAGTTTTGTTTTTAATCAAGCTAAAAATCTATAAGCAAAGGAGAACGGTTGCGCGCCCTCTCCTGGGTAAACTGGGAACGGAGCCTGGCAGCCGTAGGTGAAAGTGTCCCAAGTTTGGCTCCCGCTTGCTGAGCACCACGGACAGCTCTTGAGTCGGCTTGATTCTTGCGCGGTCAGCACCACGGACAGCACCAGATGCGTTACCCGGGCGTTACGTGGGCTCTGTTTCAGGACCACGGATAGCCACCCCGTTTCCTCTTGGGAGACTGCCACAGTGCCTAGCTTGTGCCCAGAGTAGACAGTCATAAACATCTTTTGCTGTTGGGGGCAGAGGTCGGGGTTTGGGGAGACGAATAGTGGAGCGTCGGATGGGTACAAGCAGGACAGGAAGGCACCTAGTTAATCCTGAGTCCATGAGTCCTGAGACTCATGGGAGATGCCAATGAATGACCAGTGTCACACACTTCCAGGCTGTCTGTAGCCAGACAGGAGCAGACAATGCTGCAAGTCGTGGGTCAGTTCCTGTTTCAGAGGTGACAGCCAAGTCCAGGCAGGTGCTGGTGTCCTTTGGACTGGACTCCCTGGGCTACTGAAGAGAGCTGAAGTGTCATTCCTAGACTCTGGCCTCTGTCCTGAAAAAAGATGGGCTTGGTGCACAAAGAGGGCTTTCTCTGCACTCTTAAAGGCCCTGGGCTGAGGATGTGGGAAGCTGGTGGGGGTGCGTGTGAATAGATTAGAAGGAGATGAGGAATCAGCCTTCAGGAAGCAGGCTGGGGCTTCGTGCTGGGAAAAGGAGAAATGGACAGGATTTTCTTGGCTTTAAATCCGACAACATTCGTTAGTTAATTCATGTTTCATTTTGATTTACTTGTTCAATGATTGGGTGCTGAGCAATGTTACATGATCGAAACTTTCAATAACAGGGTATGCTCTGCTGTTTGCTGATATGCCTACATTGCCACCCGCCACCCAGGGCTTATTAAATCTAAATAACATTCACACTCGGCAGCTCTGATTAGAACAGCAGACCTAGCACGGGAAGGAGATGGATGCCTGCTGTCTGTGTGACTATCTCCTCTCTGCTTTTCACTTGATGTGCATGCAGTACAGCATGGAACCCCACCCTCTCGCACTGGTTCCAGGCTTTGGCACCTGGGCTTGTCTAGCACTGAAACATGACATAGTGTGTGAGGGTAAACCTTGCAGAGTGGGGCATTAGCACACAGGAGTGTCGGTAGCTTGTGTGAAGATACGTCATGCCACACCAAAACCTGGAGGTACAGATCATTTGTCCTTAGCTCTGTCCCTGATTACAACATCTCACAGAACCCTCTGGGCAAAGGATGACAAGCTTGCATTGTGGTCTGTCTCCCTGGCTCACGGCTCTTGGTGCTTCTGAGGGAATGGGGGGAGGGGTCAGTCTGAGCCACATGTCTTAAGAAACAGTCTCCCTCTAAGCTCTGAGTGTGGATGTCATCAGTGTTAAAACATACACACCTTGTATTGTCTCTGCTTAGGTCATTCCTGTTGATGGTTTAAGAACTGATTTGATGCCACCCCATCCAGACTTCACAATGATAAGCTAAGTCTTCCTTGGCTGGCCACCTGACTTCTGAGGGCAGGAGACACAACTGCCATGGTGCCTCACTAAAGCTAGGAGTTCAGAAGGGCCCCATGTGTGTTGATGTATGCAGTAGGTGCTTCACAAGTGTTAGCATATTTCAGAATGGTTGCTCCCCTTCCTCTTGAAGGGATTTTGCTTGATCTTCACTTAACCTTTTTTTACATTTATTTATTTTTTATTTATTTATCTATCTCTGTGTGTGTGTGTGTGTGTGTGTGTGTGTGTGTGTGTGTGTGCATGATGTGGTGATCAGAGGGCAACTTGAAGAAATTGGTTCTCTCTTTCTGTGAATTTCTTCTCTACTATGTGAGATCTGAGGGTCCTAGGGCTTTCCCACTGAGCCATCTTGTTAGCCCCGTCTTCACTTGAAGGCTCTAGTGGTATTCCTGGAGATAAGCTCATGAGTGTGTCCCCACCTCAGGCTTTGTCCCTGCGGGTCTTTCTCTCAAACTGGTGTGAATGCAGCTTCTAACACTTCCTTGATAGACCTTAAGTATTACTCAGTTCTTGGCTTGAGTGTGTCTGCAGCAAGCTGAGATTTTGACCAGTAGTCTCTCCAGTCTGGAGATTTGCTCTGTGCCCTGTTCTCTGGATCTAGGAAAAGCCTCTGAGTTTCAGATCCCCCAACTTTCATCTGTTTGGAGGGTGTTGCCTTATGAAGTTGCCTTTGCCTGTTTAGAAACCCTTGAAGCAGACAGGTTGGAGACCAGCAGGCCCCAGTCCTCCACAAATACAGCCTCCAGGGACTACTGTATTAAAGTCAGGCTCCCAGACTCTTCCTGCAGACTGTTATTGCTATGGTGGGAGCCTGTCAGGTTGGGACCAACCTTGGCAACAAGCTCAGAGTCCTCGCTGGAATGGGAGCTCGTTGACACTCATCTGGTGCTGAGCTAGCTGAGGACAACAAGCCTGGTGAGGTGGGAATGTCCTGCCTGCCTCCTCCTCTTCCTTCCTTGCTCCTGCTTCTTTCTTCTTCCTCACATCCCCCACCTTGGTGTAGCTGGACTTTGGCTACTTTGTGGGTTCTCTTTTCTTCTACTCTTCCAACCCCCTAACAGTAGATAGGAGGAAAAAAAAAGAATAGAGAGGGAAAGGGGGTAATATTATCACTAGACTACTTTCTGTTGATTAGGGGCATTGAGTTCCTTGGGACAAGTTTGATTTTCACAGTCAAGATATCTAATTTTTTTTCTTTGTGCATGACTACTTAACAAACCACAACTAACCAACAATCAACAACCTACCTTGTCTCTTGGGGCCCTAGCATTTATATGCCCTCTGAAAAGTCCCCAGAATTCCAAACATCACACAATCAGAAATTATCTGCTGCTGGCAAAATCATACCTCCACTAGAGCACGAGGCAAATCATAGTCAGCTGCTATGGACAGTCGGAAGCAGCCCCATGTCCCACGCCTGGGATTAAGATGAAAACATATTGTTTAAAGAAACCAAAATGCCAAAATTGTCACTATACCTTGGTCTACCAGGTACCAGGCCTATGGTTTGGGGCCAATTGGTAGGTTACACACACACACACACACACACACACACACACACAGCTTGGGGGAGGACCAGGGCCTGAATGTATTTGTTCCAAAAGGTCAGATCTGCCAGGATGGAGTGTGAAGGGGGTTGACTGACAGAGGCGGGTTTTTTTTTTTTTTTTAAAAGGTTTTGTTTTGCTTTCCAGCTACTTTGAGGAATAGAGACATATTGAGAGAACTCATAGAAGTGACTTGGTCAGAGGAAGAGAGAAATCCTGCCTACAGTTTTCCTTCCATCATTGGGGGAGGGGGGCGTCTTGCAGTTGAATGCAGGTTTTTGTTAATGTAACTTGTGTGCATAGCTTCCTGTTGCACTTAGGAAAGGGAGGTTTTTGTCATGTGGCTTTTCAAGGCCCTCCCTTTACCTGAAGGAAATGTTTACAATGGAACTCATTATCCACTTCCCAAAGTCAAGCTGACATGTTCTTAATCCCCCTCTAGATCTTTCCTTAGGACATTAAAGCAGTGGGCCTGGGGAAGACAAGCTAGATCCTGGTGTCTGTAAGAAGTGAGGAAGAACAGAGGAATTTGAATTTCAAAGTCAAGCTTTTATCTCTCATTAGTTTTTTCCGGCTTCAAGGGCTCTCCCAAGTCCTGCTCTCCTCCAGAAGGGGAGCACCTGAGTGAGTGAGAGTCCAATCAGCACTGCCTCTGCCTGTGATGTGCAGAGTGAGTGAAGTTCATGCCACCGGGGACCAAGCAGCTGGCCCAGGAAAGTCAAGGATCACACACTGGCTGTGATGTAGTACATACTATTAGATACTCCTCTGATCAGGGTGATGGCCTGCTGCCTCTGAGGGAATGGAGTAGCTGGTACAGGCTCCCTGTGTAGCAGGCAAACATGGCAGCAGTCAGGCCTGGCGCTAGAGCAGTTATTGAGAGGTTACATCTTTATCCCCAAGCATGAGGCAAAAATAGAGCTAACTGGGAATGGCTCCTGCTTTTTGAAGCCTCAAAGCCCACCCTTACTGACACACCTCCAAAAGGCCACACCTCCTAATCCTTCCTAAACAGTTCAATGAACTAAGGACTAAGTATTCAAACATATGAGCCTACAGGGGCCATTCTCATTCAAACACCACAGTGTAGACGCTGAGCTCCTCCCTGACAACCAGTGAGTGCTGTGCTACTGAGGGCTGTAGAAAGCAGAGGAACAGTTCCAAAATCTGATTCTCTAAGGTCTCAGGCAGAGAGCAGCACTCAGGAAATCAGAGCCAAGAGCTGGGGAGAGGAAGGTGTGTGATGGAAAATCAAGCAACCAGCAGCAACAGGAGGGTCCGAGATCTCTCACGTAGGCTCAGTGGATGGGTTTACAGTGGAAGCCGGGAAAATAGGACGGGCATGTCCATCAGGAGCCCAGAAGAGAGTGCTGAGCACAGCCTGAAGAAGAGTGACTGTCTCTAGCAAAGAACACAGCAAAATCCGTGACTGTTGATGTTGCAGAATGCAGGACCCTCAGCACCTGGGGAGAGTGAATGCGTGTTTAGTTATGAGAGATGGCAGCATCCAAGGCAGAAGCTATTAGTACTGTGTACCAGAGAGTGGGGTGGTGGTGGTGCAACTTCCATCCTAGGTTCTACATATGATCTTGAAGAACTCCATTAGAGATTTCTCTTTGCCTTTCTCAGTGAGCCCCAGTCCAGATGCTCCCCTAAAACAAGGAGTTATACTCAGAAAACAAAACGGGAGTCTGAGTGCAGGAAAGGGGTTCCGTGGGCTTGGGGGAGACCATGAAGGTGGTGAGGCCTCTGGTGGGGTCCTGGAAGGACCCCTGCATGTTTGCACAAGAGAGGTCCCTGTACTAGGGAAGTTGTGGAGACTGAGCAAAAAAACCAAGCCCGTGAAAACTGAGGTATGGAAAAGCAGTAGGTTAGAGCAGGAGGCTGACTCCTGAGGCTGTGTACGCATTATTCAAGCTCAAGTCTAGAGTCCCTTTGAAAGTGCTCTTTAGATTCTGGAGCAGATGATGCACCGGCCTTCTACACAAATGCACTTTTCCCTCAATGGTTGATGTGGAGCTGACCCCCAAGCTTCCTAAAGGTTGCAAGAAATGAATGCAAGCAAAGATGTTCCCAAGGAGCTGATCTTTATGTGTGATTTCTGGGCTTCTGGGTTGCCATGGGCTCAGGAACTGGTCCTTCCACAGAGACCAGGACTGCAGTAGAGCTGGCAGGAGGCGCTATGGCATTTGGGGATGGGAGGGTGTCCAGAGGTGCTGAAGTGGAAGAGTGTGCAGGGCACTATACACATGGTACTAGAGGCGAGCGGGTATCTGGCTGTGGAACTGTCATGTGGGTGGTGGCTACCAGCTTCAGCTCCCAAGGCCAAAAAGCAAGCTGAGACAAAGATTGTCATGGACAGTGGTAATGACAGCCACCCCCTCTCTCTTCCCTGAGTGTGGGTGAGTGACTTACTTGTGAGCAGTCCCCACTTTTCTATGGCATCTGGGAATAATTAGACAATTCCACCCTAGTTCATGTAATCCCGGTCAGAGATCTGGAAGAGGAAGTAAACACTGGACAACACCTTCTTTCTTTGGTTCTTTCTAAAAACATTCTTTCCTGTTTCCCAAGTGGGCCTTAAAAATGAAACGCCTGCCTTGGGTGCTCCTGAGTGGCAGTTGGTTCCCAGGGATTACCTATGACTTTAGTCAGGCTCAAGCTGGTGTTGGACCTGAGGCTGCATGGGTAGCATGGGGCGGGCCTGCAAGATGTGCACCTTCCACAAGCATGACATAGCCAGCTCCTGAAGGCAGGCAGCCACCTTACAGCCATTTGACTGACCGGTAAGCCCCAATATTTCTGCCATTAAGCTAAGTAGATTGCCACCCGCAATGAGTAAATTAAATATTGATGAATTCATTGACTATGAGATTTAATTTGCAGTCTCTTTCTAGGACCACGATGGGGTTGAGGTGGCTTAGTGTTGAATTCTGGCTGTCATTCTGTTAAGAGTCGAGTAGCAAAGAAATGACACTTGTCAGCATAAGGTCAGGCTGCCTAGGGACTCTGATCTTAGTTGTTAACAAACTACAGTGACCTAGGAAGAAGGAACCTCATCTGAGAAGTTGCCTCTATCAGATTGGCCTGTGGACACATCTGGGGAATTCTCTTGATTGCTGATTGATGTAGGAAGGCCCAGCCTACTTTTGGTGATGTCATCCCTGGTAGGTGGCCCTTGGTGGTGTAAGAAATAGCTGAATGTGAGAGCCTGGAACAGCATTCCTTCATGGTCTCTGTTTCAGTTTAGGCTTCCAGGTTTCTCCCTTGGCTTCCCTTGATGGTGACCTATATATAATCTGTAAACTAAAACCAATCTTCACTCCACCAAGTTGGTTTTGATGTTTATCACAGCAACAGAGAGCAAACAAGAACACTTGGCTTCCCTCGCAGAACCCAGCTGCTTCATCAAATCCAGTCCCTTGAAACCTTGCTTACCTGGCTATACCCAGAGCATCTATATGCCCCTTGCTCTCTCTGCTCTGTCACGAGCCAGTGTATTTCCTGTCCATTGACATAGACTGATGGCAGGACATAGGTGGTGAAGGCAAGTTTCCCCCACACCATTAATTAAATTATTTTATTCATTTTATATCCCAATATCCAGCCCCCTCCCCTGTCAGTCCCCCCTCCCACAGTGCCTCTGAGAAGAGGAGGGGGCCTTGGGTATTGCCCCACCCTGACACATCAAGTCACTGCAGGACTAGGTGCATCCTCTCCCTCTGAGGCCAGACAAGGCAGCTCAGTTAGGGAAACAGGATCCACAGTCAGGAAACAGCTTCAGGGACAGGCCTCACTCCAGTTGTTGGGGAACCTACATTAAGACCAAGCTGCATATTGCTACATAGGTGCAGGGGGCCTAGGCCTAGCCCATGCTAGCTCTTTGGTTGGCAGTTCAGTCTCTGGGAGTTCCCAAAGGTCCAGGTTAATTGACTCTGTTGGTCTTCCTGTGGAGTCCCTGTCCTCTTCAGGTCCCCCAGTCCTTCCCCCAACTCTTCCACAAGTCTCCCTGAGCTCCATCTACTTATTTGGCTGTGAATCTCTGCATCTGTTTCCATTGGCTGCTAGGTGAAGCCTCTCAGAGGACAGTTATGCTAGGCTCCTGTCTGCAAACATATCAGAGTATTATTAATAGTGTCGGGGGTTGGTTCTTGCCCATGGGATGGGTATCAATTTGGGCCAGTCATTGGCTGGCCATTCCATCCATCTCTGCTCCATTTTTGTCTCTGCACTTCTTGTAGGGAGGACACATTTTGGGTCGAAGGTTTTGTGGTGGGTTGTGATCCTTATCCCTCTACTGGGAGTCCTACCTGGCTCCAGGAGGTGGCCTCTTTGGGCTTTTCCACTGTTAGGGCTCCCCACTGTTGGGAGTCTCAAGTAGAGTCACCCCATAGACCCCTTGGGGTCTCCCCATCCCAGGTTTCTGGCAAGTCCTAGAGAAGCCTCCCACCTGCCCATCTCTGATTTTCATTCTCTCCCCTGCTCTCCCTATACCTGATCCCCCCTGCCCCGTTCTCTTCCCACCCCCTCTCCCACCCAATTCCCCCCTCCCTTCATCTCCAATATCTACTTTAGTTCCCCTTCTGAGAATGATTCAGCTATTCTTCCCTGGGCCCTCCCTGTTATTTGGCTTCTTTGAGTCTGTGGGCTGTATCATGGTTATCCTGTACTTTATGGCTAATATCCATTACTTATAATTGAGTACATACCATGCATGTCCTTTTGGGTCTGGGGTACCTCATTCAGGATGATATTTTCTAGTTCCATCCATTTGCCTGCAAAATTCATGATGTCCTTGTTTTTAATGGCTGTGTAGTCTTCCACTGTGTAAATGTACCACATTTTCTTTAGCTATTCTTCAGTTTAGGGACATATGGGTTGTTTCCAGTTTCTGGCTATTATGACTAAAGCTGCTATGAGCATAGTTGAGCAAGTGTCCTTGTGGGATGGTGGAGCATCTTTTGGGTATATGCTCAGGAGTGGTGTAGCTGGGTCTTGAGGTAGAACTAGTCCCAGTTTTCTGAGAAAACGCCAAATTGATTTCCAGAGTGGTTGTACAAGTTTGCACTCCCACCAGCAGTGGAGGAGTATTTGTTAAAGGCATGTTTATTAAGTAAGCACAAGAGGCTGGGCATGGTGGTACACACCTGTAATCCCAGCCCTTGGGAGACTGGGTGTATTAGTTTTCTTGTTGCTGTGGCAACAAAAGGTAGGAAGGGCTTGTTTTGGCTTACAGTCTGGGGGGATACAGTCCATAGTCACTGTTCCAGTGTCTCTAGCTGCTTCCACAGTGGCCCTAACCAACAAGTACAAACTGCCCATTTTGTTAGTCAGCTTGCTTTTTTGTTGTTGTTGTTTTTTTTGGGTTTTTTGGGGGTGGGGTGGGGAGTGGGAGTTGTTTTGTGTTTTATTTGTTTCGCTGTTTTTTTTTTTTTTTTTTTTAAACAGGGTTTCTCTCTGTAGCCCTGGCCATCCTGAAACCCCATCTGTAGACCAGGTTGGTCTCAAACTTGAAGATGTGCTTGCCTCTGCCTCCTGAGTGCTGGGATTAACAGTGTGTACCACCACCACTCTGAAATCTGCTTGCTTTTAATAACTCTCTGGCTTTGGCAACACAAGAACGTAAGAAAAGTAGAGGCAAAGTTAAATTTTCTAAGAACTACGTGTTGCACTTAGGAGATGCAATGCAAACTATACATCAGTTATCTCTTTCAGTGTCTCCCTGGCTTTAGCTATGTCTGCATTACTCTATTAAGCTAAAACGAAACAAGATTAAAAATAACTAATAGGGAATATGACATTATGAGAATGTTAGTTTAGATTTCATAACCCTTAAGTAGTTCGTCATTGACTTAGGTGCCTTCGGTTTCCCATCTGAACTGGCCAAAGATGTACTGTACATGTTCTAGGGACTCAGCCCCTTTGGCATTCTTTAATGGCCATTTAATTTTACACTCAGACTGCTTATGTTAAGTGACCCTTTTTACTTCGTTAGGAGGCTTCTCTCGATTTAGGGAACATCAGAGTCTCTTGGACACTCAGCTGTGAGTAAATCATTTGGCCTTGAAAAATAAAAGAGGGGAAAAACTGTTGGGAGCCAGGCTGGTCCAAGGCTTTCCCCAAGGCTCTGATGATGTGCAGAGAAGGAATTAATTCTTAGTCTAAAACCAAGAACATGCTTGGCAAGGCCTGTAATGGCCTGGGGCCAGGATCTTGGGGAAGTTGCAACTTTGGATTCTGGAAACTCAACTCTTGCCCCTGAAAGGGCTGTGGTCATTGGTCCCAAGGCTGCTGTGAGCTCAGTCAGTGACACATTTGAGATATCTTGTGTTTCCCTTATGCAACATTGCTTGACCAGCTTCCTGCTGACTCTGGCCATTTGTATGACAGCTTTCCTCCGAGTCTGTCATGTTTTCCTTCTGCAGAGTGTATGTAAGATGCTGCAATTTTTAATAAACTTGCTCGGCCTAAGACACAGCTTGTGTAAGACCTGATCCCAGCTTTGCTATCTTTATTCTCTGACCCCCGGTTCTCCTCTCAGGAACCTGTCACTGAAGAATAACTTGTTGGTCCAGGTCAGTGCCTGCTAAGTATCTGGAGAAGAAAAGGACCTGTTGGTGCTGACTTAGATGTCCATGGCTTTCCTCCTGCCGTGTATGAAAGTGAACGTGTATGGTTCAAGGCTCTCTGCTCCTGCCTTGGCTGGATCTCAGTTTCCCCATCTATAGGACGGAGAATAGAATGAGTGGCTGATGCCCATGATGTGAAGGGTCTGAGTCAATGGAGAGGGTGGGGAATCTCCGTGCCCTAGGTCACAGGGACCCCAAGAGGGGAACCCTCAGCCTCAGAAGAGCCCTAGGCATTTAAAGCACTGTAAGGCCATAAGAGGTCTGGAACAAAGTCCTGCTTAGTGTAGCCTTGTATCCCCCAACCCTACCCCAGCCAGTGTGTACATCACTTCCCCGTCCCCAAGGCATACTGTGCACCTCCCACATCTTCCCCTACAACTATCTGTGTTTATGCCATGGCCTAGCCAACCCTGCTTACTGTGTGGCTCTTCCAACTGCCCGCTGGCATTTTGCCTCAGCTCAGAGGCTAGGTGGCATCACACGGTAGGGATGATGTGTGCTGTTTGACACTGTACCACTTTCTCAGTGTCCACTCTACAGCTGTGGTACACCAGGCTGGGAGCCAGAGTTGGTTTCTGAAGTCCCTTTTCTTCCCTGTCCTGGGCTGGGCTCTCCTTCTCTACGATTTCCTGTGCAAGCACCATCCTTCAGGCTGCATTGGTGATCAATGAAGCTGGGTTGTGTACAGAGGCATAACCTGTGTGAACTCCAACACTTGCCCTGTGCTACCAAGAAATCCTTACCCTATTCCTGCTCCATGTCTTCATCTTGGGTCCTCTCCCAAGCCCCAGAAAACATAGTCAGGACTGTCTAATCCATTCCAATACATCTGAGCTTCCTATAGGAGACAGTATTGGGGTTGCCTCACAGAATAGAGCTCACCCCATGGGTGCTCCCCCAGCTTCCCGTAGGGCTCTGCCTTTCTAAAAGGGAGTCATAACTATCGCTTGACTTTTTTTAAATGTGTAATTTCTTCTTTGATATATAATTTACATACATTGAAATTCACAGATCTTAATTGTACTGTCTGATGAGTTTTGACAGTCGCAGGCATGCAGGTAACTCACACCCCTGTGGAGATGAGATAGGGAATATTCCCATTACCTCAGAAAACCCCTGTGCACGGCCTCATCGCCCCTGAGAGGAGTGAAAAGAACGGGAACAACTGACTGTAATGATACGTAACCAGCATGCTCCAAATACTATCATTTCCAACGTATAATTAATGTTTTAAAATAGTAATGAGATTTTTGCTTTTTCCCTTAACGCCTTTGAAACAGTGTGTGTCTTATACCTGGTGCACAGACTGAGTGCTAGCAGGTGCCAGGTGCTAGGAGGTGAGGACATTCAGGTGAGGTATCACGTGGCGAGAACTCAAGAACAAAAGCTCAGGAGGCTATCAGAGCCTTGTAAGAGTCACAGGTTTGGAATGACATTGTTTCCAGTCTTATAGATGGGACTGGCTGCTGCAGTTTTCCAGTGCCACCTCCTCCAGGACCTGCAGACCTCCCAGGACCTGGGAGGCTTCCCCAGGGACAGCACAAGGGGTCTGCAGCCTCACCCCATAGTGCTCAGAGAGAGCATTACCATTATTTCACTAGAGAAGGTGGTCATGGGATATGTGTGTCTCCCATTGCAGGTCCTGAGCCTGGCTGTCTTTTCTCTTCAGTCCAGACAACTCAGGATCTGAAGTTCATTTTCAACACTTTCTAATTAGGAGTGCCAACCTTCTCACAAAGCTGCATAGAGACAATGGGGTGCTGTGTCCCCTGAGGGCAGCTGTGACGACTGGCCATATAACATCTCGGCACATATATGGCTGCTCAGTCCAGCTTGCATGAGGCTTGAGCTTCCTGCCCCAAAAGGACAAAGCCAGGCAGGGCCACCTTGTCCTCAGCTGACACCTGCCTCATCCCATCTCACAAACTCTCCTTCTAAAATGAGCACAACCCCATTTTATAGATGGGAAAACAGAGGCTTTGGAGGTTAAATGGCTTCATCAGAGGTTGCCTGAGTCATGATGTCCTACAGTTTCACTCAGTTGACAGCTCAGGTGTTTAGGTCCCTCTAGTACTGGGTGTGTATCAGACGTGGTGAGAAGACATCCTGAGGACACAATGGTACCTGGGTTGCAATAAGGAAGGCCTAGGCATGGGAAGTCTGAGTGACTAGTGCCAGCTCCCATGGCCATAGTGACATGCCTATGGCTACTGACCAGCCTGGAGCGTCATGTCAGGACAGGTGACTGGAGTATGCCCATGGTAAGGTCCCCCCTACCCCCCAGAACGGGTGTTTATGTGTAGTGCTGGTATGAGTGTAAACAAATCACCTCCTGAGCTACGCAGGCCAACCCCACCCCCAGTCCGTGCTCCTGGCAGCCCTCAATGAAGGCAGGGACACCTCCATCCTCCAGGTTGGCCTAGTGAGCCACTGAGCTTGAAGTTCTCTGTCATCGCACAGTCTGAGTGGAAGTGAGGGTGAGCCAGGAGATGTGGGGACTCTGGTGTCTGTAGAAGAGATGCCAAGGAGACTGAAACTCTGGCATGTGGGCCTTGGGCCTTCAAGGTCTGCCATCTTTATATGCCTGTACTGAGTGCCCTGGGGATGTTCTCCAAGCTAGCCACTCTTTAAAAGGCAGTACTCTGGCAGAGGGCTCTTTCTGACCCCAACACCCAGCACCTCTGGGCCCTGTCTCTGCCAGGAGCTTTCTGTCTCTTTGTGGTCAAAATTTAATCTCTTGATCATACAAACAGTCCCTACCTCCTTCTCTCCCCAATCTCATCTTCTCTCTCTCTCCCTTCTTCCTTTTCATTCCCCACTCCCACATTTGTTTGTCTGTTTGTTGTTTTTGAGTCAGGATTTCACTAACAAGCCTAGGCTGGTCTTGAATTCTCCTTGAATTCCTCCACACTCACCTCAGCCTTCCCAATGGCTGGGATTGGAGACATGTTCCATCCTGCTGAGCCTGGGGTCCTCTGTCATCCGTGGAAGTCCTTAGGAGCACTCCTGGATAGCTTAATTGCTTGTTACTGTGACTTGTCTTTCCAGGGTATGGAGCAGGTCCTTGTCCCTGCACCGGGCTCACTGGGTGCCTGCTGGAGGACCTGTACCCATGATTCTCTAGCCTCATGAGCACATTGGCTGCTTAGCATTCCACACCAGAGGGGCAGGTGGCCTGTGGCCAGGGAGGGGCCATCACTTAGAGGGGCACAAGCCACAGATCATCCCTCCCATAAGTCACCTGCCACGCAGGGCCACTGGAACCCTCAGAAGGCAGTGTGGGACTTCTGGTCATCCTGTGCCACCTTCCTGCTACCTTTATCAGGAATCCCTCCATATCGCTGACTGAAAACAAACTAGGCACCTGCCAGCCCATGGTATGTCCTGCTGGCAAAGAGAGGGACCTCGGCTTCACAGTTAATGTGCTCTGAAACCCTCCTGTGATGGGCAGTGAAAGGTCACCTGGCGCTGCTTGAGGCTCTGTGGCTCTGAGCACAGTGGAAATGAGTTGGACATGAGAGCACAGTGGACATTCCTAACAGAAACCAGGGGTTAGCTTAGAGCAGCAGCTCTCAACCTATGGGCAGCAACCCCTGTGGGGTTAAACAACCCTTTCACAGGGGTCACTGAAGACCATCAGAAAACACAGATATTTACATCATCATTCATAACAGTAGCAAAATTACAGCTATGAAGTAAGAACAAAAATAATTTTATGGTGGAGGTCACCACAATGCAAGGGTCACATTAAAGGTATTAATGGGTCACAGCATTAGGAAGGTTGAGAACCACTAGCCTAGAGCATCCCAGCCTTCTGGAATATTCAAGCGTAGCCTCAGCCTGAGCAGAGGGGTGAGCTTCGAGCACCATGGCGTGGGATGTCAGAAGGTGAACCTCATCCCCTCTCCAAAGAAAGGGCCAGCTTTTAAAAAATGAGGTACAAGTCACATACAGTGAGAGGCACAGAGCTGGACATGCGACCTAGTAAACGTAGGTGAATGTCTCTATCCATGTAGTTATCACCCAGCCAAGGACCAGTGACCCTGGAGGTGCCTGCCACAAACTGCTTAAAGGTAGGCCCTGTATCTCCTTACTCCAGGGTCTTCTCCATGCAGGTTCACATAACAGGCCTTCCCATGGTATTAGCAGGAGTGTCTAATTGGTTGGAGATGACATGGTCATTGGGAGACGTGTCAGCGGTTGCAGGTGGACATTGGATCTTCTAAGTGGCTGTTTATCATGTGTGGGGCCTAGCATACATCCTCATTCTGGGATGTTTTGTAAGGACACAGACTTGGCTATGTCCATGTCATTTCCTTTTCCCTTAGGCTCCAGGGTTGTCATTCATCACCACTCATCAATGTCACATGTTGCTGTGTGTTCTGGGAACAGGGAGGGGGAAACGAACTCCAAGGTCCTTCCATAGAGGTTCCAAGCTCCGCCCCTTCCTCTGGGTCATTCCTGCCCATGCCCCCAAGCTTTTGTGGGTCTGGACACACACTCGTCTTAGATTCTTTTAGATAGGTCCTCCTCAGCCTGGGCATTGCCATCAGGAAGAGTGAGGTAGGTTCCACAGCAGGTAGACAAGATGGATGGGAGAGTCCCGCTGGCCTCCTAGGCCCCAGAGTCCAGTGCTCTTCCCAAGATGTTTTGCATTTCTGAGGGGAGCTGAAGGGGACGAAGCCCTTTCAGCTACAGTTGTCTTGGCTGCTTTCTGTGGACTAGCTGTGTCGTTTCAGAGGTTTCCATTTACATGGAGAAGCTTGTCCCCCACTCCTGTGTTTGCCAGGATCCTCTGGCCATGTTTTTTCCCTCCCCTGCCGATCACAGCCCCTGATCTTTAGACTGCGGTGCCATTTAGAGTGTGCATTTGTACTAAATAGCATAAAATTACATCCTTTCAAGTTAATTAAGCTATTCCACTACCCCAGTGCTTCAGAAAGGGTATTTCTGATGTCAGCCCAGTGTAGCCTCTAGTGTTTCTCATGCTGATTGACAACTGCCCTCTGAAAGGGCCCCTTCAGTTGTTTGAGTGGCCTGGGGTACCTTACCCTAGCTGACCAAATCTCAGTCAGGGTCACTAGCTCCACAGGCCACCTGCACTGGCAGCTGAGCCACGGAGGCCAGGTGGCACTGTCCCTGGTCACCTTGCTTCTCATAGCTATAGCAAATAACCCCCTTCCCAAGATGTGGAGGGCCCAGTTTTCTAAGAGCTCTTGCTTCAAAGGTGTAGTTCAACAGTCTGGCAGTTCTCTGAGAGTCTGAGAAGAAGCTAGTGCTTGGCACCTGCCCTGCACTGGGGTTAGCCTTAGCATCCTGGGAAAGAGCAGGCTGCAGGGCAAGGAAGGACCTCATGGGAAAACTGGCCCCAGCAAGAGAGAGTACAAAGGTCCAGATGGGTCCATAGACCATGGTGTGCCATCTCTACACACTGCCCTCCCCTGCTTGCCTTGCTATGGTCTTCCAGCAAGCCAGGGAGGCAGAGAGCTGGCATCTAAGGTATTAAAGGTGATGAAAACCTAACCCTTTGGCTGTCCTCAGGTGTCGGCAGCCCTGGCTCAAACGCAACATTATGCACACAAGGTCTCTGCTCCAATAGTGATATACCTGTCCCAGCTATATTAGCTAAGACCTGCTCTGTCACTTCCAGAGTGACCAAGCTCCTGAGTATGACATTCAAGGCCCCAATAGACAGAACCTCTGCATGTGCCACCTTTCTCTGCCAACTCTTCCACTGGTTCCCACGTGCCCCTACTGTTGGCTTCTCTGTCCTCCCTTCTGGTTCCCGTGAACTTCATCTACTGGCCACTTGGAACATTCTGGCCCAATTCCAAAGGTTCACCCCAGACACCACCTCCTCCAGGAAGCCTTCCTGCTCTCTGTCTCCCCATGCTTGTTTCCAGCTGTCCAATGCAGAAGGCCTCCCCATGATTAGCTCCTGGTGAGCAAGCACAGGAGCTTCGGTTCTCCTCTGCCCAGAGTCCTCCATGTTCTCTGCCTTCCTCATTCCTCCCTGGCTGTCCCGGCTGCTTGTCACCAAACCACATGTGGTCCCATAGGGTAGCAGCCATGATGGGATGTGTGTTAAAGACTCCCTGGAGACATGGCTGAGTCTGAATCGTTCCTCTGGTTGCTGGGAGCATTCGAACATCTTCGGTGATCTTATCTTCCCATCTAGGGATAGTGGTGCTGTCCTGGGCTTCTTGGATGCAGCCAGTGTATGCACAGGGGGAACATAAGCCCTGGCCTGCTGTCTTCTGGTTGGTCAGCTTCACCAACCCCTCAGATCTGCACGCTTCCCTCCCTCCATCTCTCTTATTGGTCAATGCATGGTGTGTGGTACACTTGTGTCCTCAGGGATCAGGACCCAGGACAGCAGAGATGTTGCAGTGGCCCATTGCCAAGTATGCACATGCCTCTCACCCTCTTCTCTGACACTGGTAACAGGAAGGGGGTACTTGCTCTTTTGAGTTGGGGACAAGGCTATATAGAGTGACTGCGCCGTCACTGGATGGAAATTCACATTCAGGTTGGTGCACCTGTTACTGTGTCCTGCGTGCCTGTGCACAGTGGGCTGGGGGAGGCAGGATATATTCCTGATTTCTCTGGGTATTTGTGAAGACTTTAGGGAGCATCCATCAGGCTGAGGCTAGTGGAGGCTCTGTGTCTAAGAAACGGGAGTGGGCACACCCAAGTTGGAGTGCAGGGGCCAGGCCCAGAAACTTGTGCCAGCCGAGTTGTTTTCAAACGGCTCTTTCCTGCCAACAGTGATAAAGGCAACCATTGAGTTTCATCTGTGAATAACGAGCTGGTTCCCATGACAGTCAAAGCGATGCTTATGTTATATTAATATTTATTAGCAGCTACTGATGTTGGTGCTCACTTGTTATCTGAGTCACATATCACAGCAGTTCTGTAAGAATGCAGGAAAATCACAACCCAGATGCAATTAAACCACTGCACTCTGACTGTGTCCGCCAAGGCTGGGCCACATGGAGAGGAGGTAAGAGAGCAGCCATCCTCTCCTCAGCTCTCCCTCTTCCCTCACTCAGCCAGAAGGAGGAATGAGCCTTACTGGGTGTACTGGCTGGTTTTGTGTGTCAAAGTTATCACAGAGAAAGGAGCTTCAGTTAAGAAAATGCTTCCATCAGATCCAGCTGTAAGGCATTTTCTCAATTAGTGATCAAGGGGGGAGGGCCCATCGTGGGTGGTACCATCTGTGGGCTGGTAGTCTTGGGCTCTATGAGCAGGCTGAGAAAGCCAGGGAAAGCAAGCCAGTAAGAAACATCCCTCCATGACCTCTTTTGCATCAGTTCCTGCTTCCTGACCTGCTTGAGTTCCAGTCCTGACTTCCTCCTCCCCCACCCCCCCACCCCGTATTCCAATATTCAATCTTGGCTGCCACAGTAAGACAGCCAGAAAGCACAAGGAAACTTTTTTTTCTTGCATCTGACTTGCTTTGGTGATGAACAGCAATTGGAAGTGTAAGCTGAATAAACCCTTTCCTCCCTAACTTGCTTCTTGGTCATGATGTTTGTGCAGGAATAGAAACCCTGACTAAGACAACAGGCATAGAAATTCAGACCCTGGCTATGGCCATCTAAGCAGGGGTTATCCTAAATAGCCAGGGACCAGCTAGAGAATCAGAGATTTGGAGATCTTCTATCCTGGGAGCCATAGCCAGTGTACATCCTGGGCTCAGATCCCAAGTGCCCTGTGCCTGGCACCTCCCCCTCAACAGATGACTAAGGTTATATGGGACACACTGCCATATTCAGTTCAGGATCAGTCCCAAGGCCTTCCTGCAGGGAACTTGGGATGCAAGCAAATGTCTGACCCTGTGACCCATTGCTATCCTAGGCTCAAGCCTGAGGGGCAAGTAGCCATCTCTGCCTGTAACACTCATGTCCTTACTTGAAGCACCATGGTCAAAACCACTCGACACAACCTAGAGGGGTCAGATGGCCCAAGGGACAAAAACCATCTCTGTCCATGGGCCCACTGCACATGTAATGAATCTGAGCTCTGAAGGGCCAGTCATGTGACCTGGCCTCACCCTAGTTCCATCTTGGCTCCTCCATCTCCACCATGTACCACCTTGTACCACCTCCCCAGGAAGTCTTTAGGGATCTCGGCAGGATGGAGACTAGCATCCAGAGCCTTATCTTGAGTTGGTCCTTCCCTGTTTCCTCTGGCTGACCCACCCTAGCATCTTGTTAGAAAAACTGGGTTTTCATTCCCATGCCATCTGAGACCAACTCTCAACAACTGGTCTCCATTGCTGGGATGTATCTATTAGTAGCTGAGAGGTCACATGAGCCGAAGCCTCATGCCAACCCCATCTGAGCAGTGACTTCCCAGATGAAGGGAGCACCAGAGAAAGTACATTCTCAGAGCAGGCAGGGCACAACTTCCTCTGTGAGCACAGCCCTGTCACATATGGTACCACATAGATTAGGTTTCTTGGCTCTAAGGTTTGACTCACTGATGTGGCCTTAGAGAAACATCTTCTACCTGCAGAACCTCAGTTTCCCCAACTATACACAAAGAGCAAGCTTGTGTGTGTTTCCAGGTGTGACCTTCTTGAATGGTGGTTCTCAACCTGTGGGTCTCGACCCATTAGGGGTTCATTGAATGGCCTTTTCACTGGGGTCACCTAAGAGCATTGGAAAACATAGATATTTACATTATGGCTCATAACAATAGCAAAATTACAGTTATGAAGTAGCAATGAAACTAATTTTATGGTTGGCGGTCACCACATCATTAGGAACTATATTAAAGGGTCAGAGCCTTAGGAAGCTTGAGAACCATCAAGCCTCTGTGTTAGAATTCACTCTCCTGGACTCTGCTATCTTAGCATATAAATATTTTCAAGGAACTTACTCATTATGAACTCTAAACTGCTGCCTGTGGCTCTGACCTTTGGGCCTCCCGACTAGCTTGTGTCTTAGGGATGGGAATTCATCTGGAGGATGTGTTTCTTTGGTGACTCAGAACAAAGCAGTCATTGCTGTTGGGCCCTAGTGGAATCATGGAGCTCAGCGCTCTGAAGTCATGAGCAGGAATCATACCACGTGTCTCTGGAAGGCTGCTCAAGGCCACTCCCACAACAGACATTCCCTGGTCCTGGCATTCCCTGTCCAGTCTGGATGTTGTAGTGGCCGTTGCCATGGTGACCCCTTCTGGCTACTATCAAAAAGCTTCTTGTGTGATGGCCTTGCCAGTAGGACTTCTGATATCCCATGAACCACTCAGAGCAATGCTAGCTACCTGGAGTTTTTTTTGGGGGGGGGGGGAGTGAAGAGATCTTTGAGAGACTAGGAGAGGATCCCACACACGGTGCATTTGGTCAGTCCTCCACCCTCACAGGGACCCTCTTCTCCACCAGCATCAAATAGAGGGTTTCGTGTATTGTCATAAAGAGTTGCACTGGTTTAGGGCTTGGAGAGGGGCTTCACAGAAGCCATGAGAGGTAGGAAAGTGCAGAACTGTGTGGAGGGTGGAAAGGGAGCGTTGATGGCCACAGACATGAGAGCCAAGCTGGCCGCATCAGCCACAGTGGTGGGACAGAGGTAGGTGAGATGAAAGCCCTTTCCTCCAGAGGGCTCATGCTGGCTGCGGCTTAGCAGACTGGCTCCAGCTCTATCCCCAGCCTGGATTTAGGAGGAAGCATTAGAATTTAGGAGGAGGTATTTAAGAGCCTCAGGCCAGAAGCCCTCTGACCCACGCATAGGTTGCAGTGGAGCCTTAATATGCTGTATTTGCGTTGGGGGCAGACTTGTAGACTTAGAGGTGAGAAGGCAAGGCAGATGCAGCTTTCCAACCAGAGGTGTGTTTCTTAGCTTTGTGTTGCTATCATGAGGTACCCAAGATAACTTGTAAGAGGATGGGGTTATCTAGCCCATGACTCTGGACATTCAGGTCCAAGATGGCTTTGGGCCTCTCAGAGCATGTGGGGTACATGACAGAGCAAAACACACACCTTATGGCCAGGAAGCAGAAGCACAAATGGAAGAGGGAAAGGAAGGGTCTCATAGCCACATTAGGTTATGTCCCCAAATCTAAGGACTGCTTGCTGAGCCCCACATTCTGCACAACACCCCACCCATCCACCCAAGACAACAAGACCCTGACCCAGCCTTTCACACATAGACCTTTCCAAAGGAGGTCGCCAGGATGGGCTGACTCCAAGTCTCCAAGTTGCCCTCTGTCCTATTTAGTCCTGGGGTCATGTTTCTCTCTCTCTCTCTCTCTCTCTCTCTCTCTCTCTCTCTCTCTCTCTCACACACACACACACACACACACACACACACACACACACGCTTCCTACTGTCCACTCACCCCAACGTTGTGCAGTGCCTATCTCACGGAGCCACCCCATTTAGTCTTCATGGCCCAAGTATCAAGATTCCTTCTGTGGCCATTGGGGACATCAGCAAGACACACTGAGTCCATGAAACTGATGCCACAGTACATCTGTGCTTCCTCATTCATCCCCACCAAAGCTCCTGAGGTGAGTCTCCTTGACACTTGGAAACATTCACCAAAGACAAGTTTTTCCAAAGCCACACAAGCTTCTGCCCTGAAGATTGAAGGGCCTGCCTAAACCTGTGTCCTGTCCACATTCTGGCTTCTCCTTGCTTTCTCCTGGATTGCCTGGGGGACTGAGCTAATACAGGAAAGTTATCTTTGACTTTTACGGCCCCTTTTCCCCCTATTAAAATGCTCAGAGCTATAAATGTCGTCATCAGCAGCTCATTTATCTTGACAGAAGTGTGGCTCTAAGTGATCCAACCTCTGAAGCGACTGCTTCTGTTGTATCAATAAATCCAGGCATGGAGCGGAGAGGTCAGCTCTTCGAAGACAGAATGCCTTCCCACTTATTAATGAGCGCTTTATGAGGTCGTGGAAGGATGGATGCCTGTGTGAGAGGAGAGCACCCACCATCCATGCAGCACCGGCACAGGGCGGGCCATCTGTGAGAGGTGACAGGGATATTCTGAGAGGACTCCAACCAGGCTACATGATACTGGCACCCCGTTAGCAAAGTGTTTGCTACTGACTTTCTACAGAAGCATGGAGACTGGGGCTTAGACTGAAAACTGTCAGGACTCTGGTGCTTCAGGCCATGGTCTCACAGTACAGAACCTGCCCCCACAAGAGCCTTACTCATGGGACATTGTACTTATGTAAAGGCACCCCATATTTAGTGTTCTCTAAAGAACAGACTGGGCACCCCAATCCAGGCAAAATGGTCACACAGCTGTGAGGTTGGGTGAAGTCAGTCAGGATCTTGATGGAAGCATCCAGTAGACAGTTGTTATGCGAACCTCCCATGGCCTGCAGGACCCCACCCCCAATACACAGCTGTTTGTGTCTCCTGATAATTTAGAATCAAGCACAGGATGGAAACTCAACTGTTTCTGTCATTGTCTCTCTGGAGTCTCTGGGTCTCTGGCAAATCTCAGGCAAACCTCGGCCATCCCTCACTCTCTTGGCTTCCCATCCCTTCCCTTCCCTGAGTGTAAATCATTAAGATGACAGTCAAAAGCTGCCCCTGTCACAGTCAGGAAAGAGGGCTGAAGCAGAAATGAAGGCTTTCTGAATAACGTACGGAGTGTCAGCCCTTCCTTACAGGACAGAGGCAGCCAAAGAAACACCCAGAGCTGAGGGATCCACATGGAATGCACCAGGGTGGATTCTAAGAGAAGTGGCTGCTACACAGTAGCCCCAGAAATGGACCCTGAGACTCCCCATGCCCAGCATAAAAGCCAGAGCAGCTGGTCACAGCAAGCACAGAGGGGCTCACAGAGATGCACATGGAAGGGTGGGTGCTCTGTCCCTCATGGGCAGAACCAGTCTTGTTATCGGCATCTTCGTCAGAAGAGAGGCCCTGGGAAAAGTAGGTCCTTGGCTCACTCCCAAGACTTTCAGGGTCCAACCCTCACACAGCCACTCATGGGGAGAGCCCCACTAGGAAGTGAGTGAGATTTGCCTGAGACCCAGAGCCTCCAGAGAGACAACAACAGGGACAGCTGAGCTTCCATCCTGTGCTTGATTCTAAGTTACCAAGTGACACAAACAGCTGTGTATTGGGGGTGGGGTCCTGCAGACCATTGGGAGGTTTATGTAACAGAAGTGGAGTGAGGTGTAGGCCTTGGTATGGCAGAGCCTGCTGGAGTATGGCAGCTTTCTCCGGGAATGCCTCTGGTTCCCAGGAATCTCCTGGAAGCATGTTAATGGAATGTCCACCCTTGCCAGGCTCCCACCTCCATGGGTCTAAGCAAACTGCCCCAGTTACATCAGCCAGTAGCTGTGCTGGGAGAAGATAGCTTCTATGTATTACAGTAGTGTGGAGTCCACAGTAACAGGCAGACAGTTGTATGTGTGTGTGTGTGTGTGTGTGTGTGTGTGTGTGTGTTCATGTGTGTCAACCTCTGCTCTGGTTTTTGAGACAGTGTCTCTCACTGGGACCTGGAGCTTGCTCATTTGATGAGGCTTGCTGGCTAGGGAGTCGAAGGGAGCTACCTTTATCTGCCTCCCCAGTGCTGAGATTACAGGCATGGGCCACCATACCCCGGGGATTTTTATATCATTTTTGGTTTTGTTTAGATAGGTCTCTCTGGGTAGCTCTGCACTCTCTGTGTAGACTAGGCTGGCCTTGAACTCACAGAGATCCTCCTGCCTCTGCATCTTGAATCCTGGGATTAAAGACGTGTACCACTATGCCTGATAGTTTCCAGCACTCGGGAAGTGGAAGCAGAGAGATAGAAAGTTCAGAGTCAACCTCAGTTGAGACAAGTGCAAGGCCAGTGAGAGATAGATCTGCTGTGTGCACGCGCATACACTTGTATGTGTGCATTTTGTCTCACTGTATAGAAACATCATTGTAAAAGGGAAACCAGGATACAGTAAGATTGACTTTCTCTCTCGCTAGTGTCCAATGGCATATGGAGAACAAGAGTAGATTTTGCCATTTCTGAGACTGTGGTCCCAGGCTAGGTTCTGGACTCTGACCGTTCCACACTCTGTCTTTCAGGCTTTGGGATCCACCACTGCAGTGCCTGTCACAGGTCCTCAGGTCAGCTCCCTGCAGAGGTTGGCCGGGCAAGGAGCAGCAGTGCTACCTCAGGTAAGCATCTGTCTGTCGCCAGCCCCTCAGTGCCTCCTCTGGGTCCCTCCTTAAGGCCGTGCCTTCCTTCCTCCATCCCCTCCGTCCATTCATTAGGGGAAACATTTGGTTCAGAGTTTTCAGTGAGGAATCTGGCTTTCCAAACAGTGAGAAACTGTGAAATCCTTGGGTGGGTCACAGCCAGGAATTTTTGTAAAGCAGTAAGTCTGGCCAGCATCAAACAGCGGATACTGCCAGGCAAACTGCCTCTCAGTGCTTTTCTGTGCTGATCACATGTGGTGGATATCTTGAGGTTGAGTTAGTTAGAGGGTCTGAGGAACTCTTCACTAACACCTTTCCTGGTAAGTGGTATGGATACGGGGTACAGGCCTCAGTGCCAGCCTAGATTCCCTTCAGAATCCATATCCTGGGCAAGTCACCCTGCCTTTACCTCTTGGATGGAAGGCTCCTCCATCAGAGATGCAGATGGCTCTCTGCTGTGTCTGTTGGCCTTGGTGGTCACAGGGAGAACGTATACATGCACCTAGGACGTAGCAGACCCCTGGGAATTATTGCCTAGCACCTTTACTATCAATGGCTCAGCTTTGGTGAGCTCCTGCTATGTGTACCATACCTGCATAGGGGCCACTGGATGCAGAGATGAAGACAGCACCTGTCTGTCTTAGAGCTACGGGGCTGAACAGATGCCCTGAGCTCAAGGATAAAGGCAAGTAGCTGTCTTGGACCTTCGTCTGTGAGCTAATGCAACTCCCAAGTGCCCACCTGTTTCAAAGAGGGCCAGAGTCTCAGGAATCTGTCAGAGGGGGGTGTGTGTGAAGGGCTGGTGGGAGCTCTAAGATGGCCCATCCAATGCTGGTATCTACAAAGGTCTCCTAGGGTGGGGATATTGTAGACTAAATACAATGAGCCCTAGGGCTCATTTGGGGGTGAGCCCTAGGAGGAAGGTGAAGAGTTAGAAACCAAGGCGGAGGCCCTTGGGAAGGCCAGAGTTTTCTCTCTGAGGGGAGGTGAGAGCAGACAGAGCTAAAGCAGCTGATAGGGATCCTGGCTTCAGATATGAGGCCACATTATTGTCCTTGGCCGTGGACAGCTCCACAAGACTTTTCAGCAAGGGAGGGGCTCAGCTAAGGTCTGTGTTGTTTCCCCTGGGGCTGTTGCTCCCTAGGCAGCCCCACCCTTGTTCTCCATCTCCCAGTAGTCTGTGCTGCTCCCATCCCCACAGAAGCACAGACAGGCAACAGACAGGCACCTGGTCCCTGTGATCACTCTTCACTCCCTCTGCTTTGCCTGCCCAGCCTCCTCTTCTTGCTTATAGCTCCTGGGCTTCTTGTCTCTCATTCAGCCCTCACTGTCCCCTCCCTAGTCCTCTGCCCCTGCCCTGAGTTCCCTGGCTCTCAGGTGGTCAGTTTGGATGAGAGGTGCCAAACACACACCTGGGCCCATCCTCCTGGCCTAGGAAGCTCACAGGGGTGGGAGCAGACCTTGGGAAAGGCACATGGTAGGCTGAGGCTGTTCCAAGATCTGCTAACCAGGGTCTCCATGTAGCTGTGGGAAACATCGAAGGTTTTGAGGTTCCCAAATATTTCCTCGGGATGGACACTTGTGTTTGAGCATGGCTAAAATGTCCTCAGTGTCTAGTGTGTGCTTCATGGCTATTCACCATGTTTGGTCTGAGTTGGGAATGTTATCTGGCCAGCGTTACAGTGCAGGTAGCCAGGGAGAAGCCAGCAGCGTCATCCCACCACCATCCCTAAGAAGTCATCTGCCCCAACTGGTCCTCCTCAGAGGCAGAGCCCCAGCACTAGCCATCCACACCTGAGGGGTGGCAGGGATAGAACCCTTCTCATCCCTCAACAGTATGTGTGGTACTGTGACTAGTGTCTAGGGACTGGTCCTGATACCTGATAAAGCAACAGGCTCACCTAAGCCAGGCTGGATACATTACCCAGCTATGCCCAGCTTGGCATGGCTCCCAGGGTGGGAAGGGCTGGTTTGGTTTGCTCAGGGCCCACTAGAGCAAGAGATAGTAAGGCCTGAAAATCAAGGGCTGGCTTGTGTCATGTATGAAAGATCTCACAGACACGATTCCGGCTGACTGTTCAATATTAAGTTCTTGGTGACTTTCTCAAGAGCCAGGGTTCAGCAGGGTCTCCCCAGTGTCACTAGAGTAGAGCAAGGGAGAGCAGAAAGGCCAACACACAGCTTCAGCAATCCTGGCTCAGGTCCCTCTGCCCTAATGACAATGACACCTGTCATACCATGGTTCTCCTCAGGTAAGCCTCTCTTGGCTTTGCCTCAGTTTCCCTCCATGGAGGCCGATGATAACCAGCTGTGCATCTTGTCACCTCATTGTGATCACGAGTGGGTTCCATCACCCCCAGTGCACAGTTGAAGACATTAAGCAGTGTCTCCAAGGCCTCCTATATTCCCTAAGATCCGAGATTGGCCATACAAGCTGACTGGAGCCATGGTCTCCCCTGTGTAATGATTGCCTGTAGCCCATGTTTCACCTCCATGTGTTTGAGAGCTCTTTAGAGTGATTGGTGCTCATGACCCAAGATCTACAGCTCTGTTTGTCAGGAGATCCCTGTGGCTCACCTGGTTCTGCCCAAGGGCAGTGCTCTCAGCACCTGTGACATGGGCTTCCTGTGTGAACTTGGTGGTGATCTCCTTCATGGTTTGCTCTAATTTGAGCCAGATGGGCATGGGCCTGGAGCAGCTTCATCTGAGCCCAAGGATAGGTGGGTGGGTAAGGAGTCAGTAAGTCAGTGTACAGCCAATCGAGAGAGATGGTGATTGGAGTAGTCTGAGCCTTGGGATCAAGGTCATAACTGCTGGGAGACCCAGAGCATGGTCAGAGAGAGTGTTGCCCGTTCCCCTCGAATGAAGGATTCAGCCTGTCTGCTTGAGGCTTGCCCCACTACCGTGCCTTCATCAACAGCTCGTGTCTGTCTGTCTGACCACACACTGGTCCCTTCCTCCCAGGTTAGGCCAAAGACTCTGATTCCAGACAGCCTCCCTGTCACCCCGGGCAGGGACCGGCCACCCAAGCAGCCCCCAACCTTCCAAAAGGCCAAGAACCCCAGCCCAGCCCTCCCCACTGCCAACAACACCGTCAACCATGTGCCAACACCCAGCAGCCAGACCCAGGCCCTCACCGAGCCCTCGGCCATCACCTCACCCCTGAGCAGTGCCGGGGTGGCCTATGCCATCATCTCCACCTCCCCCAGCAATGCTGCCACCATCACCCCCAGCACCACCGTGCCCGTGGCCAGCGACGGCATCAAAGTGCAGCCCCTCCTCATCAGTGCTGACAAAAAGGTGAGTGTCCGCCAGAAGCCCTGAGAGGATGTGTTGCGTATGGAGACTCAGAGGCCATTGTCCACTGGGGCCTGAGGCTTAGGTAGTGGGGTAGCTGGGTGGTGGGATAGTCACATGATCAAAGAATGAAGGGGCAAGACTCAGGTGAGTGTGTGAAGGGATTGTGAACCAACAGTCAACAGGATGAACTAGTGTGCATGAGCAGGAAATGTAAGCAGAGTGTTTGAATGGAGCGTGAGCGTGAGATCTGTGGGAATGAAGAGAAGTGAATGAATGAATGTTAGCATGAATGAGTAGTGCTTCAGCTAGGGATCAACTGAGTGAATCTATGAATGAATGATAAGGACAGGTGAATGTCTATGGGATAAAACAAGTGTGCCTAAGAGAATTGCTATTCATTAATATGGGAATGATGAACTACTAATGTGAGGTGTTTAGTTTTAATGCTAATACTAAAATCATCTCCCCATGTCCTCTAGAGTCTCTAAAGATTGCCCCGTTTGAGGCCTTTGGGAAAACACGGTAGCACTGATTTTCCCTTTAAAACTCCTTTCCTTGGTTCCCTCTGCCATATCACTCTTTTGCCTATAGCTGATGTCTTTCCATTTCCCCAGGTAACCCCAAATCATCCTAGTCCCTCTGCCTCCCAATATGAGTGTTCCCAAGCTCAGCATGCCTGCTTGCTGAGAGTAAAGAGTTACTGCCCCCTGGAGGCTGGCATGGCCAAGGTTTTTGCCAGTGAGTTCCACTAAAGCTGAGGTACAGAGTAGCCTCTCTGAGTCCACATATCCAGGAAGGGTTAAGAGAGGATTTGCAGCCAGTCCTCCTTGCTTTGTAACCTGGCCATCTAGCACACAGATGCTCTCATGGGGGTGGGGGGTGGGGTGACATCTGTGGGGAAGCAAGACCCTGGACACAGAACAATCACCTTGTTCCTCTGTGATACATCTTTCTGGACCTAACTGACTCCTAGCTACTCCCTGCTCTTCCCTCCCTGGACCTCTCATTTTCCCTGTGTCTTCCAGGTTATCATCATTCAGCCTCAAGTGAAGACACAGCCGGAGAGTTCAGCCGAGCCCGAGCCACCCACGGAGGAGCCATCTCAGGGAGCTCAGGCCACCAAGGAAGATCAGCCCCCCAGCAAGGAGAATCCTGAGGTAGTATGACCTGCTTGAGGGCCCAGCCCCTTCTTGGCTTTAAGACAAGGCTCCATGCAGGGCCGAGATAGCCTCATTGGGAAGATCTTGACTGGATATAGCACCACATGGTGGGAACTGCTAAAGCAGGGCTCACCCAGTGATCTGAATCTGCACTCTTCATTCTCCAGGCTGTGTAGGCAGAGTAGGGCCATGCTCAGCATGGATTCCAGTACCTTGCTGCCTAGCTGAATGTCAGCAATGTGTGTCATGTGTAGTGATTCATCTACAGACAGGAGTGGGAGGGTCTTGTTCCTCTGGGTTGATAAAGGATTCTGATTTGTAGATCATGGGCATTGTTCAGCTTCCAGGGACCTCTCTGCCTGTCGACCTTATCCCTCTTAGGACTAAGCCCAGAAAGTGATGTTCCCCTAGCTTTGGCAGCATGTACCCCTGCCTCTCCTTCCTGTCTGTGTTCAGCCCTTGAGGGGTACTGAGCAATACCAACAGCACTGTAGAGGTTAGATGCCCTAAGAACTTTCTAGTACTTACACATGACACCCCCTCCCGTTCCCTAGAGCAATGGTTCTCCTCATGCTGTGACCCTTTAATACAGTTCCTCATGTTGTGGTGAGCCCCAACCATCAAACTGTTTCTGCTGCATCTTTATAACTGTAATCTTGCTACTGTTATGAATCATAATGGAATTATCTGTGTTTTCTGACAGTCTTAAGCAATCCCTGTGAAAGGGTTGTTCAAAGGACTCAGAGCCCACAGGTTGAGAACCTCTGCCCTAGAGGAAGAGGGATAAATGAGGCCATTCTAATGGCTGAGTTTCAGTCACCTGCGCTCCTGGGTTGGGACAGAAGCTGACCAAGGCTAGTCTCACAGGACCTGGCTTCGCTGGGTATTTGCCCTTTGCTGGGGCTCTACTCTCAGCATCCCTGCTCTGCTGAGGTCTTCTCCATTGGGCTCTCCTCACTCAGACCCTAATGTCCCTGGTGACTCCTCATTCATCCTACTGGAGTCCAGTCATTATGGTCCCTACCACATGGCCTGCTACAGCCCTCACATACCAGCAACGTTTTCCCTAAGCTCCTAGGCGCCCATCCTCCTGGTGATAGCAATGACCTGTGGTCCCAAAGGTATCACGTGCTTTCTGTGGCTGTTCTTCCTCTGTGTTCACACTTGTCTGTTCTTCACTGTTCTCAGTGCTGTGAGCAGGGGACTCGGGATGGGCAGATGTGGTCTTTACCCTGGGAAGCTCCCTTCTGAGAACAGAGACTAATGAGGCTACAGAGGCTGCCAAATGGGAGTTAAGAAACTCTCAGCGAGCTTTGAGCTACAGAAGAAAGACAGAGGGTGATAACTCGGGGTCCTGTGAATGGGGGATGTGCGTGTGTAACCATGGTGGGGTGGGGTGTGTGTGTCGGTGTGGGGCTTTGCATAGGAGGGGTGTAATGGATGGAGGTCAAGGGAATGCAGGAGACTAGAGGCAGAAGGATTGGCAGGGCAGGTTGGGGGTTCTTTTGGGCAATGGCACAAAGTGGGAAAGGACTGGGCACTCCCAGAGAGAGATCAGCTGGGCTCTGGACAGCACATAGATTAAGAGTAGAGTGTTAGCCCTGAACAGACAGATGGCAGAAGACTTAAAAGCAGGCGGCTGGGGGCGGGGTTACTCCTTAGATATTGGGAGCCTTGGATATCTGGGCAAGAGAGTGATTTGATTGTTGTTCTTGCACATGCGCAGTAGGCCTTTGAGGGGCAAGGGGTAAAGAGATAGCAAAGTTGGTAGAGGGTTTGCCTAGCATGTACAAAGCCCTGGAGTTGCCCAAAATCCACAGCACTGCTTAAACTTGGTGTGGCAGTGCCCACCTCTAATAGCATAGGGGGTGGAGGCAGGAGGATTCATTCAAGGTTATCCTTAGCTACATAAACTCCACATATTTACATGGTCGGGCCCTGGGTGGCTTGCTGCCTGCAGCATTCTCCTGCACCTGTATTCTGCTTTGCGGTGTTCTGTATTCTCCACATTCAGTAAGTTTCTCCGGGTGACATCGCCTTGTTCTCTCTCGAAGTGCATCTTAGTCAATTATTGTGCATTTTTACAATTAGTATAATTATATCTAACTGCGTAATTAGTGTAAATACTCGTAATGGCTTAAACAGAGCAGTCAAAACATCCTGGTGTAGAAACCCTTGTTGAAGTTTGAGAGTTGGGCAGCATAAGCTGCAAGAGGCTGTGTACCGATCTCAGGACACTTGGCAGGGCCCCCCACGTACCTCTCTGACCCAAGTGGGACCCCTGGCCATTGCAGCCCATGGGTTCTGGTTTTTGTCTGGTTCTCAGGATAAAATCACACTGCACCTCTGAGCTGTTATACAGACACAACCTTCTTTAACTTCTTTTGACACTGAATCTCACCAAATTGCCAAGATTGGACTTGAACTCTATCTGTAGCCCAGATAGGCCTTCGACTGGCTTTATTCCTGCCCCATCTGCCCTAGCAACAGGATTACAGGCCTGTGGTAGGAAGCTAGACACGGACATCAGTTTTTCTAAAGGAACATAAACAGCTGGTGGTGAGGCCGACAGATCTGACCAGTCTGCCAGAAGAGTATTGGAACAGCCCAGGAGATGTAGCAGCAGAGACCTCAGGTGGCCAGCAACTCAGAACGATACCTGGACACTTTGAAAGGGGGGGTTCAGTGGCAGTTGTGAGGAGTGTGGGCACAGGATGGTGGGTACACAGCCTGTGCTCACTGCAGGAGGTGCCCTACATGGTTGGATGTATCTTAACAGCAAGCAACCTGTGTGCCCAGAACTGCAGGGAACCTGCTTTGTGTGTATACAGGTCATTAGTAGTCTCCACCAGAGCCAGAGCATGCCCCAGTGGCAGAGCTGGAGACTGAAGATGCCACCTCCACTGTTGGCAGCTGAGTTGGAGTAGGGTGGGCTGCAGCCAAGCTTCCCAGGATGGTACTTCAGAGGCCAGCCACTGTTCTGGAGTCAGAACACTGCTACAGAGGCTGGCCACTGTTCCAGGGGCTGCCTCTGACTTCCTCACTCACAGGTCCCAAACTTTCTGCAAAAAAGGTTACAAGTGTAAGAAGTCCCTATTACTTGACTCCCATGAGGCTGTAAGCCTGGTTCATGTCCCTCATCCAAGTCCTTACATTTCCATGACATTCCAGAAAGCCAGTAGAGCTGGGTGGGGCCCGTGTTACCCATTCTGTTCTGTTCCTTACTTGGCCGCTAGGGAGCTCCCAGCTCAGTCTGCCACCCAACACAGCAACTGTTTTTAGCCCTCTGTATCCTCAGGTTATGGTCCACGGACCCAGCCAACCTCAAGTCATAGATATTAAAAGAGACACAGAGGGAGGAAAGATTCTAGAGAGCTCGAAAGGCAGGGCCTGGATTTGCTGCATGCCAAGCATAGCATACTCCTGTCATTGAAGTGTGGCTGTGACCTGCTGTGGTGCTGACTGTAACAGAGATTCTCCGTCTCCCTCGGGCACCTCCTGTGTCTCCTTCTGTGCTGGATAGCCAGGCGACGATGGTTACATGTGGACTGAGTGTACACAGATGTTGCTCCAGTCTTCATTCCCTAGACAACATAGTAAAACAATGATTTATATGTGGTTTCGGTCACAATAGGCATTACAAGCCATATAGAGGTGGTTTAAAGTAGTCAAGAGGGGATGTATAGGATTTATGGGACACTGCTTTTTGTATAATGAACTCAGCATGGGTTCTAGCTTCCACTAGGGCCAGAATAGTGTGCACCTTGCCGGGCTCCATCTTTTATGTTGCTGTTGCTCCTCCTTCTCTTCCTGTTTACTCAGGCGTCTGTGTACTGAATATGTACACTGCAAGCCCACCCCAAGATCAGAGTGGTTCAGCAAGCAGTACCCATCTGTCTGTGCTTCCTGTGCTTGGGGCCAGAGCCTCCTGAAGGCCGAACCGACAGCTCATTCCTCAGGTGCACCTGATATTCAGTTGCCCGGATTGAAGCCATCTCCCTGGCCCCATGCTGTTGGTTTTTTAAAGTACATTTGAGGATTGTGTTTGTCCAGTCCCATCACAGGCCCCCTCGCTACACCCAGGAGCCCCAAGTTTCCCAGAAACTCTCAGAGTTCCCCAAGTTTCCCAGGAACAACGTGAGTGTCTGGAGCAGTGGCTTTATGATCGGGCAACCCCAGGGTATAACCCTCCGTCTCAGACTAGTTTATGGCTGACAAAGATGAGTGTCAACGGCTGTGTTAACTTAGCCTTTCTATCTCTTTTCTTCTCAGAAAATCGCCTTCATGGTAGCTCTAGGCCTGGTCACAACGGAACACCTAGAAGGTAAAGATGGGGGCAGTAGGTAGACTTTGGTGGGTAGGGCTTTGTGGGACCCCAGGCAGAAGCAGCCTTCGTGCCCTATCCAGATGTGAGGCTCCTAGGAACCCAGCCCCAGGTAATGAGGTCACAGTCATGAAAGATAAGCCTGAGAAATGTTCTGTTTTCCATATCCCACGACTGCACATTGCATGATCACTTTCGTGTAGAAGGACCTGTCCCCACCCTAGAGGCTACACAGTGAAGTAGCAAAAGTCAATACCCAATCTTGCTGTTCACTAATTCACGAGAGCTGATGTTTCTCTACTTCTTTGGTATTCGGTCCATTCTGCACATTTTCTCATCTCTGACGTAAGGGAAGCCATATTTCCTTATGCTTGTTGGGTTGTTGGAGGAGTAAGGGAATAGTGCTTTTCCTAATCTGCAATTGGCCCTCGCTTTGCAAACCTCTCTCCATGATCTGGATACTTATTTGGACCCTGTGGTACTGCACGGGGAGAACTCAGAGTGACCCTGGCAATGGTCAGAAAGAAGCTGACAGAACTGAGGAATGTGCTCCCCAGACAACTCCATGGGGAGGCAGAGCGAGTTGCAAACGTACAAAAGAGAGGAGAGGGGAAGGAGGTGGGTCAGTGTGCTCAGACTCAGCACAAAGCTGTGCCTGGCTCAGCAGAACCAACGCCTCACTCAGCTGCTGCCATCCAGGGGTCCTGAGACACAAAGAGGGGCTTGTCTGAGTCCCTCTACACTGCAGTGAAGAGACACCGTGACCAAGGCATCTCTTTTCATTGGGGCTGGCTCACAGTTTCAGAGGGCCAGTCTGTAATCATGGCAGGGAGCATGGTGGCAGGCAGACATGATGCTAGAGAAGTATCTAAGAGCTATATCCTGATCCACAAGCAGAGAGAGAAAGAACCAGGGCCTGGCATGGGCTTTTAAAACCTCAAACCCACCCAGAGTGACACACTTCCTCCAACAAGGCCACGCCTCCTAATCCTTCTAATCCTTTCAAACAGTTCTGCTTTCTGGTGACTAAGCATTCAAATATCTGATCCATCCTATGGAGCCTCATATCTCAGGGCCTTATGCTGAGGAGTGTGTCCCTGTCTCCTCAGCCCCCTCTCTGACACTCATTCTAAAGCCACCAGAGCCATGCTATAAGCAGTACCTAGAGGCTCTGACCGGCTTGGCAAGAAGCCTGTGACTGCTGTGTCTGCCTTTCCAGAGATCCAGAGCAAGCGGCAGGAGCGGAAGAGGAGGAGCACGGCCAACCCTGCCTATAGTGGCTTCTTGGAGACCGAGGTGGGACTCTTGGCTGCCACCACATGGGTTGGGAGGAGCAGTACAGAGCCTCATGAGCCCCCCCCCCCCTCTATTGGGAATATTTGGGATGCCCAGAAGAGTCCCCGGGGAACCCCCCCCCCCCCCAGCTCTCTCTCCCTGCCTTCTTACCTAACCTTTCTAGCCAGAAGCATTCCATTGAAACAAGATGTGAACTCTCACTGGGTGTACACACCTGTAACACGGTAGTCAGGGCGCCGAGACGGGAGGGCTTTGAGTTACATAATAAGACCCTGTCCCAAACCACAAGCTGTCTGTTGGAGTCTTTTCAGAGGCCGCTTTGAGTGTCAAACACACCTGCTGGCCACAGGTAGAACTGGGTTCCTCATAAGAATATTCTGAAGGCTCAGGAACTCAGGTTGCCCACCGATGCTTCTCAAAGCCCACTGTGGCTTGCCCTTCACCTGGGAGGCTCCTGTGATGTTTCTCTGCTCTGACAGACTGTAACATCTCAGGCCTGTGTTCTCTCAACCTCTGGTGGCAGCTGGAGGGCAGTAAGCAGAGACCCAATCCTGGGTCCTCTGGAAGACCAGCAAGTGCTCCTAACTGCTGAGCTGTCTCTCCAGGCCCAATTTCCTTCTCTAGGATGTGGGTCTCAAATCATTGTCTTATGAACTTGAATTTAGCTGGGAAGGGGCACCTTTGCAGAGAGCAGTGTTCAGCTCCAGTTCTGCAGTGCCCTGTCCAGGGAGTAAAGTGGCTCTGTAAGCTCCATCCACCATCTGTCCCTTGTTCTGTCTAGCCCTCCCTGATCCTGTCCCTAGAAGATGCTCACTTTTGCACGTATCCCATTCTCTTCTCCTGGGTCTAGTGAGCAATCCCCGACCTTGTGCATAGGAACCTTTCACATGAATATCAGTGGCTGAGGGTGTAGCTCATTTGGTGGAGTGCTTGCCTGGTATCCATGGAGTCCTGAGTTCAAGCCCAAGTACTACATAAACCAGACATAGTGGCATATGTCTATAAGCCCAGCATTTGGGAGGTGGGGGAATCAGTTGCTTAAGGGTCATCCTTGGTTACACAGAGAGTTCAAGGCTAGCCTGGGCTACATGGAACTCTGACTTATAAATAAATGAAGGAAGAACTTCGCATTGTCTTTAGTCTCTAACTAAAAACATATATTCTGTCACCAAGGCTTCAGCTCAGTGGTTATTATGTTAAGAAACTGTCTCCAGTACTGTGAGCATAGAACCTACTCAGTGAGCTTTATATCTGCAGCCAGAGCCAAGGGATCTCCTTGGCTACTCAGTCAGCTCAAAACCATGTGACCCTTGAGCCTTAGACAAGCATGCAAGCCAAGAGCAGCCCTTTGTAGCTCCCTTCCTTGCCCTTGAATGCAACTTGGCTCCATGGAAAGAAAGCTTCAAAGCTTGTTCTAGAACAATCTTTCTGCAGTAGCCAGAACCACTTGGAACCATCAAGGTCTTGGGGATGTGGCCTGTGAGGTCACTAAAACTAAGACTTCTGTTCTCCTCAGGCTTAGGGAAGCCTATGCAACTTCGAGGCTTGTGCCCCGTGCCAGGAGGTGAAATTTGAAGGGTCCAGTTCACATGCCTCCATTTCCCTACTTGACTGTAGAACCAGAGAAAGATTGGAGGGCAGGTGGGAGGGCGGGGCTGGCTTTGTCCATAAACTATAATGCTTGGGGACTTTCCCACCCAAAACAACCCAGGATTGGGGTTTCCTGGGCCTCAGCGGAACCCAGCCTTTGTAGACTTCCCCTCTGCTCCTGGGTCCTTGGTATCTGTTTTTCCCCCATGTCTTTTGCACAGAGTGTCTGCCCGGTCTCCAGAGTCTGATGTCAGAGCTATCCTAAGAGGGTCCTGGGCGAGGCATTGTAGTGAAGTAAGGGTACATACGAGTGATTCTTAGGTTCTCTTTGTCCTTACAGCGGAAGCGGCTGGCCTCCGGTTATCTCCACAACCCGCTGTTCCTCACAGCTCGAGGTAAGTACCAGCTAGAACCTCGGCTTCCATAGACTCATACCGATTCCTAAGCCTGGGCTTTCCTCTGTTCTCCAGGAGCCTCATGTTCTCTCTGTCCTCAGGAACTCTGGGGAGGAAGGAGAGGTGCTGGGACAGGCTCCATCCCATCAGATACAGAAACGGCATTAGGAACACACTGCCCACTAGAGTCACATAGGTTCCTGCTGTGTACCAGTGTCCTGATCTGAGAACCAGGCTGATGGCCACTGTGGTAGGGCAGTCCACCAAAGGACTGAGGTGACAGGGCATGAAGACCTGTGTAGAGGATGCCCCTGCTTCCCACCCTTCCATCTGCAGCGTGAGTGTGAGTGTGAGCCCCATGCTGCTCGTTCAGCCATGCTGCCTGCTCCCGACAGCTCTGGGTTGAGTAGTTCACCCCAGCCCTGCCTTCCCTCCTATACTGGCTCTGGGCAGTTGGACAGTACTGGGTGCCGGACCCAGCTCTAATAGGCAGCGATATACATCCCAGCTTTCACTAGGGCTCTTTCTCCTGTGACAACCATCCTCCATGGCTGGGAGCTTCTTGTCCCTGTTATCCTGGTACTCAGAAAGCTGCGGCAAGAAGATTGCAGTCAGTGTCAGCCTGCAACCACAGAAAGACTTTGTCTCAGAAGAAAAGAAGCATCTATTAATGATTTTGGAGGCAGGAAATGGCTGCCTGCTTCTCAGGATTCTGTGTAGCTCTCAGCATTAGTTGCTCCCTAGCCCTTGGACTGCTGATCTGTACAATGGGCCTGCTCTAAGTTAGTGATAGTTCCTCCCCTAGGAGTGGCATCACTGAGGATGGTTTGACTCAGAGCCTGGAAGAAAAACCATTTGTAGTTCTTTCTGTGTGTGGTTTGAGTTCATGGCCTAAAATGCAAAGGGTCCACAGCCTAAAGGAGCCGGAAACAGGTTACTTCAAGGGGTCCTCTTAATTCTAGCTTTGTTTCTGAGGCACCTCACTGTGCCACCCATGATCCTTGTGACTTCAGATGCCTGTTCCCAGGTAGGTCCTGACCAGGACAAAGGCAGAGTCTTCCCTCACATGGTGGTTCTGATAACTTGGTTGTCACTGGGCTTCGTGATATTCCCATCATGCTCTAGGGCAAGGGCTCTGCCACACTAAGCCTGGGGGACCCCAGCCATGACCCATGCTCTTCTCACCCCCACTAACATCTTCTCCACCCTTCCTCCCTGTGCTAGCCAATGAGGACCCCTGCTGGAAGGTACGTGACCCCCGTCTTCACATGAAGCGGTGTGGGACATCTGTCGTTGCTTTAGGCTTCCCTTGATACTCAGAGCTTGCACAGTGACAAGCCTGCCAGGCTGAACCCTGCATTGCTGCAGAGAATTGCCTCCTACCTGGTCCTGATGGTGCTAGGGTTCTGCTGCCTGGCCCTGAGGGTGTTCACAATGTACCACCAGACCTTTACTCTGGTTTTGTCTGGCTTCTCTGTGTGACCCAGGACAGAGTTGGCCATCTTTGTTTCTCTGTTGCCCACCCTATGGGCTTGTTCCCAGGGTTTCACCCCATGGGCTCATTGTGATCCTGTGATACTATCCACCCACAAAGCCCACATCCCTGTTTCCTGAAGCATGAAGCTGGTCAGGACCTGGATCCTGTGCATAGCCTCTCTCTCACCTATCTCTTCATTTATTTATGTCGTGTGTGCTTGAGTGCATATGTGTCTGCGTGTAGGCACATGTGCACCATCATGCAAGTGTAGAGGTCAGAGGACAACTTGTGGGGCTCAGGTCCCTCCTGTCATTGTGTGAGTCATAGGAATGGAACTCGGCCTCAACACCAGGTGCCTTTGTGCCCTGAACTATCTCAGCAGCCCTTCCATGATTTCTAATCTAATTCCAAATGAACCTCAGCCCACATGTTCACATGGGATTGCTTGCAGCCTGCTTTGGATGGCCACATTGCTTTCCAAGGTCATCCTGCTGTGGTAAACACAGGTACCCTTGGGCCTGGCAAGTTATTGAAACTACCAGCGCCCAAACTGCCCAGACAAGGGACACAAGGTGGTGGAAGATTCCCCCTTTTCCATGAGTCCATAGCCCTGGAGGGACCTTGGCTTTGAAGCAGGAGGCAGGGATTGTGGTCCTGGCTCCACCTGCCATTCCCACTCCCTGTGTGACCCTGGGCAAGTTTCTCACCCTTCCTGAGTCTTTGCACTGGATAGGGGATATAGATGGGAAAACTTAGAGACCTCCTTTGGGGGCACCTCTGATGTCAAGTCTGTTGTGATAAGGGCTGTCCCTTCCCATCTCTTTGGCGCTGGAGTCAGAAACTCTGTTGATGGACTTGCAGTGTCAAGGGCTTTTATGGGTGGCTGGACAGGTGTTGAAGGTCACCAGCAGAGCTCTCCTTGATGCAGCCTAGTGATGGGCTGAGAAGCACAGTCCCTAAGCTTGTACTGAGGCCTCTGGGAGAGACAGAAAGGGCCCTATCCCTTATCATACTGCTGGGCACATGGATGAGTGGGGTCCACTTGATGTGCTCTGTCCTATTCTATCCAGTGTCCAAGGGACAGCTGTCCTTATCTCCACCATGAATATGGAAGCAGGTGTGTCTCTCCTGAGTGGCAGGGGTCCCTGATAGATGGGTGTGCAGTGGAGGGGACTAAAGGTGTAGCTTGAGTCTGAGCACATCACCTCCCTGAGTCAGTGTAACATGAAGATGTGTCACAGCTGTGCCCTACTCCGTGGGAGGAGACTCTCCTTTGCTCAGTGCCCAGTTAGGGTGTGCAGGAGTGCCCTGGAACCCTACCCATCAGGACACACCCCTCCTGCCCATGCCCAGCATGCCTTGACACTATCCCCTGAGGAGGAGTCTCTCCTTCCTGTTCCTTCAGGTTGCCCAGACCTGGCTGAGCCACTTTGCACCCTCCCTTCCCTTGCAGGGTGAAATCACCCATGATGAATTCTGTGCTGCCTGCAAGCGAGGAGCCAGCCTACAGCCCTGCAGCACCTGTTCAGGGGCCTACCACCTCAGCTGCCTGGATCCGCCCCTTAAGACGGCACCCAAGGGCGTGTGGGTCTGCCCCAAGTGCCAGCGGAAGGTGTGGGCAGAAGGGCTCACACCTCTGCCCTGCACATTTGAGACAGTGTTCTGGGTGATCCCCAGGATGGGAGGAGCAGGGAGTGTGTAAGGGAGTAACAGGGGTCTTGGGCACCCAGAAGGAAGCGTCTCACTGGGCAGTGCCAGTGAACCAGGCTGATAATGGCTACTGTCCCCTGGTCACAGTTGGGAATCTGTGGCTTCCCTGTGGGAATTCTGGGAATCTGAAAGCATGCCTTCCTGGGGGTACATAGCCAGGATACCATCTCAGAAAATTCTAGAATCTGTGTTCTTTCTTATCTCCCTATCTGCTCCACAGGCCTTAAAGAAAGACGAGGGTGTGCCCTGGACTGGGATGCTGGCCATTGTACACTCCTATGTCACCCACAAGACAGGTAAGATGTCCCTGGGAGTGGGAAAGGACCCTAGCATTCATATGGGACCTTGGGGGGTCTGGGTGGGTCCAGGTTCATCTGGGCTAAAGTGCTGAAAAATAGGTGGCTGAGACTGAGTGTTTCCAGCCCAGCTGCTCAGCTGCCCCTCGGTGGGTCTGGCCTCTCTCCCCCAGTGAAAGAAGAGGAGAAGCAGAAGCTGTTGCAGCGTGGCAGTGAACTGCACTCTGAGCACCAGCAGCTGGAGGAGCGGGACCGGCAGCTGGCCTCCGCTGTGAAGGTGAGCACAGGAGCGGGGGTGCCTCATCCATTTACTGAACCCAGTCTGACCAGCATGGCTCAACGGGTCCACAGGTTCGGGGTGCAGCTCTGATGTGGTCCATGAATATTTATCAGGTGGCCTCTACGTGACCTTGGCAAGGTCCTGCCTTTCTGAACCTCAGCTTCCTCCTCTGTGAAGAGAACACAGTGCTCTGTAGATTGATGATAGCCAAAATGATGAAGATGATGGCGGTGGTAGTGATCGTCATGATGGTGGTGGTGGTGACAGTACGGCGGATAGTGCTGACAGTAGTGGTGATGGAAGTCCTAACATCAGTTTTTGGAGACGCTGTTTTTCTGTTTTATTATATTTTATTTGTTTTAATGGTGCTGGGGATTGAGCCTAGGGTCTCATGCTTGTTTGGTAAACACCTTATATCCCAGGCATAGAAGGAGGGGGCTAGAAGTGTGAATGCACGTGCAGGTACACACACTTGTGTGCACACAGGTTCAGGCCAGAGGAGGCTGTCTTCTCTATTGCACTCTGTTTATTCCCTACATAGAGGGTTTATCACTAACCTTGCCATCTGCAGTTTTGACTTGTCTGTTGAGCTTTTGAATTCCCAGGATCCACCCGTTTCTGACTCCCAGCATTGAGGTTACAGCCATACACAGTCATACTCGGCTTTCATGTGAGTGCTGGGGATTCCAGCTCAGGTGACCACAGGGCACACAAGCACTCTTACCCACTGGGCCACCTCCCCAGTTCCCCCAGCATTGCATGGTGTTTTAGTAAATTTGGGATGAGGTCTCACTAAGTTACCCAGGCAGGTCTTGAACTCACTGTCTTTCTGCCTCAACTGCCCAAGGCTGTGGGATCTCAGACTTAGAGAAGCTCTCTAAATGCAGTGACTTTTTAGCCTGTTAGGATTCTCTACAGCAGCGGTTCTCAACCTTCCTAGTGCTGGGACTTTAATACAGTTCCTCGTGTTGCGGTGACCCCCAACTGTAAAATTATTTTCATTGCTATTTTATAACTGTAATATTGCTACTGATATGAACTGTAATGTAAATATCAGATATTTCTCATGGTCTTAGGTGACCCCTGTGAAAGGGTCATTCAACCCAAAGTGTGACAACCCAAGGTTGAGAAGCACTGGTCTAGGGGAACAGAACAGATAGAATGAATCTCTCTATATGTATAGAAAAGGAATTTATTAGAGTGGCTTACATGCTGTGGTCCAGCTAGTCCAACAATGGCTGTCCACCCATGGGAGGTCCAAGAGTCCAGTAACTGTTCAGCCCACAACGTTGGCTGTCTCCGCAGGTAGGTCTTTAGTAGTCTGAAGAAATAGAGTCTCATGCCAGTGAAGGAACGGACTTGTTAGTGAGAACAAGCAGGCAAAGAGAGTAAGCTTCCTTCTTTATGTCCGTGTTAAAGGTAGGCTTCCAGCAGAAGGTGTGGCCCAGATTAAAGGTATATCTTTCCACTTCAAATGATTTAATTTACAAAACAAAACAAAACTCCTCACAGGTGTACCCAGCCACTTGGGTTTTAGCCCATTCCAGATGTAGTCAAGTAGGCAGCCAAGAATAGCCATCACAAGTCTACCCCTTGTTAATTTGACACACAGTCATGGCTCCTTATGGTCATGGGTAATTTCCGAATGAAAACAACTAGAACATTAGACTAGAACGTACAATTGCGAATGCATTATGTGCTTAACCATGTTGTAATTATGCCTAACATGGCATCACTGTCCTTCATACAAGCACAAACACATTAAGAATTTAGAACAGGTGGCCATGTCCCTTGAGGGACATTCTTTCAGTAACTCAATTTACATCTGATAACCACTGATATTCGCTTTTTTTTTTTTTTTTTTTTTTTTTTGGTTTTTCGAGACAGGGTTTCTCTGTGTAGCCCTGGCTGTCCTGGAACTCACTCTGAAGACCAGGCTGGCCTCCAACTCAGAAATCTGCCTGCCTCTGCCTCCCGAGTGCTGGGATTAAAGGCGTGCGCCATATTACATTGCATGATGAGGAAATAAAAGAAAGAAAACACAACTATCTGTACAAATGCATTCCTCTTATTGGTTTTGGTTGGTTGGTTGATCAGTTGGTTTTTTTGAAACAAGGTTTCTCTGTATAGCCTTGGCTGCCCTAATACTCACTCTGTAGACCAGGCTGACCTTAGACTCAAAAATATGCCTGCCTCTGCCTCCCAAGTGCTGGATTAAAGGCATATGCCGCTACCACCCACCCTTACAAATGTATTCTTATCAAAATATGACATACTCGTCAATTATAATCCTCATTTCTGTAGCTAGTCACATGACGTAAGCTGGTATTTATAACTGCCTTCCTCTACTACCCATTCTGTATTTCCTCCACCCTCTGCAAGCACCTCAGCAGGTCTTGGCTTTTTTCCTGGAGGAGTGACCCATACCTTCATTCCTGATGAGTCTGCGTCCTTTGTCATCCTGCTTGGATTAGACTGTTGTAGTTCCCCACTGACTTTAATCACAGGACATGGTGGTTCTAAGAGACGCCCTAAGGGATCTCCTGTGCTCCAGACATGATCCTTCTTACCTCCATTGTGGAGAAGCCATCCAACTTCCCCATGGTAATCTGGATCTATCACCCTCCTGACACTGTTATTTCCTCTCTCAGCCTGTTGGCTTACAGGCATCAGAAGCTCAAAGTGGCTGGGGGGAAGCTCTAGCTTCCAATTCAATGGAATGTTAATTGTGGCTCCTTGCAGGAGCACTCTCAACTCTAAACCAACTTCTGGGCCAACAGGAGGTGTGACCCAGATTAAAGGTGGATCTTCCCACCTCAAAGATCAGGATTAGAAGTGGGTCTTCCTACTTCAGTTAAATACAAATGTAGTCAAGTTGACCACCAAAAGTTAGCTATCACATACCCTGTAAGAGTCCCTGATTATTCGTATCCCAGTTTGAAGGGTGACCCAAGGAAGTCAGCATTTCACTGTACCTTTTAACCTAGTGTCATGGTCATCTGACTCTGGGCTTCAGTCCCACTGCAGTGCCTTCTAGAGAACAGGCAGGAGAAGAGAGCATGCTGGCAAGCCTGTGGGCTTTACAGGGACAGTCATCTATGGCAGCAGCCTGCCACTCCAGTCTATTTTTTATGAGGCCCTTGGCCACCTGCTGGAGGTGGCAGCCAGGGAAGGCTTTGTGAGAGAAGGTGGACTCATCAAGGTGGCTGGTCCAGGATGCTGTAGAACTCAATTCTGAGACCATTTCCAACACTTCTTCCCCTGACAGAAATGCTTGGAGCTGAAGACAAGCCTCCTGGCCCGCCAAAGGGGCACACAGTCATCGCTGGACCGCATCCGGGCCCTCCTCAGACTGATCCAGGGTGAGCAGATGCTTCAGGTCGCTATGGCAACCACCAGCCCCACCCCGCTTCTGGCAGGGCCCTGGACCAAGCCTTCCACCACCACCACCATTCGCACTGCCCTCCAGCATCCCCAGAACCACAACTGACCCCAGGGATCTGTATAACACTCACGGAAAGTTACTGGGACCTTGCTCTCAAGACCTGGAGGATCTGTCGGCCTTAATTCATAAACTCTATGAATTTTAGACAAAAATAAACTAGACAGAGTGATGAGGAGAGAAAGGAGGAGTGAGATGAGTGTCCTAGAGTCAGAACCAGCCTGAGGTGAATGCCTAAACCAGTTGCAGGGGACACCTGGAGGCCAGGTGAGGGTGTCTCAAACCCAGGCACAGTAGGCCCTCGACCTTGGCTGTCAGGCCTCACTGGCGTTCGGCTTTCATGGCCAGCTCTCTCCTTGTGTTGTCCCCTCTAGAGAGGAAGACTTTAGACTTCGGAGAGTAAGGCAGACTGGGCCACACATGGCTTGTGAGGAGGCGAGCTGATGTCAGGTAGCTGGTTAGTGGGGTGGGCGGGGTGAACCTCTGGTACAAGAGAGGGTAGCTAACCTAGGTAGTTCCCCAATGGCCCTGGGGCTCCCTGTGCCCTGCTGGCCCCTAATCCATCAGTATTATCATGTTGGAGATCAGTCATTTAACTGGACAAGTAACAGACCAGCTTCTCCTGGGGTCATCCACCACCGCTGCATGGGCTGCCCGGCCTGGCCTCTGCCTCTTCCTTTCCTAGTTCACGCTCTTGTTGCTGCCCACCTCTTCCTATTACCAATCCCTGGAATTTTCTTCATGGAGTTCTGGGCTAGAGGGAGCAGTCACCCAGCAGGGGAGGCACCTGGCAGGCTTCAACACAAACCGGAAGCCTTTAGAGCACTCTCCTTTGCAGGAGCCGCCAAGTATCCTGCACCTTTCTTGCCAGTTAAAGACACTATGCCAAAAAGAGCTTCACACTTTTTGTATAGCGTTTTTGTTTTTGTTGTATGATCCGTAATGTGAACTGTGCCCCTTCCTGCCTTCCTCTACATCTGATAGTCTCTGCTGGATCCAGGATTTGGTAACCTCGCCTGAGAGGAACCAGATGGAGCACCCAGAAGGGACTTAGAGATCCAAGGGGAAGGCAGAGAGGGTGGTGCACTTGGGGCCCTGGCCTTGGGAGACTCCAGAGCCCTCAATGCTCTCCTCGGAGCCCTGTCCTTATTTGCAGGGAGTGTAGGCACCTAGGCACCCTGGGGGCTCCTGCACCTCTGTGAGCCATGCAGTCCACTTCGCAAGCCTCACCCTGTCCCGAGGGACACAGCACAACCCATATGTGACCAGGAGCCACAGGGCTCTCCCTGCCCCCCCGAGCATATCACACGGTGCCGAATTGCAGTGAGCATGCGTGCATGCGCCAGGGCCACAGATGCACACCTGTGCACGCAGACACACGTGCAGAGCGGGAAGGCTGGCTGGGATCCCGCCACCAGCTGCCTTCGCTCTTGTCATTTCTCACGACTCCGGGAGAAACTGTGCTGTAGGATACAAATCTATTTTAATACACATTACACTGGGTTGAACAAGATTTTTATATTCTTTTATTGATGAACAACGTGAGCCCTGCGAGGCGCACACCTTTATATATTGGTTACGCAGCGCCGATTATGCATTACTGCACGGCTGGCAAAACGTAACTGTCTTCAGGTTCTTTTGTTGGTTTGATTTTTCTTCTTGGATGGATTGAGTTTGTTTTTTTAAGAAACGTGGGAGAATGTTGGAAGGTTGGACCCGGGAGGGGGAGCTGCTGACGTGTCTCGAGACTTAGTTTTGATTTTTTTTTCTTTTGGGACCAAGGGGGACCGTCCAGTGGATAGTGGCTAGCGAAAGTGTTTGTCTTAAATATACCAGTGTAGTTTTCCTTCTGTATGATGCATTAAATCCAATTTCAAAGCCCCGTGGTCCTGTGTCCTTGCTTTCGGTGTGAGGCTCTAGGGAACCCTGGAACAACTGAGTGGGTTTGAAAATGGCTGAAAGCCAGGGTCACATGACCTTACCCACCCCAAAGGAAAGCAAGAGCTCATGGTGTAGACCCCAGTCCTGACAGGTAGTAGATTCATGTTATAAAAAGCATTGAGAGGGCTGGAGAGATGGCTCAGCGGTTAAAAGCACTGACTGCTCTTCTGAAGGTTCAGAGTTCAAATCCCAGCAACCACATGGTGGCTCACAACCATCTGTAATGAGATCTGATGCTCTCTTCTGGTGTGTCTGAAGACAGCTACAGTGTACTTACATAATAAATAAATAATCTTTGGGCTGGAGCGAGTGGGGCTGGAGAGAGAAGGATGGGGGGAAAAAAAGCACCGGAACTAGCTTGGCTGGTCCCTGTGTGGAGTGCCTGCTGCTGATACACGCTTCTCACCCACTCCTCTTGAGACACTCTGCCTCCTGAACACATGTGCTGACCACACCACCTCGGTGTTTCCCTTCTAGAGATCAGGGTTCACCTGTGTACCTGGTGGGAGAAGGGCCCGTTGAATTCTACCCTGTGGCACTGTGGACAGAAACACGCATGCGTCCACGCACTGCCAGGCTGGACAGCCCACCACGCATGCTCCCTGCAACCAGGGACTACTGCAACTGCTCAGGGGAGCACATGATTTTAGAGGCTCCACTGTTCAGCCCTGCCTGCACCATCTACACACTTCCCACCCCTCTGTTTCCTGAACAGTTTTCATACTCTTCTTCCCAGTCCCTAGATCTTTTCTGTTCTCTTCCCCACCTTCCACCCCTCTAACCCATAGCTCCCCTGGGACCGTCTAAACAGTCCGTAGTGACTTTTAGGCAGATCCAGTGGGTGCCCTGCTCATGCGGCCCACGACTTACCAATGACATCTCACTATTGAAGTAGCTCACACGGCCCCTCAGGGATGACTGTCCCATGTCTACTTCAGGCTGTTTGCCTCTGCTCTCTCCAGTGCTCCTTGGACAGCTGTCGCCTCAATTCCTGTGTCTACACTGGTAGCCACCCCAGACTGACATCACTGAAGGATATCTCAGACATGGCACAGGCTCCACTGAGCTGGCTTCTTCCCCAACAGTACCCTGCCAGTCACCCCTGATCCCATGACCTCCACACCCTCTGGGAAGCCGGTCAACTGTGTCATATTGACAAGTATGATGAGACACATCTATCTCCCTGGTGCTCAGGGGTCACTGTCACTTAGCCCTCAGCCCCTTTTCTTGTCACCTAGATTTGGATCATTGCTGCCAATATCTACCTTCTTCCTAATCAGTTGCTAGTGACAGGTGTGGGGGGGGGGGATACCTGTGTGCTCAGTTAAAGTTAAGTCTTTACCTCACCCATCTTCCTTGCGGCATCCAGGGCTACAAGGCCCTCGGTCCTTGATCTCTTTGGGTCCCTGTCTGCTGCTTTCTGCCATCTCCACTTCCTGCTGTGTCCGTTCACAAAGCAAGCTCCTACCGCAGGGCCTTTGCACACCAGGGCCTCTGCTCCGAGGGCTCTTGCTCACTGCCTCTTCAGGTTGCTTCAAAACTTGACCTTGACCACTATCACTGCTCGACTGCAGTTCTCCCTGGCAGCAGCTCTCCCTACAGCTCCCATGGCCCTGCCCACCCCTGCCTATTCCTGCTGGTTATAGAGACGTCACAACCCATTTTTCAATTTCTCTATCAGGGAGAATTTATCAGTGTGTTAGGGAAAATGCTTGAACAAAACTGCCTGAAGGGGGGAAGATTTATTTTTGGCTCGAACATTCTAAGGTTTCACTCTATCATGGTGGGTGTCGGGAGGCCTGACTGAGCAGAGCAGTACACAGCAGAGAGGCCAGGAAGAAGAGATACATGGGGGTCAAGGGAGATATGCTTGTATGCTAACTATCCCTCTGGTTCCCCCCCCCCTTTAAATTGGTTAATATTTATTCATACATTCATTCATTGACTTATTTTAAGGTGTGTGTGTGTGTGTGTGTGTGTGTGTGTATGTGCACCACATGTGTGTAGGAGCCCTTGGAAGTCAGAAGAGGTATCAGGTCCCCTGGAACTGGAGTCACAGGCAGTTGTGAGCCGCTATGTGGGTGCTAGGAACCGAACCCAGGTCTTCTGCCAGAGCAGTAAGCATTCTTAACCTCTGAGCCATATCCCCATCCATGGCCTTTTCATTCCCCCAGCCTGCAGACTTGGCACTACTCACTTTCACAGTTAAATGGCTCCGCCCACACCTTCACAGGCATACTGGGGGCAAGCTCTACTAAGTTCCAAGGTGCTTCTCAGCCCCGCCAAGTTGACAATCAAGACTCCCCATTATAATCTGCTGCAAGACAATAGGGCCTGAGAACAAAGCAGCTGGCCCAAGGTTGCCTGTCTCCTGGCCATGATGCCATGCTGAGTAGGTGGAGGGGTGGGGACATCAGAGCTCCTGTCAGGGAACTGGAAATAGACCCCATATAACACAAGCTTACGCTGTCAAGGGGCTGGTTTAGCAGGGCTGTGACTCTACCTTCTGGACATGGGGCACCTCATGGCCCTTGTGTCACAGCCAGAGGTCACTGCACCAGCCCTGCCCATACAGCTCCTGACCCAGTGCCTCAGGGACCTGAGGCTGTAGTAAAGGACTGAGTGCCATCATTTCAAAGTGAGAGGAGTTGGGGGAGGGGTTTCCAGGGTGAAGCTTAGCCACAGGCAGAGAGTATCTTCGCTGCACAAAGCACCCAAGGCTTTGATTGCTTGGTTCTATTCTCTTTCTCTTTTCTTTACAAGACAGGGTCTCCTGTAGCCTAGGCTGGCCTCTAACTCACTATGTAGTTAAGGATAGCCTTGTTCTGATCCTCCTACCTCTATCTCCTGAGAACTGGCACTGCCGGTCTTTGCTAGCATGTCTGGTTCCTGTGGTGCTGCGGTCAAGCCCGTGACTTTGCACATGCTGGGTAAGCACATTACCGATTGACCTATAGCCTCGGTCATCATGTGTGTTTTTGAAGTATTCACTGCTAGGCCCTTTAATCCAGTATTAGGGAGGTAGAAGCAGATGGAACTCTGTCAGTGCATAGTCTACCTAGCATGTGCCAGGTCAGCCAGGGCTATAATGGCACCCTGTCTCAAAAAATAAAAATGGAGATATATTATTTATAGCCTAAATTCTGCCTGTACACCTCCTCTCCCTTAACTATCTGTAACTGACAGTGACAAGGGACCATCTCTGGCTAGCATTCCCTTTAGGGGCTACAGCCAGGCCTTCTCCAGTAAGATCAGAAGCCCAGTTTGGTGGAGGAAGTTCTTCCAGGTTGTCCTGGTCTCGGAGACTCTCACAGCCTTAGGGTGTCAGTTAGAGACTGGATTCTACCATGATGGCTGCCTGTCCTCGGTTGTTCCTTTTCGGATCTCTCTGTGGCTACGATTCCCTGATTGGCTTGCACCCTGGAAACCCACCAAGTCTTCCTGCTCATTCTAACAGTTGTCTAACACGTTCCTACGTATGCCCAAGCACAAATGGCATCTGCAAGCTGCTTTTCCTTCCTTCCTTCCTTCCTGTCTGGTTTTTTTTGGTTTTTTTTTGGGGGGGGGGGGTTCGAGACAGGGTTTCTCTGTGTAGCCCTGGCTGTCCTGGAACTCACTCTGTAGACCAGGCTGGCCTCGAACTCAGAAATCCTCCTGTCTCTGCCTCCTGAGTGCTGGGGTGTTTTTGGTTTTGACACAAGAGTCTCACTATGTAGCTCTGGCAGGTCTGGAACTCACTAAGAGGACTGCCTAACTCTGCCTCCCAAGCACCGGGATTAAAGATAAGTGCCTCCATGCCTGTCACCCTCCTTATCTGTAGCTCACGTCTCTTGCCTCCTTCAGTAGCTGGATGTCTAGTCCAGTATGGACTGGAAGAGGTGAGACTTGGCATCTTTCCTTAATGATAGAGTTTCAAGAATGTCACCATAAGCATCTAGTCAGGGTTCTCCAGAGGAACAGAATGGACAGAATGAATGCATAAAGCAGAGGTCATTACATTGGCCTACAGGGTACAGGCTGGATAGTCACACAGAGGCCGTCTCACACGGGACAGGCTGGGAACTCTGTAGCTCAGTCCATGAGGCTGGACACCTCAGCAGTCTCAACTTGGTGCCAAAGGCCTGGAGGATTCCACTGGTGCTCATTTGGCTTGGAAAGTTCAAGAAGCTGGGTTCTGACCTCAGTGGAAGATGACAGCAGCCCTCTCCAGCAAGAGGCCAAGGAAGGCAGACAAGGAACAAACGCTTTTCTCTTGGACATCCTTGTATCTGGTCCCTACCCACTGAAAGGTGTCACCCATTCAGGACAGGCCTTTCCACTTTGATTAATCTAATGGGGAAATCCCTCATTGGCATGCCCAGGGGCTTCTCTTTTAGTGACTCTAGATCACATTAAGTTGATAGTCAACGGTATGGTAGATAGGAATTCTGTTTGCTTTATGTTTTAGTGGGGGGAGGGGGAGGAGTTCAGGACACCTGTAAAGGCCAGAAGAGTGTGTCAGATTCCATGACTGAAGTTATAGGTAATTATAGCTGCCCAGTGTAGGTTCTGGAAACCAAACTTAAGTTTCTACAAGAGCCTCAGTTGCTTTTAACTGCTGAGCTCCTTACCATCTCGTAGGCTTTTTGTTTTTAAATAATCATTTTTAATTTTTTCAAATGCATACATCATGCTTTTTAAAATCATGTGAGTGTCCCTTGATTCTGCACATGTAATTATTTACATTACTTTTTAAACACTAACCCAAGTTTAAATTCTAGGAATAAGCCCTACTTGCTCACGGAGCAGTATCTCTTCCGTCGGCTCCATTTGACTTGCTGCTTATTAGGTGTTCTGTACTGATGCTTCCGTGGGATGGCTCATTTCTGCTGATCTTCCTGACGCCTCCAACACCCTAATACTAAATAATTCAGAAACATGCTCCTTGTTTCCCAAAATGGTCTTTTTTGTTAGAATGCACTAGTGAAGCTGTCTGGAGCAAGAGTTTCATTTGTGAGAAGACATTTCCACCTAACATTTCAATATGTTTAATACACAGGGCTGTTGGGATAGTCTGCGCTGCTGTCAATTCCAATACATTGAGTTATTCAAGGAATTATCACTTAGGCCGATTTTAGGGTAAAATTGTTGGTGACAGTTTGATGATCTTTTTGCTCTCCACACACCCGAAAGCAGTAGCCCCTTATCTTTCTTAAGTTGTGCTTCCTCTCATCCTGATCTGTCGTCTCTCGAGGGGTTTGTAAATGCATGTATTTATGTGAGGGACTGACTTTTGGATTTGTTTATATTCTCTTGTCTGTTATTGACTTATTGGTCTTGTTTGTTGTGGGTACTGACAATGGGACCCAGGGCAAGTGAAGGGCTCTGCTGGTGAGCTACACATCAGTCCCGATTTCCTTTTTCTTTTTCTTTGAGACAAGGTCTCATTATTTGTAGCCCATGCTGACCCAGAACTTGCAATTCTCCTGCCCCAGCTTCTCAAGGGCTAAAATTACATAGGTGCTTCCCACCCCCCAGCTTGGGCTGGTTACTTCTTGTTGTCTTGGTTGTTGGTTGTCGATCTGACACCAGCTAGACTCTAGCTGCTAGGACAGTGGTTCTCAACCTGTGGGTGGAGATCCCTTTGGGAGGTTGACCAACCATTTCACAGGGGTTTCCTAAAACCATCAGAAAACAATGATATTTGCATTATGATTCGAAATTACAGTTATTGTGGTTGTGATTGGGTCACCATGAGGAACTGTATTAGAGGGTCACAGCATTAGGAAGGCTGAGAACCCCTGAAAAAGGAGAACCTCAGCTGAGAGAATGTCTCCATCAGACTGCTTAAGGGCAAGTCTGTGGGGCATTTTCTTGATTACTGATTGATATGAGAGGGCTCAGCTCAGGCAGTGGTGGCGCAAGCCTTTAATCCCAGCACTTGGGAGGCAGAGGCAGGTGGATTTTTGAGTTCGAGGCCAGCCAGGTCTACAGAGTGAGTTCCAGGACAGTTAGGGCTACACAGAGAGGGCTCAACTCACTGGGGGGCAGTGCCACCCCTGCGCAGGTGCTCCTGGGTTGTATAAGAAAGCAAGCTGTGAGCTGCAAGCCAGTGAGCAGTGTTATTCTCTGCTCTCTGCCTCTGCCTCCAGGCTCCTGCCTTTTGACTTCCCTCAATGATCAACCGGGCTTGGGGTATGTAAGCCAAATAAACCCTTTCTTCCACGTGTTGCTTTTGGTCACAGGGTTTACCAGAGCAATAGAAGACAAAAGAAGGGCCTAGCGTGTTAATTTGTGCCTTTAATTCTATCACTGGAAGGCGGGAGCAGGCAGATCTTTGAAGTCAAGGTCATTCTGGTCTATATAGTGGGTTTGAGGATAACCAAGATTACATAGTAAGACTCTGTTAGAAAAGGAGAGGAAGAGGAAAGGAGGGAGAGAGAAGGAAGGAAGGAAAGAAAAAGAAAGAAAAGAAAACCAGGACACATTTCTCAGTCCAAATTTCTGTTAGCTTTTATCTCCCTCCCTTGACTCTTTGCTCTGGTGCAGCCCTAGCCACTGCTTTTGGATCGCTTCTTTGTTTTTCTCCGACAAGCTTTTAGCTCTCCCTGGAGGCTGTGCTTTAACGCTTCATGAATGTTGATATGTTGTGACATTAGCGTGTCTTTAGCTTATTTTGAGTGTGAATTCAAATTATTTTCTTGGGAGCTGGGGAGCTAGCTCAGTCAGCAAAGTGCTTGCCATAGAAGCCAGAGGGCCAAAGCTTGAGCCCCAGAACCCATGGAAAAAAAAACAAAAGAAAGAGAAGGAGGAGGAAAGAGGAAGAGGAGGAGGAGGAGGAGGAGGAGGAGGAGGAGGAGGAGGAGGAGGAAGAGGAGGCAGCAGCATCTTGAGGCTTTCTTGTAACCCTCGTACTGAGCAGACAAACAATCCAGCATAACTGACCAGTGAGAAACTCTGTCTCTAGTAAAAGGCATGGCTAGAGAGATGGCTCAGCAGTGAAGAACACTTGCTGCCCTGGCAAAGGACCCGTGTTCCGTTCCCAGCATTCGTGCCAGGTGGTTCCCATGCAGCTAACTGTCTCCAGGTAACCCAGCACCCTCCTCGGGCCTCCTCTGACACCTGTGCCCACACGCACATGCCCTGGCACAGATGCACGTGCCGCCACAAAATTAACAACAAAATCCTTAAAAATACCAGCAGAGCTAGGAGAGGCTTCCATTCTGACTTTGTCTTTAACGCACTGATTGGTGTATTTTTTTTTTTTTAAAAAAAAAAAAACAAACATTTTCATATTCTTGGATTCTCTCCTCCCTTGATGTCATTGGTTTCCAGGATCAATTTTATCCCACTGTGTGCTTTGCTTGATTTGAACTCCCTTAATTTGCCAGAGCTTGTCTTATGACCAGACTGTGGTCTACACTGGCAGCCACATCCTGTGCACTTAGGTGTAACACACACCCCTCTGTCGTTGAGTATGATGTTCTGTGACCGGGATTAGGTCCAGGAGCTCAGCTTGCTCGTGGCTTCACACTTTGTGCCCTCCCCCCACCTCTCTGTGCTGTTCTCCCTTCTTCCTCAGGCACTGAAGGCTGAAACCCAGGACTTCACACATGCTGCACCCCAACTCAGTTATTCTTTTCTGATTAGTGTGGGAAGACAGGGTGTGGGTCCGTGTACATGTCTGGGGGCACCCACATGCTCTGGTGCACATGTGGAGGTCAGGGGACAACGCGTGAGAGACAGTTCTTTCTTTCCACTGTGTGAGTCCCAGGAACTAAACCCCAGTCACCAGGCTCGCTGGCAAAGCTCCTTTACCTCACCACCCACCATTCAGTCTGTAATAACTACTTCTGCTCATATATCATTCAATGTCTACAAAACCATTTGCCGATAAGCTATTCTTGGCTTGCAAAGGTGACCTTGGGCGATGTTTTCCTGACAGTTTGCATGCCACAGAGGTGTGACAGTGCTGACCAACACGGATGGTCACCAGGGGGAACTGTGATCCAAATCAACATATACAGGTCAGTTCTGGCATATTAAATGCAGGATACTCTTCAGTCACACTGGTGACACACCTCGACTTATCTGCTCTTCCTGATGATCAGGCCAGCTGCATCTATGTGCAGCAATGCTCTGGTCCCCTTCCAGGTCATTCCTAGACAATTCCTGATTTCCAAAGCTCATGGAGTATTCTCTCGGTGTCTGCATTACTCTGTGCTTCAGTCATCAACGAGTGACTTTTATTTTCTGACTTCCATTTTCCTTCCTGGACATCTCCCACCATCACAGAACCTAACCTGCATGGGTCTGAGGAGGTATCTGTGGTTCATTCTGTGAATTCATTCTTCCTCTGAATGTCAACCACAAGTTCTGGGCAGCCTGTCTAACATCTGCAGTCACTGGAAATCTCTGTCATCTCTGCAAAAGTGAATGCTTGGATAATCTATCCCCTGTGTCCGGGTGAAGGCGACACCCTGGAGTCCTCATGTAGGCTCTGTTGGCATTGTTTTAAGCTGGGACACGTGGTGTGGTGTGCTTCCTACATGTGACCGCCATAATCAGTTTCTTTTGCTGTGGGAATGATGGGGAAATTGTACTGAGACACGGGAAGGTGATGGGGCCACGCAGCGCTGGGCTGGGATTCCACAATTACCGATTGTGGAGAGAAACTGTTATCAAAGGAGCGGCAGGAGACCATCTTGGGGCACCTCTCCAAGTCAGGAAATTTGAAACATATATTTCACAGACACGCATTTCCCTGTAAACCCCGCTGCATAATGCATGAGGCTTGATTTAATGTCATTGTTAATTCGGGGCTCACAATGGCGGGCTCTTAAGGGAGCCATCATTTTTCTTTCTTTCTTTCTCCCTGGCAGCAGAACTCTGAGACCCTTTGGGGTTATTCAGCATTCTGTGAGCACAGACACCATGGAGGGGGTGGCGCAGATGCACAGTGGCCTTTCCAGAGGCTACAACCAGGACAAGGGGGCTGGCTGCCTCGGGGTGGGGGCACACTGAGCCATGCTGGGAGCCCACTTTGTTTGACTGGGGTCAGAGAGGAAGGGTTGGGGTTGTCAGAAGGAAGAAAGGGAGGGAGGAGGGTAGAGAAAGAGGAGGGAAATGGAGACAAAGAAAGAAAAGGGGGAAGAAAGAGAGAAGGAAAGTAAGGGATAGAGAGAAAGGAAAAAGGGAAAAAAGAAAGGAAGGAAAACAAAGTAAGAGACAAGAGGAAAAAGAAAGGCTTTGTAGGATACCGGAGGAAGAGGAGGAGGAGGAGGGGAGGGGGAGGGGGAGGAGGAAGAGGGGGAAGGAAGAGGAGGGGGAGGAGGAGGAAGAGGAAGAAGAG
>JADRCH010000028.1:1696133-1779914 GCA_019843965.1 Rhynchomys soricoides | reverse complement strand
GAAGAAGAAGAAGAAGAAGAAGAAGAAGAAGAAGAAGAAGAAGAAGAAGCCGCTGCCATCAGTTTTATGAAGCTCAGGAGAATCCACGTGGCCTTGGGTGACCAGAAAAGACAGAGCAGCAGAAAGCAGGCAACACATTACACAAAGCATGATGGGCCAGTAATGGGGCCCCTGACACATGCAACTGGAGCTTGGCTAGGGGGGGAGAGGAAGAAGTGTAGAGAATCAGCCAAGGGCACCAAGGACTCTCTCGACACCAGGGTCAGACCAATGCCTGAGTCCTGCCCCGAGCTCAGCAGTAGTGCAGGCCAGGCTCAAGCTCCTGAATATAGGCAGGACATTTTAGGTTGCCAGCAGAGGAGTGACAGTGTTGACCAGCAGAGATGGCCACCAGGAAGACGAATCTACTTTAATCTCAAAGCTCTATCAGTGTCCAGCCTTTCTGGGGTGTGATACACTTTCATCTACAAGCCCACCCTCAAGAACTGCAGAACTGAGTAACTTTCCCTCTCCAAATCACTAACAATGCTCATGTTTTAGGCATTTGGTATTCAGCTTTCTTTTTGCTCCATGCCCAGGCAGGAATCAGACAGAAAAGACCAAACTTGCTGAGGCTGACCATGCCGGAGGAGGGGCTGCAATTCTAGCTCAAGCTTGTATATGGTCACAGAGCTACAGTTTCCAGAGATGGAAGGGTGTCTGTGGTACAAGCCCCATGCTGTCCAGATGGGAAGAGCAATCTCAGTGTCTCCCTTCGTCTCAATTTTTCCCTAAAAGGAGCAAAGCAGAAGCCTACATGGGTTCGTTCACAAGCTAGGGTCATCTGGAAAGAGAAATCTCAGTTGAGAAAACTTCCCTATCAGATTGCTTGTAGGCAAGTCTATAGAGCATTTTCTTGATTGATGGTTGATCTGTGGATGCCCAGCCCAGGATCAGCTGTGCCCTGGTCAGGTGGTCCTAGGTGCTGGAAGAAAGCAAGCCCAGAAAGCCATGAGGAACAAGCCAGTGAGCAGCTCCTTCCTGTCAGCTGCCTCAGTTGCTGCCTCCAGGTTCCTACCTCAGGTTTGTGCCTCGACCTCCCTTCATGAAGGACTGTAATCTGTAAACTGAAGTTAATTTGGGCCATGGTGTTTTTCAACAGCATGGCTCTGTGCATGGATGCCTCTTACTTTCATGGGTCTTCGGGTTCTCATTTGTGGATCAGGAATATGACCGAGGACACAGACTCATCCCTTGCTCACAGTAGGAAATCCTAGAGGGCTCGATCCCTCTGTGTCCTCTGCATCTCTGGGGTAGAAGAGGGAACATTTCAACAGTTGCCAACGGGAGAGGGAGCTGCCCGGAATGGTCAGCCAAGCCCATGCTCAGAAGTCAGAAGTCAGAAGTCAGAAGTCGGCTGTTAGCAGGGCCACTGACCAGCAGGGCCCCCAGTTCCCAGGCAGGTCCCCACCCTCTTTGGAGTCTGGCAGTGTTAGCTACTGAGAGAGGCTGGCACCCTTCAGCCAGGTTCATGTGGTCAAAACGTGGTCCTCAGTTTCTGGCAATGTTCTGGAAAATTCTGTATGCTTTAGGAGAGGAGGAAGTGGGTCATGCAAGAGGGGACTGTGAGGCTCATAGCCTGACCCCACTTCCTTCCTGTCTCAATTCTGCTTCCTAATCTGCCTTGTGAGAAGTTCTCACAACCACAGCCTAGGGCTCCTGTTCCTGTTCTTGTTCTTTTCCCACCATGTTGGACAGGCACTGAAGTCACCCCACAGCGTAGGGCAGCTCCCATCCAGTCCTGGAGGGACTGATAGAGTGTGAAGGCAGCTAGCACATGGCTCTCCCAGTGGTGGCTGTTAGCGGTGAGTGATTCTGATTCCGGCAGGAAGAACGCGTGTGACCTAGCCCTGCGATGCATCCTCTGGCTAGTGATTGGTCCAGGATGGGCACGTGACTGAAGCTTATCCAATCAGAATAACTGATGGGTATGGAACTTTCTGTAGGGGACTTTGCTACATTTGATGATGTAAAGGGCCCATTCTACAACCCTGAGGGGACTGTCTGTCTGAGGCCAGAAACCTGGAGCCCTCTGGCAAGCTGGCTGCCAAACGGCAGCTCCACCCCTGTTTGGAAGTGTCAACAATGCTTGTCTTCCCACTGTAGCCATCTCCACAGGCACCTGAGCATTGCTGTCCACGATCTCAAAGATCACACAAACCCTGTGCAGCACCTCTACCCAAGACACCATTTACCCCATGCCACCTGCTGGAGGATAGGAGTAATTGGCCAGATAGCTAAATCTCCCCAGATGATAGCCAGCCCAACCCCCAAGGACCCTTGTGTTCCCCAAGGACCCTTGAACTGTCAGGTAACCCATGGACTGTGGCCAGTCTACAGCTGTGTGAGTCACTGGGTTGGATGGCCTGTCACATAGCATCGCAGCCAACAATGACTGCTCCGGGCCCCTTGCCAACAAATTCACACTTCCCTTTGAGTTATGGTTCAGAAGAGTTGCCCTCATGTATTTCATTTCAGACATATCCCAGAACTGTGATGGACTCAACAATCAGAAACACAAAATTCCCACTAGAAAGTTCTGGGTTCATTTAATTCCTGTGTCTTCTTGAAGACAGTAAGTTCATAAGACAAACAGGTACACAGATCATAGACTGGAAGGGGGACATCTCCAATCTCCATCTTGAGGTGTCTCCAGCTAGTCAGGAGATATGGAGGCGCGACAGGTATGGTGAGGCCCGGGGAGTGCCTGTCTGTGTAAATTCTTTGGTAACAGGGCCAGCCTGTTGCATTTCCACAGTATCCCGGCTGTGCTCCCCAGGGGCCTCCTGGGCACTGAAGATTTTGTCATAGTACTCTATCAGTAGCTCTGTGAACAAGTTCAGAGGTACCAGGGCGCTCAGCGAAGCCACCCCCTGAGATGGCCAGATCAAGTTCAGCCCAAACACACACGACAGATTGGAGCTGCTCATCTTGTTTGAAATGCTCTCCAGAGACACCTAGAAGAGGAAAACCAAGAAATGAGGCCCTGGGCATCAGCAGTCTGGACTCCACCTTCACCCCAAGGGAGACTGGTGTGGAGAGAGAGCTCTGGGTGATTCCATCCACACCCCTGAGGGGCCAGTGTGGTGGAAAGAGCTCTGGAGGAGGAGGGGGCGAGCTGGGGAGATGTCTCTGTTGGACAAGCCCTTGTCACACAGCTTGACTTTGAACCCCAGAGTAATCCAAGCACAGTTCTGGGCCAGTGAAAGACCCCATCTCAAAAAAACCAATGGAATCATTGAGAATGCTCAGTGGGTAACAGTAACTTAGAGTCTAGCAATCTGAGGGACCCACCAATCCGTGGCCCAAGAGAACCTGCTCCCTGCAAGTTGTATTCTGACCTCTATGTGTGCATACACATAGCCATACATGAGCGCACGCGCGCGCACACACACACACACACACACACACACACACACTAAATGAACAAGTAAATAAAAGAATTCTGGAATGGAGGCCTCAGCCAATATGAAAATCTTATGTGGCCACATCTCCACTTGGGGTCTCAGTTTCTCAGTTTTCCCATCTGTAAAAGGTTCTAGCCTTGATTCTGTGGGGACCCCCTGATTCCACTATCTAGGATATCATGACACCCCATCAGCATCTCTTCCACTTTGACAGCCTGGGTTGAGGTGGGGTACCCAGCCCTGAAAATCTAAACCAGACACCCTCTGGCTTCTGTGATATGGTTGGGGAATTGAACTCAGGCTCGTGGGTGCAGTAATGAAAGCAAAGTGCTTTCTATGCTGGGGGCTCCTATCCTCCTGGCTGACACAGCCACCTGGATAAGTAGGATTCAGTACTCCCCACTTTCTAGATAAGGAAACTGAGCCCTGAGGTCAAAGAAGACGTGCTGCTGAGTCCTTGTATAGGACAAGACCAGCTCACACCAGCATTTGAAGAGAAAGCTTGAGAACCCCTTCTCCAGTAAGAGGGCCTGAGCTCATCCTCGCTTGTGTGAAATGTAACCAGGCAACAGAGAGAGACAGAGTTGCTTGTGAATGTGGGGGTACAGTAGAGGGCAGTTGGGGAGATGGCTCAGCAGCTAAAACACATGCCACAGGACCTGGGTTCAATTCCTGGCACCCACAAAAAATGAGTGTGGTGGTACATGGCTGTAATCCGGACAGCAGAGTACAGAAGTTAAAGGCAGGCAGATCCCTGGAGCTCACTGCTCACTGGCCAGCTGATAATGGCTGACTGAATAAATGAGCTTCAGGTCTGTAAGAGTCTTTGTTGCCAAAGCTGAGAGCTAGTTTGAAAGACCTCTGACATTGACCTTTGACCTCCACAAGTACATTCACACACATTCATCCATGCACACACGCATGCACATGTGCATGCGTATACACCACACAAGGAAAGCCAAGAGTATGACACCACACAACACACTGTTCCCTCTGCCCCTCCTCTTTCCGATCCCTGGGCATCAAACCAGACTGTCAGGCTTCTCAGAGGAGCCAGGCTAGGCCTTGAGGGAAGTCCTTCTGCAGTTAAAGAGAGCAGACTTGGCTGTGACTTTGGACCTGAGGCAAACAGGACTGGTCTATGCAGGGACTGCTGTCAAAGGGCCTCCAGTCCCAGTCTTGGAGCTGGCCTTCCTTCTCCTGGGAGGCAGCTAGCCACACTTACCTCATGCAGGAAGCCCATGAGGTAGCGGAGGACGGCATAGTTGTGTTCTGGGAGGCTCCGAAGGATCAGGCGGCAGTGGGTCACTCGAAGGCTGCTCTCCACACCTGCAATGGCATGAGGTGGCTAGCCAGGGCAGCACAGTCCCAAGGACAGCCTGGCCATGTGGCCCTGCTCGGCACCCGACAACTTCTGTCAGGCTCCTTCCTCATCTGTGAGATGGCTACAGAAACTGCAGCCTGCTGGGGAGCAGGGCAGTGAGTCACTCAACAAACAGGATAAGGCTAGTCCAGAGCTAGTAATCTACAGAGACAGCAGTCCACATCTGGCCTTGCAAGATTCTCTCTTAATAATAGTCTTGTTTGTTCTTTCTACCTCCCAAGTGCTGGCTTTAGAAACGTGCACCACCATGCCAGTTCTCAGTAATATTCTACTTGAACACAACCATGGCTGTGGGTTGACACATTGCCTAGGGCTGCTTGTGGGTTACAAGGATGGAGCCAGGAGCTGCTGTGACTGGGGAAGGTTCAGCATTTACTCTCTGGCCGCCTCTAAGACAAATGCACCTACCTATGATTCTCCGTGTACATAGACCACTGTGCTGTTCCTGGGGAAAATCCCACTTTCGGTGTGGGAGTGGAGGACCAGATGTAACTGTTTCACGCAGACTCTCAGTTCCCTCGGTTGCCCTCCATTTGAGTTTTGAGACAGGTTCTCATGTGTCCCAGACTGGCCTCAAACTTACTATGTAGCTGAGGATACCCTTGAACTCCTAAGCCTCCTGCCTCCACCAGATGAATGCCTCTATGCCTGGTTTGTGTAGCGCTGGGGATGGAATCCAGGGCTTTGTGCTTGCTAGGCAAACACCCTACTAATTAATCTACATCCTCCATTTGAGCTATAGCCTTGGAGTAAAACCTAAACTAGAATCAAGTGTGGCTGCAGAAGCCTGTAATCCCAGCACTTGGAAGCTGAGGCAGAAGGATTATGAGTTCAAGGTCAGCCTGGACTACATAGTGAGACCATTTCTGAGACCAGTTTTTAAAAAGAAACAGAGCAAGTCATCTAGTGGTTCCAGCTGAAGCACTTAAAATCACCCACGAGCCAGGTGGTAGCACATGCCTTTAATCCCAGCACTTGGGAGGCAGAGGAAGGCAGATGAATCACTGAATGTAAGGCCAGCCTCGTCTATAGAATGAGTTCCAGGACACCCAGGGCTACACAGAAAAACCCTGTCTCAAAAAAACAAACCAAAAAACACCCATAAACAAGCATTTACACAGCTCCTGAGATGTGGTTGCACATACTGGCATGCACAATAATCCTGTTTCTGCGTCCCCAGCCTCTGACACATCATCACTGTTCTTCCACTGAGTCTGTGCAGTGACCAAGAGACCCTGGAATTGTATGAATGTTCCCAGAAGGACACAGGATCCTGTCTATGAAAAGCTTGAGGGTTTTTTAATAAAAGCTGTCGTCTCGAGGAACTGAGCTGGCTTCTTGAGTAATCTCAGCGGAGAAGGCATTGCCTGTGATTCCCATTTCCAGGGAAACAAGGGGCTGCCAGCTCTGGGCTACAGATGATACAGCGTCAGGCTCCTCTTCTTAGAATAATAGTCACAGAGAGGACATGGGAGGGACACAGGCCACCTTGGCTATCATGGTGGTCTCTCTTAACCCCTTCCCTGGGAAGCAGGCCAAGCAGCTGAATGTCACAACACTGATTCTGACAGCAGTCAGCTGAGCACGGTGTCACTTGTTTTTTGCCAAGGATGACCTTAACCTCCACCTTCCAAGTGCTGGAGTTATGTCTACATCACTCCATGCCTACTTTATTCGGTGCTGGGGATGGGATCCAGGCAAATGCTCCATCCTCTGAGCCCCAGAGAATGCATGTGAGGGAAATGAGCACAGAGGAGCTTCATGATTTGCCTCAAGTCACACAGCTAACTGGCGACTGGAAAAGCCACAACATGAGACATGGTCAGCTCCAAACAGGCATGATGACTCTCCTAAATTCCCTGGAGAGGGCTCACCAGCAGTCTGAGGAGACTACAACCTTCAAGAAGCTCATGTCTTCCACAGGGTTCCCAGGAAGGGCCTGTACATTTCACTTGAAGAAAAACCTGCAGCCACTTGGGTAGGGCCACCAAGCAAGCTAGGGATCCCCTCCTGCACCCCGTGGACAACGTGGCTAAGCCTACCGCCTCACTGAATGACTAGAGGGGTGGGCCCATGCTCCCCTCTGCTGACCCACAGGGACCGAGGTTGGGTGGACACTGCCTCAGCTGAGACCAAGGCTAACTGACCCAGGTCTGTAGCCAAGGACAACATCCCAAGGCCAGAGTTCAAGCGGGTACATACTGGTGATCCCAAGAATCTGCTCGTAGGCTTGGAAGGTCAGCAGCGGCTGGGGCAGCTCTCGAAGAAATGTCTTCAGGATCACGGCTGGGAGGTGTATGTCTCCATAATCATCAAAGTTCACAGGCTTCCCTGAACACAGGACATGATGTGGTGATTAAACATCTCACTCAGCCCATGGCTTGGGAACTCCAGGGGGAGGTATATATAGGTCACAGTCATGTGTCCCTGGGATGCCTCTGTAGCCGCCTGGATTTGGGGTTCTTTTCCCCACCAGCTTCCCTCTTATTGCTAGCTACTGTATCTCTCTTTTAGGGCGCCCACGGAGTCAGCTATGGTTCCCTATGGTTTTGCTGTAGATGGAGGTTTGAACTCCAAGGTCAGGGCCTTGGCTCTGGGGCTGCACACACAGGGCTCTGGACCACATGGGGGCCTACCGTTTGATGAATGGGCATGCAATCACAGAAGGGGGTGGGTGGCTCAAGCAGAGCTAAAGAGCAAGTATCCCTGCAAGCAAGACAGCTGCTGGCTTAGTGTTATTTTGGGAGTGCCCCCAGCTCAGATGCCTGCTCCCTGCTTGCAGGGTGGGGCCTGCTCTTGGATAGCCATAACGTGATTGATTTTCCCTTCCTTGCAGTGGTCGTTTGAATCACGTGGCTACCTGGTGTCAGTGGGGAAGGCGCATAGGCAACGAGAGCTGGGGCAGCACCTGGCCTAGCAGGCTGGAGTCTGGACACAGGATGTTTCTACAGTGGTTAGGGTTCCTGGGCAGCAGCCGCTCCCAGACCTGTTTCTGGGGTTAGGTAGGGTGTGGAGGACTGAGGATTGGGGGTGGCAATCGGGAATCTGGCAGGAGGTAGGGGTCTGGGGCATCACCTTGGTCATAGAGTCGCTGCACCTGGCGGACAGTCTGGGCACTGGCTGATCTCCGGAACAGGCCCTCAGTGCGCAGTCCTACAGGAAGAGACTCAACACCTCAGATCCCTGCACTCTGGGCTTCCCAAGATTCTGTGACTGCCCTGACTGTGGCATCAACCTCCTGTGGCTGTGACGACAGGTCAGGCTTTTCCGGTCATCTGATGTCACACCTCCAGTCCCTCCCTCCTGCCCTAAGAGAAGGGTATGCAGAAACACACAGACCTGTGACCAGTTGCCCCTGCCTCCTGGCAGCTTTGTGACCCTGGAGAAAATACTCAGCCTTTTTTCTATGCGACATCACCAGTTGGCTGCCTCCTCACCAGGCCCCTGCTGGCTTCACAGCCAGGAGAGGAAGTCAGGCCCAGCACATGGGGACACTGGGCAGCAGCCTAGAGGTTGATGTCTTTTTAGTAATTCCTGCCTCTCCTCCCTAGCTTTTCCAAAGCCCCACACTCATGCATATATACCCGAGGTAACCACAGGGCCTTTGCACCTGCAATGCTTCTTTCTGCCTTCCAAGCCACAGGGCATATGCACTCATATGCTTGGGGGGGGGGTGTTCCTGAGCTGAAATGAAGCCCCTTTGAGTGTCCTGGCCAGAGGCAGCTCCTTACCTTTTTCTCTCAGATATGTCACCGTCCAACGTAGCACAGGGGGGATGAGTTCACCTTGATTTTTGTCTCTGAGGCTGAGGGAGAAAAATGTATTGGCTTATTCATTCCAGACCTTGATGGCAGGCATGGCCAGTGGAAGGCTCTCAGATCCCCCATTCCAGAGAAGATACAACATCAAGGAGTCTTCGGGGAGAGACACAGTCTCGGTCTCCATGAGGCAGCCATGAGTGTCAAAAACTTTGGAAGGACAACAGAGTGCCGGAACTCCACCCAGAATATGGTGTGGGGAATACTGGGGGTTACTTCAAGGCAGGGTTTTGAGGGATGAGTAGGAGTTTGCCAGAGAAAAAGTATTATAGTCAAGAAGATAGACAAATATCTAACTGTGAACATGGACCCAGGAAACTAGACTAGGTGCTCATTCAATTTTAAAAAGTACTTGCTGGGCATGGTGACACATGCCTTTAATCCTGGTACTTGAGAAGCAGAGGCAGGCAGATCCTGGTCTACATAGTGAGTTCCAGGACAGCCAAGACTACAGAGAGGCCCTGTCAAAAAAAACAAAGACACAGCAACAGCAGACAGATGGGAGGACTTGATGAATCCTCAGCATCTAGTGCTGCCTGGGGACCTCAGAGGAGGGAGCTGTAGTGTCTGAAGATAAGTGTCTCTGTGTCACCTTCACTTTCAGGGGCATGGGCTGGCCCACACAAGCTGCTGTGGGACACAAGCAGACACAATACATACATTTCATATGATCTCCTGACTGGACCATATTTGCTCCAGCCCCACCCCCATACCCTAGGGAGAACAGATGTCCCACATGGAGGCCACTCCTCTGGTCTGGGTGTCAAAAATAATAAGATACACAAAGTGAGCTGAACCCCAGTTGCTCCACACACTTCATGGAACCCAGGAAAGAATGCCTATTGTTGTAACACGCTAGGAGTGAGACTACTTGTTACACAGCAGCAGCAACAAGAACTGACTGAGCCACATAAAAAAGGCCTGCTGCTGTAACATGCTGAGATGGAGGCTACTTGTTACATGGCATCACCAGTGACAGCTGACTGATACACACTTGCTGCTTGTGAGGCTAGGTCCAAAACTGTAGGGAAGGTCTTCAGGGTCCCCTGAAGAGGAAGTGGGTTATGACACTGGGATACAAGGGCGGGTATAAATACAGAAAGCACCTACTCTGTTCCATGAAAGTAGGATGAATATTTTAGGCTGACTGGAACTTGGATGGGGAAACTGAGGTACAGATTGGTTACATGACTTGCTCAATTGAGTGCAGAGCCAAATGTGTGTGGTGACCCTGGTTCTGCCAGCCAAACCCAGCACTGACCTCCCTGAGCCCCCATTTCCCCTTCTGTTAAGTGGGTGTGATCTGAAGCCTTGTCTCCCGGCCTGGCTGTGGAATCATCAGGGTGACACACATGTAACGTCCTCCAAGGTAATCCTGTTACTGTGCAAGCAGTCAGCAAACCTACTCTGTCCCCCATGTGGGCTGTACTGGGATGTTAGGGACAGGCAGACCTTAAACACTTGGCTCAGTTCAACGTGCAATGCTCACGTCACAGAAGCAGTGGTCTCCATTCATCTGACTCTGTGTGTGGTTTGGTTCCACAGAGATCTTTCTCTCTGCTAAAGACACACATGTAGGACCCTGAACAGTCACCATGAAGCTGGTCCTGCCTCTGGAGAGACCCAGGAATGGATGGGACCTTCCTAGCCTGTCCCATGTCAGCTTCCTAGTTGCCAGCTCTCAGGGAGGAGGCAATGTCCCTGGGGAGGGAGAAACAGGGCAGCAGGAACCACAACACTGCTTTCTAGGGAGCCTGATGGTCCGTGCCAGCCTTCCCCAGACCTGTGCTCTTCCCAGGCAGTCCTGTAGCCTCCTGAGCCTCACCCCCCCCAGTTTTGTAAAGTAAGGGTACTGACAGCCCCTCTCCCGAGTCTGGGGATACAGGGGTATGGTTAAGCAGAAAGGCAATAGTATCAGTGATAGAAATCATTCTCATGCCAGGACTGAGTGGTGTCCCCAAGCAGAACACAAATGGCCCATGGCCAAGGGAAACAAGTAGGTCTGGTGAGCTGTGGTGACCATCCAGATCACACAGAAAAGATCAGGTTGGCCATCATTCCTGGAGAGTCCTGCTCAGCATTCAGGACAAGGCTGAGCTGCTAAAGACCTCTTCACTTGGTGCTTCATTGCACTTTGCTACTTAAAAGCGGATCTTTGGGTGGGCAGCACCCTTGGGACCATTCAACCCCACCTCCTCTGTCAGCCGAGAAAACTCAGGCTCCCTTAGGGAAGAAATTTTTCCAAAATTTCAGGTCCACTAGTCTATGGACCTAAGGAGTGACTCTCTACCTCTATCTGTCAGGGTGTACAGCAACCAGGGACCTGATCAGAAGTTACTGCTTCATGCAGGGCACCCCCAGTTCTAAGCCTCTGCAAACATCCCACATTCCCCAGCCCTTACTTGGTGGCCCAAAGAGAGGCTTGTTCCCTGGACTTGCAAAGTCATTGCCAAGAATAACAATTATCCGAGGCAGGAGAGCAGATGGGCCCCACTCTCTTCCTGCCTGGGCGAGTATGCCCAGGGCAATGGGGGAATGTTACACCATGTCCCTCCTGAGCACCTCAATGGCACAGGGCAGGGTCAGGTCTTTGTAAAGATGCTCGGGGCACATTAAATCCATCCTCTGAGCTGAAGAGCCAAGGGCACCCTCGGAAGCAGCCTGGGAGACAGCAATGTCCAGCCATCTGCCCGGAAGGCACTGGGGAAGCTCTGCTCATAGACCCCACCTGTCCCCTGGGAGAAGGGCTTGGCATCAGTCAGAGCAGGCTTTTTCCTACGTTCGCATGCCTTGCGTGTGGTGAATGCACAAACAGGGGAGTGCGGAGTGGGGAGGGGAAGCCAGTGCAGTGAAGCTGCTTGGTCGGCTGTTTGCAGGCAGCGAGTGTCTGGGTCTGTCCCAGGAAGACAGTCGTTTTCTTCCGAGCCTATGCCTGACCTCTGAAATGGTTGTCCAATCCCTAAGACAGGAGGAATGGCTACATTGCCCACCAAGCCCCTTGGCCACAGGGTCAGCCAGGGAGGTCCCAGATGCACAGTGCTGATGGTTTGGTGGTCACTACTATGCCTCATGTGCCTTTGAGAGTCTGCTAGAGGCCTTAGAGGTAAATTATTTCACTTGAAGTTACACTGCCTAGTGTGGATACAAGCAGGGTCGAAATCAGGCTAAGAGGTAGCTCAGCAGTCAATAGCACATTCTCCTACCCAGAGGGCCTGAGTTCAGCTCCTAACTGAACTCACAGCTGTTTGTAACTCCAACTCGGGGGGGGGGTGTCTGATGCCCTTTTCTAGGCGCCAAGGGTACTACAAACTCACGCACACATAATGTCTATATGATATATATTATAAAACATAATACACACACTGTTTTTGAGACAGGGTCTCTCTACATAGCTATGGCTGCCCTGAAACTTACAATGTAGAGTAGGCTGGCCTTGAACTCACAGAGTTCCACCTGCCTCTGCCTCCTGGGTTCTGGGATTAAAAGCATATGCACAAAAGGCACAGAGTACAGCTTGTTTATTGAGTTGGGGCACCTGGAGTCAGTGAGGGGGCTGGGAAGCTACAGGACAGCAGGGCTCAGAAATGTGGAGCCTCACATCTACAGAGCCAGCCCTCTCTGGATGGGCAATTAGAAATGGCTTCACAATTGTTCTGAAACTCTACCGAGGTAGAGAGCCTATTTCTTATTCTATAACAAAATCCCCGATGCTGTGTCATTTATAAATAAAATACAGTTCTTTCTTATAGTTCTGGAGGCAGTACGTTCAGTTCAGGGGCTCTACATCTGCTGGACTCCTGGCCAGGACTTCTCACATACCTTAATGTGACAGAAGGGGACTGAGCACATGAGAGGGAAAAAGTATGAGGGGCTTCCTACCTATAGCTTCACCAGAGGGAACCCGCTAGAGAGAATGTCCAAGTCTACTCATGTGGTTGGAGTCTGTGACCCATGTGCCTTTTGCTATGCCTCATTGCCCTGCTGGGAATGAAAAGCCAGAGCAGTTTCATTCAACACACTGGCTTCCAGGGATGCTTGTACCACAGCCTGTGGACTCAGTAAGTTAGGCCAGCATACACAGCACAGAGCCAGGGTCCAGGGCAGCCCACTCCCCACTACTAGGCCAGTCACAAGGGAGCAGGTCAATACTCTCAGGACATCAACAAAGCATGGCACAGGATGTTGGGGATGGCACAGGGCTTCGGGGATGGTGCACAGGTAAAGTGCCTGATGTACAAACGAACACACAGGCCTGAGTTTAAGCCCTGGAACTGCCTAAAAAGCCAGGCAGGTGAATGTGCTTATAATCCCAGCACTGGGGAAGCAGGCGCTTCACTCTCTTGCTGTAGACCCAAGAGAACAGAAAACCCAGAAACTCACAATCTTGCCTGTGAATTTTCAGACCACCATTATACATAAGAAGGAATAGTTAGGAACAAGCAACATGTTCAGTAATCACCAGAGAACGAACAGAATCTGGTTATGGCCCCCAAAATGTCACCAGACAGATACAGCTAAAAGCCACCACATGTAGTCTGGTTCCATTTACTTGAAATGTCTAGAATCTGGAGATGGAAAGTGGGCTCATGTCTGTGAGAGGCTTGTGAGGCAAGAGGGGCCACAGATGTGGTCGGAACGTTCTGGGATCATATAATGGTGACAGTTGCCCATGGCTGTGATAAACTTAATCCACACAGCATTGTATACTTAGAAAGAGGAAAGCTTACCCAATAATCCAGGACTGGACAGTCCCTACACACACACACACACACACGTAGGTCAGTCTTGCATCTGAACACCAAATCCTATTCTGAAGGGCAGGGGGAGGATGGGGGGTCAGAGGGAGGAGGCGTACACATCCTAGTTGGTGTGGAGCCATCAGGGAAGGCTTCCTGGAGGAGGGGCTAGTGAAGGCACATACTCCACATGCTCTGTGGCAAAGCCCATGGTCGCAAGGCTCTTGGGCAGGGTTAGTGAGGAAATCAGTGGCTCATCCCTAAACACAGAGAAACTGGGATGTGTAAAGTCAGTAGCTTGGACTTCCCAAACCTGGAAAGCTTGGCCCACCTCATCCTCTCTCCCCAGACCCACAGGTACCCAGAGGAGACTCACACCTCTCTTCCCTCCCTCCCCGAGCATGGCAAACAAGCCTGTATATTTTTGCAGTGCTGGGATGGAACCCAGGGCTTTGCACATGCTAAGCAAATGCCTCGCAGCCCCAGCTGAGCCAGGAGACCTCTGACTCCCTGACTTTGCTTTCCTCTGTTGGCTTAAGCGGCTCATTCCAAGTGATGGCTTTCTGTCGTGAACTTAAATCAGCAAATTAACATCGGCGAATAGGCTCTGGCTATGAATTTTAATGTCTTCCATTCATTCACAGTCCAAACAAATTACATATCTGGTATTTTATTTAATACGTTTATTGCCATTTTATTATAGTCATTGGCAATGAGACAGCATAAAATATTAATTTAAAGAAGCAATCACACAGATTATGTCTTAAAGTGGCGTGTCCGGAATGTACTCAAAGGCATCTGATGTTGCTTGCTGTTCCCTAAAGAGATAATGAAGTGGATTTTCCTGTGTGGTGTTGGAGTGGCCGCAGTGGTAACACAAACTAGGCAAGCAAATGCTCTACCACCCAACTGCACCCCAGCTCTGCCTGTTTGTTCCATGTATATTGATTGTTAAAAGCAGTAACTGGTCCTGGAACAGAAATAACTCTAGCGATGTGACAGTCCCAGCAGCCTCCTTTCCACTGACAACTTTATCTCAACATATCCTGCAAGTGCTCAAGTCACTGAAGGTGTCCCAGGTGGCCTGGTTGGGTAGCTGTTCGCTTCATAAAGACACATCCCCTCCTGGAGCTACAGTGTACTCATATACATAAAATAAATAAATCTTAAAAAAAAAAAAAAAAAAAAGCACTGTCTATTCTTATAGAGGACCTAGGTTTGATTCCCAGCACCTACATGGCACCTCACAGCCATCTGTAACTCTGGTTACAGGCGATCTGACGCTCTCTTCTGGCCTCTGTGGGAAGCAGGCACATACACAGTGCACAGGCACACATACAGGCAAAACACCCACATGCATAAAATAAAACAAAAACCAAGTCTTCTCCCCAAAACCCAGCCACACAGTAGAGCTTCGAGACCAACAACGGACACCAACCGGTTCCCAATCGCAATGCTCAGGCGCACAATGTACGAATCTGCACACTACCCTTGTTTTCCCTTTTCAAGTGGGTGTGTGAACACTCGCGCTTGTGAGGCTGAGGTGCAACTATGGATGACCTGGGTGTCATTCTTCACTGGCCCAGTAGGTGTTGATTAGGTTAGGCCAGCTGGCCAGTGAGCCCCAGATATGGCTCTGCCTCACAGGCACATGGAACATCATAGTATGTGGTGAAATACAGTGTATTCTGACTTAGTGACAAGCACTCCTAGTCCCCATTTTTAGTGGGTTTTGTTGTTGTTTTGGTTTTGGTGAGACAGAGGTAGTTCCAGGGTACGACAGGCCATCAGAGAGCATGGCTGGAGCCTTTAGTAGAAGCCCTTAGTAGGAGCTCTGAATGGAAGAACCACTAGGGACATTGGCAGCAGAACCATAGAGGCAGGAAGGCCACAGAGAGGCCTCAGAAATATTGTGAAAACAGTCTCTTGATGACCTAGTGCCCTAGGGATGAGCTCTTACCAGCAACCCCTAGAGGGGATTGCGGTTACTGCAGGAACTTGCTCTTCCCCTGCCTTTGGGGTGGCCGTAGGGAGCATCTGTGATGTGTGGATCGGAGCATCAGACTTTCACAACCCACGAAAAGGAAAGTACTCTTTAGTGGCAAGTTTGTGTTCTAGTTTGGGGGCCAAACTATTTCACCATATACTGCATTTTCTCTCTGAGAACGTGTGGCTAGGTGGGGAGGTACTGTGTGACCCAGGGGCAGGCACAGGTGCTACGCAAGCTGTTAGGACAAGAAGTAGCCATGTGCTCACTCAACCTGGAGTTGGTCCAGCAGGCCACGCCCATCATAACAGAAAGCTCCATCAGACAGTGCGGATCTGGGGAGACACGCGGAAGGAACAACAGTCCTCTCATGATATCCCGAGATGCTTCCCCCCTCCCCTACAGACACATTCTGTTCCATCCACTCAGGGAACACCTTTTTACCCCACCTCCCCAGCTGACAGATACAGAACCATACCACAGTCTCCTCACCTCCTGGAGCTGCTCCCTGATGGCTGTGATGACTAATTAGCTGAAAACAATACCCCGAAATTACCTTACAGCTCAAGTCTAGAATAGGTGTGGGGCTGGTATCTGGAGGCTCTGGGATATACTCCTTACTTTTGCAGCTTCACAGACACAGTTATATAACACAGCTTATATAACCCTAAGGGGCTACCCTGGGCTCACCAAGGTGTCCCAGATAGCCCCCATCTCAAGACTCTGCTCACGTCTGCAAAGTCCTTCCTGCCAGCAAGTTGCAGCCACAGGTACTGGGGGTTAGGATGTGACATCCACTGGGCATATTTTGTTTTCTACTCATGCACTGGAGACCATGAGAGCGTGTGGGTAAGTCTTATCCCAGAGCCCACACATGAGGACATGAGGAATCCTGTCCTGGGAGCCCAGGAAGGATAGGGACAAACTTAAATCCCCAACAGACGTCCCTTAAACTCTTCCCAGGGTTCCCAGCTCCTCACAGACCCTCAAGGTGGCCAGAGCTTTAAGTGAATATCAAACTTCGTGAAAGTTTCTAACACAAAGCGATTAAAGTGCCCAGCGCTTCCTGAGTGTGCTATGGGCTGCCTGGCTGCTTCAGCTGCTTTAAGATAAAACATTGCTTTGGATTTAATTCGGCCAGGTCTACTACCAGGGCACGAGACCCAAAGAGGGACAAACTCATGACCCAGAGGGTGGGGCACGTAGGACCCTGGATTGGGGGTATACTGGGGGTGCTGTGTGATGGGGTACCAGGAAGGCTTCTGGGGGAGGGGCCTAAGATGCATGGGAATGAAGCTGGCCTGGTAAACAGGTAGGAAATGACAGAGCAAAGATCAAAGTCCCATGAGCATGTCTCAGAGAGGACTCAGCCTCAGGGGGGACTTGACTCTTTATCTCTCCTGTAGGCAGGAGGCAGAGGCCTGGGGCAACCTCCCTGGACAGAGAGGGGTCCCACTGCTCAGGAGAACAGAGTATCTATACTTCACTTACTATTGCAGGCTGACGCCAAACTGCTGGGTGGGCAGAGGCGGCCGAGGTGGTGGTATCTTGGTGGGAGGGGGCAGCTGGCCTTTGTGCAGGTTTTGCAGCTTCTCGTCATACCTATGGACACAACAGGAGAGTGTCACCTCACAGGGGAACAGCCTTTTAGCCATGGAAGTCATCTCTGAGTGCTATGTGGAGACCGAGCCCCATCAGCATCAATAGGAAACCCACATAGCCTATAAGTTTCAGGCATCCTGGGCAGGGTGCTGCATCCTCAGAGAGAAGTGAAGATGAGGTTCAGGAGCCTCCCTGGAGCTGGCCTGCCTGGCACCCAACGCCTGAAGCCAGGGTGTCTCTGCTCATTAACCTTGCTTTCCGGCTTGCCAGACACTCAGTGAAGCATTCAGCAGGAGCCGAATGAGAATGAACCGCTGCTAGCTGTCTTCCCGACCACCCCCCCTCCCACCCCCACCCACCCACCCCCCACCCCGCGCCTGCCACTCCTGGAACATTTCATTCCACACACGGCTCACCAGCTCACCAGGGAACCCCTTTCATATCCGGCTCAGAAGCAGAACGGCAAACCCGTGCCTGGATGTGTTTTTAATCAGTTTGTATTTGCACTATAGGCAGCCTTCGTGGCTTGCTCTCCCTCATGGACGTGCGTGGATACTGGACCCCAGAGCCATGTCGGGAGGGGGGAAGGGGGCGGAGGGAGGTGGGTGGAGGTGGGCGGGCCCTCACCGCACTACTTCCGGAGGGATGAGAAGCTGGTCGCACTGAAGGTGTTCTCTGAGCTCACGCAGATTGCTGCAGTAGGTGACTTTTTTCCCAAACTTGTGACTGAGGAAGGAGAAACAAGAGAATAAAGCGTTGAGGGAACATGTCTCTAATCCCAGCACTCAGAAGGCAGGGGCAAGTGGTTCTCTGTGAGTTCAAGGCCAGCCTGCTCTACAGAGTTCCAGGACAGCCAGGATGTTACACAAACCTCATCTTGAACCCCCCCCCCCAAACAAACAAACAATTAAAAGACACGGCACGCACTGAGCCCCAGAATATGCCAGAGGCCTTAGAGGCTCACCTGTATAAAATAATTATGTCTGTGAATTTACATAGAGCACACAGCACGGGGCCCTTTCTATGTGGAGCACATGTATGTGTCTTAGTTTCTTTTTCTGTCACTGTGAGAAAACACTCAGACAAAGACAACTTAAGGGAGAACAGCTTATTTCAGCTCAAAGTTCAAGTTACACTTCATCATGGCAGTGACGTCAAGGTGGGAGGTGCTCAAAGTGGTGGGTCACCTTAAGTCCAGGTCAGCAGAGAATGCGCACGTGTATGCTACTGCTCAGTTCTCCTTTTCCTTTATACAACCCAGGATCTGCTGCCCGGGGAATGGTCCCGTGGGCCCGGGGAATGGTCCCACCCACGGGTGCAGGTCTTCTCCATTCAATTAATAGGATAATCCCTCACAGACATGCCCAGAGACTCCTCTCCCGTGTGATTCTTTTGTTGTTGTTGTTTGTTTTTTTGAGACAGGGTTTCTCTGTTGTAGGCCTGGCTGTCCTGGAACTCACTCTGTAGACCAGGCTGGCCTCGAACTCAGAAACCCACCTGCCTCTGCCTTCCAAGTGCTGGGATTAAAGGCGTGCACCACCACTGCCTGGCTTCCCCTGTGATTCTTGATACTGCCAGGTTCCACTGCAGTTAGAACAAGCTGTGTGTTCTCTGAATTGTAGAGGATATGAAAGTAAGATTATCTAACTTACTGCTACCTAAGCAAAACAAGACCACAGGGATCTGACAGACGAAACACCCCTGTGAGCAGAGTAGAATTCTGGGTCCAGCGCCAGCTCCAGCCTAAACCAGTTCCCACACCCCAAGGGAGGTCAAAGCCTGTGCACTGGCTCCCTCTTGTGGACAAGAGTAGATCAGACCTGGGGGCCAAATTAAGCCATGAGCAAGGTAGCTTTCACAGACTGCAAGGGTGCTGCCAGGGACCCTCAGCTGGGGAAGACTGCAGGCCCTGGGCCCTGAGGATGGAGTTGGGACTGGTCTTGTGGGATGTCCTCACCTCCCATCCGTTCAGATAACAGACATCTCATTGACAGTTTGGCATCTGCTCTGGGAAAATTAAAGTTTCCTCTAGGTTATGAAGCGCTGTTAATGTTTTCTGTGTGGTAGACAGGAAGAACCCACTGAGCCTACTAAGGACCTAGCTGTCCTGTGAAACTTTCTAGACAGTGACATCTGCTTCGGCACTCTGGGGCCCTCCCATGTCACTCCTGCCCACTCAGGAGCCACACACTACCTTTCTATCTGTAGCTGTCTGACGACTCCTGTAAGCCAGGCACCAGCTGGACCCTAGGATTAGGGAGGGTAAGTAGACATGACCTGTCTGGCCTTTTACACTGGTGGAAGGGCCTTGAGCAGCTAAATCATCAATTGCAGCACAGGCATGGGATAAGGTTTGTGCCACAGCCACAGCTGCCGGAAGAGACTGAGTCAGGACAATGCTCAGGATCCAAGTCTATTCTGTGTGAGTACATACTTCATCCTGTGTTCTGGTTTCATTCTGTTCTTAGATCCCAGTCCTTAGTCCTTCACAAGCTGTGTGACCTGCGGAAGCTGTATAACCTCTCTGAGTATCGACCTCCCCTGTTTAGAAGTAGAGAAGCCATGGCTGACTACATAAGACGGTTCGGTGTGTATAACATAAGGTGAACTGATAATTCAATCCCAGAGGGAGAGTTAAAAACATTCTAGACAAACCAGGCATGGGGGTGCATGCCACATTCCATAGCACTGTGGGGAAGGCACATTGAACTATAGGGCTGTGGGGAAGGCACATTGAGCTACAGGCCAGCTGAAGTATGGGATGGGGCTTGAGGTAAGGCAGGACCACAGCACTTTCCAGGAGCCACTGATGGAGTGTGTGTGTGCACACATGCGTGCATGTGTGTGTGTATGATGTGTGTGTGTATGTGTGTGTACTTATGTGAATGCAAATGGACATACACATCAAATAGGAATGTGTGACATAAACACACATATCAATGTAGGCACACATTCAAGAGCATCTACTGGGGGGTGCTGGGGTCCTAGGATATAGATGGGTGGTCCCCAGGCAGCTGTCAGGGACCCAGGGCAAAAGAAACAGCTTAAAATGGCCCTAGCATACCCTCCACAGGTCCAGGTCAGTGGGGAAGACCATGGGCGGGGCAGGGCTGAAGCTCCTTCATTCTTCTAGTTCTTAAAGGTGCCCGAGACCCTTGGTGTGGGACTCCTGCTTCCATCCTCAAAGCCAGCAGTGCAGCCCCTTTGAGTTTCTTTCCCAACAGTGCTGGGAAAGGCTATCCATTAAGGACCCCATTGTTCACCTCAAGCCTGGGAGAACCATCCAAGTTGTCTGTTTGCAACTAATCTCAACTGCATAACCCCTGTGTGTGGAACGTGACAGATTTGCAGGCTCTGGGACCTGAATGACCTTTAGGGTCATTCATTGTTCAATGAAGAGGGGGTCTGATACCAACAGTGTGGCTGTGTCTGAGTGGTGGAGACTGGAGAACTCAGCATGGTAAGACACACAGCTTAGCCCTCAAGGAGGCAGGTAGGAAGTGGGGATGCAGGAGGCTGGGAGTTTTCCATGCAGTTGGTGGGTTGGGCTACTGAAGTCAGAGGGGAGGGAAGAGAACAGATGTGGTGCCCACCCGTCTCTGTCCTTTCTCACCTATACACAGGGTACAACATGAACATCCGTCTTGGCTGTGGACTTCTGAGCCACTGTAGGTAGATATCAACAAATGGGAGGAGTCAGGGGGATGGAGGAGGAGTCAGGGGTATGGAGGAGGAGGAAGCAGCAAAAGGTTTCTAGGGCCACGTCCATCAAAGGCTGACCACCCGTTATGTGTGTGCCCTCCCTGCATGAGTCCTCCTGGCTGACCAGAAAGGATGCTGCCACTTCCTCTCTGAATGTGCTCCCTCACCTGAGTGTCCCAACCTGTCCTATGCAAATCCTGGATGAAGCTCACCCACTCACCATGTGTCTGGGTGCAGTTTGTGCCTGATGCTTGTGGCTAAATGGAGAAGAAATTAAGATGTCCCTGGGGTCCCGGCAGAGCCAGGTCTTATGGTCCCCTGGAGCTCTTCCTGATACTGTCAGAGAAATAACTGTCCATTGAGAAAGAGTCCAGACTTAGAAAGAGTTGACAGAAATTCCTACATTTCTGGGCTGTTTGCTCAGGTGCAGGGAGTAAAAGCCTAGCCCATGAGCTTGAGGTACCCATCCTGGACTTCCAGGAAAAAGTCTGTGCCTTTGCCTGCTCCAGAGAGGAAGTCTGAAACACGGCCATGGGTGTGTCACACAGTTTATACCGGCAGACCATAGAGACAGAGCCTCACGGAGTGGTCTGCCTGTACCCAGAGGGAGTGGAGACCCAGTCACTGAGGCCCATTGTGGAGTGTCCACACCTACAGCACCAACTCTATGAGAAGGCCTGGGCACTGAGCATGGCTGAGCTTCCTCGCTATATCATACCTAGCTCAGGGGACAGGCTGTCCCAGGTCATTCCCTGAAGACAGAGTGAGAGCCCACGTGCCTGTGTCTCAGCCTCTGCATTTACAGTTACTCTGCTGTGTAACCTGGAGTCCTTCCTGGGCTTTGTGACCTTGACAGTGACCTTGGGAACCAAGATACAGATGCAAAATGTGGGCATTTGGGTCATGGTGTATTTAAAATACTAGCTGTGACATCAATGTCATGGGCCAGCATTCCTGTCCACAACCTCTGAGAGCCTCAGTGCATGGCCTGGGCCGTCATGTGGCCCCCATGATAACCTATAGATGCCTCAGAGGCAGACCTGAGCCCTCCAACAGAGGTGCACCTCAGAGATGGCGGTGTGAGGGTCTACAGGGTGCATGCTCACCTGATGAGGGGCTTGAAGATGCTCCACAGTGCTTTGATGAGGCTGGTGGGATGCACAACATACAGTGCCTTCAGGTTCTTCTTGTACCTGAGGAGGGAAAGGTGAGGTGATTTCAACTCCCCCACACTCCATACTGAGTGACTGCACAGCAGGCCCGAGCCTCAGAAATCCATTTCTCAGCAAGCTCAACTAAAGGACATGGATTAAAACTCAGAAGGAACTGAGTGGAGGAAAGCACGCCTTGAATCCCAGGAGTTGAGAGGCAGAAACAGGTGGAGCTCTGTGAGTTCGAGGCCAGCCTGGTCTATGTAGAGAGTGACAGGCCAGCCAGAGATACACAGTGAGACCCTATTATGAAACAAAACCAGAAAGAGAAGTTGGGGAGATGGTTCAGCTGGCAAAGTGCCTGGGGAACCTTAGAACCTATATAAGAAAAGCTGGGGTGTGGTGGTAGGTGCTTGTAATCTCAGTGCCTGGGAGACAGAGACAGGAGGGTCCTTGGCCAGCCAGCCTACTGGGCAAGCTGTGAGCAAATGATAGACCCTGTCTCAACAAACAGGGTGGATGGTGCCTAAGAAGGGATGACAGTTGAGACTGACCTCTGGCTTGTGAAAACATACGCACGCATGCACGCACGCACGCATGCATGCACACGCGCTCCGGCTCCGATCCCACCACCTTGGCCCGCCCACTGCATTGTTTACACTGCATATGAGTGAAGTGGAGCCTGTGACTGGCTATTCTCACAGGTGCAGAAAATGGGTGGACAAGGGCATGGAGCACAGCCCTAAACCACGAAGGCCTAGCTGAGGCTTTCAGAATGAATTGCCCAGAGTGCTCATCAGTAGCGATGCCTTATGGATAAAGCTGTGGGGACTGGGGGGAGGGCCCCAACCCACCTGAGAGCCAGCTATTCAACTGCAATAGCACGCCAGGAGGCCTCGACCTGGTTAGGATTTGGGATGCAGGTCTTGGGACAGGAATCAAAGCTCAGACAGAGAAAAGAAAACATCTAAGCAGAGAGCTGCGGTGGCCTGACTGCAGGCCACCAGAGCAGAGTGGGGGAGGACATCTGGAGGTAAGGGAGCCAGGCCAGGAGAAGGAGGGGCTGCCTTGAGGAGAAGTTAAACCAGAGCAGAGCACTGGAGTGAGCACACAGAAGAGTGGGGGCAGGGCTCCCCGCGAACTCACTGTCAACTCATGAGGCTGACCAGTAACGCCACAACCTGAAGCAACAAAGGTGACAGATAGGATCTCTAATACACAGTCCTCAAAAGGGAGGCAGGATCCCGGGAGAAATGACAGGTTCCAGGGCTGGGGGGAGGGGGGAAGGAAGCCTGGAGAGAGTGAAGGGGTGAGACAGGGCCCTGAGCCAGGCTAAGGGACAATGGTGGAGACAAGATTTGTGTCCTGTGTGCAATAAATGATAGTGAAGTGCAAATCAAAGGAAGTTACCCCTCCAAAATTATGACCACAGACAGGCTTCAAGAAATCTGCTGCCAGCTGGGCATGGTGTGGCACAGGCTTTTAATCCCAGCGTTTGGGAGGCAGAGACAGTCACTGTGACTTCGGGGCCAGCCTGGTCTACAGCCTGGTCTACAAAGCGAGTTCCAGGACGCCAGGGCTACACAGAGAGACCCCGTCTCAAAAAACAAAACAAAAAAAAATTAAAAAGAAAGGAGGAAGGAAGGAAGGAAGGAAGGAAGGAAGGAAGAAAGAAAGAAAGAAAGAAAGAAAGAAAGAAAGAAAGAGCAAGCAAGCTAGCTGCTGCAGTGGAATTCCAGAAGGCAGCTAACCACCTCTATGCACCCTGGAGACCAGAGGTCATAAAGACAGAACAGGCCCACCTGACTTATCTTTCACCCTGTAGCCAGAAAGATCAGAAGGTCACAAAAACAGGCAGCTTATTTCTTACCTCACAGTTTAAAAAAATCAGTTTATTAAAAGAAGAAAAAAATCAGTTTCTGGGACTGGAAAAGGCAGTCCCTCCCACCTCCCTACTTTCAACAGAAAACTGACTCTCAGACCCTGTACAATGTGTTTTCCTGTACCCTCAGTTCCAAGCCACAAGGCACGAGGACCAGCAAGGTCTGCTCTTGTCATTTTGAGGTTGAACTGAGTCTGTTCTTTCCTCTTCCACCACTGACTTATTTCTTAACACGTACACCACGGAATGACATACCAAGTCACGTGTCCCTGTTGATGTGAGAGGAGAGGAGAGGGGGAGGGGAGGGGAAGGGAGAGGAGAGAGAGGGAGAGGGGAGAGCAGGGGAGGGGAGAGGGAGAGGAGAGGGAAGTTGTACTGGCTAGTTTTGTGTGTCAACTTGACACAGGCTGAAGTTATCACAGAGAAAGGAGTTTCAGTTGAGAAAATGCCTCCATGAGATCCAGCTGTAAGGCATTTTCTCAATTAGTGATCAAGGGGGGAGGGACCCATTGTGAGTGGTACCATCTGTGGGCTGGTAGTCTTGGGTTCTATAAGAAAGCAGGCTGAGCAAGCCAGGAGAAGCAAGCAAGCCAGTAAGGACCATCCCTCCATGGCCTCTGCATCAGCTCCTGCTTCCTGACCTGTTGAGTTCCAGTCCTGATTTCCTTTGGTGATGAACAGCAGCATTGAAGTGTAAGCTCAATAAACCCTTTCCTCCCCAACTTGCATCTTGGTCATGATGTTTGTGCAGGAATAGAAACCCTGACTGAGACAGAAGGGAGCAGAGAGGAGGGGAGAGCAGAGGGTGTGTCCTACACGTCAGTGCTGGCCAGTGCCCCATTGCCACCCAGCCCCTCAGCAGAGAGCACGAAGCCAAAAGCACAAGGCCACCGGTGGCATCTGGAGATTTGATGCTGAGGCCCTGTGACTAGAGGAAGCATCATTTGAATCACATCTACAAAGCTCAAGCCACAAGGTGGGAGAGCCTGGAACTGCTCCACAGCCACTGGAGAGGGAGCTGCTTTCAGTAGAAGCTTTAAACAGGGCAAGACTCAAACAAGGCAAGCACTCCTGGAATCAGGCTGTGTAAGGACTGGATGCTTAGCAAGTGTGGCCTGGCTTGGAGGGTGATAGGGAGGCTGGTGAGACTCCTCCAAGGCATAGCACAGGCTCTCCCACCACAGATCAGAGCAGGAATGCCAGTTGCAGGCCTCTAGAGACAGACTCATTACCCACCACCTATCACAGTCTTGGATAGTTTCAGTGCCTAAAGCACCACTTATTTTGTTTCTATGGAGCCAAGATAAAAATTCCCATTCCCAGCCCCCACCTCCCTTGCCTAGAGAGTGGGAAAATCTTTATCAAATTGATTTGTTTGGGTTTTATTCTTGAAACATGGTCAAATGTAGCCCAGGCTGGCCTCAACCTCACATAGCCTAGGATGGCCTTGAACTCTGGTCCACCTGCCTTCGTCTCTAGAGTACTAGGATTACAAGCATGCCCCACCATATCTGGCTGAGAGTGGGAAAGAAAGCAGGAGAGTTCAGCTCCTCCCATCCCTCCGACCTCTACCTAGCACCCACTAGCCCAGGTTAAGAAAGTAGAAAGCCAGAAAGTACTCCATCTCTCCCCAGGGACAGCTGTGTTCTCTGATGTCCTTCAGCATGTGTGTGTGAATGGCTGTTCACATTGGATGTGGGTGACCTCCTCTATCTGCAGATGTGACTCATCACTTTGTCACCCTTCAAAAACCAGTGGCCTTCTAGTCACGGTGGCACATTCCTTTAATCCTAGCTCTTGGGAGACAGAGGTTTGGTCTACATAGAGAGTTCTAAGCCAGGCAGGGCTACACAGTGAGAATCTGTCTCAAAAAACCAAACATAATAATCACTTTTTCCCAGGTACTGATCCTCTAGCTATTCTACCTCCAGTGAGAGGACGGAAGTGTTGAGATTCTGTAGCCTTCTCTCAAATGGACTCTCTCCATCACTGAAATGAGGCACTAGCATCTGTCCATACCCACTGCATAGTCCACAGCCCCACCCTACCCCCATTCAGTCCCTGTGTGCCCCCCACCCCTGTGTCCCCCTTGTACGCACTTCCGGTCAAACTCCTTGTAGGCATTCTGGAGCCAACCTAGGGATGGTTTGTTCTGGCTGCTGAGGCCATAGTGAAAGTAGATAATAGTATAGTCATTCTCCACATGCTGGTCCAGTGTGTACTTCAAATACCTGAAGGGCACAAGACACAGGGTTCTTTCAGGACAGTTGGTAGCTCTACACTGTGATTTACTGATGTCCATGAAACAGAAGTCACCACGGTCAGCCAGCAGGGGTCAGGAGCCGGCCATGCTCAGGTCATATCCAGAACCATGTGGAGACTCTCCTTGTCCCATAGGTGACACCTGAGGTTCAGGTGAGATGCTCCCTCACTGACCCAAGGTCATACAGCTAGCAAGGGGACATGGCACCTCCCCAAAGACAGCCACAGTAAAGCCCCAGAAACTGTGTGAAGATGCAGGCAGAGTGGATGTGACGCAACCCCGGTGAGAGGTTCAAGGATTTGCTCAGTACTTGGAGCTAGAGGAGACTAGCCACCGGCTCTCCTCCCCGGAGGGGGCACGTCTGAAGCGCACCTCGGGTTCTGGATAGAATATAATTCTGCTGTTTCATGCCACTAAGTTCATGACCATTTATTAAGGTAGCCACAGCAAACTGTTCGAGGGGCTGAGATTCAAACTCAGAGCCACGTAGCTTTCAGCCTTGCCCTCAACCTGCCACTGTGGTCCCACCTCAGGCATCTTGCTGATCTACTGTGTTTCCAGAAACACACCTTTTTGCTCTCTAGACAGCCTGCATCCATCAGGTATGGAAAACAAAGCCTCCATGCCTCAGGACAGGGGATGTCCCCCACCTCAGAAGTCAGTGCCCACAGCTCAGCTGGCTAAGAGAGAATCACGCCAACATCCACCATTCTACTGGTGCTGGTGAAGCCATGGTAGCCCTGGTGGTGGGAGCCTCCCCCAGATAGGGGTGGATTCTGGAGATCCTGAGCTCATTGCCTCTCTGCTGGTGAACAAGATGGAGATCAAGATGACCATGCTAGGAAGCAGATGCATGTGGCAGAGGACAGAGTACTTACTCCAGCAGACGCTGGTGGTTGAGCTGGTGCAAGGGTGGCAACCGGCAGCAGCTGAAGGTAAAGATGCGTCTCCCCTGGCGGTCATCCCCTGCAGGAACAAAGGTGTGAGCCTCCAGTCACTGGGCTGCACTTCCTCAGTTATAAGCCATGGTGGCCAGAGCAGGCCAGACTAAGCAACGTCTAGGATGCCTAGGGCTAGGGCTCCCCTTGTGACACCCAGGGGAGGTATGTGACATACACATTTCCCAAGAAAACCTTCCAACTGTCCATCACTCCCATTTAACAGATGGAACACTGGCACTACCAGGTTAGGTCATCAGTGCCAGGTCCCACGGGTGGCAGCTACTGGGTTTAATTTTAGCCCCATTTGGCTTCAGGTACAGGATATGGCTGCCTCTTTCTTACAGAAGGGTCCCTTAGTATTCTCCTAGGACTCTGAGTCTTGGAGAAAGCCAGAAGAGTCAGGGGCCAGTTGTCTCTGAATGGGACAGGACTACATATCCAATACCAGGCCGAGTCACCCTGTGCTGTGATCAGCTCTTGGCACACGAGACTGCCATTAGGCCTTAGGGATGAACGTGTTCTAGGGACTGGCAACAGCCACTAGATCTGAAGCATCTGGCCTCCTTGTACCCAGGAGAGGGAATGGTCTTCAGCTTCAGAGAGATAGTACATACAGCTCAGCTGGCTAGGAAAGCTGTCCCCAGCATACCACTGGTACTGGTGGCAGCCATGGTAGCCTTGGTGACAGGAGCCCTTTCAGATAGCTCTCGTGTGGATTTAAAGACCCATCCCCTGAGCCCAGGCTCATGCCGGGCATATAGTGACAGTGAACTAGACCACACAGCCTCTCTCCAGAGGGAAGGTAACTGCTGAGGTCCCAAATGCTGCATACACTACTCCACAGGCCATGAGCCCTATGGGCAGATCTTCCTTCTATTTCTATAGAACCCGGGTGTGCACACCGGAAGACTTAGGGCCGGGACTAGTATCATATCATGCCGAGGACCAGCAGCCTGCATGCATCACAGCTCCTGCAAGCTGGGTTCTCAGGGCTTTGTTCCCCACACAGTTCTGCCCTCACACTTTATTACAGGTAAACACGGGACACAGGTGAGAGCACCTGGGACATGTGCTGAGGACCAGGACACAAGAAAGAGACCAGCTCCCCAGGGTTCAAAAGCAGAGGAGACATGGCTGCTGGGACATTCATTTATATCTCTGTCTCTCTCACCATCTCTCAGTGTGTGTGTGTGTGTGTGTGTGTGTGTGTGTGTAGAGAGAGAGAGAGAGAGAGAGAGAGAGAGGGGCCTGTGACAGTTGATTCTTTCATTCCACCAATGTGGGACACCCAGGATCAAATTCAGCCCTGATGGCAGGCACCCTGACCCACTGAGCCATGTCAGCAGAACTTCCCACCTCTTTGTAACAAGGTCTGAATATGTAGCCCAGGCTGGCCTGGAATGGGAGATCCTCCTCAGGCAGGATGAGAAGAAAAAATAAAGGGAACTGAAGAAGGGAAAAATGCCCTCAACCAGGGGTCCTGTTTGTCCTTCTCACTAACTCTTGGTTCAACATAGCCCAAAGACTGTGCCAAAATGTGTTTCCTGAAGACTTCTTAAACACCAAAGACAGCTAATGAAGGGAGCTTCCTTCAGTAAGAAATGTTTGTGGTTTGAGTTTGGCTAGGTCAGCACTCCTCTCTCTCCCTGTCCCTCTCTCTCTCCCTCTCTCCCTGTCCCTCTCTCTCTCTCTCTCTCTCTCTCTCTCTCTCTCTCTCTCTCTCTCACACACACACACACACACACCTAAGTTTAAACAAGGTACTCATAAATCCACCTCACAATGGCATTCACAAAGGGATAGAAAAGAAATATGCTAACCTGCTTTAAAAATGAAACACAACTGGGCTGCAGAGATGGCTCGAAGATTAAGAGCAGTGACTGCTCTTCCAGAGGTCCTGAATTCAATTCCCAGCAACCACATGGTGGCTCACAACCATCTGTAATGGGATCTGATGCCCTCTCCTGGCCTGCAGTCATATATGCAGACAGAATGCTGTATACATAATAAATGAGTCTTAAAAAACAAAAGACTAAATTAGTTTATCTTATGTGCATGGGTGTTTAACCTGCATGTGTGTCTCTGTTTGTCATGTGCATGCAGGGCCACAGAGGCCAGAAGAGGGCGTCAGATCCCCTGGAACTGGAGGTATAAATGGTTGTGAGCTGCCTTGAGTACGCTGAGAATCAAACTCCCCTCTCAATGCCCTTAAAAGACTGAATCGTCTTTCCAAAGACGATTCTTAAAAAAAAAAAAAAAAATTAAATTTTAAGCTTGAATTTTTAAACCTTCCTTATCTTTGTGTGTGTTGTAGAGTGTGTATACATTCCTGTTTGCGCACACGTAGAAGCTGAAAGTCAATGTCAGGCATCTTCCACAGTTGATCTCCATCTCTTTCTTGAGACAGGGTTCGTCACTAAACCTGGAACTCATTGTAGCTGGTCAGGGAGCCCCGGGGATTCTTGTCTGCACTTCTCCCGTGCTGGGATTACAGGAGTGTGTCTTCCCACGGCTTGGACTCAGGTGTTGCAGCTTGTGTGGTAAGCACTTCCCCAGCCTGGTCATCATCTCCTCAGCTCCTTTAACTTTGCCTGATCTCTCAACCCCGTTGTACACTATTTGAAAAGTGTAGCTCCCAAAACCACAGAATCATACATACAGCCAATGGAACTAGGAAGATGGCTCAGCAGACAAGAGCACTTACTGCTCTTGCAGAGGACCCTCACTTGGTTCCCAGCACACAAATCAGGTAGTTCACACTGCCTCTATTTCCTGCCCCAGGATCCTATGGCGCCTGGTCTCCATGGGCACTTGCACACATGTGGCACTATACATTACAACCATTCATTGTAAAGTCACACCAAGGCCTGTCTAGAAACCAGTACCCACACTCAGGTGTGGTGAGCTCCTGTGAGCTTTTCACTACATACTTCATCAACTTGCTACAGAGCCAGGCAAGGTAGTAAATGCCTTTAATCCCAGGTAGAGGCAGACAGATCTCTGTGAGTTTGGGGCCAGCCTGGTCTACAGAATGAATTCCAGGGCAGCCAGAGCTACATAGTCACTGTCTCAAAAAACGAAACAAAATGATCTAGCTTTACCATAGTGAAGGGTCCAAGGAGAAGTCATCCCCAGGTTGCTGGTGGCAGTGCTGGGCTACATTCCCTGGAACCTCTAACATTCCTACCTAAGTCTTCAAGCACTAGAATTACAGGCACGTGCTACCACATCTGGCTTTCATAGAAGGCATCCTCCTGCCCCAGCCTTAGATGTCACCCGTCCTGAGTCCCCTGACCTGCAAACCCACCTGTCGTTCTAACCGAGCTGCTGCCCCCTGGTCCCCCACACCGTGACCCACATCTGTGAATACACCACCCCATGCGCACGTCAACAGGACAAAGAAGCCAGGAGTGTGCTGTGGGTTTGTGGTGTGTAGAAGGCTGCTGGCCGCCATGGGCACCTAGTACCCTTAGGGTCTTTGCTACCTACACACTTAGGTTCAGCAGTGACTTGTGTTTCGAAGCCACCATGCTGGACAGAGTGGACATCTTGGATAGACATCAGGAAAAGAGGTTATGGAGGTGGCTTTGGGTTGAATACTGTTCCCTTCCCAAAAGCCCAACTCATGACTTCCTAGAGCCTCTAAATGTGACCTTATTTGTAAACAGGGTCATCACAGATTTAATTAGGTTAAAGTTCAAGATGGGGCCACCTTGGATTTTAGAACAAAGAGGCTGGAGAGAACTGACTTAGGAGAGAACACAGCCATGGGGGGGGGCAGTGTAGGGATAGGCAAAGGCCAGAGTGCACAGAGAAACCCTAGGAAGAACAAAGGATGCTGGGAAGGTTAGGGTGGATTTCCCCAGAGCCTCCAGGAGTAACCAGCGCTCCCACACCCTGGGTTCTCACTTCTGAACCCCAGAACCATGAGACTGGATGTCCGCTGTTAGAAACACTCCTTGGATTGGGGTTGTGACATGGCTGAACCCTCCTGGGGGGCACACTGCACCTCAGGCTACCCCCATCTTGATTCTCAGAAGGAAGGGCACACATGTCTCTACTTAGAATTCAGGATGTCCCCTCTATCCCGCATCCTTTCTCATTTATACCAGGACCACGACTCATAGCAACAGCCCCTTGCTGCTCACTAAACCTCAGTCTGCAGGTTTCTCCACATACAAAAAGCCTGGATCCCACTGAACGGCCACATCTGTGACTCCCATCATCCTCTGCTTCCCTGTACCAGAGAGCCTCTGTCCTCCCTACCCTGCAGCCCCATGCCACCACCTGTGGTGTCCAGGCTCCTCAGCAACACTTTGTTTTTATGTGGCCTCCTTCTCCTTATCCCTTTGCCTAGCCTCATCCCAGGGGCCTCTGGGGACCCAGCAGGCTGGATGTCTACTGCCTAGCTCTTCCCTGAGAAGCCTGAGGAGAGCTCTCCAGCCCCCTTGAGGGCTGCTGCCCATCTCCTTCCCTGCAGCTCCAGTCATCAGTGACTACTTGCTTGAAGGACAGGACCCGTAAGAAAACAAAAGCCCCCTTCTAGAAGAAGACTCCTCTTAAACTCACTTGTGTTTTAAAGAAGTATTTATAGCCATTCTCAGGGTTTCTCCTTCCCTGCTCCCCCAGATGTGATGCAGGACGGAAGAACGCATGCCCGGAAAGATAACGAACCAGAATAAACCAGAATCACGTGCGCTCACAGTGTGGGCACGGGTGGGCTTTGATTCCCACCTCTGCGTCTGGAAAGTTGTTTGTTATGTGCACCACACACACCATTCTTCCTCTGTGAAGCGCCAGAGCCTGGATGGTGTTTAAGATTCCAGAACAATCTGCTTGCAGATACAGCATCCATTCATCTCCCTCTCCTTAAGAACTCTGGCCAGGCCTCTGCTTATTCAGAGATCTGTGCTCTAACCCAATACACATTCCCCCTCCCCTGTCTGGCAGGGGCTCTGGACACAACAGCAGAAAACATCGACTTCTCCAAACTGGGTCCTCTTGCCTCAGTCACTGGGTTCCAATGCCAACTGTGGCCCATGTCCGAGGGTCACTGATCCCTTAGCTGAAGTTCTGAGTCACAGTATGGCCACTCCAAAAAGACACCATGATTAAATGGCACAAGAGAAAGTTAAGTTGGCCCAGCAAGGTCAGAACCCAAGGGGCAGGGCACTTCTCGACCCTGAGTTAGATTAGACTCATCGGACTATAGCATCAGTGTGAAGGCCTGGGTCCACACACACAAAGCTTGGGTCCCATAGAACAGCCACCATCTGTGGCTCCCACCATCCTCTGCTTCCCCGCATCAGAGAGCCTCTGTTCTCCCTACCCTGCAGCCCCATGCCACCACCTCCTCAGCTCCAGGCTCCTCAGCAACACCTTCTTTTGGGTGGCCTCTTTCTCCTCCCTTTGCCTGATCTCAAGATCACTTAGTCAATGTTCACTGAGGGCTTCAATGTCTCAGCCTAAGAGAGGCCAGGAGGAGAAGCTACTCCTGCAGGCTGGGGATAGGGTGTCAGCCCAGCTCAGGAGGCACAAGACAGCTATCCTCCACTGCTCCAAACAGGGTTTCTACACTCAGAATCCAGGAGAAACCCTATAACTCACTCATTCTCATTCTCTCATTCTCTCTCTCTCTCTCTCTCTCTCTCTCTCTCTCTCTCCTCTCTCTGTCCCTCTCCTTCCAAACACTCCTAGGAAACTAGTTTTAAAAATTCTTCCCCAAAATAAGCCCTCCGGTTAGAGTAGAAGCACATGGAAGTCAGGTGATCAATGGAGCTTTGGCTAAAGCCCTGTTCATAATATGTCCAGTGGGTCCCCAAATTCATCCTGTGGTTATTTCCCCAGTTCCAGAAATGTATAACGGGGATGGATGTACTTAGAAGTTGGCAGAATTCCCACACCGGTGCCCTGACCTATGGAGTGGGGGGTAGGAAAAGCTAAATGAAGGCCATTGGAGTTGCCTTTATTAAAGAAAATAGTGAACCAAAGACAATATTGTATCCCAGGAAGAATTACAGAAATTAGTGCCACCATCAAGAAATTAGAAGGTGTAGGGGTGGCAGCTCCCATGTCATCTCTCCTTTTAACTCTTCTACCTGGCCAGTGCAGAAGACAGACGGATCATGGAGAATGACAGCTATCAGAGACTGAAGCAAGCAGTGACTCCCATTCCAGGCATTGTGCCCTTGGTTGTGCAGATCAACGTATATCCTGGTACATGGTACGCCACTATTGATCTAGAAGATGTTCTGAGGACCTCCAGGAGCTCTTTGTTTTTGTACTTTTACAGTTATACCACAAGGGTATATTAACTCTCCAGTCCTGTGTCCTCTCTTCCACAACATACCATACTGGTCCACTATACTGACGACATTATGCTAATCGGACCAAATGGACAGAAGGACCAAGCAGTGCTCCTCCATGGCCTCTGCTCCAGTTCCTGCTTCCAGGTTCTTGCCCTGACTTCTCTGCATCATGGACTCTAACCTATGAGATACAATAAGCCCTGTCCTCCTTGAGCTGCTTTTGGCCATGGTATTTGTCACAACAATAGAAATCACACTAGGCAGCCCCTTCATGACACGGAAGGACCCAAAGTAAACCACAGGGATATCCCACGGTGAATGACGCCAGCTCTGGGGCATCTGCCAGCAGAGCACGTGGGACAGAGGCCAAAAAAGACAAGTCAATTCTCTTAAAGTGTTTTTCTGCACACCAGAGATCTCTAAGGATCCCATCCTCAGTCCAGAAGCTCAGCTCAGCCTCCAGCTTAACACTTGAAAACCATCTCTCTTGGGCTAGAGAAGGCTTAATGGTTAAAAGCCTTTACTGCTCTTGCAGAGAACCCAAGTTCAGCTCCTAGTATCCATGTTGGGTAATTCACAACCACCTCTAACTTCAGTTCCAGGGTATCTGATGCCTCTAGTCTGTGGACACCTGCATTCACATGCAAATACTCACACACACACAGAGAGACATGCAGACACACACACCACACACATATACATAGATACACACAGACATACACGGATACACACACATACACACACACACACACAGATATACAGACACACACATGGACACACACTCACACACCCCTGTCATCAGCAGTCTCCTCCTAAGCAAAAAAGGAAAACTGTCAACCACAAAGTCAGCTGTGGCCTTGGAGCTATCATGGCCAAGTGCAGACTCCTCAGCATGCCCTACAAGGACCTGAGAATGGGCTTCCCATTCTGTCTCCATCTCTAAAAGACCCCGGGCATGTTCTCTAGAGGTATATGTGGACACTCAGGTTGGAAAAGAAAGAATGGAGAGGCACATCCACCAGCTCCCAGAATGAGACAGCTAGGTGGGGGCATCGGTCAGGAAAATCGCACTCTAAGGCAAGGGGAGAAGGTATGGAGGTGTGTGCCTGTGATCCCAGCATCTGGAAGAAGCAGAGAGAGGAGTCTGAGGTCATCCTGGCTGTCTAGTAAGTTGGTGGCCAGCCTGAGCTACATGAGATCCTACCTCAAAACAACCAAACAAAAAAGACAAGTATCAGAAGGTGTAAAGGGGACTTATTGACAGCACATCATGCAGAGAGAAGAACCCCAAATATACACACTCATCCCAAACCTTACACACAAGGCAGGGACCAGGATGGGCACACACGAACAATCTAGCCCTCAGGCAGCTGAGGCAAAAAGACACTCAGGTGGAGGCTATCATAGTGAGACCCTATCTCAAAAACAAAATAAGCTCCAGGGACTCTGGAGTGGGAGTATCAGAAGTTTAAGGTCATCCCTGGCCTCAGCCAGTTCCCGGTCCAGCTGGGCTATGGGAGATCCTTTCTCAAAATGATTCCACAGCAGAAAGGTTGCATCGCTGCTCTTTCTTCTGGGGCCAGAGTTCGTGTGCAAGCCCGAAGACCTGAATTCAAATCCCAGAGCCCACGTAAAGAAGATGAGAATCAATTCCACAAAATTGTCCTCTGATCTTGTGCACACACTGTGGCATGCACAAAGCCCGGCAATAATAATAAATAAAATTAAGACGAAAAACAGAAAACCCAGAAGGAGCAAAGATAAACGGAACCAAAGGAAGACACGTCTACCTTTTTTTTTTTTTCACTAAGTCCAATTTTCAAAACTTTAGAAATTCCTGTGCTAGGTAGACACAGAGAAGGACAAGGATGCAGAAAATTTGAATGACATCATCACTAACCAACCTAACCTCACTGAAAGACACAATATCACACCCAACAATGCAAAGTGCACACGCTTTTCAAATGTACAAGGGACATGATGCAGGTTGGCCACATGTAGAGTTCCTGGTTCCTACATTTTCAAGACTCTAAACTTAGCATACTCTAATGTTATTACTCAGAATCTAAGCTGGGGATAGTGGCAAGTGTCTGTAATCCTAACTGTGAGGAAGCATAGACAGGTGGATCCCCAGAAAAGGCCAAGCAGTAAGCTCTGAATTCAGTCAGAGACGCCATCTCAAAATGAACACATACATACATACATGTGCACACACATGCACACATGTGTGCACTTGTAAATATGTGCACATATACATGCACACAGACACGTGTATACATACACGTGTGTACTACAGAGGCGTGAGTGCACACATACAACACACACACACACACACACACACACAGAGTGTTGAAAAGCTTTTAAAAAACACACGGGCTCTGGGGCTGGAGAGATGGCTCGGGTTAAGAGCAATCTTGGAGAGCACCTGGCTACTTTTCAGAACAACTGAGTTTGACTTCTAGCATCTACATAGGGTCTCACTATCATCTACGACTCCAGTTCCAGGGGATCCAGCACCCTCTTCTGGCCTTTGAGAGTACCAGGCACATATGTGGTGCACAGATATACATGTAGGCAAAATACTTACAAACATAAAATAAAAGATAAATGCAGTGTATTTTTATTTTGCCTTTTGTTTGTTTGTTTTATGGTTTTGGGTTTTTATTGGGGGGGGCAGAGTTTCTTTATATAACTCTGGCTGCTCTGGAACTCACAGAGATTTGCCTGACTCTGTCTCCCATGTGCTGAAGCTAAATGTGCACTAAAGGATTTTATTTGTAAATATTTGCCAAATCAGAAGCATTAAATAGGGGGCTGGAGAGATGGCTCAGCAGTTAAGAGTACTGGCTACTCTTCCAGAGGTTCTGAGTTCAATTCCCAGCAACCACTTGGTAGCTCACAACCATCTTTAATGGGATCTGATGCTGTCTTCTGGTGTGTCTGAGGACAGCTGCAGTGTACTCATATAAATAAACAAATAAATCTTTTTTTTTTTTAAAGTGAGCATTACTTTCCTTTCTTTGGTTGATATGTGATATGTAGATCCATGTTTGATCTAGCATTCCCCCCCCCTTCCCAAGTCTAAGGTTTTTTTAAAAAGGACACTAAAAGCCTTAAACAACCAAGTGCCCACTGGTCCCAGCCATTTTATGATTCCTCCTACAATCAGCAGGTGCCGGAACATTCTTTCCTCCTGTTTCTGGGGTTTTCAATTATTTGGGGTCAGTACTTCTTGTCCACTATGTTGATAGGATCCTACCTCCTTAGAAGAGCCAACAATGACAGCTGGTGCAGAGGACTTAGAGTCAGGCTCTAAGTGCATGCTGAGAGGTCTGAAGGCCCAAATGCTATGTAGCAGAACATTGTCCTGACTCCTGTCACCCTGCAAGAGCAGGCTGCTTGTCATATGAGGTTTTACAGTTGTCTGTGGCCATGGCTGAGACACAGCATGGCATCTTCACTTAATGACAGCATCCACTTAAGAAGGTGAGGAATTACCCTGAGCAGCTCAGACAGCACTCGGGACACAGATGCCATTGTTGTTGCTGTCTGGGAACACTGGTGGGTCCTCTTTTCTTCATTATGCTTGAGAGAGGCAGCCCATGGCAGCCCACTACCTTGCAAGCCCCTAAAGACTATACCGATCAGTCTTGGGGACCAGCCAGATAGTTAACCTACCTGCCACCTGCAGGATGCTGTGTCTGGCCACATCATAGAATGGGTGATTTGTGCTCAGTGTGGGGTCCAGGCCAGCCATGGACACCACTGAGGGCCCTCCTGTGGCCCCCAGTATGGCTGCTGCTTCCTTGTCTCAGTAGCTCTGTTGGAGACACAGGAATTAAAGGGAGTTAGGAGTTAAGCTAGGTTAGGGCGACTTATCGCTCATTAAGGCACCTGGACAGGAACTAAGCCTTGACCAAATCACTATTAAATACTATTGACACACCATTAATAGCCTTTGTTGTAACTATTCTTTTAAAGTTTTAAGCTGAGAATGTTAAGAGTCAGAGGGACATTGACTCCCTAGTTGGTGGCTGTTAGACCCTTTCCTGGTGCCCCCCACTATTGTTTGCCAAATAGCCAGCTAGACAGAGCCTTGAGGAAGCCTCATGGCAACTGCGGCTGCTTGCTTGTGGAAGCCGGCCACACCCACTTCAACACCCTGCCCTGGATTTCTGTCTGTCACAGCCTCAATGAACCCTGCATGACCCTGCAGCCATTTCTACCCAGACCTGAGAGGGTCAACACTTCCCCTGGTGACCCAGCAGAAAGCTCTTGACTGGTACAGAGTTTGAATGAAGGCCTGCCTCACTTGTTAAAGACGCCCTTGCCAGACTCTCAGGGCCATTGTTCTGCTCCATCTATACGAACAGGCTGTGTGAAGGAATCCCTTTGTGTGTCAGAGGAAGGCAGTTTCCTTTGTTGACCCTGGTACTGCAGTGTCCCGGCCATTAAAGACTTCTCTCTGGTGTCCATTGCTTGCTCAGTTCCGATCTTTTCCCCTTCATTTTTATGAGTTCTTTCATACAATATGTTTTGATCCTAGTCACATTCCTCCCCCACGTCTCCCAGATCCACCCCTGCCTCCTTACCCACCCAACTTCCTGTCTGTCTTCTGTTTTCTTTTTCTAAACCCACAAAAGTCTAATTTGTGCTGCTTATGTATTCTTGGATTTATAGCCATCCACTGGAGCACGGTCCACTTACCAAGGGCAACATTCTTAAAGACAGAAACAAACCCCTGACTCTCTTTCTAACAACTAACAATTGCCAAAAGTTCCTTAGCTAGGGGCGGGACTTCCTGCCCATCTCCCCTCTCCGTACTGGGGTCTTGTCTGGCTTCGGTTATAGTAAAGTCCGCTGAGAAGATACCAAGAAGAAAAGGAGATGGAGGCAATAGCAGCTCTGGCAATGGTAGGAGCAAGAAGAAGCATCTGAAGCTGTGTGTGGTGGCTCATGCCTTTAATCTCAATACTTGGGAAGCAGAGGCAAACAGCTACCTATGAGTTCAAAGCCAGCTTGATCTACATAGCAAGTTCCCAGCCAGCCAGGGCTATGTAGTGATATACTTTCTCAAAAAACAAAACAAAAACAGGAGCGCAGCACATCTAGGGAGGGGAATGGCGGCAGCATGGGCTGCTGGGAGCGGGATGCCCAGAGAGGAGGAGGCTTCTGGAGGGGAGGCAGCAGCTTTGTAGGCCCAAGCCCCATGAGTGCACCGGGGGTGGGGGATGGGGTTGGGGGGCGCTCACATCTCGAGGCTGCCTCTGGCGAGAGCAAAGGCCTTGGTGAAGGTAGACCCTGATGTAACGCTGGCGGGACAGGAAGCCATCTTTATTCGGCGCTGTTTGTGGAGACTATTGCAAAAGATGCCTACTGCTGTGCTCAACAAGGAAAGAGGAGCTGAGCAGTGGTGGCGCATGCCTTTAACCCCAGCATTTGGGAGGCAGAGGCAGGTGGATTTCTGAGTTCGAGGCCAGCCCGGTCTACAGAGTGAGTTCCAGGACAGCCAGAGCTATACAGAGAAACCCTGTCTCGGAAAAACAGAAACAGAAACAAGGAAAGAGGAAAACTCTCCAGAGGAGAGATTTGGATAATGCAATAGAAGCTGTAGAAGGCACTTTGGATTGATTGTGGAGCTGGATGATTTTTTTGAGCCTTTGCTGCATTCGTCATCTTTTCCCTCTGTAAGCCTCAGCTTTGGAGAGAATCTGCGCATGCATACAATCTTCTTGTTCTATTTTTACCCAAGGTAGAAGAAGCAGAGATCTCTTGGAGAGCATTCTCCACAAAGTCTTCCATTACTTGAGTCTGTCTTCCAATTCAGGCCTGGATGTAGCTGATGCTGTTTGGGGCAGAGATGAGAGGACCGTTCTGCATAGGTGTTCTAATGAGCACAGAAGACTAAAATAAAGGTCTTTGGTCAGCTTCAAAAAAAAAAAAAGAAAAAACAGAAAACAAAAACAAATAGACAACAAAATAACCAACCAAACAAAAAAATGGAGATTTCCAGAAGCTAGGGCAGGAGCAATAAAAACAAGCATGGTGGAGGCAAGAGATGCTCAAATCAGAAGAAAACTGAAGAAAACAAGGGCCTTGGTTGCTAGAACTCCAGGGAGCCATCAAAGACTCAGAGTCTCAGACCGCCTGAGATCTAGAACACCAGACTCTGTGGAGGGCTGATATCCAGACACCCTGTCGAGAGAGCATGCACCCAGGCCTAAGAGCTAAAACACTAGAAAGTACCACTTGCTGCTGGTGGATGCTGTGCAGAAGGGAGTTGAGTTTCCCTCAAACATGCAGAAATAGAGCTTGTCAAGAGCGTAAGGGACAAGGGTAGCCGACTCTGCCACTTCCTTCCCTGAGGCTCAACAGGAAGATGTCCACAGACAGGTGTGAGACCTACAGTCCAGGCACAGTTCTCATTTTGTAGTGAAAGGGCTGTCATGTGAACCTCAGCATCTGTGGGCCCCAGTTAATCACACACACACACACACACACACACACACACACACAGACAGACAGACAAAACACTCATATTTATAACATTAAAATAAGCCAGTTTAAAAACTTTATTTCACATGTTTTAAAAAGTCCCAGGTCACCCTTTTAATATCTGTCCTGTAAAGCATTTTAAAACTCTGGTAGAGTTGAGCAGTGGTGGCACACGCCTTTAATCCTAGCACTTGGGAAGCAGAGCCAGGTGGATCTCTGAATTCTGAAGTCAAGGTCAGCCTGGTCTATAGAATGAGTTCCAGGATTGCCAGAGCTGCACAGAGAAACTCTGTCTTGAAAAAACAAAACCAAACCAAGCAAGAAAAACTCCTCTGGTTGACAATTAGAATTAGTAAAAAATCAAGCTTTAAGGGTGACAAAGATGGAGGCTGGAGATATGGCTCTGTGGTTAAGAGCACTGACTGCTCTTCCAGAGGTCCTGAGTTCAATTCCCAGCAACCACATGGTGGCTCACAAGCATCTGTGATGAGATCTGATGCCTTCCTCTGGGGTGTCTGAAGACAGCTACAGTGAACTCATACAAGTAAAGTAAATAAATCTTTTTTTAAAAAAAGGGTGACAAAGATACTCTTCCTATCTATACCACAGCTTGGTGAGTAAAGTACTTGGTTTACATGCATGGGGACGCAAACTCAGCTCTTCTAGGACCCAAGTAAAACAGCAAAACACAGCAGCACACACTTGCAACCCCTACACGCAGAGATGGTACAGGAGGGGCCCTGGGGCTCACTAGCTAGCCAGGCTAGTGGAATCAGTAAATTCCAAGTTCAGTGAGAGAGAGAGTACCTAAGGAAGACACTAGACACTGACATCTGATTTACACACACACACACACACACACACACACACACACACACACACAGAGAGAGAGAGAGAGAGACAGACAGACAGATAGATCTCATTTCATTGACTAGAACATAGTAGAGTTGACAAAGTCCATGTCTTCAAATACAGATGGGAACCTAAAACCATAGCCAGGAGACATCACTACAGTCACCTCAGCAGCTCTGTGCTCTAATGAGCAGGGAGGTTAGACCCCTAGGCTAAGGGATGAAACTTGTTAGCACTATGGCTAGGGGATGCGAACACTTGGGGACACCGTCCTGACTAGTAGGTGTGAGGCCAACCAGGGTTGCACAGCAAGACTCTGTCTCAAAACAAAACCCCACCCCCTCAGTCTTCAGGCTACAGAAATATTTAAGAAATATTAGCAAGAGCTGGAAGTAGTGACAGAGGGGAAGCACCCATCTTAATCACTGTGCCCTGGGGACAACCAATTTCAGTATTTATCAGAGCTCTGTGCTGGGTAAGTGTAGACACTAACCCAAGATCACTCACAGGTCAGTGCCCAGGACAGGAAACTCATGACTCTTGGCTTTGTGCTTCTGCAAGTTCTCCACCAGGTGAGTGAGTTCTCCCTGCTAAAGCCCTCTGCAGCAGTGTTGTTAAGCTGGTCCCCTCTAACCTGATAGTAGGTCATTAGGACCTAGTTGCTCCTAATTGCTGCAGCTTCACCTATGTTAACAGTGACATTTCTAGTTTCCTTGTCGAGTTGCCACACACCCTCCCCCCACCATGCTGTTCTCCATCTTTCACTGAAGCCCTTGCCATCTGTACCTTGGGAAAAAAGACTCTGTCACCATGCTGCTGTGTGGCCCTGGCCTGGAGCTTTGCCCCATCTGGGTGGTCAGACAGGCAGGCAGGGCGGCTGCTAAACTTACTGCCAAGTTCCTGGGGCTGCCAGGGCAACGTTGGCAGGAGACCCTGAAAGAAGGGCATCCAGAGTTGGGGAGGAATAGTGTAGGCAAAGGTCCCAGGAGAGGGCCAAGGGTATGACGCCCAGAGGAGACAAGAGAGGGGCCTTGTGTGTCCCAGTCATCTCTTCTTATGTATCTCATGCCAGCATCAAATATAGAGACACATGAAGCCTGACTAAAGCACCTGTAATTCTGGACCACCTAGCTCCTAGTCCCTGACATTCCTTCTTACAGTGCAGATGGCTCATCCCTTCTATACGTCATATAGAGACTTGACCCTGTGGCAGCCTCAGCTTCAACCACCCCAGGCTTGCACCGTCTTTTTCCACATCAGCTAACTGTAGATGCTGAGCTCTGAGCTGGGGAGCCACTGGCCCAGGCCCCAGATGCATACTCAGGATCAGGTTTGCTTCCCTGGCAGGGCACAGGGCACCAATGCCAGGCTCCACCAGCCCACCTTCTCTTCAGCACTCCTCAAATCCAGAACCATCCACACTGGAAAGCAGCTCACTGGCGACCTAACTGGTGTGGGATGACACCCAGGCTGGCACCCTGTGCCCACACCTTAAAGGGAAATCTATTGCAAAAACCAGTGAAGGAATTTGGCCCTCAGAGCCCACAGCCTAGGACACACACACCCTGAGGCAGCTGGCCAGGAACCAGTAATGGCTGAGAGGCCAGGCCTCATGCCATCCACAGGCCCAAGTATCAGTGCAGAGCCCACGGTCATGGCCTCTGAAGCAGCAAGGCTTTGTTCTCTTCTGTCCTCTGCTTCAGCCAACCAACACTCCGATCCTTTTTCCTTTACAAGCTCAGAGTCTTTATCCCTTGGCACAGGCCAGATTTTTTTGTTCTGAAGTTCGAACAGTCAGCCCTCCACCACTGCCAGGAAGCAGTTTGCTGGGGAGCACCAGGTGCCTCCTTCCCACTGCATCCATTGAGTGGGAATTAAAGCAAGGCTTTCCCAGCATCCTACACTGCTGTCAGCATCACCTGACTCCTGGTGTTCTGGACCATGGGAAGAGCTCAATATGTAGAGAAAATGATGATGGTGATGATGAAGATGACGATGATGATGATATATAATACCTCACACACACGTACACTAGGACCAAGCTAGGCAATTGCTCTTCCACTGAGACATACCACTCCAAACATTACACACACACACACACACACACACACACACACACACATGTATACGCACATATATACACATATATACATATGTATACACACACATGCATATATACATATGTACATATACATATAAATATGTTGCATGTGATTGTACAGACATGCAAACATGGAGGCCAGAGGAAGACATTAGCTGTCTTGTCTGCCTCTGCTTTATTCCCTAGAGTAGAGACAGGCTCTTTCAATGAACCCAAAGTTAGATTGGCAGATAGCAAGCCCCAGAGATCCTCCTGTCTCCGCCTCTTTCCCTAGGGCTGGGGTTACAGGTGCATGGCCACACCCAGCTTTTAGCTTTTTCACTCACTGCAGGCACCCTTCCTCACTGGTCCATCTCCCCAGTCCGATCCCACCAATGTACATTTTTAAAAATCCTGTCTCAGCTCTGGCCACGGGCACTGTCTGGCTTCTATCCACCTTCCTCCCTCCGGAGAATTCTCCCTTTCCCACAGGAGGGAAAGTCCTCTTAACACTGTACAGACATCCTGGCTCCTACTAGGGAGGACCAGAATTCACAACTCTCTGGTCTCCCTCGGTGGAGTAAAGTTTCGCAGGGGCTCAAGAGCACATCTGCCCCATACCCCATACCCCATGCAGGGCCAGCATAGTCAGGGCCCCTCATAAATGCCAGAGTGACAAGTCACACTGCAAAAAGACCCTTTGTCCTGACTCAGTGCTTCTGAGCCTCAGTCCTGTCGCCCAGCCTCCTGGCCCTGCCTGTGTCCACACCCCTGCCTGTGTCCACTGCCTCCGCTTGAGCTCCAGAGTCTCCCCCATGAGCGGACTTATTCCTGAGGGGGCGGGGGGGGGGGGAATTGATGAGAAGAGCTTCAGTCTTCATCGGCGGGCGCCAAAGACCAGAACAGCCGATCCAGCAGCAGGCGTGCTATGCAAAACAGATTTCAAACCACCCAAGGGGTCTATTTATAATTCACAGCAAAATGGTTTGTTGCTGTCAAAATGCTTTTGCACATTACACAAACAGACCCTTATAGCAATTATTTTAATGCAGTAGCTACAAATGAGAACCCACTTACTTCGGGCAAAGGAATGCAGAGTTTACCTTAAGCAGCACAGCCCTTGGGGGGAGGTGGGACACACAGATCAAGAGCTCAGGGGATGTGCACAGCTTTAAGCTCTCTCTGAATTCAGGAGAGGGGCCCCATGCCACCACACCTAACACTCCAAGGCTCAGAGAGAAAGAGGCGTGCTCCTCAGACATACCACGGCCAGGGGTCATTCTTGTCTCAGCTACGCTAGCGGCCACAAGCCTTTTCAGTGCCTGCTCGTTACCACCAACACCACACGGTCCCTGGGGCTGGCAGGAGGCACACACAGACTACTTACTTGTCCAGGGGGAGATATAAGGAGTCACCCGAATCCAGATCCAGGTGAGACTGGGGGTGGAGTGGAATGGGGGATGGGTGAAGTCTGTGGCTGACTGGCAGGAGCCAGTTCAAGGTCCCTCCTTGTCCAGCCTCACTCTCACAGTCTGGGACCCCTCCTATCTGGGGATAGCTGGTACCTCTGTCACAGCTCCCCCACCCATTTTCAGTGCTGGGTTGGGGTTCTGGCCTTCTACTCTCCCCAAAGGATGCTGAATCCCAGATCCCGCCCTCGATGACCAGTCTCAGGCTCAACATCCCTGTCTCAGGTTCTTTAAAAGACTCTGACCAGAAGTAACTTTGAGGAAAAGAATTGTTTCATCTTACACCTCCAGGTCAGAGTTCATCTTTGAGGGAAATCAGGGCAGGAACCAAGGAGGAATGCCGCTTACTGGCTTGCTCACTGGCTCACGCTGTTAGTTTTCTTAAATAGCCCAGACCCATCAGCCTCAGGATGTGCTACCCACAGCAGGCTGGACCCTTCCATGCTAATCATAAATCCAGGCAGTCCTTCACAGACATGGCTGCACAGGTCAGTCTGACTGGGGCAATTCCTCCATTGAGGCTCCCTCTTCCCTGGTGATCGTAGGTGTGCTAAGAATTAAAAAACCCATCAGAACACACACACCCCACACTCCGACTCTAGCACCAGACTTGACTTCACAGTGCCTACCTGGTGCTTCCAGTTTCTTCACATGAATGGCTTCCTGAAGCCCCATGCTCCACGCAAATGCTGCCCTCAGAAAACGCTTCTGCCCCATTCCCTTTTCCTTTGGCTGCATGGGCCTCAGGCACTTTTCAAACTCCGTGCTGTGACCACCTCTGAGCCTTTGCACAAACTGTCCTCATTACCTAGGACGCACAGTCCCACACCAGGTAAGGGATCCATAACCAGCTTCAACCATCATCACCAGTTGAAGGCCAGTCTGGATTCAAGTCTGCTCCTTGGGAACTCAAATGGTCTCTACGTTGACTTTCCCATGATGACAGGAGTTAAGGACCATCCATAACTCTAGTTCCAAGCCTCTGGGGCACTACACACACACACACACCAGGCACACATGGCACACAGACATATATGTAGGCAAAACACTCATACACATAAAATTAAAAAAAAAATAAATCTTTAATAGTTGAGTAGGGGCTGGAGAAATGGTTCTGTGGTTAGGAACACTTACTGCTCTTACAGAGAGTTGAAGTTCAGTTCCCAGAGTAGATCACAGCCATCTATGACTCCAACTCCAGGGGACCCAAGACCCCTCTGGCCTTCCTGGGCACCTGCACTCATGTACACAAACCTACATTTACAGACATACTCGTATGAAAAAATAAAAATAGCCGGGCAGTGGTGGTGCACGCCTTTAATCCCAGCACTTGGGAGGCAAAGACAGGCGGATTTCTGAGTTCGAGGCCAGCCTGGTCTACAGAGGTTCCAGGACAGCCAGGGCTATACAGAGGAACCCTGTCTCGAAAAACCAAAAAAAAAAAAGAAAAAGAAAAAAGAAAAAGAAAAAAAGAAAAATAAAAAATAAAACAGATTTTTTTTTTTTTTTTCCCAAAATGGATAAGTAGGGAGCTGCAGAGATAGCTCGATGTTTGGGAGCTTCATCCCTTACCTGAACTCAGTTCCCAGCACCCACACTATGTGGCTTACGACTGCCTGGGGCTCCAGTTCTAAGGATCTGAGGCCCTATTCTGGTCTCTGAGGGTTCTGATCAACAGACACACACACACACACACACACACACACACACACACGGGGAAAAAAACCATAAAATGAATTTTTAAAGATGGAGAAATGAATAAAACCTACTATCACACACACACAGAGACAGAGAGACAGAGAGAGACAGAGAGAGAAGAGACAGAGAAAGGAAAAGCCATAAAATGATCTTTTTAAAGATGGAGAAATAAAACCTACTATCACACACACACACACATGTACACACGCATGTGCACAAACATGTACACACACATATCTATCTGCCCAGCCTGAGTGACGGGTGGCACATCTGCAGAGACCTCAGGGAGACTGAGACACTAACTCAGAGCTTGTCCTGGCAAAGTGACTCCTAGACGTTTCCAGAATCCAGACCGGCCTAACCAGTTCCTTCTGAGAGTCCCTGGCTCCTGCCCCTTCCAGCTGAAAGGTCATTTCTTGCTCCCAAGGTAGAGCTGGCTGGCCTTCAGCAGGGAAGGATCTGCAACACACAAATTCAGGAACTCACAAAAGTCTACTCCTTTTGACCGCTCCATGACTGTAGAGTATTCTTAGTTAGAGTTTTACTGCTATGAGCAGACACCATGACCAAGGCAACTCTTATAATGGACAACATTTAATTGGGGCTGGCTTACAGGTTCAGAGGTTCACTCTCATCAGGGTGGGAGCATGGCAGCATCCAGGCAGACATGGTACAAGAGAAGCTGAGAGTTCTACATCTTCATTTGAAGGCTGCTAGCAGAATACTGGCTCCCAAGCAGCTAGGATGAGGGCCTTAATGCCCACACCCACAGCGACACACCTACTCCAACAGGGCCACACCTCCTAAAAGTGCCACTCCCTGGGCCAAACATTTGCAAACCATCACAAGTATGAAACCAAAGCAAAGCAACCAAGGCACAGAGTGGCTAGCAATTGACTCAAGGTCACACAGCCTGGGACAGGGTGAGGGGCCACTAGTCTCAGTTGTTAACCACTGCACCCCCTCCACTGAACACACATTATCCTCCAAGCTTCAAATGGTCGTATGATGCATGTGACAGAGATGAGAAGACAGGGATCCAAAGAACTGACTTAGTGAGAGCCATCCACCCAGCCCTGCTTCCAGGAATCCGGAAACCTGGATAGAATGGGCAGCCAGAAGTCCCACAGAGTAGTCCATATCCAAGCCTGTCGCTGTCCACAGCAGCCAACCAAGAAGCCACTGGATAACTGTGGGACATCTTCCTCAAGCATCAAATTCAACCAAATAGCAGGGGAAGTTGGGTTTCAGCATAAGAGACAGGAAACTTATTTGTATCACCGTGCTAACGTCTGTGACACAGGATAGAAAGGCAGGGAAAATTATGAAGTCGTGAAAAGAGAAAGTCGTCCTCACCTCCGAGGCTTCTTCCCAGATGAGAAACAGAATTCTAGCACGGTCAACAACTGCTTATGGTTTCTGTTCCTAGCTCGAAACCTTCAATTTTCTAGGGTTTTTTACTCGAAACCCTAATTACAGGAAAACATACCCCAAGACCTCTGTGCAATCTTAGTGGTTCTTTTTTTTGGGGGGGGGGGGGTTCTAGACAGGGTCTCTCTGTGTAGCCCTGGCTGTCCTGGAACTCACTCTGTAGACCAGGCTGGCCTTGAACTCAGAAATCCGCCTGCCTCTGCCTCCCAAGTGCTGGGATTAAAGGCGTGCGCCACCACTGCCCTGCTCTTAGTGGTTCTTTATTTAACTTTATTAGAATATCACCCACCTCCAGAACCACCCCGTAATTTAACCTAGCAAAGAGAGGGAAAAAATAAAATAAAAGGGGAAATTCTTAGCAACCTCCTGAGATACAACGTGAAAGTCACATTAAGATGGTATGTGTGACTAATACTAAGGTATTTATTAACTCTCCCTTGAGAAGCCCATACCCACGCTTGGCTATCTCTTAATTCTTTCCTTAAATTTCTCTTATTCTTTTGATCTCAGTGCTTAACATTTATGTAAAAATTATCCTTTAGAGGACCATTGCGGTGGTACATGACTTTAATCCCAGCAAGAAAGCTAGAGACAAGAGGATCTCTGTGAGTTCGAGGCCAACCTGACCTACATCGAAAGTTCTAGGACAGTCCAGGCTACATAGAGAGACCCTGTCTCAAAACATCAACAAGAGTCATTTAGGGGCTGGAGAGACGTCAGAGGACTTAAGTTCAGTTCCAAGCACCCACCTCACTTAGTTCACAACTACTTGGAACCCAGTTCCAGGGGCGATGACACCTATGGTCTTCACAGGAACCTGGACTCGTGTGCACATACCCGCTGCCCCCCTGAACACACACACACACACACACACACACACACACACACATTTAAAATAAAATCTTTTTTAAAAAAGTCTTTATACTTTATTTTTTAGATTTTATTATCTAATTTTACCAATGTAGGTGTTTTGCCTGCACATGCCCATCGAGGTCAGAAGAGGGTGTCAGATTCCCTGGAACTGGAGTTACAGGTGGTAGTGAGCCACTACATGGGTGCTGGACTCAGGTCCTCTACAAGAGCAATGGGTGTTGTTAAGGGCTGTGCCATCTCTCCAGCCCTTAAAGATTCTTTTTGGGGGCTGGAGAGATGGCTCATCGGTTAAGAGCACTGGCTGCTCTTCCAGAGGTCCTGAGTTCAATTCCCAGCAACCACATGGTGGCTCACAACCATCTGTAGTGGGATCGGATGCCCTCTTCTGGTGTGTCTGAAGAGAGTGGCAGTGTACTCATATACATTAAATAAATAATAAATTATTTTTAAAAAAAGATTCTTTTCATCGGGAAGCCTCCCCATGTGTTGTTTCCCTTTCCTTAAGGACTCTCCTCTCTACTTTTAACTATAAACTTGTTTCCCACTGCCTAGTCCTAAAATTCCCTTTTAAGTGGCAGCCATGGACCTTGGGTTTGCCCGAGGTGAAGTCTTCAGGAACTTCCTCGGGCTGTTGTAGGGAGGTGTGTTTGTCTGCCTCTCACTGCAGACATCTGGAAGGGCAGGCAGTTGACAGAGGGCTTCCAAGCATCTCCAGCTTACCCCAGCCTACCCCCACAAAGGCAGATACCGAGCCTGGCTTTCCATTTGCCAGCACTAAGACATTGAGTTCCACGCCTCCTTTTCCTCATCTGTAGAAGTGGGCAGTGCCACTACCATCTCTGGAGTCAGGTGTGTGTGAGGATTTGACCTCTGCTAGAAAGGGCTGGGTTGGGGATGAAGCATGGGTGAGCTACCAGAACACTTTGCAGATATAGGGGCTACACCTCACTGGCTTAAAACCCACTAGTCAGGTTAGGTGTAGTGGTTGGTTTTTGTAATGTCAGCTTTTGGAGGGTTGAGGCAGGAGGATTACCTTGGGTTTAAAGCCAGCCTGGGCTAAATAATGAGATCTGTCTCCAAGAAAAAAAAAAAAAATCAAGTTCTCCCAAATTCTCCTGAAGCTTTATCTGTCTCATGAGACCAGTGTCTCAATGTCCCCCATTAGTGAGATGAGGGTAATTCAGGTATTGGGATGGTTTTCTCATGTGGTAAGAGTCTACAGTCAGGCCAGGCAGTGGTGGCGCACGCCTTTAATCCCAGCACTTTGGAGGCAGAGGCAGGTGGATTTCTGAGTTTGAGGCCAGCCAGGTCTACAGAGTGAGTTCCAGGACAGCCAGGGCTACACAGAGAAACCCTGTCTCAAAAAAACAAAACAAAACAAACAAACAAAAAAAAGATTCTACGGTCAGGCACCTCTAGATGACAGCACTTGGTTAGCCTATTGTATATTTTGGTTTGAGAGACAAGACCTCATACACTGAGGGTGGCTTCAAACTACTATGTGGCCATAGATGGCTTTCTGTCCTCAATCTGATAAAGTCCTGGGATTATAGCCTCAGGCTACCACACACCTGGTTTATGTGTCCCAGGGAAACAAACTCAGGGTTTTGTGAATGCTAGGCAGAGGTTCTACTAACTTAGCTAAGTCCTGCCAGGTTCTCTTTAACTGAGGCCACCTCCAAGCCCATCGTTGACAGGAACTCCCCCTCCCCCCAACCTTACACACGTCTTCAAAGTTGCACTTTACTGTGAGCTGATCCAAGCACATACCCGGACACGACCATCTGGACCTTTTCTGGACCACCCTGCAACCTACGGCCACACCCTCCTGCCTATCCCCCACCCCATCTCCCAGTTCTACTGCAGCCTCCTCCAGGAAAGTCCCCACACCCCCTGGCTTCGATCACGGAGAGCTGATTCTGGGCTCCAGAGGCTGACCTGACCTATGGGAACAGCTGGACTCAGACTTCTAGTTACCCGCCCCCTCCTCCATCCCGGCTCTGCCTGGGGGAAGGGTTTGGAGGGACATTCCACAAGGAACTCATAAACAGATCCTGAAACAACAGCAATGAAGACTGCCTACTTTCCAGACTGTTGAGGTGACCTGAGTTCTCACTTCGACCCAAGTTCGCCCTGACTCTCGCTGACAGCGCGCGCACTAGACTCTCTGCTAGTCCCAGATCAGAACCTGGGACTGCCAGACCCTTTCCCCACACCAGCCAAAAGAACTAAAGAATGCCACCCCTCCCCCATAGTGGCCTCCGCAGTTCCCCTAGCAGGGCCCCGGCAGCTAGCTACACTGACTGCACCTTTCTCCTACGAATTCTCGAACTCTCGGGAGGCCTTTGCCTGGTTTGGGAAAGCGAAAGAAGCCCGCGGCAGCCTGCTTTACCTAAGTGGGGACTTCCCGGTCCCGCGGCCTATAAATCCTGGAAGTTTCACCCAGTGTGACAAGGTGACCAGACAGACCCCAGCCTTAGGCCCCAAGTACATCTTCAGCATCCGGCCCGGCCTCAGTGTTGCCACCTGTTAGGCGGGAATGATGCCACCATGATGAGCTCAAGTTTGGTGCAGGAGCCGAGAGGCTACTGCCATGTGTTGACTCCGGGGTCCCAAAGGGGACCTAATCCGGGTCGGAAGGAGGGCAGGGGAAACAGAAAGCGGGGACAAGGTGGGGAGTGGCGGGACACCCAGAAGAAATGAGGGCGGGAAGAGGCCGAGGCCAGGGATTGGAGCTGCGTCTTCCTACCCGAGCAGGTCCCCAAGGGGGGGACGGACAGCCGAGCACCTCACCTGGTTTCTGCAGCACCAGCCGCTCACCTGGTCCCCAGTCAGGCCCCTTCCCGACAGGCCCCGCCCAACGTCCCAGCGCACAGACGAGAGTCCCCAGGGTGGGCGGGACCAGGGTAGGTGGTTCTAGCTCTAGGTGGGAGGGAGCTGAGGGACATTAGCCCTGTGTCGCCTCCTCACCCGCTGCCAGCCCTCACATTTGCCCGCATTTGAGATGCACCCAGTGAGCCGGGAAACCGGAGATCTGTGCTGAGTTGGAAAACACAGCCCCGCGTCCCCAAGCGTCCGACCCGCTCTCCCTGACCTGACCTAGGTGCGGGTTACGGGGTTCTCTGTCTGCTGCCTCTGCCCTTGGGGTGTCGGTGAGTCGCTGTCCCTGCCCTCCTGAGTCTCCAGCCCTTCGTCGTTGGACGAAGTCGGGGCTGGAGGCTCAGAGCCACTCCCACACACCCTATGACTTGCCTCCAGGCACTAGGGGGCCTTGGTGTCCTAGGGAGAGCAGACTCTAGGTGGAGACATTTAGGTGGCTTTACCAAAGCGTGTACTTCTGCCTGCAAGCTTCCGACGTCATGCTGGCCTGCACCTCTTTCTGCCTTCACCTCATCTCCTGCATCCACTTGCTGTCCACCAACCTTGATGATCTCAGCTCTCACCCTAACCCCATGCTCAGGCTCTTAGCTGTCTGCTGGATACTCAGCCCGTGGAGGGACACACTCAGGGGCTCCCAACTCCTCCTTATCTCATTCTTCCAATGGTGGGGTCCAAACTCTTGAGTTCTTCTCATATTCTATGTGTGGTCCACTCCCAAGCCCCAAAGCTCCTTTTTGAGGACCCTCACACTGAATTCCACTCGAAGTTTTCCCAGTAGGTGAAGCAGCTCCACAATCTAGCTGCCCTGCATGAAGGGAACACAGTCCTAGGGAACATCTGTAGAACAGCTAAGACAGTGCAGTATTGACATCACTCACCTCTAGAGGGTGTTGTGACTTCAAGGGACAATCAATATAAACCACCACCTCCCGCTTCGGGAAGTAACTGGCTCTCAGCCAAGCAGCACAGGCCACCACAGAGGGCAGGCTCCTCCAGTGGATCTGTTGGACCTTGCTGGATGGAGAAGAGAAAATACAGTTTGCTGCGTCTACCACCCCCACCCTAGTGGGGGAAGCTTGGCTCACTATGGGTGCTAGCGAGAGTCAAAACCATCCCCTCTGACCTTTGCTGAGCACACAGCTGAAGCCCCTATCACAGAAGACTGCTAAACGAGCAGGTAGCATGCACAATATCTCCGTGTAAGATTTGAATGTTTTTCCATTTATTGTTATTGTATGTGTATGGGTTTGTATGGATGTTTTGCCTTCATGTGTGTCCATCTACCGCATGCATGCAGTACTCTTGGAGGCCAGAAGAGGGCATCTGATCCCCTGGAACTGGAGTTACAGAGGGCAGGGTCAAGAACTGCTATGTGGATGCTGGCCACTGAATCAGGTCCATCCGCACCGGCAGCCAATGTTCTTATTCACTTCGCCATCTCTTCAGTCCCATTGCAGGTACATTTTACAGGATATGGAGAAACTTCATAGGGAAAGGAGGACCCAGAGAGACCAGAGCAGTGTGGGTTTCAGGAAGGGTATTAGTCTTGGAGGGATGTGATAGGAGGGCAAAAGGCCTAACTGTAATAAACTGGGGGAAGTCAATCCCTCCTCAGTCAAACCTCTCTGGAGGCACCCCACAGCCACACCCACAAGTATCTTGAGGTTGAATCTTTTTTTTTTTTTGGTTTTTCTAGACAGGGTTTCTCTGTATAGCCCTGGCTGTCCTGGAACTCACTCTAGGCTGACCTCGAACTCAGAAATCCGCCTGCCTCTGCCTCCCAAGTGCTGGGATTAAAGGCGTGCGCCACCACTGCCGGACTCGAGGTTGAAGCTTAACCCTTCAAAAACTATTACAGCTCCTTCCTGCATCAGTTTCCCCAAGGGTCATGTTTGGGGGCAATGTGTTCTGAGCCGACAAAACTAGCCATCTGGTCTCCATGGTGGGATCTAGGCTTAGGATGAGGTAGTGTTGGCAAGGACTTGAGTCTGGGGTTAACACTGCTCATTCCCTGGATCAGGCCTGCCTGTGGTCTCTCTTACTTTAGTTGAAGACACCAAAACAGTTTATGATTGTTTGAGTTGTCTATTCCACAGGATTTGGAGCATCCTGGTGGAAAAATCAACCTTTTTATTTTTTTCTGGCAAGACCAGGGATTGAAGCTGGTGTCTCTCACATGCACAGAAAGCTATGCATGAAGAGAAAACTATGCTACCACGCTCTGGCTTTTTATCTAAGTTGCAAAATTGTTGCCCTTTGACAATACTAGCAGTACTGGGATGGGGGTGGGGTTATCCCAGGGGAGACCGCTGGTTGACTGAGTCTAAGATACACTGTATTATTCAGGGTTCTCTAGAGGAACAGATATTGATATGTGTGTGTGTGTGTGTGTGTGTGTACATATATATACATACACACACACATATATATGTATGTGTGTATATATATATATAATTTAGAGTGGATTACAGGCTGTGGTCCAATTAGTCCAACAATGGCTGTTTACCAACAGAAGGTCCAACAATCCAGTAGTTATTCAGTCCATGAGGTTGAATGTTTCAGCTGGTCTTCAGTTTACACTAGAATCCCAAAGAAGCTCTAAAGCCAGTGAAGAAATGGGCTTGCCAGAGAGAGCAAACAGGCAAAGAGAGCAAGCTTCCTTCTCCGTGTCCTTTTTATAGGTTACTATCAGAAGTTGTGGCCCAGATTAAAGGTAGATGATCCTACCTCAAAAGATCTGTATTAAAAATGGGTCTCCCCACTTCAAACAGAACAAAACAGACAATCCTGGGGCTAGAAAGACGGCTCAGCATTTAAGAGCACTGGCTGTTCTTTCAGAGGACCCAGGTTCAATTCCCAGCACCCACATGGAGCTCACACCTGTTTGTAACTTCAGTTCCAGGAGCTCTGACACCCTCACAAAGACATGCATGCAGCCAAAGCACCAATAAATATAAAATAAAAATTAATTTAAAAAGAAAAAAGAAAAAAATCCCTCACAGCTGTGCCCACCCCTTTGGATTTTAGTCAATTCCAGATTAGTCAAATTGACAACCAGACTAGTTAATTCCAGATAGTCAAGTTGACAACCAAGAATAACCATCACACACACACACACACACACTCACGTGGGTCATACAGATAAGAACTGGTCACTGGTTTTGCTGAAGATAACCATGAAATCACTAAATATGTATTCGTAGAAAGGGGCAACAGTGACCTGTGCTAAGCAGAGAGGCTGGTGTGAGGCTGTTTGCTCAGTGCTCCTGCACGTAGTAGGACTGCCTCTGGACAGTAGGGTGGTGGGGCTCCGGTGGCATACGTGTGCCAGGGTATGTGTGTAGAAGTCAGAGGACAACCTTTGGGAGGTCAGTTTTCTACTTCTGCCAGGTGGGTTTGTGCACACACACACACACACACACACACACACACACACGCACACATGCGCACATACACACACCACACATTAAAATACACACAATAAGCCAGCCATCTAGACTGACTGCATGGTTAGGAACACAGTTGTGTGCACGCTGCCATTGACGCAAAAGGGCAGAGGACCGGAAAGGAGCTGCACGCCAGGCTCCCTTCCCTTTCTTTCTTTGCAGCAATCAGCCGGTTGGTCTTTCTCTTCTGCTTCTGTAACAATAGCTCTGCATTTCAAAGGCCTCGCAATAAAACACGAAGGACGATGTGGGAAATGAAGAGCTACCTCCGAAGGCTGTTACTACTGACTTTATGAAATTTGTTCCTGCAGATGTTTATGAAGTCGAGGCTTCTTTTTTCCCAAGCAGCAAGTTCTAAGCTAATGAGCATGCCTGGGTGGAGGCAGAAGAAAGACCCCGCCACCAGCAGAGGTCCTGGATTTCCTGTTTGTGTTCTCCCCTGTGGCTCGCCTAGCCAGCTGCAGGAACTGCAATCTTCCAGGAAACCTGCATTTCCGCACTGCTGACGCATGGGGACAGGCAGGCAGAAAGGAATCTGGGCGTCTTCCAGCCACTCCCTCTTCTGGCCAACCCACTGATTAAGGACAGGCTTTCTGCCAGTAGCCCAGTACAGTGTCATGCTCCTGTTTAAGAGCAGAAGCCATTCTGCATCACACGGAGGAACCCTGGTGCTTTCTCCGCTGTGTTCTATGGGACACTAGGGCCCAGTGTGGAAACCCTTTACATTCCCAGCTGAGTGGCCCCTGCTCTGGATATCCTACTGACTAAAACAGTTATTACCTCAAAGGGGATAAGCATTTATTCTGGAGTGGAATAGAGTGAAGCCAACGTGGTATGGTTGCATGAAGTTCTTACAGTGACAGAACAAAGGAAGTCATGAGTCAACTTTTCAAACACAGTAGTGGGAGCATCACATAGGCAAGTTTCACAAAGGTGGGTAAGCATTGACTAGACCTCAGATGCTGTCTTAGCTTTAGGTTCCGGGAGGGTAGGGATCTTTTAACACACCCTCAAAGGTCTCCCAGGATAGTGGTAAGAGGAGGGCAGTGAATGGCTGATTATCAAGGGGTTAGAGATAGCACCAGATAATTTGGCTCTGGATCTGCAACATTCCAACCTCTTCCCAATCAGTGACTCGGCCTTACAGGTCCAGTGTCTTTTCAGGAGCTTCAGTTCATACCTGCTTGACAGAGGCTCGGGTCACTGGTGTCTCAGGCTGGCACCCAGCTCTTCAAATGACTGTGATATCAAAGAATCCCCACCTGGTAGACCACTGTCTTAGTTAAGTTTCTCTGGCTGTGATAAAAACCATGAGCCAAAGCAACTTGGGAAGGGATTTGTTTCAACACACATATCCTGATCACAATCCATGAGGGAGGTCAGAGCTGGAACTCAAGCCAGTTACCCGGAGGCAGAAACTGATGCAGACACCACGGAGGAAACTGACTACTGGCTTACTTGCTCCTCGAGGCTTGCTCAGCGTGCTTGCTTACACCATCCAGGACCACCTGAGCAGAGGTGGCACCACCCACCATTGCTTGGGCCATCCCACATTAATCATCAATCAAGAAAATGTGCCACAGGCTTGCCCACAGTTCAATCTAGTGGAGGCATTTTCTCAACTGAGGTTCCCTTTTCTCAGAGGACACTAGCTTGTGACAAGTTGACATAAAACTAGCCAGACACCTTCATGGATGGACAGTGACCTAACAACTAGCTAACCCAGGCTCCTTTGTCAGCAGGGCATGGGCAGGACAGGTTCTACCAAGATGGGGTATACTCAGAGAGAGCTAACTGGGAAAACCTTGTGTCACCAGGATCGCTGTGTCCAAGGTTGTGTGTGTGTGTGTATAGAAGGCACGCAGGTCCTTGTGTTCACATATAAGCACTAGGGGAACCAAGAATGTTAAACATACAAGTTGTCTCTTCAAAAAGAGAGATGTATAACCTGTTTTCTAGCCAGAAAATGTCTGGCTGGGAACGGACATTGTTCATAGCCTGGTGACCTTTGAGCTGTTTGTGTGACCAGGCTTTCCTCCCCAAGACCCTTATCTTGAGCCTGCTTTCTCAGTTAATATCTTACAGGAGATGTCACTTGTACTTTACAAAGAGTCTCGATGTAGTCATGTCTTAAGCTTTGTTGTGCACAAGGGATTGAGTTCATTATCACCAGGAAACTTTTCATCAAATTGTGCTGTGCTTAAATACACCTAAAATAAATTACTCAAGGTCAGACGCTCCGAAGTTTGAACCAACACTGGCTACTGAGTTGAACTGAACCTCCTTCTTGCCTCTCAGATCTGCTGGCTGTGGTGTTTGCAGAGACCCCTGCTGCGAGGATAGGGGTGTGTACAAAATGGCTACAGGCTGACTTGGGTCTTCTGAACATGACTGCCGTGGCTGTTGATCAGTGCAATGGGAGTCTCCTATGGGGAAGTCTCCCTATTGGGTGGATGTCTCCTGGGATGTGGATTCTCCTTTGGAGCAGAGTCTCCTGTGGGTTCCTGTAATAGTCAGTGCTTTGCCTAGGTCCACTCTGCTGTGTGGGGTGGTTTTGGACACTGTTCCTGGAAGCTAAGACTGAGTGTGGCTCCCCACTCCTTGCAACTTGGAAAAGCTCCCACCACCAGGCAATCAGCATTGCCTCATAAACAGGGTACTCAAGTGGCTCACAGATGCTCCCTCATCAGCATCTCCATGGTGCCCTCATCCCCACCAGACACAGACTGAGGAGAATCCCAGAGAGTCCTGGGATGGTGATAATGTTCGAGATTCTTTACTTTTTTTTTTTTTTTTTTTTAACTTTTCATTGATTCTTTGTGAGTTTCACATCATGCACCCCGGTCCTGTTCATCTCCTCATCCCCTCATATCTGTCCTTTGCCATGGCAACCTCCACTCCAAACTAAAATACCCAAACGAAAAGCATAGAAAACATCTCACCATGGAAACTGTAGCATTAACAGTGTGTTCCAGAGACTATCTCTCTGTCCACACATCTTTGCAATGTTCTTGCAATGAGTCATTGGTCTGGTTTGAGGTCTCTGGCTTCTGTGACATCATCAATGTTGGTGTCACAGAACTGGGACTCCTCCCAGTTATCCTGTTGTTGCCCTGCTTCCTGGAGATTCTGGAGCTTTGGGTCAGCAGGACTGGTCCTTTCATGGGTCCCAACCATTCGAAGATGACATAGCTTCTAGGGTGGGTCAAGTCAGCCCTGGTTCTGGGCCTGGATGGGAGCTGAGCCAGCTCTCCCTTATCAGCACCACCAGGGTGAGCTCTCCAGCCCTCCTCCTCAGCTAGGAGCATGGATAGGAGGCAGGGTCAGCTGTTCTGTTCTCTTGCCCTCAGGGGCGGCTCACTGGTGCCTTTGATATCAGGGATAACTCCACTGTATTGCCCGGGTGAGCTACAGGACCCCTGCTCTCCTAAGTGCTACAGCTAGTGAGGGAACAGGGTTAGGTGAGCTCTTCTGCTCTCATGACCCCAGGATTGGGTCTCCCGGCAACTTCAGGTAGCAAAGGGAGTTGGGGGAGAGAAGTCATCACACCTACACCCACGCCACCTCATGCCAGACAAGTGGTGGGGCCAGCTCACCTGTGCCTCCTCCACCAGGGCCAGCTCTACAGTGCTATCCATAGGAGGTGCAAGGTCTGCTTTCCTGAGTGCTGAGGCAGGCGAGGCACAGGGCCAGCTCATGACCCCGGGACCAGTGCTCCTGACTGATGCAGGTGATGAGGGTCAGGGGAGGGCATTACCCAAGCACCCATGCCACCTCACACAGATGAACGGTGGGACCAACCGGCTCTCCCTTGCTCTATCCTTGGAGCTGGTTCACAGTGAGAGATGGGACCAGCTCTTCAGAGGAATAAAACCAATGAGGGGAAGGGCCGGTTGTGCATAATCCCTGGACATCCACGTGATAATGAGCCACCAACATTGATACCAACCCCTGCCACTGTGTAACCACAGACCCAGACATGGCCCTCAGTGGCAGCTTGAGCTGGGACCTCACCCTGGTCCCAGGTGCAGGGCTGGCCACTCCCAATAGACTACTCTTCCAGTTCCATCTCTCTTCACAATGCTCAAGCTGCTCCACTTTCCTTTCTCTCCCGTCTGTCCACCACATACTCGTATATTGTGGTGGCTCCCGCTGCAGGCTGGTCACATAGCTGGTGGGCCCCTGGGTGACATCAACTATCTTTGTTGTGTGGCATGGTGGCAGCTATCTGTGACCCACCTGTGCCAGGCACTAGAGGGCAGGTCTGGGGTGGCATGGCAGTCCGCAGGTCTCTGTCTTCCTCTTCCTGCTCTGCTTGGATTTGATTTGATTTTTATGTGACCTAGGCATAAGACAGCTTTGGCCATCAAGCCAGGAACATCAAGCTAGGATGAACAAGACTACCATCTGCTCTGCCCCTGACTGATAGAAGAAACCACAAAGTGTCTCTTTGCCCATTGCCAGGAGGGTATACTTTACATTTTTTATAGCCTTTTACAGCTGTTTAGAATTGGTTTGCTGTCTCTACAAACATATCCATCAATAAGGGGAAGGGAGGGGCAAAGCCAATGGTTTAGTACTGAGCCCTTATCTCCTGCAGGCCAAAGCCCACTAAGAACCCATCTGCTGCTGATCGAGGTCTTTTGTACATCGGTGATTCGTGTGGCTTTATAACCCCACAGCCCTGCTCTATATGTGAGTCACAGGCACAGAGAAGCAGAGAAAAGTTACCAGAACATGATGTCATATCCTTGCTTCAAATGGAGAAACTGAGGCTGTTTGGCCTGCTTGCTATCTTGCATCAGCCATCTCTGATTCATGCTAGTGGTACTGGCTGTCCCCAAGGGGGGGGGGTCCTGAGGATCAATGAACACAGTGTGGCTTTCCTCCTCCATCTGCTTCCTTCCCATCTGGGAATCCCACAAGCCTCTGGAGTCCTGGAAAGATTCACGTGTACTCGGATCACACTGAGTGCCACTCCCAAAATGACAGCACCCTGTAACTTAAATTTTTTAAACACCTATTTTTTTAAATGATGGTTCTCGTAGCCCACCACCCACCAGAGATAGTGGAAAAGAAAGGCAGGGAAGAAGTGGACCTGTTTAGAAAGGTTCTTTGGAAATTGAGTTTAGTTTACAGGTCAGCAACGACAACTCAATCCACTCGAAAACTCTTTACAGATTTACCCACAGTCCAGTTCGGTAGAGTCTGGATAGTAAACATGAATCAGCTGCAGCAGCACTACCTAACAGACAGCCAGGCCTCAACCTCGGCACAAGTCAGCAGGAGGGACCGGGAGGGATGCCAGGAGAAGTTCTTGGCTGTGCCTCTCTCAGCAAAGCGAAGATTGGCGAAGACTCAAAACCAACAAGCATTGCAGCTTGCCCCATAAGGAAGCCCAGCTCAGCCTCCATCACTGTCCGTAGAGTCCTATTTATACCCTCAAAGCATCACGGGTCCTCCACGGGTCTTGCCTCAGAATGTGCGTCTGTCTCAGCTGACGTCACTCTGCCAATCAGCCTGAGTCTGCGGAAGCAGCAACAAACTGCACACACCACCAGAAGTTTTTTGGTGTGCTTCTCTCTATGGAGTCCTGACAAGCGCAGCTCAACGACACAATGTAAGGCGAACCAATACGCGTTGTTAGCGAAGAATCCGTCATCACGTGTCCTTTCACACGCTTGCTTTAACAGAACATCTCTCCTGTGTCTGCTTCAGCTAAATGTCCCTTTACCAGTCTGCCTTAGTCTTTCACCTGTGTCCACTACAGGAAAACACTCTCACGTGTTTGCCCTAGCAAAACACCATCCAATACAATATATTCACAGTGTTGTGTGTTGTAGTCTAACCTGGGCTACATAGATCTGTGCAGGGCTACTGCTGCTGTGTGCCCCTCTATATCGTAGGGTCTCTGTTTCTGTCTCTGTCTGTCTCCCTCCCACTCCCCAAACAAATGTCTTTCATTCAGAAAGGTGTAGGCAAAGTCACTGAGAGCCCATTTTGAGGGTGAGGCTCACGAGCCGCCCACCCCGCCCCCGTCCGCCCCTCCCTCTTCCTTTTCTAGGGCTTCTTCCTTTACCACTTGGCTATAAAACCTGTCACATGCTATTCCTGGCCCCTTGCAGCTTGTGGAAATAAAAGAATGATACAGGGTAGTGTCAGCATCCGCCTTTAATCCCAGCACTCCGGAGGCAGAGGTGGGAGAACCTCTGCGATCCAGGCCGGCTGGTCTACAGAGTTCCAGGACAACCAGGACTACTGAGAAACCCTGTCTCCAAAAACCAAAATAAATTAAAAAAAAAAAAAAAAAAAAGGTGAGTACCAGTTAATCCAGTGCCCTAGCCTGTGTCTGAGGCCTAGCAAACACGGGCAGAGCCTGGAGCAGCACTTTCCCGAATCTGTGGTCAGACAGTGGTGCCCGGAAGTAATAGAGGTACTCTGGGAAAATGGGAGTGAGCTGAGGGGTCACAGACCCTCTCTAGACCTACCCGCCCTCAGGGGAGGGCCTGGAGGCCACCCCTTCCTGGGGTGTGTGTACAGGCAAGTGTGAACATGTGAGTGGGTGAGTATGTACGCATGTATGTATGTGTGTAGGATTATGTGTTTGTACACGTGCATGTGAACACGTGAGTAGGGATGTGTGTGAGGGACAGTATGTGTGGACAGTGCTGAGACTTCAGCCAATGTCGTCCTAGTGTCCACTGTAGTAGGGGCAGAAGCTTCCCACAGTGATGGTGGGGAGAGCCCTGGAGCTTCAGGAAGCAGCCTGCCAGGTCCTTGGAAGAAGTCTGGAAGGTTTTGAGAGTAATGTCTGGGCCCAGTCTTTCTCTCTCCCTGTGCTGTGGCCCAGACGCAGGGCCTGGGAACTCCAAGAGCTGAGGCCATAGCCAGGGAGACTGTTGGGAAGGGCACCGAGGAGGTACAATCCTGTGCCTTGACAGCATGTCCATGAGGGAGCTGGTGGCGAGGTGAGCACACCTCTGTGAAGGAATGACCTTCACCACCACAGTGGCTTTCATCCCAAAGGGCAGTGGGGAACAGTACAGAACTGGGGACAAAGGGATACTGTTCCTTAATCCCTATGTTGGTGACATCTGGGCCAGGCTGCTGAGGGTTGGGTACAGGAGCCACAGGAAGTATGGTGACTGGACTTGGGACAGGGTGGGGACAGAGAACTCTAGAAAACAAGCCCCTACGGCCTGCTGGGTCCTAGGACCTGTGGGTCTGAGGGAGAGGCCAGACAAGAAGCTTGACTCTAACACTAACCAGGGCCCCATGTGAGGCCACAAAGCATCTCAAATTCCCATTAGCCATGCTGAGGCTCATGACCTTGGGCCACCTTTGCTTCTAAGCAGCAGGAGATAAAGCTCAGGTGTCTAATAACTGGATGGAAAAGTGATCTTTAAAAAAAACAAAAAAAAAAAAACAAAAAACAAGGTTCAGTAGGCAACAGTGGCATATACCTTTAACCCCAGCACACAGGGGGCGGGGGGGGGGGGGGGGGGGGGTGGGGTGTCTCTGTGACTTAGAAGCCAGTCTGGTCCACACAGTGAGAGTTCCAGGCCAGCCAGGTATACATAGTGATATCTTGTCTCAAAACAAAACAAAAAGACAGGGTCCATGTAGTCCAGGCTAGCCTCATACTAGGTAGCTACGGATGACTTTGAACTCTGATCCTCATTTTCAGAGCTGGGATTAGATAGGTGTCACCGTAGGATCGAACCCAGGGCCTTGTGCATACTAAGCAAGCACTCTACCCACTGACCCACACATTCAGCCTTAAGAAACAGCATCTACATCAGCAAAGTCTAGCGATGGAGACAGAGCCAAGGACTTGGCTTGCTAGTGGTGAGCCCTACCCTGATAGTGTGTTTCCAGGGCTCACTGACATCTCAAATGACCCGCCATCCATGTTAAGAAAGATGGACACCCATTCCTCCATGGCAAGTTTTAAAGGCCATGATAGCATCCTCCCTACAGAAGGACTGTCCCAGAAGCCTTTGGGAGTTAGCACAGAACAAGACAAGAGCCCCGGAGTTGGAATGTAATGGAGGCCTCACCAAGCAGTGTCAGTCACCAGGGGTCACTCCAGCTGAATAAATGTTTCCAACGTCATTTTATTCTTTTTGGGACATTGCATTATCATGTCACTTGAGCTGGCTTCGAACTGGCTATGGAGACCAGGCTGTCCTTGAACTCACAGAGATCCACCTGCTTTGGTCTCCCAAGCGCTGGGATTAAAGGCAAATGCCATCATACCCCACTCAAGATTATAAAAAATAAATATTCCCAACAGCTGTTTCCTGTGGGTCCTATATAACCCTCCATCCCACAGGAGAGTGGATTGGGGCTTAGAGCCGATAGCCAATGGGTAGCGCCTGGTGTCCCTTCCCATGACAGTTGGCAGTGCGTGGGCTTCTTGCACGCCTTCCGTGTGTGCTGGAACCTCTGATCAGTCAGTGCCGCTTGTTAACTGTGACAAGCACCTGCCTCCCAACCCTATGGGTGGCAGAAACACACATGCAGGTCTGCAGAGGGAGGTGGTCATGGAATCAGCCTAGGGCACTGAGAGCCCCCCACCCTCCCTACACTGGGCTTCCAATGCCCTGTGTTGATCTAGTAACTTTTAGGACACAGAGCAGGCACTGGGATAGATCTGGGAGCTCAGTGGAAGAAAGATGGAGGAGCCTGGAGAGAGTCGGGAGGAGGGCTACAAACCTTGAAACAACTCAAGTTCAACCAGTACAAGCCTGGTATGGGCTCTTGAGGCAGGAACTTGGGCTGCCTGGCTCGGGGCTCCTTCAAGGAGTGGGTGGGGCACCCTAGCAGCATATTTGCACGTCACATCCTGGTGTGCTAGTCTCGGTACACCTGGTGTGACAGCTATTCTTGGTTATCAATTTGACTACAACTGAAATTAAAACCCAATGTCTGTGTACAATTGTGAGGGATTTTTTTTTCTTTCTTTCTTAATTAAATCACTTGAAATGAGAAGAGCCACTTTTAATCTGGATCCTTTAAGGTGAGATCGACCTTTAACCTGGGCCACACCTTCTGAAAGCAGCCTATACCTGGGCATGAAGGAAGGAAGCTTGTTCTCTGCCTGCTTGCCTTCACTCTTGCTGGCAAGTCCATTCCTTCTCCGACATTAGAGCCTACTTATATATATATTCTATCATTTCTGTTCCTCTAGCATTTCCACTATGATTCATAACGGTGGCCAAATTATAGTTAGGAAGTAGCAATGAAATAATGTCATGGTTTGGGGTCACATCATGAGGGACTGTATTAAAGGGTCACAGCGTTAGGAAGGCTGAGAACCACCACTCCAGAGAACCGTGGCACACCCGGTTAACACAGCTCATTCTGCTTACGGTACAGCCACTGACACAGCGGAACCCTTTACCCACAATTCCACTTCCACCTCTCAAAGGGGCTCCAGATTAGTGAGGGTTGACAATGACTTTGATAATGTTGAGGGGGGTAGGGTGGCAGAGCTTGGCCAGGTCTCAGGCCTATCTTGCTTCCCTGACCATGCTGCTAGCTTCTAGCTAGGAACTTGAGCATTCTCTCCAGATTCAGGTCCCCGCCTGATGCCCTGCATGTCTCGAGCCTGGAGTGGCTCTTGCTCCCCCAGGTCCCTGGGGAACACTTTCCCAAAGCCTTGGGCTGGCCAGTTTTATGCCAACTTTGACATAGGCTAGAGTCAGCTGAGATGAAGGAACCTCAACTGACAAAATGCAGGCAAGCCTGTAGGGCATTTTCTTAATTGGTGTTTGATGTGTGAGGGCCCAGTCAGTCCATGGCGGGTGGGGTCACCCTTGGCCTGGTGGTCCAGGGTTTTATAAGAATACCAGCTGGACCTGGTGTGGTGGCCCAGGTTTCTAATCCTAGCACTCAGGAGGCAAGGCAGGTGGATCTCCATGAGTTGGAGGTGAGTTCCAGAACAGCCAGGACTATGTAGACAGAACCTGTTTCAGAACAAAACTAACAGGCTGAGCAAGCCACGGAGAACAAGCAGCAACCCCAAGGCCTTGGCGTCGGCTCCTGCCTCCAAGTTCTTGCCTTGACTTCATCACAGCACAGTAACTCTAACTAAGACACTCTGTGAGGTGACCATGTGATCTTAGAGGCAACACTGAAGGTCAAACAGGCCATCCCTGGCTAGAATAGGTTGTTTCTCCCACCCTGGAGTTGAGGGGAACCCTTCCATTCTATATCTCCAGCAGATCCCATGGACCCACAAGCACAAAGAAGCTGCCTCCTGTCCTGACTATTTTCGGGCCAGATCTGGCCATCCTGCCCCTGGGTCTGTCTGCTTTCCCATTCTCAGTGGACGATCATTTACGACTAGAGCACTTTGAAGGATCTGGGCAGGGGATCAGCATGTGGTCCAGGAGGATCACACTCCCTCTGGCTCTTTAAAGATGATCTCAAAGGGACAGAGGCCTAGTCCAGGCATGGCTTGTTAGGCTGCTGGGCCAGTTTGGGTCTGGAACAACCCTGCCAGGACTCAAGAACACCATTTATCAAGGACAGGCAGTGGGATCAGCCCATTTGTGGACCAGGGAGGTCCTGACCACCCTCAGATCTGGGAAAGCTGGGCTGCCCCCTCCCACTTGACCAGGGTCTCCAGCAACCCTCACCAAACAAAGAACAAGATTAATAGGTCTCGTGACCCCTTTCCCTCCCTGGCTGCATCATTGGTCAATGCCAATGCCTCGGGCTAGGACCAGGGACCCTCAGTAGGGTTTTTCTTAGGTCTAAGCATCATCCATTAAAGTCTCAGGCCTTCCTTATGGGCTTTCTAGGCCCTTCCATCAAGATGACATAGCAACACTGGACCTGAGAACAAGTGGCCTTGGCCCCAGCCTAGGAATGTGCCTGACAGGAGGAAGAGGTCAGGAGGTGAGGGTCCCAGAAGGACACTAGGGGGCAGACTGGAGCCTGGAGCTGTAACTTTATTTCATGCCTTCCTGTTTTGTGGCCATCCAGGGCAGAGGGAGGCAGGCAGGCAGGCAGATCTGGCTGTGGCATGAGTCCCATCACTATGGAGGCCAGGCTAGGCTGGCATAGGCAGGGCCCACTGGTTTCACATTTTCCTGGGTAAGTGTGGACACCAAGGGTGGGGCAGACAGGAGGGCACATGGTGACCCCATCCTCCAGGTGGTTCAGTATGCATCTGGGTAGTGCCAACTGGGTGTCCCAATCAGTCCAGGGGTAAGCAGGGTGGGGTGGGGTGGGGTGGGGGTGGATGGGTTTTCCAACAGACTGGGAGTATAAAGTGACTTGAGGCAGTAACAGGGGCTGGCAAGGTTAGGAAAAAGTAACAAGTCTCTCACGCGCACTTACACAGACACGCAAACACACAGGGGCAGTAAAAACATGAACTAACCTCAGGTCATCACACAACACTCGGCCGGCCTCCTGCTGCCTCGAAGTCAGACACACCGGAGCGACCACCCCGCCCAAAGTCAATGAATATCCCTTCGGAGTCTGAGTCCACGGACTCCAGGATCTGGTCCACAAGTGTCTCAGGGCTGGAGGTGGGTGAGGAGCCGTGGCCTGGGCCCTGTTCGGGGGAATGGGCAGGGGGATATAGTCTGCTGGGGCAAGGCCCTGAGTGGGGTGTTGGAGAAGACCTGAAAGTCCCCGAAGGGACCTGGCCAGGTGAGTCCACAAAGCCCTGGGGCTCAGGACAAGATGTCATCTCAGAGACTGAGTGTCTGCGGATGCTCGTGCCGCCGGCTGCTGTGCCTTCTGCTTCATGCTCAGCCACAGGATTGAGCAGGGGAGTATTGTAGCTTTTGGATCGCACCACTGGGTTCTTGGCTAGGATATCTCCAGAGCGGGAGCGACGTAGGAACCGTTTCTCTGCAGGGACAGACATAGTCATACACTAGGACGGTGGCTGCTGGCCCACATGGTCTCTGAGCATCCAAGTTCTACCTTTGGGCAGAGGTTTCTGGTCAAGCATCTAATCCATGAAAGGGCCACCCAATAAAAGGCTCAGTAGCTGCTAGCTCTGGACCAGCCCAGCCTGCCTGCTAAGGAGGAGTACAAGCCTCCTGCCGTAGCTGGAGAACTTCAGCATTCCCAGCCTTGGCCTGAACAGGCAGTGGGACCTCAGCTGCCCAGGTTCGAATCTGTAAGTTGTCAGTGACCTCTGAATGGCCCTACGTCAAACATGGATCTGTCTTTATTTTCTTCACCCATGGAGCCTATGGATCTTAGGCACCAGTCTTTCCTAGGTAAGACTGGGCACCAGGGGCACAAGCCTGTATAGAGAGCTGCAGGATGAGGCAGTGCTATGAAGAGCTGTTTACAGGCCTCACTGGCTGTGTAGAGAGTGAGGACAGAGCCAAATTCCATTAGCCACATAGGAGAAAGGCTTCTACGCAGGACCCTGCAGTGCCTAGTAGTGTCCATGGGGTGGAGCTTCTGAGTACAAGCTCTGTCAGAGAGCCTCTCTGGATCAGGAAGGCTGCCTTTTTGGTTGCTAGGTACCTGGTGTCTACAGCCAAACAGGTCCTGGGAGGTGCGAAGATCCCCAGTTCTAACTTGTTTGAGCTGGAAGACACCCAGTACTAGGGCTTTATACCCTAGGTAGCAGCCCAGATGATGGGGAGCCAAGTGACCCTATCTGGCCTCTTCCTACAATCCAGTCTGCATCCGCTTCTGCCAGCCCAGTGATCACCATGGGGGCTCACTGACTTTCCTGCTAGACCAAAGCTATGAAGGAAGGTTTGGCTTGGTCTCTGGGCTGGAACACAGCAAGTGCCCAAGTGACATTGTTGAATGAACAGGAAGGGCATGGCAGGCTTCTGAGGGACCCATCTGGCTCTCTAGGGCCTACTCTCACTGTAGAGCCAGAACAGGTATGACATCTTGGGGATGGTGGACACTTTCTGCATGGTGGGTCTCTGTGGAGAGCCATTACTGTTCTGGGGGGTGCCCGATACCTTCCAACACCCCCTCTACCCTGAGGGTCCAGGTCTAGCAAGGCTAGACAGGTGCATGGAACAGATTCTCTGTATGACTGTAGCTGGTCCCCTGTGGGATCCTGTTTGTTGTTGTTGTTGTTGTTGTTTTATTGTTTTGTTTTGTTTTTTTGAGACAGGGTTTCTCTGTGTAGCCCTGGCTGTCCTGGAACTCACTCTGTAGACCAGGCTGGCCTCGAACTCAGAAATCTGCCTGTCTCTGCCTCCCGAGTGCTGGGATTAAAGGCGTGTGCCACCACTGCCCGGCTGGGCTCCTGGTTTTGCCAACACTGTTACCCTAGCCCCAGCCCCAGGCAGTACCTACCAAGAATACAGGAATGGGTACAGGGGCCTTCATTGGAGTAGAGGCCATAGGTGCCCAGGTACGGAGACACCACCTTCTGGATTAACGTCTCGAGGCGCAGGTAGTCTTCAGTCACACCCCTGGACTCATGCACTCCCTGCAAGGGAGTGAGGGTCACATACCCGGGTCTAGCAGGAGCTTGTCTCTCCCCCACCTTCCCCAGGTGGAGTCCCAGGCAGGAGGCTGGGAGCTCTTACAGCCACATGAGGTGAATTACACTAAAGTCACAGAGCCCTGGTGTGCTGGGGGCCCTGGGTGGTCCTTTGAGAGACAGTTGGTACTACCCAGGAAAGGCTGCTAGCCAGGTTAGCCAGGCCCCCAGCCCATGATCTTTTTGAGATAGTTTCATTATGTATCATTGGCTGCCTTCAATGTGAGATCCTCCTACCTCTGACTCTTGAGGGCTGGGGTTACAGGTATGTGTCACCACACCCTGCCCATTCCATTTCTCTGAATTTATAAAGTCACGCCTTCCCTGCCCACGGTACAAGGGAGAAATAAGAGGACTGGGTCATCTGTATTAACTCACACATGGCTGTTAAGTGTGACCAGCACCTCACCATTTGGACCCCTAGAAGGAGCTGTGATCCTAGGAGTCAGGGGCACATAGTGGGTCCTTCATAACATACTGACTAGCAGCTGTGACCTCAGAGCAATTCAAGACTTAAAACAGTGGAGGCTGGGTTCACCTTGGGATCAAGGTGAGGTCAAGAGACATGCTCATAGAGGCCTTAGAGCAAAGTCACTCAGTCTGGAGAGAGGTGGCAGGTAGGACAATGAAAGCCGCTGTGGTAAAGAGGCTATGTGGAACTGTAGAAGCATAGCTGGGAAGTGGCAGGAGGCACACTAGCCAGCAGGGGGCAGCACTGCTCTGGTCTTGGTCACCTCCAAAGGAATCCCAGGGCCCAGCACCACAGAGACCTGACTCTTCAGCTCTCCCAATTCCTTTCACACTCACTGGGTCAGACTAGACACAGTCTATGGAAATCCCACTCACAGGCTTGTACTTGGCTTCATTCCAAGGTGACCATGAGCCTCTGACCCAGGGCAGCCCCTGGACCCTGCAGCCCCCACCCTGCAGCCCATTCCTTGCTGTGAACCATTTCCTTCGGTTTTTAGGCCTGAGCCCACAAACCCTAACTCAAAAGGATTTCCACAAGCATGGGGGGGGTCATGACACCAGGGCTTTTGGTGCTTTGAGAGTCCTAGTGAGGCCACAATCCCTCCAACAGTAAAATGTCTCCCTGTCAGTCAGATGGGACAGTCGATGGTACCTCTAAGTCCTGCAGGACTGCATGCAGGTTGTGAGAACTTAGTATGGTGAGCCGGGCACAATCAGGGGATGTGTCAGATGTAGGGCACATGTGCTTGCTGGTGGCCCAACCCTCTTCAGTCCCGGGGCAAGTCCCTTTAATCCAGCCAGACTAGCTGGCCACTGTCCCTTCTCCAGTGCTAGCCTTGTTGATGAAGTCCATCTGTACCAAGTGCCTGGAACAGGGGTGTGTGTGTGTGTGCGTGTGCGCGTGTGTGCACACCCATGTGCAGGGGTGGAGGTGGGGGTGGGTGCATGGGGGCCCAGCTCTAGTACTGATCAAGCATACCGAAGCCAGTTGTTGCAATGAATAAGTAATTGTGGTCTGGTTTGCATCCCAGCCCCAAAACCTCACTTGCCCGCTCCCTGCCCAGTCGATCCTGGGTCCCCAAACCCCTGTCCCACCTGCAGTACCAGCAGCATCTGTGCGATGGCAGGGGGAACACGGGCATGGGAGCGGGCCAGTGCGTCCTCCAGCTTCACGCTGAGGGTGATGGTATTCCGGAAATGCAGCAGGGCGAGCTGGCGCACCGACGGCTCCTTGCCCTGCAGACAGGAAGAGACAAGCTGGCCACACTCCTGTTACGAAGTTTTATCTCTCTACCACAGGTCGAGAGTGGGATGTGGCAAAGAGTCCAGTGACTCCCACCCTTCCCCCATTCCCTCCCCCTGCCCTAAAGATCCAGGATTCCCTGGAGCCTCATCTGGCAGGGCTTTCTCTACCATGCAGAGCAGATCTCTGCCAATAGGCTTCCCCACTCCAGGCCTTCCAGGACCCGAGGAGTCACACGCCTGCTAGGCTCAGCTGGTCTGTAAGGGACAGCCTGGGTTAGTACAGAAGGGGCTGTCATGGCTGGAGTCTTCCTTCCTAGAGCCACCCTATGTCCCCATGGTCTTACTCCCACTCACCCAGCCAGAACACACCTGCACAGGGTAGAAGATGGCCTGCAGGGTTGGCAGCACATCACTGAAGAAGAAATCCCATGTCTCTGCCAGTGAGTCTAGCAACTTCTGTCCTGTGGGCACAAGGAGCCATTACAGCATGTCCTGAACACACTGGCAGACCCACCCAGGACAAGGAGCTAAGGAAGAGTGGGAGGTGCACTGAGAAGGCCACCCTCCACACCCCCACCCAGCATAGCTCAGAGCTCTGCCACCAAGCCCATTCTTCACCTAGACCACAATCTAGAGCAGACAGGGCATGAAGGTGCTCAGCCCAGGTGAGTGTTGGCAGCTGGTTCCTGTCCTGCCTTGGGTATGCCTGCTTGGGAGCTGGGCTCAGACCCTTCATCAGCCTGCCTGTTCCCACCCATCCAAGTATAGAACTCCTAGTTGAGACATTGGGCACTGGGGACAGTCAATCCCCCAATGGCTTCAGACACCTATTATATAGCAGGGAAGTAGGACATAGAACAGCCTTGGGAACGACAATGGGTAAAGGGTGGCCTCTAGGGTCAGTGACACAGACTACAGTCTCCGGCTCCCTCTCTTGAGGGTCCAAGCCACCCTACTTGTGGGAGATGGGGAAGAGGGCTGGCAGGGAGGACTTCCTGGAGTTGTCTGATGTCTGAGCTGGCATCTCAGACTAATACATGTTGGGCATGTGACACCCACCCCTACCCTACCCCAGCCACAAGAAGCAGCTGTGTGGGAAACTAGAGCCTGGCTAAGATGTAGGAACCTGGCTGGCCTCAGGCTGAGTGGCACCACCTGACAGAGGTAAATGTTGGGGAATGGAGCAGGTAGGTGTCCCAAGATGACTCCGTGGCTTGCAGACTCAGGAACTTGTCACCAGGGTAGACAGCTGAGACAGACGGCCACTGGGTCTAGCCATGTGTCCCATAGGACTCCGGTGCCATGTGGGTCTGAGCAGGGAGGGAAGGGTCCTTGACTGTTGGCCAGCCTGCCTGCCAGTCTCTCAATTTCCATGGGAACAAGGAAGCCTGTGGAAGCCTTAGCCCAGCTTTCCAGTAAAAGGAAAGCCCTAGGTCCGTGTAGAGCGAGGATGGGGGGAACAGAGAGCTGGCCCCAGGAGCAGGCTGGCCTCTGTGTGTGGCCGCCCATGGCAGTCTGCTGGCAGACAGCTCTAACATTCCCGGGTGGCCCACACCTGGTTCCAGAGGCAAGGAGACTGCGGGAATGCCCGGGGCAGGCGGATGCTCACAGCCCCTCGGAGCTCTGCCTGAACACAAAGTCCCTTCAGTTTCTGCCATCATACAGGAAGAAAGGCTGTTCAGTCCTGGCTGGCTGTGGGGTGGCCCTGGGCGCTGGCCAGGGCTGTGTGCCACCAAGTGAAGGTCATCCCCTAGCCCACAGGGCGGACACACCACAGAAAAGCAGATGTTGTAAAACACAGAATCCAGGCCCCAGCTGGAGCCGTGTGCTGTCAGAGACCCGGAAGGATAGCCTGGTCCCTGGCTGGGTTCTTGCCTGGGACTGTGGATTGGGCTGTGTGCCGGGGAGTGGGGTCAGCAGAGGCTACTGTCAGACACACGGACAAGGGCCGAAGCATTGCTCTGTGGTGACAGCGGAGCCCCAGTTCTTCCAGCTAGACCTAATGGCACCCTCTATGTAAGGGACAGGGTAAGTCCCCAGGGCTTGATGACAAGGTACCCTGTGTTTGCTGCTGGTATGATGCAGCCAGTGAATGTGTGTACCCTGACTGGGCCCCAGCCAGAGGTGAAGCAGGAAGCTTTGGTGAAGAGCCAGGCTGAGGCTCCAGGATGGCTTTCACTGGGATGTCAGTCTCTCCTTTATTCAACCCTCAGGGTGCTAAGAACCAACAGGGGAGCCAGGTGTGTACAGCTCCAGTCCACAGGCACGCAGGGAAGGCTCCAGGGACGGTGACCACCACAGAGAAACAACGAAGGTTGTCTAGTAGGGGGCTGAAGCATCTGCACAGACAGGCAGGCAGGGATGAAGGAGTGGGGGAGGGGGATATGCACACACATTGGCTACACCGAGTCTGGACCGTGGGAGAAAATGCAGCTAGCAGTCTCAGCAGCATCAGCAGCAAACCCCTGTGGCCTCCTGGGTGACCTTTTATGAGGTGCCAGGCTGTTCCCCTGCAGGGAGTACTCCCACTCCGGCTGGCTCCCGACTCCAGGAATCACTTAGTTTGGAAAATGATGGCAGAGGTGTCACTGGAGTCTGGGATTGCCCTCTTGAGGCTACCACTTGACTCCACAGGTCCGTCCCCTCCAGCAGCTATGTGCTGAGGGTACAGCCAGCTTCTGGGACTTAAGGGGGCAGATTTTATGAGATGGTGGGGGGATGAGATGGCTGACCCACAGGGTAGTGGCAAGTGGCTGAACGGGATGGACAAGCTCCTGAGCAGACCACTCTTGGAGGTCATATCCAGGGCTTGCTACCCCCACCCTCCCTTCCCCAGTTTCCCTTCACCTGACATTCGTCACACTAGCCCGTCAACATGTGGTTTATGTCTCAGGGCCTGTAGGGTGGAGCCTGTATCTTTTCCATCTGCAGGTCCTCATAGACTCCCCCGGGGGCCCTCTGTGGACACAGTTCATTCTTTGCTCCAGTGGTTAAGAAATGGGCCCTGAGGGCAGGGAGGCTGCAGTCTGTGATACCCATGGCGTCTTCACATGTGCCTGGAGCTTGCAGCTTTCCCTGGGCCTAGAGGTTGGACATTAAAAGTCAGGGCATCCTTTCCCCTTTCCCTGAGAGGCCCTGCCTCACAGTCATGAGGTTCTACAGGCCTCACAAAGCTGCACTTCTCCCAGGACCCGGCTCCCCTGGGCTGTGTCAGTGGGAGGCACATCAGGGAATGTGCTGCGTCAGGCGGGTCAGGAAGGTGTGGGAGGCCTCTCCCCTCAGGTGCCAAACATTCACAGCGCCATCCAGGAGCTTGGCTACTCCGACGTCCCCTGGACCTTGGCTGCCTGGGCCTCCTGCCCACACCCACTGTTCTCAGGGTGTTCTCATTCCTGCCCGGGCCTGCCTCACATAGGAAGACAATGAGGACCTGGGGAGGGGGTTTCCTTGGAGTGAGGCAGGACTCCAGGCCTCAGCATCTCACTCTCTGAAGTGGGCTGACAACCATTTGCCCAGGGCCCAGCAGTTAGAGGAGACACCTGGAGTAGTGAGCGACTTGAGTGGGCTCTAGAAAGCCAGTCACCTGCTCTGCACTTGGGCGGCCATGTATCCAGTGTGGCCTAAGCAGGACTAAGCATGTGCTTCTTACCCAGGGTTGCTGGGTTACCCACCTAGTCAGCAGAAGCAAACCAACCAGGACATAACCTCGTGGAGAACAACCTGGTGCCTGGCCTATGGGAGGTGCCCTGCAAATGTTCATAAAGCCCATAGCCAGTGTGAAGCCTGACCACACAGTAGGTGCTTGTGGAATACGCACAGCCTGAAGCCAGCATAGGGCCTAGCATACAGAAAGCATGTGTACATAAAACGCTTGTATACTGAAGCTAGTACAGGGCCTGGTATAGAGTAAGTGCTCATCAAATGCTTATGGGATCCAGAGTCAGCACAGGGCCTGGCGCACAACAGGTACTGGTCACATGCTCAGAGGGCCTGGCATACAGTAGAAATTTGCAAAATCCTCTAGACACTAGCATTGTCATAGTGCTAAGCCCCTCCTGGGACCTCAAGACCATCAGCACCCTGAGGTGCTGGGACCAGGAGGTCAAAGCCCTCTGCCCTATGATGAGGGCTGAGCCAGGCAGAGAGGCTTGCTGTAACTGTGGGGCCTGAGAAAGAACTAGGGGTACCCCAGCATCACAGTAAGGCTCAGACCTCCCTGTAGTGTGACTGTGGACCAACTGCCTACTATCTCTGCTGCCCCTGTGTAGGGACAATGACCTTTTGCCCTAAGCTAGTTCTCTGGTTCTGGATATTCAGACTCAAGATGACATGGGGCAGTGCAATGGAATGGGCTTCCTGTTACACCTGATGCTCCTTATATCCGGTCTGGACAGACCCATCGGCCAGTTCAGAGCTGGATGTGCCTTGTGAGGTGAGGCTTGGTGGAAGACAGTGGGCTATGGTGTGATGGTTAATACTGACCGTCGGCCTGACAGGATGTAAGACCAACTCCTCCGTCATGTATATGAGGAAGTTTCTAGACTGGATTAACTGAGGAGAGAGGACCTGCCCTGGATTCCACATGCTGGGGCCCTGGGCTGAGTGAGAAGGAGGTCAGCTGAGAGCAGCACGCATCGCTCTGCTTTCTGGCTGTGGGTGTGAGGTGACCTGTCTCCTCAAGTTTCTGCCGCCATGCTATCTCCACCATGATGGACTGCAACTGTGAGCAAAAATATACCCTTCCTTACGCTGCTTTTGTCATGGCAACAAGAAACATCACTAATGCACCTCAGGGGTGCCTATGAAAAGTACGCTCTGCCCCTGGTCTCTTCCTGTCTCTCTGCTTCCTGACCACAGAAGCTGTTCCTGGTGAACAGTTTTGCTAACCCACATCTCTCTGACATGACTTTAGCTTCATGCCAGGCTCAACGTGACGAGGTCAAGTGTCCAGGGACCGCTGACACTGTGAACCAAAATAAACCTTTTCCCTTTGCAATGGTTAACTTTGCCAGCTTAACAAAACCTACGATCACACGACAAGAGCTCAGTCAGGAATTATCTAGATCAGGCTGGGCTTATGGGCATGCCTACGGGGCACTGCCTTGATTGTTAATTGACAGCCCACTGTGGGCAGTACCAATTCCTAGGCAGGGGCTCCTAAACTGTATAAGAGAGAGCCGAGACGAGCAGAAAGCAGCATGTATGTGTCCATCTCAGATCTTGACCTTGATATCTCTGCTATCAGGCCTGTGTCGTGGAACCGTAAGCACAATAAACCCTCTCTCCCCTAAGCTGCTTTTTGCACTGTGCTTTATCACACCAACAGAAATGAAACTAAGACACCCCTAAAGTGCTGGCTTTGTTGCAGTGATTAAAAGCTGAGGGCACAGTCGCTATGAGCAGGGAGATGAAGCAGGGCACCTCTCCCTGGGGTTACACAGCCCTCCTGGGCTTCCAAGGGGGACAGACTCTCTCCAAGGTCCCCTCCCAGTCCAGACCTCAGTCCCACTGCCCAGTGCTGTTTCCTTCCTTTCCAGCCATCTTAACCAGAGAGCCACTGCTACTTCCTAGCATTTGCCATGCCACTGTCCTAGAACATCAACCACACCATGTCACAGCCAGGCCGGCTACACTCAGCCCCGAGTGAGACTCACCCTCGTAGAAGCGGATCTTGTCACGAAGGATCACCATGCCCTTTGTGAGCAGCTGGTTCTGAAACCGAACAGAGGTGCCATCACTGACCTGTAGCTATTCCAGGATGGTCTGGCACCTAGAACCCCCTCCCCCCAAAAGCCCACCAACAAGCAGCCAAGACACGAGACCCACCCTCCTGCCAAACAGTCAAAATCCCATTTGCCCTGAGAGGCCAGCCTTGAGCCTGCCTGGGCTGTCACAGGTCATTTACTATAGAGAGCTCCTCTGAGAGTCAGAGCAAGCCTCCCTCTGTGGCAAGGCCCACATACCTGCAGGTACTCAGTGAAGAAGGATCCCAGCTCTGTCTTCAGCAGCCGCCTGTGGGGGAGGGCAGATGGGAACAAGTTGAGGTCATGCAGTATTGGTGAGGGCTAGAAACATCTGGGCAGCCAGAGACAAACCTGCTCAGTACAGCAACACAGGAGAATATTTTCCCTCTATGACCCACAGAGCGGCTGGCTCACTAGGGATCTCACAGAAGTCTGAGGGTCCCAATGGCACCATACATCTTCTCTTCCTCAAGCAGACACCCACAGGCCTGGCCCAGTCACACTGGGCTCCATCCAACATCTGCCTGCCTGAATCCCACAAGGACTCCCTTTCCTAAGTGGGCTTTCCTTCCCTTTATTATGAGCAGCAACTTAAGTCTTCATAGAGCCAGTGATAACACTGACTGCAGCTCCCTTATATAGTTGAGGCCAGAGTAGCTCACAGAGGTCAGCTACCAGCCCCATGCCACACAACCTGTGCCAGATTAACGTGGGAATCTCTACTTTATGAACAGTGCTGCCTGCCTCTAGTGGAGTCATCTCCCACCCTAATCCCATCCTGAAAAAGTACAGCCACCGAGAAGGTTTGGATGAGAATGTCCCCCATGGGCTCAGATACTTGAACACTTAGGTCCCCAGATGGTGGCACTGTTTGGGGGAGGTTGTGGATATGGAGCCGTGACAAAGGAAGTCGCTGGGGGCAGGTCCCACTTCCTGCTTACTCCCTGTTTAATGCTTGGGTTTGAAGATGAACTCTCAGCTTCCTGCTCCTGCCCCCATGCAGCCACGCCCACCCCTTGCTGGCATGCTTCCCCACCATGATGGACCCTTATTCTTGTGAAGTCCAAGTCAAATGAACTCCTCTTTCTGTTAGTTGCTTTGGTCATGGTGTTTGATCATAGCACCCGAGAGGAAACTAATACAGCCCCATGAGACAAACGAGGCCGAAGTCTTAAGTTTTCTGGCTGCTAGCTCCACTTGGGAGATGTAATTAGTCCTGAATTGCAGGTGGTCCTCACCCTTCGTGGTTCTGATACATACAAATCTGAGTTGCTCAGGTGTAAATAACACCATCCCCAACAGCATGGTCCTAGTTCAGTCCCCACACAGTGAGTGTCTACAATATAAGCTCCTCCCCCATCCTGATTGGAGGTTGAGTTTGGCATTTCCTTCAAACTTACTCTGTGATTGGTCTTGGTCATCTGTCCTTCCCTCAGTTCACACAACCCAACATGTTACTCCACCATCTCCTTGTCTCCCAGGAACAGGCCCCCCCTCCCCCAAGACACTTTATAAAAACAGATAAACCAGGTGCTGGAAAGGTGGCTCAGTGGTTATACAAAGCCCTGGGCTCAATCCCCAGAACTGCAAACAACAAAAATAAGGACAAGCCACACAGGAACTGGAAATATGTAAGGGATAAAACTCTAAACCAAACACAAACATAAAACATAACAAAAAGAGGAAGTGACCAGCAGAGGCAAAGGCGAGCACAGCCAGGTGGAAAGGGTGCTGTTCCCACACATGCGCCGGAAGCTGAAAATGCCTACATCCAAAATATATGTACATTAACAGGGCATTGTGGTCATCCTTGGCTATACATAGTTTGTAGGCCAGCCTAGGCTACGAGAGAACCTGTCTCAAAAAGCAAAAGATGCACCCACTCCAGCTAATGATTGCAACAGCGTAGCTGGGTCCAGCTTGGACATGCTCAGAATACACTCAGTCTCCTGTCAGTCCAAACTGACACAAAGTGCTGACTCAGGCAATTTTCTGACTCTTATATGGAGCATGAAAGACAATGGCGAGCTAAGTGATTAGCTACTCTCACAAGCGACACGGCAAAACCTTTCCTGTGAGGCTTGTTTGTCCACTCACACTAGACAGGCTCTTGCTGTACAGCCCAGGCTGCCCTCCTAACTCATTATGGGGCCTAGGCTGGTCTTGAACTCACAGTGATCAGTGTTCAGAAGGAGAAACTGAAACTGGGAAAGCAGATGATGTGGTCAGAGTCAGGTCGGAGAACCCAAAGTCAGCTCCCTAGTCTGGATTAGGTGGATAAATGGTAACCTGGCCAGACATGGTGGTGCCAGCTGTAATGTCAGAACTCAGGGGTAGGCAGAGGCAGGAGGACCACTACAAAAAGAAAAGGAAAGAGGGGGGAAACAGTCTGCCTTTCTCAACAGTCAACCTTCTTCTTTTTTTTTTTTTTTTTTTGGTTTTTCAAGACAGGGTTTCTCTGTATAGCCCTGGCTGTCCCTGGAACTCACTCTGTAGACCAGGTTGGTCTCGAACTCAGAAATCCGCCTACCTCTGCCTCCCAAGTGCTAGGATTAAAGGCGTGCACCACCATGCCTGGCTACAGTCAACCTTCTATGCTCTGAAGAAAGCCAAGGAAAAGGTGAAGGGATCTAGGACTTGAGAAAATGACTGTAGGTGCCACCTGATAAAGGCCAGAACTTCACCAGGGGTGTGCAGTCATTTGACAGTATGCTGTGGGGCTATCATCATGAGTGTTCTAGGTTGCATTCATAACTATCCAGGCATGCATATGGCCTAAAAGCTGCAGGCTTGAGACACAGGCTAGACCAGGAAACACTACAAACTGGCCAACTTACAGTAAAGACTCCTCAATGATATGTGGCTGAGGATGCTTCTCCAAAGAAGACGTGTGAGTAGCCAGCAAGTACCCAGAAGATGCCTGACACTGTTAGTCACCAAGAAACACCAACCAAAGCCACAGGGAGCCACCGTGGCACCCACAGTGCTGTGAGACTCTCCACCAGAAAGAAATATAATGAGAAGCTGGGATGCACCTTGCTGATCACTCTGTGGGAGGTGGGGCGCCTTCCCTAAAAGAAATCCAAGCCCTCAACAGATCTGGACACACACTAAGAGAAGTCACATCACTCATCCATGCAAAATCTTGAATATGGAATCCAGGCATACATCTACAATCCTGGCAGAAGGCTGAGGCAGGAGGATCTCAAGACAATGCTAGACTAGGTTACAGAGGTCTTCAAAGCCACTCTTCAAAATCAAGACTACAGCCAGGGGGCCAAATGTCTAATCCCAGTACTCAGGAGACAGAGGAAGGAGGATCTCTGTAAGTTCAAGGTCAGCAAGAGTCAATGATACTATTGAGACACTGTCTCAAAATAATAAACAAACAAGATAACAAAAGCTAAACCCAGAACTAAATGAAAATCCCCAAACCTTTTATACAAGGATGCTCACCGCTGGAGGGCCCAGCACTTATCACAGACACAGGCCACACAGGTAATCGGATAGAGCTAAAAATCAATGTCATCACAAATCCAGGCTCCAACACACCACATCTCAGAAGCATGAAGGGAACATTCGTAGGAAATGTCCAGAAGAGCCAGGCTGGGCAGAATGATGGGCTGTTAAAGACAGGGACTCTTGTGTGGTAATGTAAGATGAACTGGATGTTTGGTGACAGCCATACAGCCACATGAGCACACTCACTACATGTGAATCAATGCACATAGCCATGTGCATAAAGACAGGTCTGTTAAGGACAGTGGCTGAGCAGGTGCATCATAGGCCTGGAAATTCACATTGCTGAGTATCTTCATACCTTGTCTATAATACACAGCAGAGTCACAGTGGCCTAATGCTTAGGACAGTGACTGGCCCAGAGGTGGCCCGGAGCACAGGGGCAGGCTACACTCTGCACCGTAGGCATGCACCTGGATCTACTGTCTGGTTTTAGGAAGGGACACTCTGTGATCATCTCACGGTGGAAGTGCCTGGTGATGTCGATGTGAGCAAACTACACAAGGCTCTACGTACATGTGTGTGCACATACATACACATATAAAGAAGGAAGAGTCATGCAGTCTTCAGTTGTAACTGTCCCTACCTAGGTACAGCCGACACACTGTCCCTGTCACTAACCATCCCTTACTGTGGTGATGGTGGGGAACTCTTAAACACTGTCATCAATGGTTCCGTCCATGGATTCTCTCCCTGGATCAAAGCCAATCACCAGATATGAGTATGAAGCACAATCAGACCTAGCTAATTTTTGTTTCTGACAGAGTCTCAGATATGTCTGGATGGCCTCAAAGTCAATATATAGCTGAGGATGACCTTGAACTCCTGATCTTCCTGCCTCTACCTCCCCAGTGCTAAGGTTATAGGAATGAACCACTGATGTAGCATCAGGCTTGTAACTCAGGTTTCATGCACATTCAGCAAACACTCTGATGACTGAGCCACATTCCCAGCCCTAGACCTAGTTAATTTAATGTGGCCACTGTAGAGGGGAACTACAGTGGGAAGGGACAGTTCTGAATGGCCATGGACCCTGGAGCTGGGACCAGAGTTCTAGTTCAGCCACCATGCCACTCAACTGGCAGCCAGTGACCATCTATTAAAAAACAGACATAAAGACATGGGCCAGCCGGGCAGTGGTGGCGCATGTCTTTAATCCCAGCACTCGGGAGGCAGAGGCAGGCGGATTTCTGAGTTCGAGGCCAGCCTGGTCTACAGAGTGAGTTCCAGGACAGCCAGGGCTACACAGAGAAACCCTGTCCTGAAAAACCAAAAAAAAAAAAAAAACAAAAAAAAAGACATGGGCCAGCCAGGCAGTGGTGAGTGGAAGGCTTAAAGGCACAGCAAACACTCGGCATGTGCTTGAGCATGCTTCCCTGGCATTTTGTTTTGCACTGCTGAAAAAGCAGTGGTCCCAAAATCATCTTATGTCCCTGAAGTCAGCATCTCCCATCATCCTGCTTTCTAGTCAGGTGCTGGGACACAGGGTAGCTTCTCTAAACCTTGCCCCCCAATCCATCCTAAGGAGCAGGGTAGCCCCTAAGGCCTACAGGCCTCTCAGAGAGGAGGTGCCAGTCAGAACCAGAAGGTCCAAGGGAGGTGCACAGAGCCAGGCTCCACCTACTCTGTGGATTTAAAGATGTGGGTGCCCTCTGCACCCAGCAGATTCTTTTCCTGTGTGTGACGCTAGGGTCAGAACCTGGGCCTCCCTCGCACATGCCTGCCAGGTTAGAGCTCTTCACTGGCCAACCCCAGACCAGCCAGCAGATTGTTTAGATTTGTTATAAAATGGGTTCTCTAGGCTCACAGACAATGCTGTAAGCAGTGGGGACTGTTAGCAGCGACAAGCACAGGGACTTCGAAGGCACCTCGCTCCATGCTGTTCCCAGTACTCTTTTGTACCCTGGGCCTCAGTTTACCCACATAAGGGCCCTTTCAGGTGGGTATGGTGTGGCTGACCCCTGTCCTATTATCCCTTAGACCTTGCCTTCGCCAGCAAATGGAAGATTCGCTGGTGACTTCTGCAGAGCGGATATACTTTGGATCTGGGGACAGGGTGCTCTGGGTTGGGGCTGGGGGTTAATAGCATAGACTGGAAATGCCCCATTGTGTCAGCTGTGTGACCCTGGGGAGGCCACAGTGGCCTGGTCTGCAGTAGTAGTTAGAGAGGGCTCCTCTGGCCTCAGCTGCTTCACAACCTGGTTCCCTGCTAGTCAAAGGAAATGAGGGGTGTTTGTGGCTGGACTGTTTCCGGAATGGCAGTGGGTCATTAAGCAGGTGGGCCCTTCCTCTTTGACAGAATAAATATCCTCTGTAATGCACAGGGTGGCAGGGAATGTGGACATTATCTCAAGCCACTGTCCAAGTTCCACCCTGCTGACCCTAGAAGGGAGGCCCCAGGAGGGTGGGGTGTGGGCCCTCCCTTCTCCACCCTCATTGGCACAGATGGGTTTCCCAGACAGGACTGGTTTACACTCACCGGACACCCTCGTTGAGGACAAAGAGCTCCTGGTCGGGCAACCCCTTGCGCTGAAAGACAGCGATCACGCCGTTATGGATACTGTGGGCAGAAAGGAGAGTGGTCACTTAGAAGCACTGGGCCTCTTACATCCTCCAGGCCTGTCGCCTCCCACCTATCCAGTGCCATCCGGTCCCACTCAGCCCCTCCTGAAATCATGGGCGTGCCCACACCCCGCTACAACTCCAGGTCTGGGCTCCTGATACAAACTCTTGCTCACCAGAACCTGCCAGGCATCCTGCAGGTCCTGTAGTCCAACCTGGGCAGAACTTGCCTTCCTACCTGCATGTTCTTAATCCTCCCAACTGGGCCAGATACTGGGGGCCTTCTGCATCTCTTCTCTCTTTCCTTCCCTTGTGTCCAGGCCCTGACTTTGCCTCCATTCTCCCATGTTTCTAATCTCATGGCAGAGCCCCCAGGAGCCACTGGGGTCCCAGCCCCCACAGCATCTTCCCTAGGGCAGAGGAATGTTAACAGTGAGGCTGACCCTGCCCAGTCTCTGCTGACTAAAACTCTCTGAAGCAGGAAGCTGCAAACACTTTTCTCTAAAGGGTCAGAGGGTCAGCTGTTAAAGGTCTGAAGACTGCTCAGCCTCCTGAAGCTATTCAGCTATCTGAAGTTAGAACTGTGGGACTGTCGACCAATAAAACTTTATTATTCAGATATCAGGTGATGGACTGGGTTTGGTCCATGGGAACTGCATGAAGTTCAAGCCCTGCATGAACTGCAGAGAGCCCCTGAGCTGAGCCCAGCAGCACTCAAGTCTCCTTGTGCTTATCCAGGCACTCTGCTGCCAGCCCCAGGACATTTGCACATGCCTTTCTTCTGCATGGCTAGCTCCTGCTCCTTTACTATTTATCCAGTCCCTTCTTCCAGACCATAACTCCCCTCAGCTCGTACAGCCTACATCAACTCATAACATGCTTAGTCAATGTGCTCCCTGGACTAACCTTTCTCCACTGCTAGGTAAAGCCTGGTTGACCTGGTGAAGACCAGACCACTGTTTGTCCTTCTCTTAGACTTGGCTCACAGGGATATCTGAGAACTTTCCTACCATTCTGAGGAGGCCTTGCCCATAGAAACAGATCAGGGGTACGGGGTGATAAGCATGCCCTGGGGAGTCTAGGACTCCATCAGAGCAGACAGTGGAAGTCCAGAACGGCCAAAGTAGGAGCAGTCCTGGTTTTCAAGGTTCAGTTTGTCCTTTCTCTTCCATTATACTTTCTGGAGAGATACCCTGACTCTGCCTAGATAAGGTCCTCCCTGTGGCCTGGGGTACAATGGTACCCCTGGAACCCCTCCTACCCATGGCTGGGCTCCTCGGGTTGTCAATGGTATGAGTCACACTGGTCGTGAAGGTGGCCACTTAACCACTCCCCTTCTTTACTACCTTAGGCTGCCATGGCCAAGCTGACACCTCACAACCACCATATAGCCAGCTGACCATCTCCTCGGCTAGTCCAGGTTGAGGCCCCTCTCGCCCACCCCTTGAGCCATGCACTGACTCCAGTCTGATGGCCAGCCTGAGGGGCGGGCCTGGGTTTATGTCCTGCTCTAGCTTCCAGGCCTTGGTGTTCCCTTGAGCTGAATGAACACACTGCCCACCTCCTAGGGGCATTCCAGGGACAGATACTCGGGACACCTGGGCCACACCCAACCCGTGGACCACCCATGTGGTCTCTCAGTGTTTTAAATGCCAACACGTGCGGAGGCCAGTCAGACCTCAATTATAGAAGAAGACACTAAGACTTAGAGAGGCCAAGGGATACATCTTCTATTCAGCAGGACCAGAACTGAAATGAGGCACTGGCCTATAGTCCCCCTGTCCCATCCTTGGGGATAGACCCTGTTCCTTTTGATTCTTCCTTGCTCTGTGAGGCTCCAGGAGCTTTCTGAAGTCAAAAACAAAACAAAACAACAAAACCAAAACCCAAAAACAGCCGGGCAGTGGTGGCGCACATCTTTAATCCCAGCACTTGGGAGGGAGAGACAGGTGGATTTCTGAGTTCGAGGCCAGCCTGGTCTACAGAGTGAGTTCCAGGACAGCCAGGGCTACACAGAGAAACCCTGTCTTGAAAAAACAAAACAAAACAAAAACAAAAACACAAAAACAAGGGCTGGAGAGATGGCTCAGTGGTTAAGAGCACTGGTTGCTCTTCCAGAGGTTCTGAGTTCAATTCCCAGCAACCACGTGGTGGCTCTTCTGGTGTGTCTGAAGACAGCTACAGTGTACTCATATAAATAAAATAAATCTTTAAAAAAAATAAAAAAATAAACAACCCCCCAAAAAACAAACAAATACCTACACATACACACACACACACACACACACACACACACACACA
>JADRCH010000028.1:1659028-1696033 GCA_019843965.1 Rhynchomys soricoides | reverse complement strand
AGGACCCCATGTGATTTGTCATCCTGAAACACAGAAGTGAAACCCTGCCTTTTTCAGCCACAGCCACCCGGCCAGTGTGACAAGCCCAGTCAGGACATCTGCAGAAGGTCCCCAGGAAACCACAGGAAGTGGAGGGACTTCCTGGTAAGGCCAGGGGAGGGCATCCTCAGGTGTAAAGCCCCACCCCTCTTCAGCCTCTAGCATTTACCAGAAAACAAGGCTCTCTGTGCATGCATGCCAGGTACTGGCCCTGGAGCATGTATGGCCTCATTGGGTGGGCACAGGGAGAAGCAGAAGCCAGACCCAACAGCAGCTCAGCCTGAGACAGACTGCCACCAGAGGAGGGGCTGCCTAGCCCTGAGAGGAAGGGCAGGTCTCTGAAGGCCAGTCTTGGTTCCACTGAGGGTGAACAATTTCACCAAGAGTCTGAGATTCCTGTAGGGAGGGGTGGGAACACCATCTTTCCCAGATTCCCAGCCTGCTCTGGAGTCCCCCACAGACATAAGAGGTAACATATTTCTTATTTGTCAGGGAGTTGGGGGGGGGGAGAGAGAGAAAGAGCTTCCTTAATGTACCTGGAAGCTACATGATAGGAGGCCATCATCCCTGCACCTCAGACCTGCTTCTTAGTGCTAGGGACAAAGGTTGGTCCTTGAGACCAAGTAGGGAAGAAGAGGGGCCGGGGTTAATATTTCACAACTGCTAATCTAACAAAAGCCAAATCTGTTCTGGCATCTGTCACTCAGCTACACTGGGCTAGAGCACAGTGTAACATGGCTGTCTCTTAGGATGGCTCTGAGTGCTACGTTCTACCTTGTCTGGTTTCTAGAAGCACCTGAGTCCCACAGCTCCAGGTCCTTCCTTGTCTTTAAGGACAGCAAAACGGGATATTAGGTGTCAGCTCTTTCTCTGACTTGTCCCACCCTTCACAGATTCTGTGACCACACAAAGTCACCTAGACAGGCTGGGCCAGCACCTCAGCTCAGCAACTGTAATATAACCACATCTGCAAAATCTCCTAGCCACATGAAAGCCCGCATCCACAGGCTGAGAACTAGGGCAGGGACACTTTGGGGGTCATTGGTCTGCTAACCCCAAAGAGCTGAATGTATTCAGTGCCCACCTCCTGGGGGCCTTGCAGGGCTGGCACTCGGGACACCTGGACCACACCCAACCCATGGACCACACACTATCTGTGGTCTCTTCAATGTTGTAAACACCAACATGTGGTGGGGACCCCAATGATAGAGGCACTGGCCTATGGTCCTGTCCCCCCCCCCCCTTCAGGATACACACAGGTTAGGCCCTGCTCCTTTTGATTCTCTGTAGCTCTGGGGGCTTTCCAAAGTCCAAACAAACAAACAACCCAAACCCAAACCAAACCAACCAACCAAAAACCCAGTCATCTACCTGGAGAGAGGGAGGATGGAGAGGGGCCCTATCTCAGACTGGGCCCTAGGGCAGAACAAGAAGGCAAGGTGAGTGAGGGCTGGGAACCCCTGGAAGCTTTGGCTCAGGCCTGGGTGAGATTTAGGGTGTGGGCGATTCCTACATCTCTCTGAACCCCAATTTTCTCATGTGTATAATACATGAGCTAAGCCCCACCTAAGGTTCCTGAGGGCCCTGCTGCTCCTTGTTCCCACTGAGTTAGGGCCATCAGCCCTGGGAATACAGCTCTAATCACCAAGGCTTGCTTCCCAGTGCCCCAGCTGGGACAGGAACTCAGAGACACCCCTGGACACTGGGTTTCAGATTCCAGACACTGCTGTCAGGGGACATCCTGGTCACCTCCTTTCTCTTATGTCCTCATTCCCTTCAAGGACATGGAGAAGGATAGCCCACTTGGGAGGAGGAGGGCAGCGGCAGGGGTGCACACCTTGCTTTGCAGGGGTCCTGCACTTTGGGGTATACTTTCCCCTGCTCCTGCCTGCCCAGGGCCTTCACCTGCTGGGGGACAGAAGAGGCACTGGCTCAGTGAAGGGTCAGAAGGCTAGGATTCCCCTGAGTTCCCCTAGCACCTTAGGTCTATTGTGGATACTGGCTAGCTTCTGGGAGGTTTTTCTGCAGCCTCTAGGAGTGAGAGGCTAGGGGACAGTGGGCACCACCCTGGCAGGAGGGAGCTGTTAAGCCAGGTGAGGAGGCCTATTACGCCCGTGAGCGCTGGAAAAGCAGCAGCAGGTGCTCTGGAAACAGCTCCTGACTCCACATGGTTGTAGGAGACAGGCCAGCAGCGCCATGTCTCTTTCAGAGAGCTTTCCATGTTCTCGCACACCTAGCAGGCACAGAGGGCAGGGGCAGGCCAAGTGGCCAGCAGTCTAGTGTTCCCCATTCCTCCTCCAAGTGCTAAGCCACCAGCAGTCCCCCCTCTCTATAGTCCCTCGTTTACTTCCCAACTTAATCTAGGGTCTCTGGCTCTGAGCAGGCTGTTTGCTCCCAAACTAAGACCTCAGCCTGGTCAAACCAACATGAAGAAAATGAATGAATGAATGAATGAATGAATGAGTGTGTGGACTATCTTAGGACATAGCAATAGCTGTGTACTGGATGTGAGGGCTGTACCCAGTGTCACAGCAGTGAGTTGGATGATCCCTGGTGTAAAGCTAAAGCTTCTCCTCTGACTGGGAAATAAGAATCTTTAGCGCTGTAATGATCTTCAGATGAAGAATGGGGACCATAGCTTGGAGGGCTAGCCAGAATACAGGAGGCTGACACAGCTGTCCTGACTGTGCTCAGGGTTGAGGTCCTGGAGCCCTTGCAAGCACTGGAAAGGGAGTAGAAAGAGAGGCAGGAGCTGGGGCTGGGAGGGGACTCTAGGCCACCATGTCTAATACTTTCACTAATCTGTGTCTGTGTGCCTGCCTTGGAGGGTTTCGGGACTCAAGCCATGCAATGCTATAACTGTATACAGTATGGGTCCTGGCTGCTCTGGGTGACCCTGACTTTCTTAGTGATGGGGTGGAGGGGACTAAAACCTCCTTACTGGTTAGGATGGTGAGGACTCTGAGCAGGCTGGCACAGGATTGACGAACAGAACACAGCCAGACCCTGCTTCTCCAAGCAGAGGGAGCCTCCGACCCAAAGGCTGGAGAGAGGGGTTCAGCTCAAGTACTGTGGAGCCGACATCAAGCCTCTGTAGTTTGCTAGGCCACCAAAGGGAAAACTGGAGGACTTGGATGATCTCTCCTTGCAAGACCCCTCCACCCCGAGCTCTGGCAAGGAGCAAATCTTCTCACAGCCACGACAGGTGGGACATGGAGCTGTCTAAACCCTCTGAGCCAGAGGCCCCCCAGATGGGGTGAAAGGGTCCCCACAAAGTTGCTTCTAGTAAATTTCCTAGACACTGCTCCTATAGGTGTTCTCTGAATGTGCCTAGACTTGAGTTCTGAGCTACAGGGCACCTACTGTGTGCTAGAAATCACGCTCCCAGCTCAATTACACATCTTCACACTTAGTCCAACAAGTCACTCACCCATATAATTGATAAAGAAACTGAGGACCAGAGATGGTAAGCAAACTGCTTAAGGCCACACAGCGGAGAAGTGGAGTTGAAATCTGAGCCAAAAGTCAGCATGGCTCCACTAAACCCTAGCCAGAGACAAGGAAGGGGATGAAGACAGTGGTGAGCAGTTCTGGGGCAAAAGGAGTCTTCCTTCTCTCACAATTCTGCTCCCAGCCCAATGAGAAGACCTATGTAGGCCCAGGATAGAGGGAAACTGAGGCAGGTAGTCTCAGCTCTCAAGCAGGCTGCAGCTTAGTGGAGGGTGGAAGTTAGGATCCCAGCTGGCAGCCGGGTGTCCCCGGGTTGCTCTCGAACTAGATGAACAGGGGACATGTGTCCAAGCGACATCCGTGTCCCTAGTGGCAGACCACAGCGAGTGAAGCACCTGGCAGGATTTCACTGCCAGGTGGAGGGGTGGAGTGGAGAGCCAGCATCCACAGACCTCCCTCAACAGCTTGCCTCACACTCCTTCTGTATTTTACTTTGGATGGATATACTTCTTTTTTTCCTGAAGGGCCAACAGGAGACCCACCGGGGAACTCGGCTAAAAGAGGTATCTGTGACTGGTTGAGAGCACAGCTGGGGGAGGGGCTTCCCACGCCCGGCTGGTCCTGGATGGGCCTCCGGAAGGGTCCAGTAAGGAATGTCTGGCAGCTGGCGCACCCCCGCGGACAGCTGGGAGGCCCGGGGTCCAACTCGGAGAAAGCCACCGCCCACCCCGCGCCGAGGGCCCGACACGCATACAGGAAGTGCAGCGGCGCCCCGCCGGGGGCCCACGAGGTTCAAGTGCGCCCCTGCAAAGTGGGAGCTCAGAGGCCTCCTGCTCCCGGCCGCCCGTGCCCGGGGAGCGATCGTGGGCTTGAGCCGCCGACACATTGCACTCACTTCCCTCCCCGCGCGCGGCCCAGCGGCGGGGCGAGCTGAGCGCAAAGTGGCGCGGTGCGGTCTCCGGCCACGCCGCTCCGGGCTGCGCGCCTTACCTGTTCCAGGTGGCGTTGGCGCAGGCCCGGCGCTGCTGCGTGCCCCGCTCGTCCGCACCCGCCGCGCCCGGCTCCCTCTTGCCCAGGTCACTGAGGCTGGGCGAACTCATGAACTTCAACCTGCGGAGAGTCCTCATGCTCACCCCGGCCCACGCGCGCCCCGCGTCCCCTACGACGATAGTCGGCTGCTAGCAGCAAGCCCGGCGACCCCGTGGCGTCCCGCCCCGGCCCTGCGCCCCCGCCCGGGGCAACACGCCCAGCGCCAGGCCCTGTGAACCATTGCTCGCGGCGGCGCAGCGTGGAGCGCTCGGAGCGCAAAAGCAGGCCGGGGGCGGGGCCTCCCGTCTGGGCGGGGCCAGGGTGGGCGTGGTCTCCCGTTGGGAGGGCGGGGCCGGCGTCTTGGAGCCCTCAGCGGCCAAAGGGCCAGCTCAAAGGGGATTACTCTCAGCCGCCTCCCTTCTTCTCTTCCGAAGCCACTACACAAGAGTCACAGGGCAGTTCAACCCCAACTGTCCACTCGGCATCCAACATTGTGGTCACACACACACACCATGCACAGGGACTCATAGGCTCCTATTAATGTCTCCTGAACTCACTCCCTCACCAGTCACCCATCCCAGGAGGAAAAGCTATGCCCACGGAGATCCATCCAGACCCCTTCACGTGGACACAGGCTCCTCCCACTGCGGATCAAAGCTTTCAGGGTGCCTCAGCCATCAGCCCCACCCTACCTGAGTCTAGCATGAACCAGCTGTCTTAGAGCCTTTTCTCGGGGGAGGGGTCAGGGACTAGGGTCCTCTCAGGCAGGTACCTTGGATGACTGACTGGCCAGAGGGATTGTTGCACCGAAAGTTGAAGGAACGGAGGGCGGTGACACCCCCTGAATCTTAGGTCTCTTGTATGGCAGAAGTCAGAGTGCCTCCTCAGTCCATGTGACTTAGGCCCAAGGATAGGACAGCCCTGGGCCATTGAGACAAATATTAATTCTACCTGTTGGGGATGTTGTGGGGCACCCAGGGCAAAATAATCTCTCCTTGGTTCTGCCACCAGAACATGGTAAGCTGGATCAAGGTTCATGAACACGCAGTGCCCCACCCTCTGACACACAACCTCCTTCAACCAAGATCTGGGAGTCTCACTCGTTTTTCTGCCACTTCCAAGCAGAGCCCCGGGTGACTTGCAGGAGAGCAAAGTCATGGTTCAACTCAAACCACCAGCATTTCCTAAGCAGCCACTGTGTACTGGACACCCCCACATGCCTGTCTTAGGAGGCAGGATCAAACAGACAACTCCTTGTTCACAAGAACTCTCACAGAGCTGAAGGCCACTCAACCTACTGCGAAATGGCAGCCAGGGAAGGGCTGGGCTCCCCCTGCCTCCTTCAATGGCTTCAGTGAGGACCTGACTTGGGGGTTAACAGCAGATGAATTCACCAGTCTCCATGCAAGGGTGGAGGCAACAACAGCAGGCACCAGCTTTCTGAACCATGTCAAGGAACCCAGGTCTGGGAGGATGAGGCATTCAGGTGGGGGGTGTAGAGATTGCTCACCCAGATAGGTGTACAGGGCTTAACCAACTATGGAGTGCTGGCCATACTGACTAGGAGCTTTGCTCAAGGGAGCAGGAGGAAGGCAGCTTGGACACTTTCCAGCCATACTGACACACACAGGACACTGTCACAGCTGGACATGGATCTTAAAAAAATACCTAGGTGAAAATCCAAAGTGATTTACTGACTCACCAGCCCATGCCAGTGTGCAGTGGTGGTCAGCATGGCTGGGGTGTATGTGGGGGTGGGGAACTGTCACTGCTCCATAGAACTAGCTTTGAAAGTCCCGGGTGGGTGCTCTCCGCCCCTGGAATAGCTGTAGCACTGGGTGAGTCACTTCTCAAGGACTTCAGTTTCCTGTGTGGAAAGTGAAGGCCACAGATCCTTGGCTCCTCGCTATCCCTCCAGGACACCCAGTACAGGCCCTGGAGTTTTTCATCCTGTATCAGGCATGTCCAGTCCCTGCCTATGAACTCTATGTGTGTAGGGACAGATATGAATGCTGGCAAACATAAAATCGCAACCCTGACCCTCCGGCTGGAGAGATGGCTTTGTATTGTTCTCTCAGAAGATACAAGTTTGGTTCTCAGCACTAGCATACAGCAGTTCACAAGCTCTGGGAATCCAGCACACTCTTCTGGCCTTTTTGGGCACTGCACACAAGTCCACACTCAGATATACCCACTCATACACATAATCAGAATTTTAAATAAAAAGGGTTGGATACATATACTAGATCCTCCTCTTGATTCTACCCACCCTGCCCTAGCCTGAACTACAGACCCTTTCTGACCATTCTCTCCGAGTGACACCCAGTGCCCTCACAAATAATAGCTGGAGCTGGCCATGGCACACGCTGCCCTCCTGAGTTCCGACTGTGCAGAAGAGCAAGCCCAAGGCCCCCAATCCTTCAGATGCCTTCAAAACCTGCATGCCTCCCTGATCTCCAGAACACCCTTCAGTGGAGATCAAAGTTGAAGATCATCTCCCCCTTCTCTGATTGCCCTTGCCCTTGTTTAGACTTAATATGGCTTTCTTGACACTGTCTATAAGAACCAGGAGCCGGAATTTGTTCAAACCTACCTTCCCTATGCTTAGCACACAGTAGGTACTCAATAGGAACAGCTAAGATCTATCCATCTTATCTTTTAGGTCATATTGGCGAAAACTAAGATGCATAGACAGGAGGCTGCTGTTTCTCTGCAGCAAAACCCTGGGCCCCTCAGTGAGGCATGACCTTGTATCTAGCACAGATGGGCAGGACAAGGGGCAGGGCTGGCCCCTGGCTGCAGGAGTGGCCAGATGGAAACAAGGAGGCAGTCTGAGCAACCAGAGGAAGGGAGAAGGCTGGTAGGTGAAGGGAGACCACAGTGGGCAGGAGGGGGAGGAAGAAGGGAGCTGCAGGGGGCTCCTATGGAAGTGGCTAGAAGCAGGACAAAAAATATCCAGAATGGGGCATGTGGCTATGGGACATCTCTAGAGCCAAGTGTAAGGGTGCTTGTCTGTAATCTTGGTTATTGGAGGCCTAAGACAGGAGGATTGCCTTGAGTTTGCAGCCAGCCTGGGCCCCATAGTGAATTATAGACTTGGGAGACAGTGTCTCAAAGAAAGGAAAAGAAAAAAGACATCTCCAGAGAGTGAAGAAACGAGCTGTTCCCACCCCCAGCACAGACGAACACTGGTTACACCTACAGCCCAATGCAGAAGTGCTATGGAGACGCGGGGGTGCAGTGCCACCGGGTGTTGGGGCTGGTGGTAGGCAGCACGGGTGCTGCTGGGTGTGTTAGTGGTAGGCAGCAAGGGGCAGAGCTCTGTGGGTCTAGAAATCCAAGGCAGAGTCTGGGAGGAAACAACTCCTCTGCAAAGACAACTGAGGAGCTGGGGGGCAAGTCTAACTCCTGTGTTTCTGGGGCATGAAGTGTCAGAAAAATCCCAAGAAACCAAAACACAACAGCCACTGTTTGGCAGAATTCCTAGACATCTCTTGGTACAGTTATGACCCCTGTAAGTACGTGCAGGGGCTTCATGTGTCCTGCTGGGTCCTCTGGACACTGATGGGGATCTCTGGGTTTGGTGCTTAGAACAAGGATTGAACAGTTGTTTTAGGAGTGGCCTTGAAAAGACTCATCTGTGTTTAAGAGTATTGGTTAAGGACAAGGGAGACAAGTGGACTCATTCGTGCATCCCCGAGCTGTCGGTGTCCTTCCCTCAGAACCACAGTCTCTTCCCACAGAACCCAGATTTCATCCAACCTCCACCTGGCCAGCTAGGGACTTGAGACAGGATACTGGTCACCAAGGAAGACGCAAAGAGCATCAGGGCCATCCTTCTTGGAGTGAGCTCTAAGTGAGCAGCCAGGATGGATGGAGGCCCATCTGGTCTTGCTTGACCTGACCTCTAAGGGATTCAGTGAACACTTCTGGAAGATGGGCAGCATCTCAGAATTTGAGTGTCAATAAAGATAGAAACTGAAGCCCTTGGGGACTACATGCTCCCCCACAGTCTTCTCTGACTCACAGGGTATGGGGCTGGGTCCAGGTGGTTCATTTTCAGGGCACAGTACTCTCAACCTGCGGCCCCTGATTTCTAGGCCAAGATCACAATGTGGTTTCACCCTCTCTTTTCCCATATCAATCAAAGGGGACAGAGAACTTATTTGAAGGAGCCATTGAAGAAGGGATCCTTGCCTAGCATGGGAAGGACAAGAGATAGGGCAGAGAGGCAGGACTTAAACACACTGCCCCATCTGATGCTCCCAAGGCTGTGGTGCACCCAAGGCTGTGGTATTCCCTGGAGGTGAAGGAGTCTCATATCACAACAGAGAAACGGGTTCAGGGAGGCTGGGGCACATGCTCAAAATCAGAATGGGTAAGTGGCAGGGCTGAAGCTGGAGCCTGATCTGGTGAGCAGGAGAGAAGCAGCTCTGGCTCAGTCATTGTCACCTACCACTCACAATGCACCCTCCCTAGGATCTCCTCCTAAGGGTCATCCACTCCAGAAGGGGCCATTTTGCTCCCTGTTGGCAAGGCCTGGCAGTTCCCCAAAGCTGACTGGCACCATGTCTCTAGCAGCCTGTGGCACAGTTGGTGTGTAGGCTCCTTTCCCTGGGGTCCCAGATACCCAGGAAAGGGTCAGTAGGTAGCCAAGGCATGTGCCTGGCTCTATCTCTCTGGCCTGTGTCCCTGGGCCATGCCTCATCTCTTTCTTGGTGTACAGAGGAGGGTGGAACAGGACAATCACAAGGTCATGGGGTCACACCAGGAGCTTGGCAACTGCTCCTATTATAGAGGACAGTGGGAGGGACATTGAGACTGGGCTGCAGAAGTCGGGTGAGCAGGTCACCATAGGGCAAGACTAAGCTAGGACCTTGGGGGGGCTCTTCTCCCTGCACCCCAAAGCCAGCTGACCAATCAGCACTCTAGGCAGGACAGGTGTTCATCAGTGTGAGAGGCAACACACTATGCCATCTGCCCCCTCACTTCAAGACACCTTCTCTCAGGTCTTCCTGACATGGGACAATCCCACCTGGCTAGTCCTGGTCCCTGTGTTAAACACTTGTCCTCTCCTGTGCTTCTGACTGCTGTGGGATTCTGACCAGCAGAGATTCTTTGTCTCCAGCACCCCCACCTCATCCATGTGACCCTAAGAGACTCTCTGTCTAAAAGTTTCCCATCTGTGAAGGTCTTGAACATCAGTTTCCAAAGGTTCTTTGAGGGGCATTTTTAGAACCCTGGTGCTGATCTCTCACTCAGTGCCCGGGGACAGTGAGGTTCCCTTTGGAGCTGAATCTTGGAGCAGCAGAGTTGGTACTTTGATTCCCTTAAGGAGAGCCCTGCCACTTCAGCATTGTAACCTGAGCTCCTGTTTCATGTGGGTGCCTATGATGCTTGTCCCCACTCAGTGGATGAAGGCCCACACCCGAGCAGCAGCGACCTACAGGTTACCAGTCTGCCTTCCGGCTCTGTACTCTCTTCATGGCACTGTATTGCCAGTAGCTTTTCCTTAGAAGCATTCTTGGAAAGAATGAATGGCTTAGGAATCAGCTCCTGCTGGTGCCACCCGAGGGGAGCCCAGACAGAGTGTACACAGGTGTGGTAGGAGATCTGAATAGAGAGAGTTCATTTTCTCTCCTGTTGTCTGAACCTTTCACCTAGCCCTGCCAGGTAGAAAAGCTGTTCCTTGTGAGGGATCCAGATCCGATGTGAGTGATAGAAACTGGGAGAACCAACCCTTGGCCTGTGTCCCTTACTTCCTGGTTGAAGACCAAAGAGCCAGCCAGGGTCTCCCAGAGGAGGGTGCTGCTATCGAGGGTGGTGTACCCCCAAGCTTCCCTAATATCAGGTAGTAAGACTTGACTTCTGCACCTAAGAAATTATCTGAGGAAAACTCTTCCAATCCCTGAGCTGGGGGGTGGGGGTGGGAAGGGTCATGTCACATGGTGGAGAGGGGCGGGGCCAAACCCCAGCAGTAAAACTTAGCTCCTTCAAGATCTCCATGAAGGAGAGACTCCCTGGAGGGTGACATCCCCAGTGGACCTAGGGGAAGCACCAAGTGCACCAAGATCAGGAAAAACAGCAATATTTACTAGGTACCTGCTATACCCAGCCCAGGCGACTGAGGTCCAGCTGAAGTTCCAAATCCTGAGGTCACAACAGGGTCACAGGCTGGTGAGAGGCAGGGCCAAGACTGACTCTGAAGTTTCTGTTGCCTGTTTGGTTTCTAATATCAGGTAGCAAGACTGGAACCCACCTGAAGACAGCTGGGCCTACCACTGTTGCCTGGGCAATGTGGGTGGGGCTCTAAGAGCCCTGGCTCTCTACCTCCCCCCCCCCCCCCCAGAGCTTTTATAGGGACCAGCAACATCTGTGGGCTCAGCTCCTCCCTGCCACCGGCTTTGATCTCTGGTCCCCTCCAAATGGGTCCCTGCCCTGCCTACCTAATCCTCAGATCAGGCGCCGTGCCTTCTGAGAAAACTCCAAATTCCAAAGCCTGGCATTCAGGACCCCAGGCAGGCAGGGCCCAGCCTCCATTCTTTGGGTCCTGTTTCCTCCCTTGAGCCCTCCAGGCCCTGGTCTCCATCCCACCTAGCATTTCCAGGCTCTGCCCTGCGAGAAACAATTTTATCACACGCATAATTAAGCGGTCCGGTCAAGGTGCAGCCTGGTGATCTCTTTTTGGCTCCACCTCTCAATGGCTATGTTTTTGTTTTGGTTCGGTTTTGAGCGTAACCATTAATGTCAGGGAAGTGTCCTTGGATCTCAACAACACAGAGACAAAAATCTTTATGACAAGGGACAGAAACACCCCCGAGCAATGGCAAACTGAAGAGATTCAAGGGACAGGACACCGTGCCCCCCACAAGAAGGGCCTCTTCTAGAGTGGCCAGGCTACATGCTGGACTAGGAGTGTCTTATGGGATTGTCTTATAGGAATCAGATCAGTCCCCACATAGCAGGAATGACTTGGATCCACCTGGCCAAACAGAACCTAGACAGGGGTCACCCAAGGCCACACCTGGACCAGGACTACTTAATTAGGTATGTGTTTACATCGTAGCTAGAAAGATGGCTCAGCAGTTAAGAGCCCTCGATGCTCTTGTAGAAGATAGTTCAGTTCCCAGCACACACATGGGGAGGGGGAACGACTCATAACTACCTGTAACTCTAGGGGATCTGAGCCCCTCTATTGGCCTCTGTGAGCACCTGCAAACACATGCTCTTGCACACATGAATAAAAATAAGTCTTTTAAAAATGAAACATGGTCTCACAGTGTAGCCCAAGCTAGGATGGAACTCACTATGTAGCCCTGGCTAGGAGGCTTCAAACTTAGTCCTTCTTTAGTGGTGTCACTTTCATGGGCCACAAAGCCTGGCCCATGAAAGTGATTCCACGCCCAGTGTGGAAAAGCTGAACTGAGGGCCTTTTCCCAGTTCTTCTACTCTCGTCTAGACCCTGCTTTCCATTGTCCCCAGACCAGCGGGTCTCCTTGGAGAGTCCTGGGATTCCAAAGAGAAAAGGACCCAGCCTGGGGTCAACGTGGGTGAGGCTTGTCTTAGCTCATCATAGCACTCCCTAACTTAAACATTTTTATTACCTTGACTTACTTAGTGTGCATGTGCACACTCAAGCGCCTTGGCACACATGTAGAAGTCCAAGGCCAGCTTGTGGGAGTCCGTTCTCTCTTTCTACCATGTGGGTTCCAGGGATCAAACTCTGGCCACCACCTTTACCCACAGAATAACTTTCTTGGCCCTACTCCTTTAGTTTTTAGGGAATGGGGTATCATGGTTTTGAGAATTGCAAAGAAATTCAGTGCAATTTGTTTTTGACACCATCGTTGCAGCTACCCTGCCCACCTCTGCCACCTCTGGCTCTCTTCTGGCTCCTTGACCTAATTCAGCCTTCTTCATTACTACCCCCCCCCCCCCGGCTTTGTTAGGATCTTGGGCTGGGTGCCCTGGGGCTGGGGCTCCTGGATGCTGAGATGAATTATAAATGGCCAGGGTCCACTCTGCTCCCTATAGGGCAGGGCTTCCTCATGCCAAGCCCCTTCTCCACTGGTCTCCACTGTCACATGACTCTTCTTTGCCCTCTTGGTCACTGGTCACATGGTCTTCTCTCCCCTCCACTGCCCCTCCCTCCACAGGATGTGCTTTGCTCCTTGTCCCCAGACATCTTGGCCAGCACCACCTTTCCTGCTCTTCTGAGAAAGTATTTTAGGAAACGCTTCTATGCTCAGCCCTACATTGCTCCCTCTGAAGGTGCAGCCTAATGGTGCTCCCTCTAAGGATGAAGTTCCCATGGTGTTCAAAGGATGGAGCCCACATGGTGCTCACTCTGATGGTGGAGTCCTATAGAGTTCACTCTGAGGGTAAATCCCCACAGAGCTCACTCTCAGGGTGGTGTCTCCAGGCTGCTCACTCTGAGGTTGGCACCCCAGGGTGCTCAGCGCTGCACAGTCCTTATTTCCCCCACTTGGAGTACATCTTGGGTACACCTGCCACTACTGTCCAGATGCTCTGGGAACTCAGTAGTGCCACTCCCCGACAAGAAAAGTCAGACTCCAGCTTTGAAGGTAGGTTCTAAAGGCAGTGGTACTCAGTGGGTCTCCTATTCTGCATGTGCCGGCCTCCAAAGATCAAGGGTCTGGTAATCCTGAGGCCCAGAGCTGCCAAGCGAAGAAAATCACAACCCTACCTGGGCCAGATGGAGCTGCTCAGTAGCCACAGTGAGGTGGTCTCCATCTTGCTGTCTTGCAGCCTCTGCCCTGACCCACTTATCAGAGTGTAAAGTGTTTGTGTCTGGGGAGGGGAGGGGAAGGCAGGGCAGGCAGTTACACACCTTGCACTAGGCTGCCACCTTCTGGCCAACTGCCTGCTATAGCCATTACACTTGACTACACAGCTCAGTGATCTCCCAAGCAGCCCAGTGCTCCCCACAGGCTCTATTGCTGAGGCAGGCTAGCTGAATCAGGCCCTCACTTCCCCAGAGCTGCACAAAGACTGCTAGAGCATTCCATACCTACTGCGTGTGTGTTCTGCAAAGCACAGGACTCCTGGCAGCCTGACTGGAGGGGAGCTGGCTCTCAGCTGTGCAACTCTCAAATACTAGACACCTAGAAGTGACAGGCACAAGTCCCTTATGTGAACGTTGGGAGGAGCGCCCAGTTCTGCGGATGGTGCTCTAGGAATTCACCAGCAGGGACACCTTGGCAAGCCATTAGGCTCTGTCAGACTATCAACAAACCTCCCTTATCAGATTGCTTGGTGGGTAGCCTCCTCCTTCAGACCGTCTGCCCAGCTTCTCCTATCAGACTGTGTCTGGTGAACCTAACCTAGCAGACTGGCTTGCCGGCCTCTGCCATCAGACTGTGGTCAGTCGGAGTCTCATCAGGCTTTGTCCTCAAATGACCTTGTGGCCACTGAATTCGAGGTTTGTCACAGGACTTCAATACATACAAAGTCACTTAAGGAACCTTATAATGCTTTTCAAAAGCAGAAGATAAAAGAGAAAGGAACCTCTAGAGAAAGCGTTGGCCCCACCAGGGCATTCCCGTGTCATACTTTCCCATGCTGGGCTGTGCATATGTGTCAGCCACTACTAGCAGTGTGACAGCCCCAGCCTTCCCGTTCCCTGCCTGCTTCTTAGAATGGACAATACTGGGCCTTCCCCCTGGACTTGAGGCAAGGTATCTCCTGCCCTGGGCCTCACTGTCTCCCAGACTCAGATGCCTTTACCCTCATCCCCCCCTCCCCCCCGCCATCTTCCACCACCTTTGAAAGCCAGGCAAACAGAAACTATTTGCTGAGCTCTACACAGACAGACAGGGGTTCATTCTGCTCCACGGAGCCTTCACTAGACATCTGCCACCCATATTCCCTGTCTTCACTTAACAGACACTCTAGGGCACCCCTGATGAACTTCTAGACACAGCTTTCCCACAGTCCTGAGCAGGCACGGAAGTGCTGTAGCAAGCACTTCTCAGGGGCAGGAGCAGTACTCTAAGTCTGACATGGGAAGGCACTGGGACACATGGTTGGGAGTGTGTGTATGTGCCCGTGCACAGACATCCAGAAAGGCCCTGCAGAGCAGGACAGCTTCCCACAGGGGCTAGAAGACACAGCACCCTGCAGGAGAAGCAGCAAGAAGCAGCAGCAGCAGGGCGAGGCCTATGAGGGGTAGCCGAACAGGAAGGATGGGGTTAGGAGATACCAGAGGCAGCCATCGGCATGATGGCCTGGACAAAACTAGGGTGTGGCCCTGGTTTGACAGCCCACAGGATCTCCACTAGTGGCTGGTGTAGCCAGCTCCCTGTCCCATCACCAGATGTTGTGGCAGCAGCTCCAGGGACCACAGATTTTCCCTAGGGAACTTGACAACCTCAGAGACACTTCCATCTGGCCCAGCGAGTTCTGTCCTCAAGCCTCTGGTCTACTGCCTGGCAAGCCTACTTCAGGCTGTGCCAGGGCCTTTCTGGAAAATGGAGCCTTTCCAAATGCTCATTGAGGCCCATCCGGCCTCAGGGATATGAGGCCAGGAAGGACACAAAGGAGTTATAAGCATCAGAGAGGTGGAGCAACCTACCTAAGGTCACACAGCACAGTGTGTACACATATGACAGAAGCTAGACTGCCGGCCAGAGCAGACAGACTGTTTTATGAATGAATGAGCAAAAGTCTCGGCAGCCTGGGCGCACTCGCACCCCGCGCAGCAGAAGGAAGGTACCATCTGCCGCTGTTTTTGTTGTTGCTGATTCAAACATAAAGTCCCAGTACTGTCACACTAGGCTGGACCTAGGAATAGGTCCTTATCTGAGTCAGACTTCTCAGAGACAGACTTGGGGTCAGACAAATGGCAAATCTCCTCTGACCACCAGCTCCTGAGAGATCTGACCCATCCTCCCGCTACACAGATTCAGAGTCCCCATGCTAAAGAGGCAGAAATCCTACCTTGCTCAGGAGCCAGAGGCTGCAGGGTGGGCGAGGGAAGGGGTACCCGCAGCCTGTCTGCCTGTGACCTTGGCCGTGGCCTGCACAGTCCAGAGAGGTCTGATGTTGGCTCAGCATTCACTGTGCTGGGTGCCCTGGTCGTGGGGCTACCCAATGGCTTACATATTATGAGGAATCCACGTGGCCACAGGACAGCAAGCAGGTGGGCTGGGCAGAGGGCTCACGGGCTGTGACTCAGCGGAACTCCGGTGAGGCTGCAGCCAGCTTCGGTGGGAGCTGCCCATGGCAGCCTGCGCAGGGAAGCCCAGCTGCTTGGTTCCTGATAAATATTTTATCATGCTTACGAAGCAGGTCCCAGGCGGTTGCCCATAGCCCTGAAGCCTAAAGGACACCCCTTCCTGTCCAGGCCTGAAGTGGTGTGAATAGCCAGTGTAAGGGGGTGAAACTAACTGGACAGCTCCTTTCACTTCTGACCCAAGATAACACAATCCCACTCAACTTGCTGATGTTAGGTTTGGCCACGCCCCTCACATGAAGCCCCCTTCTTTACTCTACCTAGAATGCCAGGTAGACTCAGCCCTGCTACTCTGCTGGTTCAGTGGCAGCCACCTCCTTCAGGAAGCCCTCCTGGATGTTCCTTCCTGTCTTGTAATCCCAGGAAAGCCTATTTTGGAGCCTGGCTCTACAATGGAGTTAAGGCTCCCCAGTGATGGGGGACAAGATGCGGTTGTATGAATGCATGGCCTTGTGCATACAGAGACTCACTCTAGCTGGGAAACTGCATCCAAGTCAGGTGGGCACAGAACGGAAGACCCAGCCCCTTCTTGCAGGGACAGCCAGTATAACTCAGGATGACAGCAGCCACCATCTTTCCAGCTTGCTGGGCACCTTCCATGGTGTCCCATCTAAGTCTCACTCCTTCCAAGCCCTCTGAGATACAGTGTTCTGGGTCTCATTTGGCAGAGCCTGAGATGCACAGGACTGTCACTTCTCTGTGACATGGGGACCCTACAAAGGGGTGTGTGACATACAGGATGTGCTCGATGCAGGGTGTTGCTTGGCTAAGAACTCAGGCATGGTAGGAGCTGGGAGCTGGGCACTGTCTAAAGACGGGGAAGAAGCTAGGAAGACACCATAGGAAAAAGCAGAACACACACGCAGGCGTTGCCTGGTGACCTATGTGGGCTGGGCACCACCCTCTCCAGGATCTATTGGGGGGGAGCCATGCCAGGCAGTGGTGGCACACGCCTTTAGTCCCAGCACTCGGGAGGCAGAGGCAGGTGGATCTCTGAGTTCAAGGCCAGCCTGGTCTACAGAGAGAGTTCTAGGACAGCCAGGACTGCACAGAGAAACCTTATCTGGAAAAACAGAAGACAGACAGACAGACAGACAGACAAAAAAAGAAAGGAAGGAACCAGAAGACAGGCATGGGGGTGCTCACCCATAATTCCAGCACATGAGAGTCTGAGGCAGGGGGATTGCTTGGGTTATATAGTGAGTTCCAAGCCAGCCTGGGTCACAGAGTAAGACATAGTTCTGAAAACAAAACCCAGACTCTCACAATAACAGCATTGGTCTGAGGGTGTGGGCAAAGTGAGGCTGGAGTCTCCTTCCAGGCCTTGTGCAGCAGGAACAGGCTGATGTCACAGGTGACAAGAGACTGGCCCGCTGGAGGGTCCTTGAGTACATCCCATTTACCCTCCTTGTTGGCATCTCTGTCCCAGGCCTGGCTGAAGAGAGGCAGGACGGATTGGATACAGCTGTGAATGATGTAAGGAGGAGGAGCCTTCTGGCCCCTCCCATGCAGCAGGACCAGAGACATGCTCTATCTTCTGGTACAGTTAAGACTACACACAGAGGGCTGTGACCACCACTACCCAAGTCCTAGACTGACAATCCTAGGGGAGTCAGCTCCCTCCCTGCTTAAATAATCAAGCAGGAGCCATGCTGTGGTGGATGGCTTTCGGTTCATGTGAGTCAGACTATCTCATCGACATGACCTTGGATGTTGATACTGACCCCACTGCCCCATGTTCATTTGTACAATGGGCTCACCATAGTGCAACCTCACAGGACAACATGGAGGCAAGTCTGTGTGCCTGCAATTTGCCTTTCTAGAGTGTTCCTAAGGCCAAGACCGGTTATGCTGGCTCTCAGTACTGCAAGCTGCTCCAATCACACACACTCTCTGCAGCCACACAGGGTAGAAAGCTTGTTTTACACAGAGAAAACTGAGGCACAGACAGTAAGAACCCCTCAAACTCAAAGAGGATGTCCAGGGTGGAACCAGGTCTAGAACTCAGATCTAGAGCTAAGGGGGCTGTCTTCCAGGCTGGGTGCTCTCTTGTGTCTTTCTCCTGGACTGGCCTCTGGGTACAGGTTCATTCATTTTGCTGGACAAAATGATCTTAAAATTTAAGGACAGCCTCTAACCAGTCTAGCAAGCAAACTCTGAGAACCTTTTAGAAAAAAAAAATGCACGCAAGTGATGTTGGGATCCAGGGAGCCCACATGGTAACCCCTGGTAGTAAAGCTTGTTGTCCTTATCTTCAAGTATACCAATATGGCAAGCATCAAGTGGTTGGCTACAGAGACCCAGGACTGAGCCCTGGCCCTTTCCCTTGCTGGCCCCGGGCCTCAGTCTACCCATCTGCTAACTGGGCAGGACCACAACAACCTCCTGGGCTGCTGGGAGAGTAGACAGAGGTCAGGGAAGCTCCTACAGGGCCCAGCATAGAGAAGATGATCAAGACACAGGAGTACCTGTTCATTTAGGGTGAGCCAAGCTTTGGAGTAGGACCAAGCGGAGCAAGGCCTCTGCACACCTGTGAGACCATCTTCTAATAAGGGGTCTTGCCCTGTCCCTCCCCACATGTGCCAGTAGAGAGAGGCCAGCAGGCTCAAGGCAGTAAGGTCCCCTCCTTTGGAGTGGTTACAGACGGCACTCGACTGCTAAAGTTTCCTTGCACTCTATGTGGGTACCTGTTCCTTCCTCACCTGGATCCCTTCAGTCACCTCAGCACTGATGTCAAGGCCCACATTGACACCACAGCTTGGGCCTGGATGGCTTCCCTGGAGTCTACAGTGCTACCAAGCCCACAGTATTGGAAGATGGTTTCACTACAACAGGATCACTCCAATCCCACTCCCAGAGCCCTCCTCCTACCTAACTGGCAGAGGACACTCCTGGCTGGGGCTACCCTCTAGTTCTCATGATGACACATAAGGCATGCAGTGGCCATTTTCATCATCTGATAGACAAAGCAGGAGGCAGCTAGAGGCTGGGAAATTTGCCAAGGCTGCTGGCCTAGCAAAGGTGCACAGATTAGATCCCTGGCAGCTGGGTCAGAACCTCTACTTAGTCCAAAACTGTCTATTCCCACTCTCAGGCTGCAGAGGAGAGAGTGGCCACAGCTCACAGGAGTCAGGCAGCTTCCTAGAGCAGGTGGTCCTAGGTTTTCCCTTATACTCTCATCTCATAGGTTTCTCTTCCTGGGTCATTGGGAGCTGAGGGTCTGATAGCATTAGACTACAAAGCTCCAGAGTTTAGGGTTCCCAAGGTCCATAAAAACATGACTCCAAGGCTCTCAAGCCCCTATCTGTGCTGGCTGCAGTGGTGTGCACAGGCAGCCTAGGGCTCCAAGGCTGAGCCCTGGAGTTCAAGGACAGTCTGGATAGCATAATAAAATGTTTCTCCATCCTCCCTTCCCCCTCTTGAGACAAGGTCAGAGTCTCTTGCTCAGGCTGGTCTGAAATTCACTACAGAGCTGAAGATGACCTTGGAGTTCCGATCATTCTGCCTTCCCAACCCCAGTGCTGGGATTATAGGTATGTACCATCATGCCTAGTGTATGTGGTGCTGAGGATCGAACCCAGGACCTTATGAATGCTAGGCAAGCATCCCACTAACTGAGCTGATGCCAGCAGAGATACAGTCTCTTAGAAAGAAAAGTCCGGCATCCAGATCCAGTTTTGAGACATAAAGAGGAATGTGGATGACACTGTTACATTGTCTTTAAGGAGCCATCACCTCATTCTTGGCAAACCTCTGCTTCCTATCCCCTGTCTCTGAATGGGGAGTGACTGGTCCCTGGAGCCTCCTGGTCCTCTGGGATCCTCTGGTCCTACTGTGTAACCCAGGGGACCCCTGTTACCGTCACCCAGACCTCCAGATCTCCATCCACTTGCCATGTGTGCCTGGCTCTCTCTGTGAGGTCTCAGTCCACCCCCAGTCCCTCCAGCCACCTGCAGGCTCCGGGAAGGTCTTTAAAAAAAAACGAGAATCACTTTCCTGTCTCTCCATGGGGGTCTCAGGGGTATGCTGAATGTGGGGTATCTAGAGAGAGCCTGGGTCTGACTCCCTGAACGGATGGGGCAGTTCTCTTGGCCGTTCTACCGCCACCCCTCCAGGCCCTTCCTTGTTCATAGAAGCTGGCATCACACAGAGTGCCCGCTCTTCTTCCCCAGGCATTTCCGCCCAGCCAGCCAGGCCTTTCAAGCTATCCATTAGAAACAAAAGCCATTTGCCAAGCAGAGACTGCACAAACACTTTCCCTGCTGGTGAGGAAATACAACTGTCCCCATCACCCTCCATTAACACACAGCTATCTCGAAAACAAATGCCACCCATCCTGGGGCTGCTACCGCCCCGTTCTGTGCACATCAGTGGACCCTCCTGGGGTCCCCAGTGGGATAGAAATACCAACTCCTAGTTTTCAGCTGAGGCACCAAGGATCAGAGAAGTCGTGATTCCCCCAGAGCCACACACTCACTCAGCAGTGGGCCTTGGAGTTGGGTCATGCTGACATGGCTTCATAGCAACCTGTGACCTACAATTCAACAAAGAGCTGTAGATACTAGACTCAGCAGGAAGGCCCCTTAGCAGGTCATAACCTCTGGCAAGAGGACTCAGGTTCTCAGAGAGCAATGGCTGGCTCAGGGACACAGCCGAGCCTTGGGACCCTTCTTGAGGGTGAACCATTGTTAGTCAGCCATCTCTCAGTGAGGCTCACACCTGAACATGTGCCAGAACAGCGCTGAGGGACTTCGAGACAAATGCAGATTCCTAGGGCCCCAGAAGCATCCCAAGACAGCCCAGGAGCCTGCATCTTATGAATCAAACATCCTCAAAGAGGACTGAGGATGCCCAGAGATCTGACTAGGAGAGCCCCTAACCTCTCCTAGGAGAGATAGATTCTCCAGGATGAGCCCTGGCAGGGGCCACAAGGAGATGGGGCCTCTCTGAATGCAGTTCAGGGAATAGGCCCAAGGCCTTTGGGATCCTGGACAGGAGGCAGGTGCAGCCACTCTCTCAGCCAAGCACATCCCCAATCCCTCTACTTCCTTGTTAAGTCACAATCTCCACAGCCCCTCACAGCGTCACTACTACCCATGCCTGACAGGGATACGGAGACTCAGCAGACAGGATGGAGTTGGCCTTCTGGGGCCTGCAAGGCCAGGGACCCTCTCACAGCTCTGTGCTTTCTTTTCACCCTGGCTCTGGCAAGGGAAATCTTGGAAAGCATTAGGCTCTGCTGCTCATATGGGAAGGCGTGTAGGAATCATGTGATCTGGTCACTGGCTCAGACCCTGGCGGGGCTAATCTGCCAGGTGTCCGACCCTACCTGTTAATGCCAGAGAGGGTAACGGATCCCTAAGTGCTCCCACTCCGGCCTCTGCCTGTGTGGGATGAGCCTGCTGCTTTCATCCAGCTCCTGACCAGGAGGTGGCTGGAGGCCCAGGCCAGAGGTCAGAGGCCAGAGGGTGTGTGTGGGGGTGTGGGGGGTACAGCCTGAGCCAGGAACAGCTTGGAAGCAAGGGTCCCCCTCCCTCTACCATCTTTGTTTGCTCTATTGAGGGGGACGATGGAGAGGGAGGGGGGAACTTCGATAATGAGGAGGCATTGAGGAGGATCATGATGGAGGGAGGGTGATAGGATTGTCCAGGCGGCTAGACAGAGGGCTGGACTGACCACAGCGGGACCCACCCACAGAGATGGAGAGAAACTCACACACCAAGAGAAGGGGGCGGGGCAGGAGACTCTGAGGGACGAACCAGGAATATCCGGGGAGGCTGACCGAGGTGCTGTACTCCAGGGGCCGTTCCTGTCTAGAGGTCGCCCCCACCCCTACCCCACCTCCGGACGCTCGGCGGCACTCACGCGCACACGCACACATTCACTCCCGGCGCCGCCCGGGTTTCGCCTCCTGCGAAAGCGTGTGCAGCCCCCTCTTCCGAGCCCGGGATCCTCCCTGCCGCCCCGCCTCGCCTCGAGAACGGATCGCCGCTCACCTCTGTCCCCTTGCAGCCGCCGCAGCCGCCTCCACCGCGCAGAGCCTGGACAGGCTGGGGGGGGGGGAGGGACTGCGGAGACCACGCCCACCAGAGACCACGCCCACGGAGCCGGCGCCCCTGCGAGACCCCGCCCAGCCCGCAGAGGCTCTGTCTCTAGCTAACAGAATAGAGCCGCTCAAGGGGCTGCAGACACGCCCATCATCTCGGCAGCGCGGCCCCTCCTTGTGCACTACTGCGTGCATTGCGCAGGTTGTATGTGCCATCCTCTGGATAGGAGGCTCCTGGAGTCACTCTTGGGCTAGAACCCCCAGAACACATCCCTTGGTGGTCCTTACATGCCCACCGAATGCTCCCAGGTGTGAGAAAAAAATCTGACAGACTCAGTCCTTGTTCTGAGTCTTGGGGACATTTGCAAATATCCTGGCTAAGGTTCTTAAAGCTTGTAGAGACCTGGGCCACATCAGCATCCCCTAGATTAGAAGAGAAACACTATCCTGTCCTCCCGCTCCCCGAGGCCCAGCACAGATGCTGGTGGGCCACAGCTCTGTGCCATTCCCATTTTGCAGCTGATGAATTGTTCTTGTGGGAATACCCAATGCTCCACATCAATCCATGTCTAAAACGCAAAGCCTTATCCCCATGTCTCAGAAAGGTATGTTTTATTCACCCAGACCCCACTCTCCTCTTCTGATGTAGGGGTAAGAGGTGAAGAGGTCACTCTAGGACCAGGACTTCCCAGGCAGGAAGCCTATCCATGGTCCAGGCTTCCTAACGTAGCTCTGACTGGTCTGGAACTTTCTAGCAGCCCTGGCCAGAAGTTTGCAGAGATCTGCCTGCCTTTGCCTCCAAAGTGCTTAGATTAAAGGCATGTGCCATCTGGAGAGATGGCTCAGAGGTTAAGAGCACTGCCTGCTCTTCTAGAGGTCCTGAGTTCAATTCCCAGCAACCACATGCTCTGACACTCTCTTCTGACATGCAGGTGCACACGCAGCAGAGCACTCATACGCATAACTTAAATAAATAAAAAATATTTAAAAGAAAGAAGTTTAAAGGCAGGTACCACCATGTCTGGCTCAAGTTAAATTTTCTTACTTTGAGCATATTACAGATATAACATGAAGTTGTAAGAAATAATACAGGGGCCTAGGGAGACGGCTCAGCAGTTAACAGCACGGGCTGCTCTTGCAGAGGACCCAGGTTCGGTTACAAGCACCCACCTGGTGGCTCACAACTGATGGTACTTCAGTTCCAGGGGGTCTGATGCCTTCTTCTCTAGGCCCACATATGGTGCACACGTATCCACATGGGCAAAACAGTCATACACATAAAAAATAAAAACAACTAAATATTTAGAAAAAGAATACAGGGCTGGCACCGTGGCTCAGCAGGGAAGGCACTTGACATCATGCCTGATGGGCTAAGGTTGAGTCTCAAGACCCACACAGTGAGTGGGAAAAGAGAAACAACTTCATAACGTTCTCTTCTGACCTCCAGAGGAGCACCATAGCGCACAGCCCACCTCCAATAAAGAAATAAATGGTAAAAAAAAATAAAGAGATCAACTGGGCACTGTGGTGCACACCTGTAATCTCAGCACTTGGAAATTAGAGGCAGGAGGATTAAGAGTTATAGGTCATCTTTGGCTACTAAGTTCAAGCCCAGCCAGGTTACTTGAGACCCAGTAAATAAATAAATAAATAAGCCGGGCAGTGGTGGCGCACGCCTTTAATCCCAGCACTCGGGAGGCAGAGGCAGGTGGATCTCTGTGATTCAAAGCAAGCCTGGTCTACAGAGCTAGTTTTAGAGCAGCCAGGGCTACATAGAGAAACCTTGCATTGAAAAACAAAACAAAACAAAACAAAACAAAAATAAGACAAAATAATAATTAAAAAAGATAAGACAGACCATGGAGAGCTCTTTTGGACCTCCCCTGCTGATCAAAACAGTACACAGATAAAACAAAGAAACAATTAAGAAGACATTAAGGTGAAGGATGCTGGACACTGTATGGACACCCTGTGTTGTCTTGTGTCCCTGTCTCCTTCCTTTTCTTCATCTTCAACTTGTCATCAACTTCAACTTTTTCTTCAGCTTGTCATCTCAGAGATGCTACATGCTGGGTCAGGGAGATGGCTTACAAGCACTTGTTGCACAAGCCTACAGACCTGAGTTCCATCCTCAGGGATGGAGTCAGGGTGAATCTGTAACCCCAACACTCATACAGACAGTAGTAACTTCATAGACCAGCTAGCCAGGAGTACTGCAGCCTTGGGGCAGAAACAAGAGAGACTCACCCTTGAGATAAAGTGGAGGGAGAAAGTCCACTTCCTCAAAGGTAGTCCTCCACACGTGGGCCAGTCCAGGCTTGTCCTCTCCCACTGTGATACAAATAAAAGTGTAAAAGAAAACACCCTGTCCAACGCGGGAGGTTATTGCTGAGTCAGCACTCTTCTTTGCCTGCCTGCCTGCCTGCCTGCCTGCCTGCCTGCCTCTTGCCTTGATATTGGAATTATCTTCCAAGGGACAGGAACACACTGTTTATGTATGTAGCCAATCCCTTGCTGAAAGATAGCTGGATTGTTTCTAGTTTCTAGTGTAAAACATATAGGTTTTCGTGTGAACATATGCTTTCATTTGTCTGGGAACGGGCCCAGGAGTAGGATTGCTGAGTTCTGTGGTATGTGTGGGCTTAGGGTGTGAGGAGACACCTAACTGTGTTCCAGGTGGCTTTGCCACTTTCATCTCTATCCACCAAGAGAGTCACCTCTTCCCCGTCCTCACCGGTGTCTCAAGAGGACACTGTAGTTTACTAATGCTGCTCTGTTCTAGTCTTCTTTATTTGTTTATTATTTTATTTTGTTGTTGTTATTTGTTTTTGCTTTGTGTTTTTGCTTGTTTGTTTTTTACAGAATCTCACTATGTAGCCCTGACTGGGCCTGGAACTTGCTCTGTATACCAGGGTAGCTTCAGACTTAGAGACCCTCCTGGGTCTGTCTTTCAAGGGCTGGAATTACAGGGGTGCGCTTGGCTAATTTACCTTTTTGAGACCATCTTCTGTATCCCAGGTTAGACTCAGCTCATCACATAGCTGAGGATGACCTTGAGCATTCAGCTCTCCTGACTCCATCTCCCCACTGCTGGACTGTGTGTGTGTCACGACACTAGGGTTATGTTGTACTGGGGATAGAACTCGGGGCCTTGACCATGCTAGGCAAACGCTACCCACGGTGCTGTACCACAGGCCCCATGTCTGCTCTATTTCTTATTTTACTCTTGGTGTAAGCAGCCTGCAGTGCAGGTCCTGTGGTTAGATGTAGTTCCTTGCTTAGGGATCCATCTCCTCTGACCCGCAGGCTTTGTCTCTTGCAAGAACCATCAGCACCTGCTGATCAGAACAGTTTATTTTCTTCTGTTTTTTTTTTTTTTTTGTTTGTTTGTGTGTGTGTGTGTGTGTGTGTGTGAGAGAGAGAGAGAGAGAGAGAGAGAGAGACTACATAGCTCTGAGTGGCCTGGAACTCTCCACGTGAATCACGTTGGTCTCAAACATACAGAGACCCACCTGCCTCTGCCTCCTGAGTGTTGTGTGGTGTATCTTAACTCCACAGCCTCGGGGGTGGGTTGGGGTGGGGGTGCTCTGGAGGTCTGTTATTACCCCATTTGGTCAGTGAGGCCTTTGGTCCTCTGTGTGCTGGGGTCAGGGAGACAGGTTTGGCAGTGTGGAGGACTTGCCAGGGCCACGCTCAGTTCCAGGCTGTTGTATATTTTCCCAGAGAGATGTTTCTCATCTCAGTCCCTGTGACCTGACATAGTCCTTAAGGCAGGAGGGACTTTGTGACTGTGCACAGGAATTTTGAGATGGGACTGCTGGCCCAGATCATCACACTGGGACCAAGGCCATCACCAGGGCTCCACATAGAGGACTGACAGCACAACAGAGAGGAGGGGCTATGATGGGCAGGACTGGGGGTGTCTCGAGTAGCTGACAGGGAACTGAGATGTCTCCCTCAGAGTCACTGAAGCAATGTGGTCCTGATGATACACAGAGGTCCTGATGTGGTCCTCTGGTCTCCAGAGGCCAAAATTCAGTGCTTTGAGCCTCAAAGTGTGGCCACTGGTAGGAGCAGCTAGGGAACCCTTGACACAGACTTAACCTGAACCAACACTGGCTGTCCTGCCTTGTGGTCTTCCGTCAAGAACTCAGCAGCTGGGGAGATCAACTGGGCCTTCTTCCCTTGGTGCTTAAATGTTATTTAAATGTCACATGCATTTAAAGGACCAAAGGGGTTAAAAAGGAAAGCATGGCTGACTTCCCAAGTGTCCCCAGTACCCAGTGGGAGGACTGGAACCCACCAGCATCAGGAGGACCACCGCCTCACTCCTGGTCTCATTCCAGTTGGGGAGTCCCTCCTCATCACTTGGGGTCTGAGATGCCAAGGCAGCTGCTGTGCAGCACGCTGGGATCTGAAGGGAAGGGCGCTAAAGGCTTGGTGAGGAAGGAGTATCTGTGCAAATCCTTCTCTTTGCTCTGCTTGACCTCTGGGTTTGAGCCTCTGAGTCTTGACTGTTGTCCCATTTGCTGGATTTGGTTTGGGCTTTCTTTATGTGCAGGGGTTAAGGGGGTGGAGGCTGCCTGACTGAGTCCTTGTCATGCAGCCACCACGCTGTGAGTTCTGGAGCAGAATAAGAGGAGCAGCTATTGAGATGCACTCTTTCCCTCCCCCCCCCCCCCCCCCTCTAGAATGGAAAGTCCTTGAAAGCAGACAGCCTGTCTTTCAGCTGTGTCTCTGCGGACTGCATGCTTGGGGGGGGGGGAGCCTGCTGAATGATGGTACCCTGCAGGCTTACAGAGACATATCACTGGTGTTCATGCTTGAATGTAGCACCTATGCCCTCCACACCTGTGCAGCATGCTTGTCCTTTGCATGCATGTCCCGCAGCTGTGCCCCACACCTGTAATTGTCCTCCAAATCAATACTCTGCACCTGTGCTTCACATCTGTTCCTCACACCTGTGCCCTAGACTTGTCTTCTACACCTGTACCCTGCGCCTATGCTTCACATCTGTTCCTCACACCTGTGCCCTAGACTTGTCTTCTACACCTGTGCCCTGCACCTGTGCATCTCACCTGTGCTCTGTGTAGATGCTTCATGCCCATGCCTTGCATCTATCCCTCACATGTGTGCTCCACACTTGCATCTCTCACCTGTGCACCAGACCCATATTGGTGAGAGGAGCAAAGGACCTGTAGGAGCCAGAAGAATTATGGAGTTTAGCCAGCGCTGAGACTCCACCTTCTGCTTCCAGGCCAGAGAAGCCTCTGCCTGTGTCTCTCTGAAACTTCTGGGTTCTTCCTTGGGCTCTGGAGGTAGAGCAGCATCCTCTGAATAAGACAACCACTGTTTCCATAAGAACAACTGTGTCTGCTTGCAAAAGATCATCACAGCTAGGCTTGTTGATCATTGCCATTCTAAAAAGATGGGGCAGGGATGGATCCTAGACCTTCCACCTAAGTATCCAGCTGCTTGTTTGCAATTCTACTCTAACTTCATGTGGCCTTGGGATCTCAGGGTCTAGAGTGTACAGGCCGTGGAAGGACAGGGCACTCTGGTCTCTTGTTAATATTGCAGCTGACTCTTCAACCTCAGCTAATTGGAAAAAAAACCCCTCTCTCTTTCTTGAAGATGCATCTGTTTTCATGATTCATGTATGGGTGTTTTGCCTGCATATATGTCTATGTGCCACATGAATGCAGTACCCCCAGAGGCCAGAAAAAGGCACTGGGTTCCTAGAACCCATCATTGTTAGGCACCATGTAGGTATTGAGAATTGAACCTGGGTCTTCTGGAAGAGTAGCCGTGATCTTAACCACTGAGCCAACTTTCTAGTCCAAAACAGCAGATGCTCAAGTCAAATATATCATATGAACAGCTCCAATAGAGTCTTTGAGGGACTCTCAACCTTCCCTCAAACACTTCACAGTCAGCCCTCTGCCATCCGAATTGCTTTCAGCATTCCTACCTTGCAAGCTCCCAGTAAGCTCTGAGCCATGAATGACTTTTCTAACTCAGAGTTCTAAACACTTATACGGTCCTTCCCAGAACAACACAGTGAGGTCTGTCAAGGCAGTAGCCCATGCTCCTGGAGCCAGTTTCTGTCCTGGTTAGGTTTCTATTGATGGGATAAACACCATAACCTGAAGAGCAACTTGGGGAGGAAAGGGTGTATTTCAGCTTACACTTGTGGTCCACCATGAAGGAGGTCAGAGCAGGAACCAGGAGGCAGGAACTGAAACAGGACCATGGAGGAGTGCTGTTTACTAGCTTGCTCCCCATGGCTTGCACAGCCTGCTTTTATATACAACTCAGGGACCACCTGCCTGAGGTGGCAGCACCTACAGAGGTGTGGGCCCTTCCATATCAATCATTAATTAAGAAGATGTCCGACAGACTAGTCTCCAGGCCAGTTTGATGGAGGTATTTTCTTCATTGTGACTCCCCCATCCAGAATAACCCTAGTGTATGTCAAGTTGACAAACAAAACCCCAAACCCCAAAAGTCAGCACACAAGGGGAAAATGTTCCCTCCTCACAGACATAGAGTGGCTATCATCCATCAGCCATGTTGAGTGTAGACCACCCAGTGGGGATGTGTTGGGGTCCCCTGTGCTTTGTACACCCATGAATTGTCACTGGGCCTTTATGAGAAGAGGGAGATAGATATTATTCACATATTTCCACCAGTGAAGAATTTTTAGCAACATGGCTCCATCTTGGGGTGCAGCTGAAGAAACTGCGCTCAGATGAGCTTGTACCAGGAAGCTTTATCTTTCTGACACAAGCCAAATGTCACATTCGGAGCAACTCCTCAGGGGCCCAGCACTTCTGAAGGCTTCCATGTTGCTCCTACTTCTACCCTTGAGCCTGTTACAATCTGTCAGGAACAAACTATTCTGAACAGAGTCATGTGCCCCTCCCCTTGGCTGTCAGACTATTGAGATGATGCACCCCAGGATTCTGGGATATTCCCAGGTGTTTCATGTTGGGAAAGAAAAAAACTGACTCCTGGAGCTGGCCAGAGGAGGAGCTTGCCTCCTAGTAAGAGATTCTGCATGGTCTTTGTAATTTATCAGATCACCTTGCAGGAGAGACTAGATGCAGACAATGATGATGGTCAAAACCCCACTTGGACCAGGACAATGAGTACCTCTTCCCCTTTATGTCTGCGTAAAAGTCTTGTTAGGTCACGGAAGACGGACTTGTAGCAGTGGCAGTCACTGGGCCTTTTTATTCACCTTCCCAATGTGGCCATGTTGAATAAACTTCCTTTTTTTCTCCTCTCTGCTTGTTCCTTGTCTTTAATTGGAGGACAGTTTGCTGAGCTTGGCTTGCTGGGGGGCTGCCAGGGCCCAGACCTTAACTTGAGTAACAAGCCCACAGGGAGGCCTAGCAGCTGGGGAGCTGGGGCTGGGATGCAGAAGGACTCCCAACTGTTCTGAAGAGCTTGCAGGTCAGGGAGAGCAAGGCCTGGACACTAATTCTGCCAGTTGCTAAGATCAAGGTTGTGATGTTGGAAGCCCATGGGGTGGCTCTCAACCTTCTTAACGCTGTGACCCTTTTAGATAGTTCTTCATATCGTGGTGACCCCCAACCATAGATCATTTTGTTGCTACTTAACTCAAAAAAATCGTAACTGTGATTTTGCTACTGCTAAGAATCATGATGGAAATATCTGATATGCAGGGTATCTGTTATGTACCCACCCCCTACCCCCATAGCTTGGGAACTGCTAGCATAAGGGTTGGGTTGCTTCTGTCCACCAGGGAGCTGAGGGGAAGTCTCCCTCAACAGCAGGATCACAGACTTACAATTCCTGGGAAAGTGTCAGCCCACAATCCTCAGCTGCCCTACCAGTGAGGACCTAATAACGTGAGTGTACACCCTGAGTCCCCTCAGAAGAGCCTGAGAAGATGAGGAGATCAAGACCTAGGGGCTTCTGGGGTGGAAAGGGTGGGTGCCTTTCCTTCATCCCCATGGGAACAACGGCCGGCAACCGTTCCTCCCTGACCCTAAGACATAGAACTTGGGGATAAAGGAGTCTAGGCTGAGGCATTTTGCTCCCAGCCAGCTCCCTCCTCCATGTACACTCTGAAAGCCCAGCGCCCCCCCCCTCCACATCCTGTGCTCCAGGGTGGGATTAGTGACGAAGGCTGTGGTCAGGCATCCTGCCAGCAATCTGTCCTTAGAGGCTGCTTTCCATGTAAAGTCAGCACAGGCGCAGTTGCCCTGAGATAGATGGCTTCTTAGAGTGTTTGCAGTCAGCCTGCAGTCAGCATTCCCAGACCTTTCAATGCTTTCTCCACAAAGTGAGGCCCAGGTAGAGTGCTTCTAGGTTTTCTACAGGAGCAACATGCAGACTGTTTAGCACCTTTGGATCAAGCAGGATGGAAGTGGGGAGAGCTGAGGTCCATGTCTTATGCCCAACTGCTGGAGAAAGCCTTGAGCTTCTGATTTACTGTGACGTTTAGCTTTATATGTTCTAGGAATTTCTTTACTGATTGGTGGGGTGTCCCTTCTTTTTCAAATTTGTTTGAGGATTATTAGTTTTTGCATCTATTGAAGACATTTGTTCTTTTTTAAAATATTTTTTTTCGCTCATGGAGTGGCTGTTTTGATTCTTTACTGAACCCAATTTCTTTCATTCATTCATATATATATATATATGATCTATTTATTTTATGTATGTAAGTACACTGTCGCTGGCTTCAGACACATCAGAAGAGGGCATCAGATTCCATTATAGATGGTTGTGAGCCACCATGTGGTTGCTGGGAATTGAACTCAGGACCTTTGGAAGAGCAGTCAGTGCTCTTAACCTCTGAGCCATCTCTCCAGCCCCTTAATTTTTTTTTTTTTATTCTGGGGTTGGGGCTGTAGCTCAGTTGGCAGAATGCTTGTCTAGCACACACTAAGCCCAGAGTTCCACCCACAGCATGGTGTAAAACCAGGTAGGGTCCCAGCACTGACCAGGAGTTCAAGGTCATTCTTGGTTATAGAGCAAATTCAAAGCCATCTTGGGTTGCTGGAGACCCTCACAACGTTATAGATTCCGTGTGATGGCTTAGATGGTTATCTATCTGTAACCCTAGGATTCTTTCTTTCCTTTTTCAATACAGTATTTTTCTATGTAGCTCTGGCTGTCCTGAAACTCATTCTGTAGACCAGGCTGACCTCGAACTCAGAGATCTGCCTATCTCTGCCTTTCAAGTGCTGGGATTAAAGATGTGCACCACCATTGCCTGGCTTAACCCTAGAATTCAGGAGGTGGAGTCAGGAAGATCAGGAGTTCAAGGTTGGCTTAGGCTATATGGGAACTTGCCTCAAAACCAAACCAACACACTCCCCCAGTTACTTTATCTATTAATGAAGTGACTCACACTGATTGATTTTTGAATACAAAGCAAATTTGTATGTTGGGGGAAAGCTAACCTAATCACAGCTCATCATTCTTTGTATACATTAGTAGATGCTGCATGCTAAAACTGTATCAGATTTGCAACTACACCAATAAAGGTCATTGGTCCCCAGTGGTGCTTGGGTACACAGAAGACTGGGACCTACCACATCAATCCCAGACTCTGCTGTTACTCATCTGGGGAAACACAGGCTGGGACCCCTATTACCAACTGTGTTCTTGCCAGAGGCACTCGGGGACCCCAGCAAGGCAGACAAGCAGCCCAAAAGTGTGTGATGTATATGTGTGTGTAGAGATGTCCACATGCCAACATGCACACATGGAGGCTAAAGAACAGTTAGCTGGAGGTGGCTCTCTCCTTCTGTCCTGTGGGTTCTGGGTATCACCGTTGTACAGCAAGCAATCTCGGTCCCATCTTGCTGGCCTCTGTATAAGTTGTTTGTTTGTTGAGACAGGGTCTCACTTGATAACCTAGCTGACCTAGAACTCACTTGTAGACCAAGTTGGCCTTAAACTCACAGAGGTCCAGCTGTATCTGTCTCCTGTGTGCTGGGATGAAAGGTGTGTGTCATCATACTCTACTCCATCTGTGGAAATTGTAATTACCAATTCTCATATCCCTAATAAATATAAAGTTTTTCACATTTTTTATTTTTTCCCTTGTGTCAGATTTAGTAAGTCGTGATTTTGAAAGACTTTATTAATTGGCTTGACTTTGTTTGTAGAATTCCTCATTGAGCATTTACTGACTGTAGGGTCTGTATGAATGTCTCCTTGTTCTTTCCTGGCATTGTTAATTTGTGTTTCCTCCTGTTTTCACAAGTAGGTTCCTACCTGTTGTCTGACTCTTTATCCATCTCACTTCATTAACCTCTTTTACCTCCACTTCCAATGTTAAAGACTCTGGTCTAAATACTCAGAATATTCGCCCTATTTCAGCAGTTATAACCTAACCTGCCATCTTACCGACTTTTACCACAAACTATAGCATTCCCACAGGCTGAAGAAATTAGGAGATACAATGTACCATTATGTTGCCACAATTTTCTCTATTTTTTTTAAAAATGCCTTTTATATTTTCTCTCTCCAGTTTTTGTTTCTTCAAGACAGGTTCTGACTTCAAAGCCCAGTCTGAGCATGAACTTACACCAATCCCTTGACTTCAAACTCTCTGTAACAGACTTGAACCCGCCACACCTACTGAATGTGGTTGTTCTTTTTATAATAATGATTTTTGAGGCAATATTTAGTATGTACCTCAGGTTAGCCTCTAGCTAATGACATTCTTCTTGCCTCAGTCTCTCAAATGCTGGGATTACAGAAATCAGCCAACACTCCCTGTTCATTTTTCTCTCTTGCATTTTGTTTTTGTTCCACAGATCTACTTAAAATAGATTTATTTAATTTGTGATTGGTTGTTGTTGTTTTTTTTTTTTTTGAATATGGTGTCTCACTATGTAGCTCTGAATGGCCTAGAACTTGCTATATAGCTCAAGCTAGCCTCAAACTTACAGATCTGCCTTTGTCTCCAGAGTGCTAGGATTACCTTTATAGTTTCTTTAAACAATTGTTTTTAAACTTAAGTTCTTTTTAATTTTAAAATCATTACTGTTATTATTATTATTACTATTACTTTGGTTTTTGGCACAGGGTTTTATTGTTATTATTGTTGAGACAGGGTATCACTATGTTGCTCAGCTTGGTGTTGGAAACCTGGCTCAGGAGGACTGAAGAGATGGCTCAGTGGTTAAGAGTACTGGCTGCTCTTGCAGAGGACCTGGGTTTGATTCTGAACACCCAAATCGGGGTGCAAAAACATCCAGTCCTAGAAGATCCACAGCCCCCTGCTGGCTGCCATGGGTAACACACACACACACACACACACACACACACATATATGCAGGCAAAACACCAAACACATTCTGTTATTATTATTTACCCTGAGCAAGTGGGCACCCCTCCCCTCTGGAAAAGACAGGTTAGAGAGCATGCAGGCTGGAAGGGAGGGACTGCTTAAGCCCCTACTACCTCATTCCCTAAAGACCAATCCGTTTAAAAGTCATACTATTCTGCCAATCACATTGTCCCTAATGGGTGCTGCTCTAAAAACTGTATAAAAGCTTGCTGAATGGGCTGCGCATGGTCTCTCCCTCCTTGGTGTGCAGGGCAACCCCAGCATGCTGGAACAATAAATTCTTCTTGCTTTTTGCATCAATCCCCAACTCCGAAGTGTTCACTCAGGGGGTCTCTGGTAAGCTAAGGCTCCCCAGAGTCTTACAGTGTAATGGGGGTATCTAGATGATTCTGTTTGAATACAGATACTTAAAACTTTAAAATTGTCTTATGTCTTACTTTACATACTTCCTTCAAAATTTGGTATGTTTAGGGGCTGGAGAGATGGCTCAGCAGTTAAGAGCACTGGCTGCTCTTCCTAAGGACCCAGGCTCAATTCTCAGCTCCTACATGGTGGCTCACAACTGTCTGTAACTCCAGTTCAGGGGATCTGATGTCCTTTTATGGCCTCTGAGAGCACTAGGCATTCATGTGCTGCACAGACATACAAGCAAAACACCCATACGTGTAAGATGAAAATAAATAAATAAATCCTAAAACTACAAAATAAAAAATGAGGAGTTTTGCCAGGCGGTGGCGGTACACAACTTTAGTCCCAGAGTTCAGGAGGCAGAGGCAGGTGGATCTCTGTGAGTTCCAGGATAATCTGGTCTACAGAGTGAGTTCCAGGACAGCCAAAGCTACACAGAGAAACCCTGCCATGAAAAATCAGAGAAGCAGGGGGGCTCTTTTTTGATTTCTTGGGATAGGGTCACATATACCTCAGGCTGACTTTGACCTCTGGATCCCCCTGCCTCTCCTTTGCCTATTTTATTGCAGAGGCTACAGTGCCCACTTGATGGTCAGGGTTAGCTGAGCCAAGCTGAGCTGGATAAAGACTTTCATTAGCCTGGGCTCTCCTCTGAGTGGAGCCTCATCTCCTCAGTCAGCTCTCCCCAGCCCTGCCACAAAAAGGCTGAGCTGGCCATGTGGCCGAGGAGGTCACTGCACTGGATTCTTCACCTTTAGACTGAGCAGATTCCTGGAATCTTAAGAACATGAAAACTCTGCCCTGTGGGACAGCTCTGTTTCTTAACCCCAGACCCCAGCTTATCCTCTGCCACTGTTTAAAACCTGGGGATGGGGAAGGAGATGCCCCAGGAGGGAATCCCCAGACCTCCATCTACTTTGACAGCCTGTGTGTCTTCACAACCGGTTAGCTCTTCATCCAAAGCCTTCGCTTAGTTTCCTACATGGGATGAGCCTTGCCCAGATCTGGAGTTTCTGGGGCTTCGCCTGATCTTCTTTAGAACTCCATCCTTGTTCTCTCTCTCTCTCTCTCTCTCTTTCTCTCTCTCTCAGATTTGAGTTTTCATTTATTTTTATTTAAGTTTTATTTATTTACTGTCACTGTCTTCAGACACACCAGAAGAGGGCATCAGATCCTATTACAGGTGGTTGTGAGCCACCATGTGGTTTCTGGGGATTGAACTCAGGACCTCTGGAAGAGCAGTCAGTGCTCCTAACCACTGAGCCATCTCTCCAGCCCCCCACCCCTTGTACTCTTTCTTATACTCACCTTTCTTAGTGGTCCCAGAGAAATGTGGCATTTTAATTTTGTTTGTTTGTTTATTTTTTGAGACAGTGTCTTACTAGGTAAGCTTGGCTGACCTAGAACTTACTAGATAGATCAGGCTGGTCACAAACTCATAGAGATCTGTCTGTTTCTAATTCCTAAGTGCTGGGTTTGGAGGTATACACCCCCATGCCCTGCCATTTTAATTAAACAAAATTACACACACACACACACACACACACACAGTGTATGAGTGTTTTGCCTGCATGTATGTCTGTGTACATGTGTGCCTGGTGCCTGTGGAGGTCAGAAGAGGCGTCAGATCCCCTGGAACTGGAGTTAGAGAGAGTTGTAAGCAGTTATGTGGGTGCTAGGACCTAAACCCCAGTCCTCTGCCAGAGCAGTCAGTGCTCTGCAGTCCCACCTCTTCAGTGCCTCTAACTCCTTTTGAGAAGAGTCTTACGTATCCCAGACTGGTTTGGAACTCTTTGGGGAGCCAAGGATGATCCTTAACTCCTTATCTTCTTACCTCCAGCTTCCCAAGGCCTAAGATTACAGGTGTGTACCCCAAACTTGGTTTATGCCCTGCTTGGAGATTGAACTCTTAAAAAAGGGGACACAAAGGTACATCCTGCTTCTTTACCAGAAAGCTTACAGTTAGATATCAATCTTTTCTCTTTGTTCTTTTAATGACCTACTTTCCACCTTTATTATTTTTAATGATATGTCTGTATGCATGTGTAGAGCCCTAAGAATCCAGAAGATAGTGTCAATTCCCATGAAGCTGGAGTTACATGCATTTGCCAGACACCCATTATGGAACCAAACATGGGTCTTTTACATGAGCAGCAAGTGGCTCTTAACCTCTGAGCTACCTCTCCAGCCCCAACCCTTAATGATTTTCAAGCTTACTAATGTTTAACGAACTACCTAATGTAACTCGAGATTTTAGGGCAAAATTCTGAGCTCCAGCACAGAATGGACCTGGCCTTTCCTTTTCAAATTACCAGTTAAAGAGACAAACAGTCCTAAAAACCAGAGAGATTTATTCCTTGTGGCCACACTGGGAAGAGGAATGAAGAGGACCCCCAGTCTATTTTTGGGGTTCTGACCCATGTCTAGATTTAAACAGAGGAAGAATCAGAGTAGGCCCAGGAGGTTTGCACAGTGAAATATCCCAGGGAAGGTGCAGCCCCAGCAACACCTCCTCTGCTTTGGCCTTGCAGGTTGGTCTGAAGATGTCTTTATTGCTGTCCTCACTTGAGGGTTCCAGCTGTTCTTTCAAGATGACATTTCAGGGTTCTTCTTCTTGATAACGGTGCCCATGATAACGTCTGTCTGTTGGTATATTTGGGAGTTTCTAATCCATCTTTGATCTCAAAAGACGCAAAGCATTTATATTTACAATTAGTCTTAAAGCATTAGAGCTGAGCAGATATCAACCCTCTATGTTATTTTTCCTACTACCCTGTCAATAATCCTGAGCCATGTTTTGCCTGGACTACTCCTACTCCAGCAGGCCAGCCCTCACCGTTATGTGCTCACAATCGACCTACCCCATGGCGCCTTTTTCCTTCTTCTCTTCCCTCTCTTCATGGTCTCTGCCTCAGACCCCAAGCCTGGGAACCCCCGAGGTCCTGCCTACCTCTCTTCTGCCCAGCTATATGCTGTAGGCATTTTAATTAAGCAATAGTTTTAAATTAAGGATCAAGGTTTGCACAACAAAAATTAGTATATGTGCGAATTCAATCATCTTGAGGCAACTAGACGTTGGGATACAGAATGTAGCATTATAGTACATAGCAACAGACCAAACCTCCACACCTGTCCCTTAAGGGTTTGGTTTTTTCTGGAGTCTGAGGTGACTTCAGGTTTAGGAGGACAACTTGCATCTGCGTCTTCAACCTTGAAAGGAGATCAGATGAGTTAGGCAGATACTTCTTGAATAACTGACACACTGGCCTGAAGAAAGAGTAGGTGACCTCAAACAAAGGAGACAGACACAAAGGCAGAGAGGCCCAACTTTGAATTAATGTGTGGACCCAAGGGAGTCTCCTTTTCATTTCGTTTCTTCCTTTCTTTCTTTCCTTCTCTCTCTCTCTCTCTCTCTCTCTCTCTCTCTCTCTCTCTCTCTCT
>JADRCH010000028.1:1631079-1659018 GCA_019843965.1 Rhynchomys soricoides | reverse complement strand
CTCTCTCTCTCTCTCTCTCTCTCTCTCTCTCTCTCTCTCTCTCTCTCGTCTAGGCAAGGTTTCTCTATGTAGCTCTAGCTGTCCTGGAACTCACTCTGTAGATCAGGCTGGCCTTGAACTCATAGAGATCTGCCTGCCTCTGCCTTGCAAGTGCTGGGATTAAAGGCGTGCGCCACCACTGCCAGCCAACTTTTTCAAAAGAAGCTTCTAAGTGGCTGTTTCATCTTGTCCACCCTGAGCCAGAAGATATTGTTAGTTCCCTACCCACCTTACAATACATACAAATTACATAGTAGAGTGTGGTGACTTCCTAGAAGAAAGCTGGGACAGAGGGAAGAAAGGTGACAGGCAGGGAGAAGTCAGTGGACCTCTACTCAGACTTGCCTCTGTTCCAAAGAGTGTGTGGAAATTTAATTCCATGGTGGATGCTCCTGGCTGCTGAATTAAGAGGATCTGAAATAATGAAGAAAATCAGCATAGCCACCTTCTGTTACAAACCTCAAGTTCATTGCTCACCACTGAAGACGGTAATGACTCAGGGCAAGTTGTTGAGACAAGGAAAAAGATTTGAAAAGCCAGCAAACCTAAAGATGAGAGACTACCTTAGTTAGTTTCAGCTGTCATCTGATGAAGCTAGGATAAGAAGGGAGTCTCAATTGAGGAACTACTCAGATCAAATTGGCCTGCGGGTATGTCTATGGTTAGACTATTTTGATTGTTAAGATATTCAGGAGGGCACAGACCACTATGGGTGGTACCATTCCTTAGGCAGGTAGTCCTAGGCTGAATAAGAACGCTAGCTAAGTATGAGCCTGAGTGAGTCAGTAAACCCTGTTCTTCTGGGGTTCCTGTTTGAGTTCCTGCCCTTATTTTTTTCAGTGATCAACTGTGACCTGGAAGAATAACCAAAATAAACCCTTTCCTCCCCTAAGTCATGTTGCCTTGTCTGAGACAGTGACCCACGATCCCAGCCCCTCCCAACTCCCTTTTGGTCTACCCAGCCTAGCTCTGAGATTGATCTCAACCAGCCCCAACCCAGCTTCCTTTTCTACCCATCTTTAAGCTCCGGGAGTTGACTGTATGCGATGAGCCACTCCCAAGACCCTTGAATCTGCAGACAAAAGACACAGACAGTTTTATTACCGTAGAATTTACCTGCTAGGCACAATTGCTGGGCACAAATAACTCCCGCCTGGAAAGGCATGCCCTTATCAATTTATTATCTCGTCTTTCCCTCTGCCCTAAACTCAGTGGCTTGTATCAGCTAGCCCCTGACAACATCCTTGGCCATCTGCCCATAGCAGAGGCTACAGGCCCTAGCTACCCAGAGACCTTACATGATTGTTGCCTTCTTCTCGTTCCAAAGCACGGCAGAAAAGCCTCCCTCTCTTTCCCCGTGTCTCCTTTTTCTCTTGGGACCCAGAAGCCCCACCTGTACCTTCCACCCAGCAATTGGCTCCCGGCCTTCTTTATTGACAAATCAAGAATAATTAGGGAATAAGACCTTCGTATCAGAACCTCCCCTTACAAAGTCAGGTGGGTTTTTTTCCCCCTCCATAGTTTTCCCTATTTAACTGAGACTATGGTAAACATGATTATCCCAGATACCACAAGGAGGGACAGCAGGAGTTGTGCTGATGGGCAGGAAGTAGTGAATGACTGGAGACTCCCAGGCACTTGGCTAAGGAGTATGCCTTAATTATCATTTTTGTGTCTTCAGTCTTGAATGGGTATATCACAGAGCTAGGCAGAAATCTAACCCTGAGGTTGAGGTAGCAAAGGAGACAGGTACATTATGCAGGCAGAGGTGCAGTGCTTTTCTACCCAAGTTTAGTCTCCTTCTGACATCTGCAAGACTCTGGGGAAGAGTCGGCACTTACCACAAAATTAGCCTTTAGGTCTTGGAAAATAAGGGCAGATGAAATGTCATTAGCAGCCAAAAGCCTTATCTGCAGCAGGGCTAACAGGAAGTTGATATCAGCTGCACAGCCTCCAGAATAAGTGGTTTTTAAGTCAAGTGAAGCTGGAGAGATTGAAATTTCCCTTGGGTGAACTTTACCACAGATACATTGTAGCGGTGAGTTTGTGCTACACTGCTTTGTGTTCCTGGCAGGTCACACACTTCCGGCCACCCACCCAGGAGCTCTTTGGATCTGCAAATGAAAAAAAACACACATTAGCTTATTTTTACTATGCTGTCTAGCTCAATGATTGGGCACTTCTAATCCTCCACCTGCTACCCTAGGCCTAACCAGGGAAGTGGCTAGTGGCCACTTACATAAAATCTCACATGGTTGGTTGACTCCTGCAGCTCCTAGTCCATCTGTATCTCCCTCCCCCACCCCCAGTAATGGCAATTCCTCTCTCCTTCCCCCCTGTGTCCTAGCAGCACTAAGGGTCCTGCCCCATCTCCCTTTGTCCAGCCATTAGCCACTGGCATCTTTATTGATAAATCAAAAACCAATTGGGGGACAAGGATCTTGAGCATTTGGACACACCGATTCCCAATTGAATGAAAGCATTAGAGCCAACCTCCAACAACATCTCTCTCGGAGTTCCTGGGGTCACCTGCATGGAATGTTTCCCAGGTGTGTTTAGGTCTGTGTATCAGGTTTTTTTCTCATTGCTGAGACAAAATTCCTGGCAAAAGCAACTTAAGGAAGAAAAGAGGGAAGGGTGTGTTGTAGTTCTCAGTTTGAGGGTATTCTCCATCATGGTGAACAAAGTGTGGCAGTAGGCACATGTGACATCTGGTCATGTTATATCTGCAGTCAGGAAGCAGAGAGATATTGATGCTGGCACTCAACTTGCTGTCCCCCTTTTACTCAGTTCAGTCCCCCAAATGGTGCTACATATGTTGAGGGTTGGACATTCTACTTAATTAACCTGATTTAGAAACTGTAGGCTTAGATTTTCCAAAACCTACTTTTAATAAGTGTTCTCAAATGTTTTGACATCCCCCTACATTTTAGCCCACTGTCCAAAGGTAGGGGAGAAAAGATGGTAAATAGGACCAGGGATGCAGACCAGTTTAGAAATAGTTCTTTGGGGCGATTCCAAACTCCATTTGTCAGAATACCAGCAGTCCAGTTCAGTAGTGTCAGGATGCCAAACATGAATCAGCAGTAGTGGCATGATCCAGCAGAAACCTCCAGGCTTCCACTGAATCAGCATGAGTCAGCAGGAGTGACCAGAACCAGCTGGGAAGCCAGAAGAAGTTCTCTGCGGTGCCTCTCTCAAAGAAGTGAAGATCAGTGAAGACTTGAGTCCTCCCATGAAGATATGGGTCCTCCCATGGGTCTTGCCTTAGCAAAACACCATGTGAGTCTGTATCATATAACACAACCAGAAACTTTCACTTCAAGAAAATTCCTCACAGACATGTTCATAGGATTGTCTCCTCAGGGATTCTAGGTCCTGCTAAATTGACCGTGTCAGTTACTTTTCTGGTTCCATGATGGCCCACCACAACCATGGTAATTAATAGAAGAATTTACTGGCTTATGGTTCCATTGGGTTGAGAGTCCATCATGGAGAGGTATGGTAGCAGTCAGGCATGGCACCTGGAGTGGAAAGCTGAGAGTGCACAGCCTCAACCACAAACATGAAGCAGTAAGAGGGGTGGGTGTGACCCTGCCTGCCCCTGGGGATCATTGGCCAATAGAGGTCCATGAGTGTAAGGGTAAAGGGAACAGAGGTGATAGATGGGGTGAGGTTGGGGGATTATGGGGGTTTGTAGGTTGGGTTTTAGAAGCCCTGTGAGTACATATGGAAATGGAGACACTGGGAACAGTTTCAGGGGGACAGATCAACTTTACTTGGACTGATTCAAAGCTTATATAATTCTGGGGATGTGGGTCAGAATATCTAGGATGGGCAAAAGGTCATTCATTGGCTGAAGGTTTATGGTACTAAAATTCTTCATTAGCTTAGAGAGGCATTCCAGGAATCTCAGGTGCTAGCTGAATTGTTTTTTATTGGGAGAAAGGAAGTTGAACCTGTAATCTACAGATATAGGTGTGTGTGTGTATGGGGGGGGGGGGAGTTGAACTTCCCAGACAAGGTCAGAGAAGGGAGAACCCTGCCAGTGAAGAGAATCCTCCATACTGTGCTGTACTCAAAAGGCTATCCAGACAATGGTAGACTTCGACCTTAATTATCAGGATTTCCCCACAGGTAGGGGGAGGACTGGAAGTGGCATGGGGCTATAAGATCTCAAAGCCCATCCCTAGTGACATACCTCCTCTCCACTTAAACCTCCTCACACATCACCACTAAGTGTTTAAATTCATGAACCTGTGGGGGACATGTCTCATTCAAACCACCACATTGACTATTAGCAATCAATATTAACCATTATAGCTATGTTCTGACTGCAGGACTGCAGGTATGGTCCCTGGCCATTAGAGATGCTCAGCACACACATGTACAACAAAGAGGAGAGCTGGATGGGAAGATCACAGGCCCTGGCCCTAGCTCAGGCATTACAAAGGCATACTGTACCACTCCATGCTGTGTGAAACTAGTCCTGGGGAAACACAGATAAATGTATACTCAACACAGACAAAGAACCAACAGACCAAAGTAAGGAGGCCACTGAAGTTCAGCTTGGTGAGCCAGTGAGTTTACTGGGGTTCCTTACAGGAGTATGAGTTTATGGTTATTCACAGGAGCAACAACAACTCAAAGACAGCTATATCACAAAGGACACCCCAGTGTGGGTGACAGCTGATGGCAGCCAGAACTCTGGAGCTCTTTGTACTTCTTGCAGGCAGCTCAATAGGTCAAAGAGTCTCTTCCAGGCAGCTCAGCTGATCAGTGTCTCCTCAGCAGTCCTTTATCATTTATTTGACCTTGAGATGGGTGTGTGTGTGAACCTAGTACATCTGGCCAGTTTCAGGGATTTCCTGAGACTTGTGAGTTGTTGACAGTCTCAGTCTTCTGGCCTCTCTCCCTGGTGGGATGTTTGAATTCAATGGAAAGTGATGAGGATATGGCCCCGGTCTTGGGGGGAGGTGTCCCTACTGGGACAGATTTTATTTGTTTTGCTTTGTTTTTTGAAACAGGATCTTACTGTGTATCCTTGGCTGGCTTGGAACTTACTACATAGACCTGACTGACATCAAACTCACAGAGATATGCCTGCCTATGCCTCCCTAGTGCTGGGATTAAAGGCTTAGACAGGTTTTTTGTTTGTTTGTTTGTTTGTTTTTTAAGATAGCATGTTAGTCCAACAGCAAATGAGACTCTGTTGGAAATCACCTGGATGTCAATGTAAGTGCTGGGTGTTTCACATTTAGACAAGTTTGCTGCCATCAGATAGTAGCCAAGAGGATGAAGTCGTCATAGGATGTTTCCTTTTTCTCTTCCTCTTCCTCTTCTTCCTCCTCCTCCTCCTCTTCTTCTTCTTCCTACTCTATATTGATTCTTTGTGAATTTCACATCATGTTCCCCAATCAGCCCTTTGCCTTTGCAACCTCCCCTACTTATAATAAAACAAAACAAAATCTCAAAACTTCTCTTTTTGTGGAAGGTGTAGTGTCACAGTGTGTCATATAGTATACCCATTTGTCTACACATCTTTACTGGAATTGTTCATTGCAATGAGTCCTTTGTCTGGTTCGAGGCCTCTGGCATCTGCTACACTATCAATACTGGATCCTCATTCACATTCCTCTTGGATACCCTGTTGTTGCCCTGTGTTATGGAGATCCTGCAACTTTGTATCTGCCGGACCAGCCCCTTCATGCACTCCAGCAGTTCATAGGTGGGGTAAATGTTGGGGTGGACCAACTCAAAACTCTGGATCTGGGCTTGGTTGATAGCTGAGTTGATCAGCCCACCAATCCTCCTGCACCCACACCACCAGGGTGCGATCTCCAGCGCTACTCCCAGCTAGCTCACCCAATGTGCAGCTGGTAAGAGTCAGGGCCAGCTCTACTGCTCTCATATCCTTGGGTCCATCTCACCTGTGCCTTTGCCACCAGGGCCAGCTCGACTGTCCTGCCCAGGTGAGGTGCAGGGCCTGTTCTCCTGAGTACTACAGCCCACAAGTGAGGGGTAGGCCAGCTCTCCCTCTCTCATGACCTCCAGGCTAAAGAAGGGCTTCTGGCCTTGCTATCCTCTGGAAGAGTGGGGACTAGAGATTCTAGCTTTTGAAATCCCTTTGCAAACACCCTTAGGTGGAAATCCATCTTGGAACAATGAGACAGAAGCAACTTTACATTTTCTTTTGAGATGCTTTAAGATTTTCCCTAAGGCACAGTGGCCACAAGGGTTGGACCCTCCAAAAGACAGGACAAGGGGCAGAAAAGCAAGTCTTGGTATATATGCTGGGCGTTTAGTCTTGTTGAGCAAAGCAATCATGGGGATCTTGGAGACAGTTCCCGTGGCTTTCCCATGCCTGTGTGTGTTGGACGTGAGAGACTCCAGCTATTCTTTGCTCTGGACTGGCCTTGTGAGGATTTGAGATTGATGAGTTTGTTTACTCAGCTGTAGGAGCGAAGGCCCATGGGCTGAGTAGGGGGAGGGTCTTAAGATAAGGGAATGTGTTTTTCACAGTTCTTGAAACTGGAAGTCAGAAATCCAAGCATGAGCTGGGGCCCTTCTGTCTGAGAGAGGGATCTGGATACAAAGGGTCCTTCCTGTCTCTTCTGGCTCCTACAATCCCAGCACTGAATACTGCTCCAGTCTCTGTCTCTGTCCTGTCATGGCATCGTGTGTGTGTGTGTGTGTGTGTGTGTGTGAGAGAGAGAGAGAGAGAGAGAGAGAGAGAGAGAGAGCATGTATGTGATTTGACTTTCTCTCTTACAAAGCACAGCAGTTCCACTGAATGAAGGGCCCACACGTGCCCAGTGGGAGCTCAGCTGAGCTTTCCCATGTCTGCATAATCTCCTTTTCTGCCCAGTCTCTGTTCACATGTTCCAGGTGGACATGAACTGATGGAAGATACTTCTCAACACACCCTGAACAAACAGCCTCGAAAAACAGAGATGCTTCTACACCCCCCCCCCCCCAGAGTGGATGGCTGAGTTCTGCTGGCCAGAATTTCTGAGTTCCAGGTGCCTGTCCACTGTCCAGCATGGGGGCCCATGCCACTCTGTTACTGCTCGAAACCTGTGGTGACAATACAGATCCCCTGGCTCCTGCTGCTACTTTGTCACCATGTTCCTCGTGGCACTGGGTAAGCTCATCCCTCAGCTCTGAGATGCTTCTCAGTACTCACTGGCGGAACCTGTGCCTGAGGGAATGGCATCGTGCAAAGATGAGAGTGTGAGACTGTGGGTAGAGATCCAGGATGGGGGGCCAGCAAGATGGCTCAGGAAGGGAAGGTGCTTGTTGCTAAGCCTGATGACCTGAGTTCAATTCCTGAGACCAACAAACCTTACCAGGTGCCAAGCTGTGTGGGAGGAACTCCCGCCCCTGGCCCCTGGCCTGCAGCTGTGGGAAGAGAGAGAGGCAAGGCCACCTGAGACCCAGGCCATCTTCCCTGGTTAGTATATGGTTGCCATGGCTCCCCAGCACCCTCTTCTCAGATTGTCCTACTGGAGATCCTGGTGCTGAGGTCTTGGTGAACACGCTCAGCATGTGTGAACCTTCAGCCTCACCCTTGGGTCTGAACCCACAAGTGACTCATCTAAGTTTGGAAGGAACAGAGGAGTGGAGTGAACGCTTTGACCAAACCCTTTTGAATAAAAGCCTCAAGATTTAAGCAATCCTGGCCAGTGTGGAAAGCTTTCTTGGAAGCCAGGCTCTTGGGAGCTGAGTCTTGCCTACTGGGGTCTCCAGAGATCCTGTGCCCACACCAGGATTGGCATATGGCAGACACTTACTATAAATAGTTCTCCCATCCAAATGCCAGCCCGGCCTGAGCCTTCTTAGCTTTTGGGGTCAGATGAGATAGGATATGTACTCAATGTGCCATTGTGTTAGTTTCTTGGCTGAATGATGCCTCTGGGGAGGTCTATCCCAGACCTTAAGTCTGCTAGCCCATGCTCTGCTTCAGCGTGCTGTGGACTTTCAAGCCATCACCTTGTCTCTCTGATCAGGGTCTGAGATCATGAGAGGGAAATGCTTGGCCTCATAGTGCCAGGGGCATCAGGCAATCAGTCCTTTATGGCTGCCATCGGTTGTCCAAAGGGATCCCAGGGCCTGCCTGACTCAAGTTGACTTGGATGTCTGGAGTGGCTGTAGCTCTGGGTGCTGACTGTAAGAGAATGTGGGTTCAAGACCCTAAGACCAAGTTCTCAGCACAAAGGAGATGTATTTGCCCTAGAGAGACAAAAAACAGGGAATAAGAGTCAAAGGATAAGGGAGAAGGGGAAGGGGACAAGGGAGAGGGGGCAGGGCTATTTGTCTCAGAGGTGGGAGGCAAAGGAGACACACATGGCCCGTAGGCAAATGGCAGTTGATAAAGGCAAAAGAGGAAACTGTGTAGGATGAGGTGTTTAATTTTGATTGGGCAGCTTAACTGGGTGAGTCAAAGACCTTTGATTGCTGGACTTCAATACTTTGATAGCTGGACCTCGGGAGTCAGCCTCAGGACAAGTAGACAAATAAGGGAGTTGACTTTGGTGGCCAGCTTTAGGAATGCAAGGCAGAGGGCGTGGGAGAGAAGGGCAAAGCCTGACGGAACTATGTGCGGCATTCTCCGGCTGGCTAGAGTCCCTTCACTGACTGTCTACAAGGGGCTCCGACAAGGGTCTGGTTGTGCACATTGGTACAATTCTCCAGGTTTTGACTCACAGCCCAGGCTGGCTTGAACTTGCAATCTTCTGTTTCAGTCTCCACAGCGGTGGAGTTACTGGATCTATGCCATCATGCCCAACTCCCCTGACCGCTGTTACTGAGTTCTTCCAGTTCCCTGATGCTGGTGTCCAGGAGTGGTGTTCTGGGCCAGAGATAGTGCTGGGGTGAGAGGCATGAGCCACCCACTTGATGCAGAGATTTTTAAAAAATCTATTTATTTTTATTTTAACTGTATTGGTGTTTTGCCTGCATGCCTGTCTGTCTGGGGGTATCAGATCTTCCAGAACTGGAGTTATGGATAGTTGTGAGCTGCCGTGTGGGTTCTGGGATTTGAACCCTGGTCCTGTGGAAGAATAGTCAGTGCTCTGAACCACTGAGCCATCCCTCTAGCCCTTGATGCAGAGATTTTTTTCAGAGATTTTATAATGTCAACATCAAGCCCAGTTTGTGGCTCACAATTAGGATCAGAAAATACGTTTTCCTCAGTGCAGTGAATGCTGACTCTCCCTCAGGATCTTCACAACAATTTGACAAGTGGTGTGTGTGTGTGTATGTGTGTGTGTGTGTGTGTGTGTGTATGAGAGAGAGAGAGAGAGAGAGAGAGAGAGAGAGAGAGAGAGGTCTGCCTGTCTGTCTCCAAGCCAAGCCTAGTTCTCATCCATGGGATGGGATCATGTTAATGTCCAGCTGAAGAATGAGTACTGAGAAACACCAATGAATGACAGAGGCTCCCTGGTGTCCCTTCCCTGGTGTCCCCCTCCCTGGTGTCCCCTCCCTGGTATCCCCCTCCTTGGTGTCCCCCTCCCTGGTGTCCCCCTCCCTGGTGTCCCCTCCCTGGTGTCCCCCTCGCTGGTGTCCCCTCCCTGGTGTCCCCCTCCCTGGTGTCCCCTCCCTGGTGTCCTCCCCCCTGGTTTTCCCTCCCTGGTGTCCCCTCTCTGGTGTGCCCTCTCTTGGAGTCCCATCTCTCGTTCCCCAGTCCCAGCTGGCAGAAGCTCAGAGACTGAGCAGTATCCTCTGGCTGGCTGCACGCTAACCCTTGCTCTCCTCCTGAGTGGCCTTTCAGCCCACATGGAGGCAGAAGGGCCTCCAAAGTGGGAACAGAGATCCAGTCACTTAGACTGTGAGGAAGCCCAGGTCCCTATCTCTCCTCAGCCTCCAAGCCAAGCAGTTCTGGAAGGGGACAGTTAATTTGAAAAACATCTCTCTGGTTGAATGGAAACTTCTTCTGGGCAGAGGAAAGAAAGGAATTGTTAACAAACTGCAGAAGCACAGGGCCTTTCATCTTCAGTTCTTGGAAGAGGCCAGACGTTCTGACCTGGAACAGTGTGTTCTCCCAAATAGCCCAGACACAGCCAGCCAGGGTGCACGGGCTTTGGAAGATGACCATGGAGTGGCTATCACCAACTATCCTGGGTGTGTAGTCATGTCTTGTGACCCTCTTTTGTGTGCTCATTTAAAGAGGAGCCAGGGGCCAGGGCTGCACTTTGGACCTGGGTCCCTGGGACTCTCTAATCACACAGGGTTTACCCTGAAAGCCAGCCTCAGACAGCTCAGGGGGGCTTAGTAGTTAAGGTCAGGGATGAATGCCATAGAGGAAGAATCAGGCTGGGCCCAGTGGGGGCCACCTTGGGCCTCTGGCGGCAACTTAAATGTCTGCATTTTCTGGAGGCTGATCTGGCTAGAGAGTTCAGGAAGTCAGAGGGCTGAGTGGGGCTCAGGGAGCTTCTGGGACATGGGAAGAGATTTACACTGTCTACGAACACATGACTCATAGCTGCAGGAAAGTCCACCCATACTCAAAGTTCATCTCGAAGTTAGCAATGCCCACGTTGAAAAGGGTACACGGGGGTGTGTGTGTGTGTCTGTGTGTGTCTGTGTGTGTGTGTGTGTGTGTTAGGGTGTGTGTGTGTTAGGGTGTGTGTGGCTGTGTGAGGGTGTGTGTGTGTGTCTGTGTGTGTGTGTGAGGGGGTGTGTGTGAGGGTGTGTGTGTGTGTGTTAGGGTGTGTGTGTCTGTGTGAGGGTGTGTGTGTGTGTCTGTGTGTGTCTGTGTGTGTGTGTGTGTTAGGGTGTGTGTGTGTTAGGGTGTGTGTGGCTGTGTGAGGGTGTGTGTGTGTGTGTGAGGGTGTGTGTGTGAGGGTGTGTGTGTGTGTTAGGGTGTGTGTGTCTGTGTGAGGGTGTGTGTGTGTGTGTGTAAGAAGTTAGGGATGTGGGGTGAAGCATTGGCTTTTGTCTTAAGTTATGTTTCTCCTCCTGGTTGTGACAAGATACCAGACAGAAGCAGCTTAAGAAGGAGGGGTCTTTGCCTCAAAGTTTGAGGTGCAGGGGGCGTTGCAGGCATCAGGTCACATTGTGAGCTCAGTCAGGAAGCAGAGAGATGAGGGCTCAGCTCACCTTTTCCTCTTTCAGTCTGAGATGCCAGCACACAAAGGCTGCTGCTGCCTATTAAGGGCGGGCTTTTTCACTTCAGTTAAACTTCTCTGAAAACACACACACACACAAACAGGCATGCATGCACACTGAAACATAAACACACATACACACACTCATAGACACACATAGATACTCAGAGATGGTTTCCCAGGTGATGCTAAATCCTGTCAGGCTGACTATAAAAATTAATCATTACAGGCTGTCATAGTGTTTTACTGCTGTGAAGAGACACCATGATCATAGCAACTCTTATAAAGGACAACCTTTAATTGTGGCTTGCTTACAGCATCAGAGGTTTAGCCCATTATTGTCAGAAGAGCATTGTGGCATGCAGGCAGACTTGGTGCTGGAAAAATTGTTAGTTCTACATCCAGATCCACAGGCAGCAGAAAGAGAGAGATACTGGGCCTGCGTTGAGCATTTGAAACCCCAAAGCCCATCCTTAGTGACACACTTCCTCCAACAAGACCATACCCACTCCAACAAGGCCACACCTCCAAATCCCTATCAAGTAATACCACTCCCTAATGACTAAGCATTTAAATGATTTTTTTTAAGACACAGGGAAATGACTGTGAATTCTGTTTAGGAAAAGAAAGTCTCAAGAAACCAACAAGACTACAGAGCCTGAACTGCTATTGAGGAAAGAGGCCACTCACTGATGTATACAAGGCCAAGGAAGTAAACTAAAAATGCAAAGCTCAGGAATTTCCTGAAACTTACAAGATTCACAAGGTTTCTCCCCCAAGGCTATATAAGCAATAACAGTGGCTGAAAACAGGAGACTCTACAGAGCTCTCTGCAAGCTGCATGGGAAGCTTTAGGGATACAGCTTTTTGTGAGTCATTACTGTGCTGGAGTTGACTTCTTAGTGACGTAGCTGTCCTTGGATCCCCTGCTCCTGTGAGTAACCCCTCAGTAATGCCCTTGTGAGTAATCTTAGTAATTCTAAAGTAAGTAATAAACTCACTGGTTCACTGGGGTAGGTTTTAAATGAAACTGTTTCTTTGGTCTGTCTTCGGTGTCCTGTCTGGGATGAATAGATATTTGTCCACATCTCCCCAGGGAAAGTGACACAGCAGCTGTGAAGTGAGTCCAGGGATACATAACGAGACTCTTAAAAAACCAATAAAAGATAAAATGGTTAAATGGCTGGAGGGGGAGCTGATAGCCAAAGTGGTGTGTGGGATGCTGAGATGGGGTGAAATGTGGACCAAGAAAACCAGTATGGGTGAGTGTCTTTAGTGATAATGAGTTAACGTTTTCTGTTTTTTCTGGTTTTCCAAACCAGCATTTTATTTCCCAAATATCCAGTGAACAACATGTCCTATTTTTACAGTGGAGGAGAAGTAAGTACATTCCCCTTGGACCAAGAGCAACCTGGTCCCATTGGAAGAGCTCCTGGCTTGCATCAGACCAGAATATCAGAGTCCAGGCAAGCCTTCCCCACGGCCTCCTGAGACAGCATCAGAATGTGGATGGAGATCCCAAACTGCAGTAAACACTTCAATATGATTTCCTCATTGCTCGTGAGCTCCACAGGCCCAGAGACTCCCAGCTGCCCACATCTACTCCCCCTCCAATGACTGGGGCTCTCAGGCTCCCATTCCCCATCTGTTCCTGGGGTCTTTCCAGCTTCTGCCTGTGTCTGTCCTTGAGCCCAAGTCAGCCATGAGGCTTGGGGGCTCCCTTATGCTCTGGATGGGGGAGAGTAGACCAAAGGTAATAGGTGTCTTTCATGTGTTCTTCCCTTTTTGTTTTTCTTTGCTACTTAACAGGCTCTCAGACTTGCTTTATAGCTGAGGCTGGTCTGGAGACCCTGGTCCTCCTGCCTCTGCCTCCCAAATGCTGGATGACAAGAATGAACCACCCTATCTACCTAGTTTCCATTTTTGTTTTAAATCCTGATTGCATTGAAACTTAAACTAGAAACAGCACACTGGTCCCTGCAAGGCTGCCCCCTAGTGCAGACCTCCTGGGACCCCCCCACCTCACTTGCATTTGTGATTGCATGTGTGTTATTCTTTAAATATTTTCATTTAGCTTTAATTTAGTATTTATTTAGTTTTATCATTTTATTATTTTATTTTTAGAGAGTATCTCACTATGTAGCCAGGCTGCCCTTCAAATCTCCACAATACTCCTGGCTCAGGTGCTAGCATTATGGATGTGAGACACCATGCCCAGCTTGTGTCTTGTGTTTGAAGATTTTTTATTGTGGTTTGACTAAAAAGTTTCATTAGCCGAGACTGGCCTTGAACTTGCCAGTGATTTTAAACTTCTGATATTTTTGCCTCTGCTCTCAAGGGCTAGAATTATAGGTGTGAGCTACCACACCCTGTTAAAGTTTATTTTTGTGTGTGCATTCGTGTGTGTGTGTGTGTGTGTGTGTGTGTGTGTGCACAGAAGTGTCCATATGGAGGCTGGACAAACATCCAATGGTGAGTGTTGTTCTTAGGGACTGTACATCTTGGGTGTTTGTTTGTTTGGGTTTTTTGTTTTGTTTTAAGACAAAAACTCTTTACATAGCCTTGGCTATCCAGTAATGTCCTAGAACTCACTATGTAGACTAAGCTGACCCTGAACTATAGAGATATGCCTGTCTTTGCCTTCTGAATGCTGGGATTAAAGGCATGCACCAGATTTTCTTTTTTAAATGTGGATTTAGGGAAATCAAACTCAGGTACTTGTACTTAAGCATGGTACTGATTGAGCTGTCTCTCCAGTCCAAAGCTATTTTCTTTTAAAGTGTAATTTTAAGATAAAATAATAAGCTGGGCAGTGGTGGCGCACGCCTTTAATCCCAGCTCTTGGGAGGCAGAGGCAGGTGGATTTCTGAGTTCGAGGCCAGCCTGGTCTACAGAGTGAGTTACAGGACAGCCAGGGCAATACAAAGAAACCCTGTCTTGAAAAACAAAACAAGAAAGATAAAATAATAATAATAATAATAATAATAATAATAATAATAATAATAGTAATAATAAAAGTGAGTGAGAGGCACAGAGATTTGTCATGCATGCCCTCCACATGTTTTATGGCTCTGCCCACAGGGCAGGGCATTTGTGGGAGATGGAGACCCGCACTGACACATGGTCTCACAGAATCCCCTGGGGATCCTGAATGACACACCCACAACAACTGGTTCATGTGGAGTGGTCCCATTGAGCTAGGCATCGTCCAAGCTTCAGGGATTTAGCCCTTTCTCCTGTCTCCACATGGCGTGCTAGAATCATCTAGAAGACAATGACTCTGAGCATGTCTATCATGGAATTTCTAGATGAGATTAACTGAAGTAGGAAGACTCACACTGTGGGCAGCACCATCCTGTAGGCTGGGTCCCAGACTGTTAAGAAAGGGGGGGGAGGGGTGACCAAGTACCAGCATCCCTCTCCTCGGCTTCCTCACTCTGTTACTGTGATAAAACATTTTGACCAAAAGCAACTTAGGGAAGAAAGTAGATTTCATCTTATGGGAGGTCAGTCCATCCCTGAGGAACATCAGCACAGGAAGTCAAGCAGGGGCTGGAAGCAGAGTCCACCGAGGAATGCAGCATACTGGCCTGCTCACTGGCTCGTGCTTAGCTAGCATTCATATACATCTCAGGGTTCTGGAGGATGGGGCCTCTGATCATCAGTCAGGACAGTCATTCACAGACATGGCCACAGGCCAGTCTGAGACAGTTCTTCCATTGAGGTTCCTTTTCCCAGGTGACTCTAGGTTGTGCCAAGTTGACAAGAAAAACAAATCAGGACATGGTGCAATGTGACCAGCTGTTTTAAGCTCCTGCCACCGTGACTTACCCACTACGATCGGATAGCCCTTCAAACTAGAAGTCAAAACGAAGCCTTCCCTCTTTAAATTACTTTTGACATGTGTCTGTCACAACAATGAGAAAAGTGATGTCATGGTTTGAATACACTTGGCCTAGGGAGTGGCACTATTTGGAGGTGTGGCCTTGTTGGAATATGTATGTCACTGTGGATGTGAACTTTAAGACCCTCATCCTAGCTACCTGGAAGCCAGTATTCTGCTAGCAGCCTTCAGATGAAGATGTAGAACTCTCGGTTCCTCCTGTACCGTGCCTGCCTGGATGCTGCCATGTTCCTGCCTTGATGATACTGGACCGAACCTCTGAACCTGCAAGCCAGCCCTAATTAAATGTTGTCCTTTATAAGACTTGCCTTGGCCATGGTATCTGTTCACAGCTATAAAACCCTAAGACAGGTGACTAAAATATATTTCAGCCAGCGATAGGCAGGGAGCCTTTCTGGGCTCTGTAGAGTTGTACCCCAGCTTAGTTCTGTGACTCTGTGCCCCCACCAGCTTTTTGCTGTCCTGTTAAGTGTTCTGTCAATTTAACACAACCTAAAGTAACATGGGAAGAGGAACCTCAACTGAGGAAATGCCTCCACCAGATTGGCCTGGAGGCAAGTCTGTAGGACATTTTCTTGATTAATAATTGCTGGGGGAGGGCCCCACCCACTGTGGGAGAGGCCACTCCTGGGCAGGTGGGTCTGGGTCATACAAGAAAGCAGGCTGAGCAAGCCATGGGAAGGAAGCTCATAAGCAGTGCTCCTCCTCAGTCTGTTTCAGTTCCTGCCTCCAGTCCCTATCCCGACTTCCATTCATGATGGAGTATAACCTGTAAGCTAAAATAAACCCTTTCCTGTCCAAGTTGCATTTCATTATGGTGTTTATCGCAACAACCAAAACCAACAATATACCCGTGCTCTGGGCTTGCCATTTTGATGGATGTGTGGCGGTGTCAGCTCATTTGTGGATGCTGAGGCCCTCTCAGGTCAACGCTGATTTGATTTATGCAGTGACGGTCGAACCTTGAGCCTCAAATGCAGGAGACAAGTGCTCTGCCAGTGAGCTACACCTCCAGACTTTGATCCTGTCTTTATTGCCAGATTCTGGATTCAACTTCAGTTGTGGTTTTTCTTTGGCGTGTGCACTCCACACTTCCAGCATGTGTGGGTCCATCAAGGACAGCCTTTTTCCCCTGTTCCCCTCTACTTGGACACCCCCTTCTTACCTGCTGGGTTCCAGGCTCAGAACAGTCTCCTCTGAGATATCCCCCAAGACCCTGCACACAGAGGGCATCAGTCACATGGCCCTCTTAGCTGTGTCAGGTGGAAGGGAACACCCTTATTGTCACTGCCCCCAGACTGGTTTGTGACGTTTCTGGGGCATCAGCCATGTGTCTCTGGGTTGCACCTTCCTGTCTCACGATGAGTGTGGGGATCAATCTAGATGAGTGCCCACTGCTGATGTGACTGACACTGAGTGTACCTGAAGGGCAGAGGCACCTGTGGGCTTGCCTTAAAGAGATCCTGATTTAGGAACCATGGGGATGGAAGCTAGCCCAGATGGAGCTTCTCGGGAACTGGACCCTCAGTTTATTGTTTGTGAAATGGGCATAATAGACCCTGTCAACTAACCTCACACGATGTTTGAAGAGTTGCTCAGCAGTGACTGACAACCACTGTGTGTGTGTGTGTGTGTGTGTGGGGAACTGTGTATCCATGAGACTCGTCAGCTCAGGCTCAGTCTGGATGTCCGTCTTCTTTCTTTTCCAGTTTCCTCTGAGTCTTACTTTGCCCTGGCTCAGCATAGGGGCCAGCCCTCAACCTTCTTCCATCCTCCCTTGGCCCCACTTGGCAGAGGGCTGGTTTGGCTGGGCCTTCTCTGAGGAGGTCCCTGGGGCCCTGAGCTCATTGCTTATGCTCCTAGCCAGGGAGGCTTGGTTGGGCTGTAAGCTTCAGGCAGAGAGCAACGCTGACTCTTTCCCCTGCTTAGCTCTACTGCGCTTGCCTGGCCACATTTCACCAGACTTGGTGAGTCTACAGTGCCTGAGTTAGCAGGCAGAGCATAGAGTGAACGGTTGGCAGTCCTTTGTCCCCAGATAGAGCTCTGGATGACTTTCCAGGCTCCTAAAGATCCATTCATCTAGTTCATTAATCCATCGTCCATCCATCCATCTATTCATCCATCATCCGTTCATCCATCTATCCATCCATCATCCATCCATCTATCTGGTTGCCTGCCTGCCTATCATCCATCCATCTGCCCATCCATTCATCCATTATCCATTCATCTATTTTTCTGTCTGTCTGTCTGTCTGTCTTCTATCAATTTTCCATCATCCAATAATCTATTTATCTATCATCTTTCTTTCTACCTGTCTGTCTATCATCCATCCATCATCCATCCATCCATCCATCCATCATCCATCATCCACCCATCATCCATCCATTCATCATCCACCCATCCATCCATCCATCCATCATCCATCCATCCATCATCCATCATCCACCCATCATCCATCCATCCATCATCCACCCATCCATCCATCCATCATCCATCATCCATCCATCATCCATCATCCACCCATCATCCATCCATCATCCATCCATCCATCATCCACCCATCCATCCATCCATCATCCATCCATCCATCCATCATCCATCATCCATCCATCATCCATCATCCATCATCCATCCATCCTCTATTCTGTCCCCACTACATGTCTGATGTTGGATTTGTGAGGTCACTCTTTTGTGGCGAACACAAGGGTTGCTGATATGGCCACTGACTTTGTGAGTGTTCTTGATGGAATAGGAGAAGTAGTCAGACAGAGACCAACCATCCTGATATCAGATAATGCATGCAGAAATGGGTGTGCAGGTGAGACTGGATTGACCTCTCTGACCTTCCTTGGCAGCAGTGTATATATAGCTGGTGTGTGTGTGTGTGTGTGTGAGAGAGAGAGAGAGAGAGAGTATGTGTGTGTGTGTGTGTATGTGTGAGTGTGTGTATGTGTTGTTGGTTAATATTGTCAATCTGATGGGATCTAGAACCACCCCATGATCTTCTGATCCTGTCTGTAAGAGAGATTTTCTAAATTGGGTTCATTGAGGAGAGATGAGCCCTAACTAGAGGTGGCATATATAAAGAAGAGAGCAAGCAGAATGACTGCATTCATCTCTCTCTGCTTCCTTCTTGAGGAGCCGCCTCAAGCTCCTGCCGCCATGTCTTCCCCACCACGATCAGCTGTGCCCTCAAACTGTGGCCCAGATAACCCCTCCCTTCCTTAAATTGGCTTTGTCAAGATGTTTTTATATCATTGATGAGAAAATTTACTAATACAGCACCTGAGTAAGAATGAAGTCGGAGAAGCTTCATGGCCTGCTGCGGAGGTGGGTATCAGTCAGCCGAGGAGTCTGTGGACCTTTGAAAAACCTGAGCTGAAATCACATACCAAACAAGCCATTTTGGGGGGTATGGGGGTGCAGTGTAGTTTTTAGGGCATTTATACTAACTGTAGAATTTTTTTTTTTTGAGTTTTTGAGACAGGGCTTCATTTGTCCCAGGCTGTCCTTGAACTAACTCACTGTGTAGCCAAGGATGACCTTGAACTGCTGAGACGACAGGTGCACGCCACACTCCTTTTAGATGCTACTAGGGATGGAACCCAGGACTTCATGTCTGCATGCTAAGAAAGTGCCTTACCAACTGAGCCACATCTTTAGCTGTATAAATCTTTTTCATGCCTCTGGATATCAGAGGTGAAAGATAACCTCCCTACCCCACCCTAGCCTGGCAATCACTAACATGATTTCTGCTTCTATGGAGTTAGCCACTCTGGACATACCTGGTCTCTGGGGGGTGCGGGGTGGTCCTGCTCCACTTGCATCCTTCCCTGCTTCAGGTTCTATTATCCCTCTCTGGGGCTCCTTGATCTCTGTTGACTCCCTGCTATTCGGGAACATAACTTGGTGCCTCTGGGTCTCCCATAGGCTGCTGTGCTCCTGGGTTAGTGGTCTGTGCTTTGCAGGATCTGCAGGATCTGACACCAAGCCTCAGGCTTGAGCTATGCAAATAGCTCAGGCTTGATGATCTGAGAAGCCAAATCTTTTAAGTTCAAACTCCATTTTAGAGAATCTGACCTAAGTGTGAACTCAGGTAAACTAACAGGCTAGTACCTAACATTCCTCTCCAAGTTGCCCCACCCCCAACAAAACCTGAGCCTAGCTCCAGTCTCTAGGCTAATCCCCAACAAGACCAGAGTTTCCAGGTTATACCCTTCAACAAGACCAGTATCTCCAGGTTATTACCCCAACAAACCTGCACCCAGGTTATAAGCCCCCCCCCCCCCAGCCTAATGACCACCAATGCAGAGCGGATCAGAAGTTAAGTTTATGATATGACTCCCAGCACCAGCCAATGATGTTAAAGGCTACAGTAGCTTTCCAATCAGATGCTTGCACACATATTCCCTTCTTGCTGCTTCCTATAAAGCCTTGCCCTGGTAGACACTCAGGGCTCCTCCCCCCCACCAACTGCATGATGACAGTGCATTGGGGGAGCCTGAGCTAGCTCGAATAGAATAAAGACCCTGCTGTGTGTTGCATCAGATTGGCTTCTGTGAGTGTTTTTTTGGGGGGATCACTAACATTTCCCTGGCACAACAGATCAGGTCACCTGTGCAAAAACAACAGTCCATCTTACCAGGGAGGGGATGAAGACTCAGGGAGGAGAATGCAGGTGAATTAGAGTGGGAAGGTGTTGGGGCTGGGATTTGAACCTGTGTCTGACTGTGTTGCTTGTGTTTGAGCTTCCTCCTCCAGTCCTGTCTTTCTATATCTCTATCCTCAGGTTGGAAAGGTGGCTAGAGGTCCATTTCCAAAAGTCAGTGTGGAGAATTACTGAGAGCAGAGTGTGGTTTCTGCCACCTGCCTCCTGCCTCCTGTCTATCTGTATAGGAAGGGTGTGCATAATGGAACTAGTAGTCATGTTTGTGAATTCTGGCTGGAGATCAGGATTGAGATGAGCCAGCCTCTAAACTCTCATAAGCCACCTTGGCTTCAGTTCTCACCCGAGGAGGACCTGGCTGGAGCTGCTCATGGCGTGGGAGACTCTCAGGAGCCCTGGCTTTAGATGCCCATCACAGCACTTCCTCTGTACTATCAGGTTTGAGTTGCCTTCTTTCTATCGACCACTAGAGGGCACCAGTGTCCTGCAGATGCAGGTTTTAACACATGGCCGGTTGATCCAGTTCTCCACTCTTACCATCACTGCTCAGCACTTCCCAGCTCTTTAGCACAGAATGGGTGCTCAGAGACAAAGTTGGGGCACTATATTTGCACCCTTGGTGTTTCTATATGATCACCATTTGGGACACTTTCTGCTGGGCCTGGGTCTGTCTGTACTGGGCTTGGTCTAGGGTTAGGCTGGAATGAGGTTTGCTCAGAGTCATCTAGGCTGTGGAAGGAGGTAGGGAAGCTATGACCATATGACATGCTTTGATACCCCTTTGGTTAAGGGCTTCCCTGGGGAGGCTGTGTTTGAGGGTTGATGGGGCCAGCTGCTGCTTGGGGTTTCGTGGGGGGGGGGGGTAAGTGGGGGCTGGGAAGATCCACAACTACATAACAGTGTTGGGAACTTGAAAAGAAGTGGGGAAGTCCAATAAAAATAACCAAGACAGCTACAGTCAAGGGCCTTCAGTCCCATTTGGGAAGTTGAGGTAGGAAGGTTACTTGAACCATTTGTTCTCAATTGGGTTGATCCTGTCTTACCACAAACACTAACCCTGGGGTCTGTCAACAGAGGAATGGGTAGAGAAAATATGTTGTATATACACAGGGGGATTTTTTTCCAGCCTCAAAGCAGAACAGAGTTAGACTGCTTGCAAGAAAACACACACAACTGGAGATGATTGTATCAAACGCGCGTCCACTTCAGAAAGAAAGGTGGTATGTTTTCTCCCTTTGGTGGATCCAAGATTTTATATACATGTATAAGTACATAGGGATGGGCAATGAAAAGGTAGAAATGACTGGGGGCAAATAGGACTAATGGGTGGGATGAGAAGGGGCTTTTTAGAGGGGTGTGACAGAATAAATTACACTGAGTATATTACATACCGAAGTGAAAACCGGTTTACGGATCCCAGTGTAATGAAATGAAAAAACAAGACAAAATCAAACCTCCCCCAGACCTGCAGACACCTTGATTTTGTGTTTTTAGTCCCCAGCGCTGGTTGTGAGGAAATACATTTCCGCCTAAGAAAATAAATAAAACAACAAGCCCAGGGCTGGAGAGATGGCTCGGTGGTTCAATTCCCAGGGCCCACACGGTGGCTCATATCCCGTCTCTAACTCCAGTTCCAAGGGATATGATGTCTTCTTCTGAACTTCATGAGCACCAGGCACATACATGGTGCACAGACATTCATGCAGGCAAAACACTCATACACATTAAATAAGAATAAATAAACCTTTAAAACCGAGCACAATAAAAAATTAGGAATGCTAGGCTCATGAACATAGACAGTGTCAGGTGAAGCACGTGGCCCTTCTGAGCACTGTGCTTTGGGACTGACTGAGTCTCCTTCGAACCCCCAGAGCATACCACCCTCTAATCCCTCCCGGATGGGGGACAGCTGCTCAGATCACCATTTGATAGATGAGCAAACTGAGGCTCAGGCAGAGGCAGGAACTCCTTGGGACCTTCCCACCTTGACCTGGAGTCTTCTGTCCTGACCATTTCATCTTGCTCCACAGAACCTGGGTTGTGGCCTCTGGTCTCAGGTCAGGTCCCAGCCTCTCATCCAATCCCGGATCTAGCCCATTGCCTTACTGTAGGGGGGACTTCCTGGGTAGCCAGGGAGCTCTTGGCACTGAGCATCCACAAGTACGGACTGAGAACAACATTGTGGTTGTGGAAACACAGGCGGTTGCCATTCCCATTTGGGGGACCTGGTTCTAGCAGACCTCTTGTGGCTGCCTCCTTGGGCTGGGAAAGGCTCTGGACCTGAGCCAGCAGAGGTCGCCATCACCCTGCTTGAGAGTGCAAGCCTTGGGCCAGGCTTCAAGTTGCAGGTACTTCAAGTGAGCACTGTGATATGGTTTCAATGGGTTGAACCAAAGTGACTGTTTTGTCCCTGGCAAAGATGTGCCCTCCAAATCTGTGTCCTGCTAGGGCCTTTCCCTTCTTAGGGCCTCTGTTTCCCACAAACTCTACTGGAAATGGGCCTGGAGACTAGGGTACCAGCCTGCTAGTCTGAAGCTAGGAGATAGCTTGGAGAGAGATCGGAATATTGTCAGTCCAAGAGATGGTGTTCAAAGGGTCAGGTGGCAGAGACATCGTCCTTACCATACCCTGAAGTGATCTCTGCTGCACCTCCTTGCCTTCCATCACCTCTGTCCCCTGGGGGACAGTCAGAGCTTAGGGAAGTGTTAGGTTACCTGAGCTCTGTGCAGAGGAGTTGCAAGGGGGGAAGGTGCCACCCAAGGACGCCATTAGAGCCTTAGGCTACCTTAGCAGATGGTCATACACTGAAGAATTTAGACTACAAGGATTTATCCACTGAGCTGTGGAGGCCGGAAGTCTGAAATCAAGATCTAAAGGCTCTGTCAGCTCCTGTAGGCAGGGGCATCCCTTGGCTTACGGGCACATGGCTCTGTATATCTGGTTCCACTTTCCTGAGCCCATCTTATGTCTTCTCTTCTGCTTCATTTTTTTTTTTTAAAAAAAAAAACAAAACACTTTATGTAGTGTATGTGTGTGGGTCTGTGTCTCTCTCTGTGTGTGTGTGTGTATGTCTCTGAGTGTGTCTATGTATGTGTCTGTCTCTCTGACTCTGTCTCTCTCTGTTTCTGTCTCTCTCCCTGTCTGTCTGTCTGTCTCTGTCTGTGTGAGTGTGTATGTGTGCCTGTCTCTCTGTATCTGTCTGTCTCTCTCTGTGAGTATGTGTGTCCATCTCTCTGTCTCTGTTTGTCTGTCTGTATGTCTGTCTGTCTCTCGGTTTATACTGTGTGAGTTTGTATCTGTGTGTCTGTCTCTCTGTATCTGTCTGTCTCTCTCCCTGTGAATGTGTGTGTGTGTGATTAGGTCAGGGAACAACTCTCAGAAGTCAATCCTTTCTTCCCATCAAGTGGGTGATGGGGATCAAACGTGAGTCATTGACCGTGGCAATATTCACTTTTACTGGCTGAGCCATCTTCCTCGCCCCCTCTGCCGTTTTCAAAGACATGGACCCCAAGATTAAGAGCCCACGTCACAGTCCAGGATGCTGAGGCCAGGCCTTCAAGTTAAGACCACGCCCATCACTTCTAGAGTTAAGAGTTGAATATTCAACCCACCATGTTCCCAGGCCAGTCAGAGCAGAGCTGGCTGGAATCCAGGAACTGTCTGCCAGGCCCCACCAGCCTGCCACAGGGTCCTGTCTAGCGTGAGGTGTGGATCTTGCTCCCCGGTTTCTGTGTCTTCCATTTGCACCTATCACCCTGGCAGTAACTGCAGATGCCTATGTGCATGTTGGCCTGTCCTTCAGAGCCCCTCCGCCCTGGAGAGCCTACCCAGGGGTCTCTGCACCCTTTGAAACTCAGCTCTGGCTCAGAGCAGTGTAGAAGGCTCTTCAGGGGCCCCCAAATTGGGGAACTACATCCTAGTTGCTCCCAAGACTCTACTCACATAGTATCTCCTTCTGGGGACCACCGGCACCCCTAGGTTGGCTTATTCTGCTGTGTGTTAGACTGACTGTCCCTTGGGAGGGTCTGATTCCTGGACCCAACATGGCCCAGCAGCAGGTAGAGCCTGTGCGACATGATGGGATGTGCTTGGGTCTGAAGCCTATGCCCACTGAGCTGGCTTACTTTGAAGACATTGAACTTGGGTCCTGAGTCTGGTGTCTGCCCTCTATGTGTACTACCAACCCTCTCCTGGGCGATCCCTTCAGTGCACAGTTCGTCTGAGGCTCTTTATTGCTGATCTGGGTGGTATGGAACTTTATTAAAATGATCTCTTCCTTTATCTAATCTGTCACAATGGCCAGGGGATGCCGCCAAGACGAGATGTCAATGGCTCCTAATTCCATCTGTATGGTACTAGTTGAAGATTGTTTTTGGGAGGGGGGTGGCATAATTTTGATCATCTTATTTACTAATACAATCATTCACAACCTTGAAAATGAAAGCATGTTCCATTTCTGGTTGTCAAAGACATGGAGGGTCTCTGTATGTCTTCACATGCCCAGGATTATCTGGCTTGTCCCCCAAGGTGGGTTTTCTGAGGCAAGGGAGTTGTTGGATACAGGTCCATCCCTAGAGCCAGCTATTAGCACTAGAGGAGAGACAGCAGGTGCCCAGGATGATGTAACTCAGTTGCCAGGTAACAAGGGTCACTATAGCAACGCTGCCTCCTTAGAGTGGTAAAAGCCTTATTCCCCCCTACCCCCATCTTGACGACTGGAGTGAGGAGATGAAGAAGTGGGGTTGACTGACCACTTGGTTGTCTGTCTTCCTGGATTTTCACCACTTCTTGCCTACTTTGAGCCATGGGGTGAGAGGTCCCTGGGACAGAGCCAGAACTCTGGATCTGCTCCTGGCTTTTCCACAGATTCCCTTGTGTTTCAGCCTTGTTGTGCCTCAGTTTCCCCACCTGTCAAATGCAGATGCTAATTTCTGCCTCTCTTCCCCCATTTACAATATAGCTAGGACTCCTGAGGAGCTGCAGAGACTGAGGTGGGGTGGTGGGCTCATCTCTCTTTGCCCATCTCTACCTCATCTCCTGGCCCTCCTGGTGTTTGCTTCTCCTACATAACTCCTCTCCGTCTGCCTTCCAGACATTAATTTCATGATTTCTTGTCATCCTGATTGATGTCAGTGTGTCTCTAGACTGCTACCCCCCCACCAGGTGCTTAGCTTGCTTGCTTCTGTCATTTTCCCTATCTTAGCCAGAGTTCCTATCACTGTGATAAAGACCACAACCAAAAGCAGCTCAGGAAGGAAACAGCTCATTTCAGCTTACAGCTCGTACTCCATCATCCAGGGAAGTCAGGGCAGGAACTCACGGCAGGAACCTAGAGGCAGCAGCTGATGGAGAGGCCATGGAGGACCACTGCTTTCTGGCCTGCTCAGCCTGTTTTTCCATAGCACTGTAGGACCACCTGCCCTGGTAAGCACTGCCCACAGTGAGCCAGGCCCTCCCACATCAATCAAAATGTTTTACAGGTTTGCCCACGGGCCAGTCTGATGGGTGCATTTTTCTCAGTTGAGGTTCTCTCTTCCAAAATGACTCTAGCATGTGTCAAGTTGATGTAGACCTGGTCAGCACAGCCTCCATCTCTGTGTTGCATGCCCCAGGACATTGCTTCTCTGTGCCCGTGTTTCCCGGTGTTGCAGCTGAAGGTCAATGTACACGTCTGCTAATTGCTCAGGATAAGGAGACACCAACCTATCTCAGCCCAGCATGACACCACAATGACAAGCCAATGAGCACTACTTGAGGACAGGTTGCTTCACTCCCTACAGCTTTGGGTTGCTTCATTGTCCCTGGATATGGGGCTATAGGAAGAACCAACATTTATGAGTTTCAAGACTAGCCAGAACCCATGCTCAGCTGCAGAGAGGGTATTGTCTTGGAGGGATCTATGTCCCAGACCCTGGACCCCATATCTTTCCTGCTGTCCCCAATTCCAGCCCTGTTCTTCATCCTTAAGCCATTAGGTTGCTAGTCGTATGTATTTCCAGGGCTGTTGGCTTCTGGCCATCAGATCTAACCACCTCTATCCCTTTGGGAGGTCCTGGTCCCAGAAGTCACTGCCAGAGGGGCCCAATTCTGACCCATCTGAGTGGGATGTGGTAAGCTGCCAGGCTTCCTTCACCCTCTATTAGTTGCTATGGAAACATCTTAGCAACCATACAAACAAGATGTATGCAGCTGGTTTAGCCTAGTTGTAGGAAGTGGACGACTTCCTGGGACCATCAAAGATTAGTTGGGGGGGAGGGGCTATGACCACAGTGGGGACAAGGGACCTTTGTTCTATCCCAGCCACATGCATTACTTTTAGTGACAACATGTTGATTTTGACAACAACCCAGCCCAGGCATGGTGTGTGGACAGGTCCCTCTCTGTCAGACCCGTGTCCTGCCCTTTGACCTGTAAAGGACCTCGTTAGCTTGAAAGAGGGTGGGCTGATAAGGAATAGCTTCTAAAAGCCCATGAGCACATCCTTACCCTGCCTGCTTCCTTTGAGGGCTCCTTTCCCATCCCATGGGGGACAGTGTCCCACATGGTACACTGACATACACACATTCTGCACTTCACACAGACACATATGGACACACACCCCCTCCCCAGACACACAGGTGCAGAGCCATGCCTCACACTGGCATGAAGCAGGAGGTCCCTCTACTGCCTGGGACAGGTGAATTTTAAGGTGACCACTGCCAGCTATCCAACTATATAGCCGGGTCATATTCTATCTGGAGGAGACATTACCATTCCAAGGCTTTGGGGTGACGGGCAGGATTGAACCCCCACCCCCGTCATTAAACGATCATCTAAAGTTATCTGTCATCACAGAGTTTCAAAGTGTGAGTGGCCGGCTGTTCTTGTAACTAGCTTATCACTTTTGTCGAATTTGTGACTATCAAAATTTCTTGTTTATTCTTGTTTCTCCAGTCACTATCATTGCTGTCTTTATTGTTGTGGATCTAATCATTGTGCCCCTTGGCCTCCCTGGCTCTGTGCCAGCTTCTCCAGCCATTGCACATCTCACTGGGCGATTCCGTCCCTAGCAGACACATGACCAGACTATGGCGACTAGAGTCATTTCAGATTGTCACTCCTGGAAGGGAGAGACCAACTGGCCTTCTGGGTAGAAGCCAGGTACACTGCCCAAAAAGCTTCAGTGACAGGACTTACTTGCTCAGTGCACAGGGTCAGCACCGTGTACGGCTGGTGGCATCATTGCAGAGCTGGGTAGTGATGGTGTGTACCTTTAATCCTAGCACTAGCGAGGCAGAGGCAGACAGATCTCTTGAGTTCAAGGCCAGCCTGGTCTACTGAATGAGTTCTAGGACACCCAGGGTTACACAGAGAAAGCCTGTCTCAAGAAAAGAAAAGAAAAGAAAAGAAAGGGGGGGGGAGAGAGAGAGAGAGAGAGAGAGAGAGAGAGAGAGAGAGAGAGAGAGAACAGGAGAACAGAAGGGGCTGAGGATGGGGATGTGGCTCAGTTGGTAGAAAGCTTGCCTAGCATGCACAAGGGTCTGGGTTCAATCCCCTGCACTGCATAAACTGGATGTGGTGGCTCACACCTGTCATCCCAGCAAGAGGTGGGAAAATTAGAAATTTAATATCCTCTACAGTTACATAGTGAGTTCAGGGCCAACCTGGGATCCCTAACTAAAAGAAAACCAACAACGAATAAAAGAAGAGGGGAAGGAAGCCCTTTCTATGGTGTCTGGTTTCTAGGAGTGGTGTCATTTGGCAGAGCGGTGGCAGGATGTCCCAGCCAAGATGTGGAACATCGTTTTAGTCACAGTTCACAGGTGTGTGTGTGTGTGTGTGTGTGTGTGTGTGTGTGTGTGAGTGAATTCTATCCAGCTTTATCATGTGCAAGTTTCTATCTCCATCATCACTGAGGGAGCCCCCTTCCGTCCAGCATAACTGTCATTTCAAGTGTCACATAAGTGCAAGTGTTACCCACCAGTGCTGAGCCTCTGAGGATCGCTTCTTCAATCAGCACGCTGTGATCTGAATGTGTGTTGGGGGATCCTTTCCTCTGCTGGATCATGTTCTTCAACATAGTTGGAGAACTATGTAAGCCCGCTGGGATGAGTCATTGGCAAGGGCTGGGGCTGGGACTGGGGGTGGGGCTGGGGCTGGGGGTGGGGTGGGGCTGGGGCTGGGAATGTGGCTGGGGCTGGGGCTGGGGCTGGGGGTGGGGTTGGGACTTGGGGTGGGGCTGGG
>JADRCH010000028.1:1601149-1626079 GCA_019843965.1 Rhynchomys soricoides | reverse complement strand
CGACTTGGGGTGGGGCTAGGGCTGGGACTGGGGTGGAGCTGGGGCTGGGAATGTGGCTGGGGCTGGGGCTGGAGCTGGGCCTGGGGCTGGGGCTGGGGGTGGGGTGGAGCTGGGGGTGGAGCTGGGGTGGGGTGGGGCTGGGACTGGGACTGGGGGTGGGGTTGGGACTTGGGGTGGGGCTGTGGCTGGGGGTGGGGTGGAGCTGGGGGTGGAGCTGGGGGTGGGCTGGGACTGGGACTGGGGCTGGGGGTGGGGTGGAGCTGGGGGTGGAGCTGGGGGTGGGGTGGGGCTGGGACTGTGGCTGGGGGTGGGGCTGGAGGTGGAGCGCCGGGTGGGGCTGGGGGTTGTCACAAAGCTGCTTCCAGCCTTGTGAATAGAGTTTGCTTTGATTTTACATCTTCGTTCTCTGAGATAAGAACAGAGGAATGATGGAATATAGGGCAGCTGCTCACGGAGGTTTTGGTTTGTTTGAGAGGGGGTCTCACTCTGTAGACCAGGCTGGCCTTGAACTCCCTGAAATCCACCTGCCTTTTCCTTTCGAGAGCTGGATTGGATGCATGCCCCACCCTGCTGAGATTTTTATGAAATCCCCCGTGGCGTGGTAGAGCTGTGTGAGGCTCGAGGGAATTACTGGGCTACTCTGGGTCTTCAGCTCTAGTCACTGAATGATCACAGAAGTCAGAGAATAAATACCCAGATGAACTTTGGGTAGTTGTGATGTATGGAGCATGTTCATGACATTTTAATAATATTTATTCAGTAGCTTTACTGTGTGAAATGACAATGGGGAGTCATTTTGTCTTGCACAGATGGCAATTTTTTTGTGTATCCTTTTGAGATTGCTATTATGAAGGACAAACTGTGTGTACGAAGCTCAAGCTGCATGGTCCACAGGCCCTGCTCTGGCTTCCTGCTTGGTATGGATGCCTTTACCTACAGGGTACAGACTACCAACTGAGCCCTGGGTTCTCTCAAGCCAGAGGCTATTCAATGAGGTCAGTGGGAGGAGAGGGATGTTCACATAAACCTGTCACCCAGTGGGTGGGAATGCTGCCAGCTTTGTGCTTGACACTGAGTTCATGTTGAGCCCTAGAGTCTTGACCCAATCCCTGCTCCACTCATCCTACTGGCTTGGTGTTCCACTATGGTGTCCCAAGTCTCCTTTTAGGCCCTGCCTTCTTTGTAGAAGTATATTGGGTTAGGGAGAGGCTTGGGGGCTGGGGGTGGGGGGGAGGCATGAACCAGGGCTCTGAACCTGGATTTGGGTCTAATATGAGTCCTAGATTGTTTTTTATCTGAGGTTGCTTTGTCTCTAATACCATGGGAGACTCTGAAAGCTCTCTCCCCAAGATGGCTCAGGCAAGACAGTGTGTAGCAATAGCAATGTTGGACAGACTTGAGAGCTATGTGTGTGTGTGTGTGTGTGTGTGTGTGTGTGTGTTATTAGGTCTGCAACTGCCTGAGGGGCTCCTAGCTCAAAAGAAGGGGCTTTGAAAACTAAGCACCTGACAGGGTATGGTCAAGAGACCTAGCCACACCTGGGTAATTTCCTTTTTAGAAGCTCATGGGATGGGAAGCCCATCCCCAGATTGCCCCGCTCTGAGCCTCCACAGGACAGCATCCTCACCGTCCCCCATTTCCCTTGAGGGGCAGTTCCAGGGACAGACAGGCTGGCATCTCACAGTTGCCTCAACCTGGCCTTCTTGGCTCCTGAGTCTCTCTCCCTGTAGAAAATTCAAGGCCGAGGGCCAGGTCACCCAGAGCCCTGGGATGCAGAATCCCACCATACCTCCCCAGACAGCCTCCATAGCAGATCTGCGCTGCCTTTGGAAGCTACTCCTGAGTAGGAGAATTGGCCTCCGATTGCCATGCAAATCATAGGCTATTCTGATTAGCATATATGCATATTCATTATGCCTGGCAGGTGGTCCCGGCTCACAGCAGGAGGACACTCCTGGCTGGTTAGAAACAGTTGGAAAGCCTTGGAAGAAAGCCTGCCCATTGTCTGTCTTGCTTAAGCCTTAAGGTAGAAGTTTGTTTGCAGAGGCCCTGTGGGTTTTGGGGTTCACAGGGTGTCAGGATGAGAATCTAGTGATCTTGGAGATGAGGTATGAAGATACAAAGGTCAGGGTACTTGCATCGGTGACTCACAGGCACAGTGACAGTGGTGGGGGAATCTAGAGCAGTAAAAGGAAGCTGGGCTGACCTGAGGTAGAATGTGCCAGTCTCAGGGCAGAGTCACTAGGGCCAATCAGGCCACTGTCTCTGATTCAGCTGCAGGTTCCCCTGTCCTTTGTGAAATTATGGCATGCACCTGTAATCCTAGTACTTAGGTTTGAGAAAGGAGGACCAAGAGATCAGAGGCATTCTCAACTGCATAGCTACTTTGAGGCCAGCCTGACTGGAAATCAGCTGGGAATGGGCCTGTGCTTACTATGTAACCGTGAGGACCCGAGCTTAGATTCCACAGCACCTGCAAAAAAGCTGTGTGTGGTGGTGTGCATGAAATACAGTGTGTGTGTGTGTGTGTGTGTGTGTGTGTGTGTGTGTGTGAGAGAGAGAGAGAGAGAGAGAGAGAGAGAGAGAGAGAGAGAGAGAGAGAAACAACAGTCCTACCAAAACAGGGTGCCCCAGGTTCTCTAAGAGGCTCTTCCCTGAAAACAGACAGGACTCCATGAAGGAGCCTGAGGCTCTTAGCCTGAGATAGGTCTGTCTCCCTGTGTCTTGTCCTGGTCCTCTCAGTTGCTAGAGGTTCAGTCTCTGTGGTGGTGACTGACTGGCTGTGACCAGCTCCATCCTCTTTGAAGGCCTCCTGGTAGCTCCCATCTGAGCTTATCTTCCCATCTTGTCAGTATACACCACTTACCTGTGTGAGCATCCTGCCACTCCCCCCCCCCCCCCGTCCTGAAATTAGCAGGCTGTCTTTATCATCTCTGCTCAGCTGTGGATCTGGCTTTGATTTCACCACTGCACGGCAAACTCACTCTCTCCCAGCCAGGCTCTTCAGGTAGGGACGGGGTCACAGCTGCTGCTGGGCGGGTAGAAGGACTCTGTGTTCCAAACCTGGTTTTCTCAGAATTACTATTTATCTTCTGACCTTCTCAGATGATCACCAAAAATGAAAATCTAGTATGAGTGAGGAGCTATAGACCTAAAATCACTCTGAACATCTCCTGTGTGGCAGGAGGAGGCAGGAGGGAGGAGAAACTGGGTGCTCAGCGAGCTGTTTCATAGAGACTGCACAGAGGCCCAGTCGGCTCCGTGTAGAGGGTGTCAGGCTCCTGTCCTAGTGCCAATGTCCTTTTTATTTAGTTTAAAAAATTTTAAAGCCTTTGTCTTGTTGAGGTAGGGTCTCTCTGTGTATCTCTGACTGACCTTGAACTCATAACAATCTGCCTTCCTCTGCCTCTCAGTGCTGGGATTAAAGGTGCACACCACCATGTCCAGCTTGCCACCAGCCTTTGAGAAGACCCAGGTGCTGGCCTCTGCACCAGGAAGCTAGTTTTCAGTAACATCTGCAGCTTCTTGTCTACAGACAGATGCCTCCAGACAGGCTCTTTGAGTCTAAACTTCTGAAAGCACAAGAACCCACAAAGTTTCTAGGAGTCAAGACCTCAAGAAATAATGAAAAAGGAAGATCGGGGTCTCGTGGGAGCATCCAGGTAGGGAAGCCAGGCTGGTGTGGACTCAAGTCCTGAGAACCTTCCGGAGGTAGCTGGGCTTGGGGCTGCAGAGGGGAGAGGGTCACCCCTCCTTCTGACATTCCATTTTAATAACATTCCACATGTTCCAATTAAAACTTCCGTGCTCCCTTTGAAATACTAGCAATTACAAAGATGAATAATTGCATAATAAATATTAATTTGCATCATGGTAATGAGGCCCAGAAGCATCCTGCTGTTAAGTGAGAATTTAGCTCTTTCCCCTCCCTGGGTAGGGGGAGGGAAGAGGTGGGGACGCTCCTGCCCAGGAGGGACTCAGTGGGGACTGCAGGGAGAGGCTGTGCTGGATATTCACAAGTGAGAGTCTCCACTGTTCTATGCCTAAGTGTGCATGGCTGCCTTTCTCCGGGCCTCCGTTTCTCAAATAAAAGACAACTGTGGGCAAGGTGAGCGCAAAAGTCCCTCCTGGCTCCAGCAGTCTAGGTTATGCTGGAAGTTTCTGAGGCTGTGTTAAGGAGATCCACCCACTCCCACCCCCCACCTCCCCCCACCCCATGCCTACCCCCCAGCCCCCCCCCCCCACTCCCCTATTCAGGCTTGCTGGCTATCATCAAAACTGCCAGAGACTGAGGGCCAGGAAGTCTGCCCTGTCTGAAGGGACTGCTGAGAACTGTCTTTTTCCCCATGAGCCTCTGAAATACTGCCCCAGAGGAGCCTAGTGCTGAAGGATTGAAGTGTCTTGCTCTCTTCAGAGCCCAGGCCCTCGTTCAAGAGACTGGCAATCCACTGAGTGCTGACTGGGGAGTGAGCCTTGGTCTTTGCATATGCCAAGCAGGCCCTCTCCACAAAGCCTTCCTTCCAGGCCCTTAGGCCCAAGCCTGGCTTCCCTGGCTGTGCAAACTTGTGGACTAAGTACAGATCTGAGAAGGACCCTCGGCACTCATCTATCTGCTCCGGTGGCCCTGTACCTCCAGCTGCTCCGCCCTGGACAGGCAGTTGCAACTGTGATTTGGCAAAGTTGTGTTCCTTGAGCCCAGAGCTTTCCTCTGTGTCGGGTCTGCCAGTCAGCTTAGTTTGAAAGGATTCAATCCACGGTTGGTCTGGCCAGTTGTTTTAGAGCCAGAGGTGAGGCTGAATGTCATGGCTTGTGGGAGGGGAAGAAAGCTGCTCAGCACATGGACGACAGAAGCAGGATGGAAGGGGAGAGGGACTGTACTAGGCCCCTCTTGTATTAAAATGATGATGATATGGTCGTATATGACCGGCGTTATGATCGGCAGGGATGGTCGGCAGGGATCTCGCGGCTCCAGAAACCACACCAGGCCAAACAGTTCCACGTGGGGAGTTTATTGGAGGGGGAGGGGGGCAAGGTAGCGGTGAGAAGAGAAAGGGGAGAGAGAGAGAAAGATCAGACCGTTTATATAGAGAGAGTGACGTAGCCGCAGGTAAAAGTGGGTGGTGGGCCAAGTGGATTCTGGGAATATGGTGGCTGTTGCCTTGGCAACAGGTGGGCCGGTCGAGCTATCGCCTGGGTGTGACATCACCGGCCTGGCGGTCCTGATGCCAACAGCCCCACCTGCTAAAGTTCCCACCACCCACAGTAGCCACTTAGGCTAGAAGCTTATCAATGGAGAGGACCATCATGATCCAGTTGCCTCAAGACCCTCTGTTGTGAGAGTTCAGGTCAACACACGGGTTTTCGGGGGTGATTTCTGGATCCAAACACCAGCATCCTGTGTCTGCTCAGAGGAGTCTCTAGGAATTAAGTCACCTCAAAAAATGCTTCCAGAATCCACAGCTGCCCCTGGGCCTTTCATCCCTCTAACCTCTTTCTCTCTGGATCAGCTGCTGAGCACACCAGAGCGGTCATATACACGGTGTTTTCTACAGACTCTCAGTCTCATCAAAGTTATAAATCCATCCGTGGCTGTGGGTTTTCCTTGTATAGAAATGTAAAGTTATCCCTTCCCTTCCAGACTGACAGGGGCTACGGCCTTCCACCCTGGTCTCTCTGGACTCTGCTCAGCGCTGTCCTCAGAGTTTGCCTGCTGATTACACTGTATTTGTGCTTCTCTCTGGCTTCTGTGTCTCCCACACATAGGCCAGGCAGGACCTTCAGTGCCAAGACCCTAGTGCCCACAGCAGGCATTGGCCCTGAGGGTAGAGGTCCACATCTGACTCTGTAGAGCTTCAATCTGCCCTGCAGTCCTCACTGATACCTCTAGGGGAGGCCTTGCTCTGATGTGGACAAGACTATGAGCTCTGTTTGCCAGGATCTGGTGTAGTTGACAGGTGGGGCAGCTTTGCAAAACCCTTGTTCCTGGTTACTAGAGTCAAGTGTGTCCGGCCACAGGGAGCATGGTGCCATCCTGCCTGTCCATCGAAGCCCTGACCTGCTCTGCTGCCCTGCCACCATCTGCTGTGCTGTCTTTATCTGCATGCTTGGAGTCTCTGTACAGGAACTGGGCTAGGTTACCTCATAGTTCCCAGAGGCTTTAAGGACATTTGTCACAGGCAGATGGAGGGAGTACTGTCAGTGTCTAAACCATACTCAGGAAGCAGGGTGGTTCGGGCCTGGGAGAAGGTTCTAGATAGAAACTCACAGACAGAATGCTGGAATGCAGGAAACCTGAAAGGACCCTGCTCCTGGACATCCCACTAGGACAGAGTGTCACTTGTGGCTGCACCCTGGCTGCACTTCTCTTCAGGATGTCAGAAGACAGTGGAGAGGCTGCTTCAGAGGGTTGGAAATGTTTACCACTAAACAAGGAGATCCTGTCACCATGGCAACACCCCAATCTCCTCAGATCCCCACATCTGCCTAGCACCTGGCTTTTCTTAATTTGAGTCTCAGACATGGACTCATGGTGCCCCCTGGCATCTGAGAATTCAGTTTGTAATTATCCCATCCTACAGGTAGGGAAACTGAGACAGAGAGCAGTCAGAGACCCAGGTCTCACATCAGAATTATGCTCCCTTGGCTTCCGGCAAGGCAAGGGTGCTTCTTGACAACAGCCTCTGCATTCTTCTTCTATTTGCTTCTTGGCAGCTAGCTCGTGGCTGACCTTGGAAAAAGGTCCCAGCTTGCTGTCTTTATGTCCAGAGTGGGCTGTGTGGTAACTGCTGGGCCATAGATGCCCCCTGAAGGTCAGAGTACTGGCAATGCCATGCACATGGATGCATAACGCAAGAAGCCTGGGCTTGGGACAGAAGGGGACAGGAAGAAGTGAGGCAGTCTCTCCTTCACACCCAGGTCCTGGGCTGTGTGATCGCCTGCAAATTCTATTCTTGTCTCAGCTGCCCTTGTCTGTGATATGGTCTGCTCTGGTGAGTGTAGGAACACATTGTGGGTTCCTCTTTCCTGGAGGGCTTCGACCTCTTGCCCACATGCACATCCCTACCTTTTCCTTCAGCTGCTACCTTCCTGAGAGGCTCCTCTGAGATGCACCCTGCCTGGGGGTGACCCTGGAGGGCACATCTGGCTACTGCCCCATGCAGGATTCTCCCTGGATAGCCCTACTTCTAAGTGCCCAGCCTTGTCAGAAAAGTAAGCCTGGTAGAGGCAGTACCTCCTCCCTCATCCTGATCACCTTCCTAGGCTGTTTCTTCAGGGGATCTTCTTGTCCCTAGGGCATTCAGGGATGCTTCTTATTAGTCAGTACCTGCAGAGGATGAGCCTGCTCCAAAGTCCTTATCCTGGTCCCTTCCCATCCATGATCCCCAAGGATGGACAGGGAAGGGAGTGGGGGAGGCAGCCATTAGCAGATGCTATGTCAGCTGCTGATTCATTCAAGTCACATGTGTCACTCTGTGGACCAGAGGCTTGGGCATCCCCCATTGTTCTCTAGAGGGTCTCCAGGGAGCACTGCTGGCAGGATGGTGGATCTCCCAGTCCCTCCCTCCTGGGTTCCCACCAGCTTCTCAGGTTTCTTCCCCTCCCCACCACACCCCAGGCAGGGATTCCCACCTGCCTTTCACTTCTTCAGCTTCCAGGCTGGAGCAATTACTGGTGCACTGAAGCTGCACGACTCTACCCAGCCTGCGCTTGTCCCATGTCTGTCAGGAGCCCGCAGCCTCATTTACCCTGCTAACTGCAGGCCTGATAAATGTGAGCGCCATCAGATGATCCTGGCAGAGGACTGCTTCCTTGGGCCAAGGACAGATAAACACAGCCTGGTGATTGCTTCCACCCCCAAAACAAGACCTCCTGGCCCCACCCATCCCACTTTGTGCCCCTAAGCACCCAGGTACAGAGTCACACTTACTATTAGAGCCCCAGCATGGCACACACATCTCGCTTAGGGAAAGGCTGGCTCCTCTAGGGTCTACAATGTGCTACTGGCTCTGGCTTCTTCATCTCCCACCCTTAGCAGGGAGAGGCAAGGGTGAGCTGAGCCGTTATCCAGGGCCTGAGGAGCAGGCTTCACAGGGTCTCTACCCTGTACAGTCTTTGGCTCTTATTCTGAGTGAGGCGAGGAGCCCTCTGAATCTCAGAGAGAAGCTGGGATGAGGGTGAGAGTTTCAGGGACACCCAGGACCAAGGATGAGCCAGATTAGGGACCATTCATTGGTGACAAGCGGCTGCCTTCTGAAGCAGACTCTAGAGTAGCTCTGACTGAGGGAGACAGGACATAAATAAAAGGAGGACCCAGGATAGCTCAGCTATGAGCCAAGAACTGGAGCCCCACTTTCTGAGATGGGGTAGAATGGGGGTCTGGTAGCCCCATCTGATGTACTTGCCATGGGTTCAATGTCCCCACAGTTTACCTGCTGCAAGTTTAGTCCATGGTGGAGCAACACCGTGAGGTGGGGCTGAGTCCTGGATTAAAGTCCTCAGTGTGTGGTGGCCTCCCCTCTCGAAAGTTCTTGCTCTTCTGCCTTCTGCAATAGATGAAGAATGCCCGTCACCCGGGACTTCCTGGACTCCAGAATTGAGAGCCCAATAAATCTCTGCTAATTATCACGTGACTCAGATGTCCCTTATAAGTATAGGGGAGTCATGCAAGGCTGGAGCCAGTCTGGGATGGAAAGGGAAGTTTCACCTGGGGCTGCCTCTTCATCTACCTCAGACAGGGTTTTTCTGGGTCATTTACTGTCAGAGAGTGCCACCAAATCGGGGGGCTAGGATGGCATAGGCTGGAAGCTGAAAACAGAGGTTCTCAGTCTGGAGACCAAGAAACACATCAGAATGCAATTCCTAAGAATCCACAGGAGGGTCCCTTCCTGCCCCCTCTGACTCCAGGTTTTTCTGGAATCAGGGACATTTCCCTGGCCTCCTAGTTTCATCTCTCCCATCTTTGCTTTCCTGAAGTCTCCCCTCCAGGTGTTTTTACATCCAGATTCCCTCTAGTAAGAACATAATGATGGACCCACCCACCAAGTATGGCCTCCTGAGTCTCTCTCACATCTCTCTTGTCCCTCCCACAATGGCCTTTTGTTTTTCTGGAACACTCCATGTTTACCACTCATGGTCTCCAAAGTACCAGACAAGCAGTTCTTCACAGTGACTCTGGTGGTGGGGGTCATCACATGGGTGACCTGAGCTACAGGCAGGCAGAACCGAAGTCTGGCATATGTGAGCGCCTTGTCTCGCTGTTGCTTCGTTCTTGTGAGGCAGGTTAAGGATAAAGGAGGTGATGTGTGAGACAGTGATGGCCCCTCGTGGCCCTGACTACTCGGCCTCGTCTGAAAGGACTGCACTGGTGTCCCCAGAGTCTCGAGTCACTGCTTCCAGGACAGCAGGACTTAGCAGAAGTGGAAGGTGGTGTCAAAAGAACACCAGGCTCATTTTCAGTATTGCAAAGATGATGACGGGTAGAGCCCTGCAGGAGTCCCAGACCGCACAGGGCATCTGCCTGAGAGGTCTACTGTCAGAGGGTGGAGGAGAAGGGGCCCAGGGACGACTCAGAAGCCAGCTGCGGGGTTTCACACATCTTGTCAAGCAGTTATGGCGGACACAAATTGCCTTTTTTCTTTGCAGGCCCATTTCAGGCTTGACAGACCCATGAATATTTGATTAGGGAAATAATTTTCTCAGGCACTCGAGGTTGAACGGCCCCCAGAAAGGCAGGTGTCTCCGAAGGGACAGGAAGAGGCTATTCAGTGCTGACAAGAGCAGGTTTAGGACTGGGCCAGCTGCGAAACATTGCTGGCTCTTCCTGGCTGGTGAAGGCAGTGGAAAGAGGCTTCTCTCTAGTCAGATGCAGATGTGCTGGCTGGAAGTGGAGAAGCTCCCAGTGTCCAGGTACAGGCAAGGACAGGATACTAGAGGGTCCAGCCTGCGGTTGGTGGGATGGGCATATGCTCTCCCAGTATGTCATTGTAGGAGACAACCCCCACAGAAGTCCCTATCATTAAGTTCTGCTCCAAGAATACACTTGAACCACAAGTCACCTCAGATAGCATCCAAGGCTCTCCTGCTGATGTCAGCGCTCCGGCATCTGTGGGAAGATGGCATTGATCAAGCTTTGTGCCTGCACGTGGGTGGCGCTTGAAGCAGGGGTGCGGTGTGTACACACAGAGCCTGGGTACTCAGCTGGCTCTGAGCTGGGGTTGGGAGCTCTTAGCTGCTTCTTCCTCTTTCTGGCTAGAGACAGGAGCTGCTTTCATCCCCACTAAGTGCCCTGACTCTGGTGGGCGGGGCATGAAGCCTGTCTTCCAGGTTAGAAGAGCCAAGTTCTCCTCTGCAGGTATTGGGAACGATTCAAGGAGCCAAAGCTAGCCCCTGCTGGCTTGTTTTCATCTTCCTATTAGGGTTGCCAACTCTGGCTTTAGTCAGGTGACCCTCCCTAATCCACCCTGAATCTTGCGACATTATAGAAATGATAAGATTAGGACCCTGTTCTGGAGTATCTGGATGTCCTGACATGGTCACAGGGTCAGACAATGTGGTCTGGAAGGTCTTAAACATTCAGCATTGTGGGAGAACAACAGATGATGTCAAGTCTGGCTACTGTCATGTATGCCATCACTCTAGAGTGTCCACAGGTGACATGTGGCTCACCCCTGGATGGAGACTTAAGATGCCAATGAGACATAGGATGCATGAAGCTGGATGTGGAACTACAAGAGAGCATGTGCAGCAAAGGCCTGCTCTATGCAAATGAGCCTCAGATCTGGCCCTCTGCATCAACCAAGCTTTCTCTACTCCTCTGCTGGTTGGGATCACCCCTGGGAAGTGGATCTTTTGAAGATCAGTGGCCATAGCTTCTGCTGTAACTGTGTGTCTTTGCTCAGTTCTTTTGGGACTGGGGGGATAAGAACCAAGAACCCTTTACCCTCAAGGGCAGGGACAAGGGCAAGATTGTCTCCCCAGTCCCCAGATTCCACCTGAGCACACCCCCATTTTATGGCTTGATGACTATTGTGCAATCTGGGACACAGTTCACTGGGGGCCCTTGGATGGGGTGGGTGGGTGCTGGTGGTGAGTGACAGAGAAGATAAGAAGGTACCCTTATCGAGTCAGGCCTGTCTGAATATACTCCAGAGAACACAGGGAGAAGATCAGCAGTTGTCACTGTGGTCATCAGGAGAGAGCCAATGGAACCTCTCTGGGTCCTTTCTGTTACCCCCTCACCTGTATTCACAGTCAATTGTTCAACTCCCGCCCTGTCCCAGATCTTTTGTCTTTGAACAAAAAATTACTCAAGAAGGAAGCCGCACCTTATGTGCTGATTGACAGATGGGAACTTCAACAACTGTGGAATAGTTAGAATGTTTCCGATCCAGAGGCTAATTATAGATTATCTTGGGCTGTCTTTAACTCCCTTTAATGGTCATTTATGGATCCACCTTTGTATGGGGCCTAACAGTCTTGTAATTAATTATTAGGTAAATTCTTTAGAGTGTATAAAGAGACCCTGAGCTTTCAACAATCAAAACACTAAGAGTATCTCCTGAGAGCATCTAAGACTCAGAGATGTCCCCAGTCATCTGGAGAGTTTCTACCTGATATTTTCACCAGCGCACTTGAAAGTGTGTTGACTTACGACTTTCTTCATTCTGTTAATAAAAACTGCACGCACCTGCTGCGCCACTGACATAAATGTGTCCCCGGGGCCGTAATCACTCTTACCTGACTCCAGAATGAACTCTCTCTTATCTCCGTGGAGGCTCAGTTTTTGCATTCACATGTTCCATCTGCACACAGCTACCTGTTGCCAGGTGAGCCTGTGACGTGGGTGGGAACAGAGGCCTTCCTTGACACCTGTTCCCTACCTGACTGGATATTTTTAGCTCTGGAGTTGTCTTCACATGTGGCTTTGCAGGTTTGTAGTAGCAGTCTGGAAATCTGTTGCCGAGTAGGAGGGGACATAGTTCTCCCAGTCCTTGAAAGGACAGCTACGGGTTTGGGTAGACAGAGACTTTGAGGAGCATGTCAGCTAGTGCCAGGGAGAAATGGCAATAGAGACAGCAGGACGCGGTGTGGATGATTTGAATCTCTCAGTTCACAGGGACAAAGGCTGCTAGTGGACAGGATATGGACTATTTGGTGTTGGACAGCCATGTTGGGGCCAGCTCATGTGGTCTTCCCCATTGGGGGGGGGGGGTGACTATCTAAACTCTTTTGAACTTGGAGGCAGCAGCTTGGTGTGGAGTCCCAAGTGTCAGGACCATACCTTGCCACCTGTCCTGGGACCCCCAAGCCACTGCATGGACAGAAGGGCAGGTCTCAGGGGGAAAGGGGGAGGTCCTGGGATGGAAGGGGAGGTCCCGGGGGAAAAGGGGAGGTCCCAGGGGTGGAAGGGGAGGTATCAGGGGCAAGAAGAAAATTCCTTGCAGACCTTTGCTGGTGAGGCCCTGAGGGAACTGGTTTTTTCCGTGTAAACAATTTCCCCCTTGATTTTAAGTTTTAAAAAATGTCTGTTTTCATGAAATTTATTCAGCTTTTCAGAATTATGTGAGAAAAAAATAAAATAGAAGTGTGTATGAGCACTCAGGCAGTAGCCTGTCTATTCCTGGCCTCTGCACTGTGGGGTCCGGATGGTTCATCCTTTCTTACACACTGGGTGGGGCCATCTGGGGCTCAGCAGCTTCCCTGTGTTCATTCTCTTATCCCATGTGCCCCTTCTCCCCCTTTCAGAGCCAGGGCTCTTCTGTGTAGCCCTGGCTGTCCTGGAACTCACTCTGTAGAGCAGGCTAGCCTTGAACTCAGAGATCTGCATGCATCTATCTCCTGAGCTCTGAGATTAAAGGCATGTGCCACCACTGCCCTTCTGCCCTGTTCTCCAATTCTCTTCAGTTGCTTTGTTTCTTCCCTGACTTTCACTATGAAGTTCTCCGTCTCATTCTGAGAGGACTGAGACCGCCTGACTCCATGACAGGCTTGAGAGCTGACTGTCTGCCATCGAAGACACTCTTGAGAATGTACAAGGACAGGCTGGACACAAAGTCCCGGTTGCAAACGCAGGCAGAGGTATAAGCAGACAAAGGGGTACGTACAGCAGCTAGTGCTTGAGAAGACACCAGAAGAGCTTCAAGTAGGGTGAGATCCCCTCCTCTTTTCCTTTACCAGACCCTGAAATCTGTCCTTGCACCCTTACAGCCTCCCTACTTAAAGGTCTGTAAGGGTTTGATCACTACTGTCCGAGGTGAGAACCCCGGGAGAGGCTACTGGTCCAGGACAACCTCTGGATTGTGCTGACGGGCTGAGGGCAGCTGATACCTGAAGGGACCTAGTCTAACTTTTTCCCTTTCTTCTAATGTTAAGAAGGGAAACCTAACCTTTATGCTCTCAGCTTCTCTTGCAGCTAGACATGGTCAAGCGGGTAGACCTTCTTTGGGGGGGAGTACCCATCTTCTAAAGTGAAGACAAAAGCTTCCGGGGAGATACCTCATGACTTTCAGCCTTTGGCTTTGCTCTTCACTCTGCTTTGAATATGATTGTGAAATCTGGATGCACAGCAGCTGCGTTGTACCTTGGAGAGAGAGAGAGAGAAAGAGAGAGAGAGAGAGAGAGAGAGAGAGAGAGAGAGAGAGAGAGAGATGCATTGAGGTTGCGAGAGCAAGAAGATGGAAGGCACTGGCTCTGGTGAGTGCTGTATTTGTTGGGGTTCCTATTGTGATAAATATGTCATAGCCAAAAACAACTGGGGGAGAAAAGCATTTATTTTAGCTTCTAGTTCCAGGTCACAGCCCACCATTTCATCAAAGGATTTCAGGGCAGGAGCTGATGCAGAGGCCATGGAGGAGTGCTGCTTATTGGATTGCTCCTCATGGCTTGCTTAGCCTGTTTTCTTATAGAATCCGGATCACCAGCCCAGGGATGACACCACCCATGCTGGCCTGGGCCCTCCCACATCAATCATTTATAAAGAAAACATTCTACAGAATTACCTACAGGCTACTCTGATGGAGGCATTTTCTCAGTTAAGATTCTGTCTTCCTAGATACATCCAGGTTCGTGTCAAGTTGACAAAAACCAACCAGCACAGTATCTGCTAAGTCTGCAGTCTCTGTGCCCTCCCTGTCCTCTGGTATAGGAGCTGTGCAACTGAGCATGTGCAAGAATGGGTGGTGTATAGAGAAACCCCTAACCTATCCTGAGAGCAGAAAACCTTCTGAGAACGGGTGGAATTTGAAGGCTGCTTTGGTTCATGTGCTGGCTGGTTTGGTTTGTCAGCTCAGCACAGACTAGTTATCAGAGGGTAGCCTCAGTTGAGGAAATGCCTCTATGAGATCCAGCAGTAAGGCATTTTGCCAATTAGTGATCAATGTGGGAGGGCCCAGCCCATGGTGGGTGGGGCCAACCCTGGGCTAGTGGTCCTGGATCCTATGGGAAAGCAGGCTGAGCAAGTCAGTAAGCAGCACTCCTCCATGGCCTCTGCATCAGCTCTTGCCTCCAGGATCCTGCCCTGCTTGAGTTCCTGTCCTGACTTCCTTCAATGATGAACAGCAATGTGGAAGTGTAAGCTGAATAAACCCTTTCCTCCTCAACTTCGTTTTTGGTCATGGTGTTTTGTTGCAGCAATAGAAACCCTAAGTCAGTTCATTCAGAGACTACAACTCTCCCTAGAGTTTACCACTCTCCTCTTAGGACCTGCTCCCTGAGCATCCTCAGGGCCTGCCCATTGAAAGTTCTGGCTCTGAGTTTTGCTGTGGAGTGACCGGCGCTGGTGGGCCAAGCAGCTTGGTAGGTGGAGCAGGGCCAAGAGTGTGAAGCTGGAGGCTACTGGCGGCAGGAGGCCCAGAATGGGCGTCGTGGTGCTGGGCCTGGGCTGAAGGCTGTGAGTTTTTTAGCAAGCTGTGGGATTTGGGGAGTGGGCAACCTCACTTGGCAAAGGCAGGGAAGAGCTATTGATTGCAGCAGGGAGAGAACCAAGCATGTGCCTAGAAGCACACTCACCGGTAAGATTGTGGATGTGTTCCCCAGGCTACAGAGCAAGCAGATCCCAGATCCAGGCTCCTAAAGGACTTAACAAAACCATGTTCTCATGACTCTGCCCGCTGCAAAGTCCAAGCGCACGGTGCAACAGGTAGTCTCTGAAGGCTCCAGGCACCTGCAGTTCCTCCTGGCCCTGGGCCACTTCAAACCATTGATGATGCCACACACTGTCTTGGTATCCTCTCTTCTTCACACGAGGACCCCACTCACCAAATTTAGCAGCCACCGAACACTGCCTAGTCTTACTTGCTAAGACCTTGCTTCTAAACTGGGTCAGGAGACTGAAGCTTGGAGTGTCAGTGAGTTTTGGTGGATGCCATTCAGCTTGCTACTGGGACAGGGCACCAGGTCACACATGAACCCCAAAGTCTGCTGAGCACCCCTTTCAGATCACAGGAGCTGGTTGGTCTCTGGTTCCTAGGCTGTTGGCCACCAGGGCTCAGTTCCTGCCAGGAGCTGGCTGAGCGCTGACGCTGACGTACGTACTGACCACAGCAGCTTTAATGTTTCCTGTAATTGCATTCCCAGGCCCAGGAAACTCTTGCTTGCCTCCCTGAGACATGCAGAGAAGGCCAGTAATTAGATCTGCCTTCCCAAATCACTCCTTTTTCAGAGTTGGAAGTAATTTTCTGTCTGGGAATAATTAACTTTGAGGACCTGGGTGAAGTCTGTGGGAGGAAGAAGGTGGCTGGAAGCCTTTCTGAAGAAAGCTGGGAGCTAAGCCTCAGGCCACCGGTGGCTTGTGTCAGAACCGGGACCCAGGTATCCAATTACCTAGTGGTCCTGCCTGCCACCTCCTGATGACTCCCTCAGCTTCCTAAAACAGCTCTGTTTTTCAATATCATCTCCAGGATTGTACGCCAGGTGGCCTGGGATTTACAGGGTAGTGGATTTAAGTCCAGATCCAGGGCCTTCAAGGTAGGGATCTAGTAGTGAAGTCATAGGGGACCGTGGGGTATGTGTGAACCAGGACAACGCGTGGTAGCTGTTTGGAAAAAGCAGTGAACTTGCTGGTCCTGATGACAGTGGTGGTGGGATGTGTTGGGGAGAAGGAGGGGTATTGCCTGTCCTCACAGTCTCCCAGGTGACCATGGAAGCTGCAGCCAGGCCTCATAGCCAGGAAAGGGCAGAGAAGCCTAAGAAGCTGTGATGATCCCTAGGGGTGACCAGGGCTGACTTCCAGGAAGGTTCTGCCCCTTCATTTCCTCACAGGCTGTGGCATCCCTGTTGACCTCAGGCAATGGCAGAGACCCTCAGTCAGAGCCACTTTAGGCCCAGGGATAACAGCCAGTGAGTCTCTTTCCCCCTCATCCTGTAGACTTAGGTCCTAGGGTTATGGGTACATACCCAGTGACCCACAGGGTAGAGCTCAATCCAAGATGGCACCTGGTTTGCCTTCTACCTGGGACTCATGTTGTGCTGTAACTGGTTCCAGATCCTTCTGTCACTAAGTGACCTTCAGATAAGGAGCCTATCTAAAGAGATACCACAGCTGGGAGCCAAGGTGAATGGTGTTTAGTTAGGTAAGGGTACCTACTAGGTCCCTGTGGACCTTGGAATAAGAGTTTGTGTCTCCCGTGGTACCATACACACAAGGCTTGAGTGTTACTGAGTCCCCTGTAGCCCATCCTCAAGTGGCCACCGAGAGGCAGAAGCCAAGGTTCCAAGGCTATCCCAGTGCAGCTTGAGTCTCAGGTGTGCCATAGCAGCCCTGAGCGGGGCTCTAGACTGAACAGTGGCCTCAGCTGAGATGGAGTTTAGACTCTGTGGAAGACCATGATCTTGGGAAACTCAGAGGTCCAAGAGAGTGGCAGCCAAGCAGAGGCCACGTTGTGAGTCCTGATGGTGAAGGTGGGGAACATATCAGCCAGTGGGTACATAGCTCATGGCTATGGCTTCATCGGACCTGGGTGATCCCAGCCACTATCATGGCTGCTGATCCAACCAGGAGGATCCTCAGTGTGAGATGGGAGTAGGGCAGGATCCAGTGTGGGAGCAAGGCCCCCTGTGGCAGAGAGAACACTTAACACTTAATATGTGAGCAAGACAGGAAGTTACCAGAATACAGCAACCAAGGACTCTGCACCCATATGAAGCAAAACACGATACCACACATGCTCTAAAGGGGGGTGGGCCAGAGAGTGGGAACATTGCCAACCCCAGAGCCTGAGCTAAGAGCCTACAGGCCTCTCCACCTGGTCTCGTCCTTATTTTCATGTCGCTGTGGTTGGAAACTTCTTCCTACACCACAGTGCAGTCTCTGGCATCTCTGACCCCTGAGCAAAGTCTACCTCTATATGGTGTCCCTCTGGGGACTTTTCTTCAAGTTCCCTGAGTTACTCATAAGGGTCACCTAGGAGAAATGCTGAAACCTACCCTTGACCCTCACTGTTTCTTGTCTGCACCAGGGTCTATGTGTTTACAACAGTGGCATCTGTTCACTGAGGGCTCTGGGGCAGGCTCAGGACTGGGCACCTGTGTGCCTCAGGCCTTCTCAGGCCCTGGTGCCTCACTTCACAGAGGAGTGAGACTCACCCTGGGGCACATAACAGGGAAACTCAGCACAAGATTGGCAGCTCCATCACAAAGGCAGGGCACAGGTGAATGTCTTATATCCTGGTCTCCCACAGAGCCAGCTCTCCTTGTGCCCTCTGCATGGCTAGCAGGAGCGGCATCCTGCCACAGGCCCTTCCACAGTGTACCCACTTTTTACCAGCTGTACCCCCAGCTTCCTTCTTAGGGATCTATCTGTCTCACCTGCTCCAGTCATCTGGCCCCCTGCTGTTCTGTCCCCTCTGCATTATTGTATATTTCTCCCAGTGTGCCCTTGACTCAGATCCTCAAGGGCTAGTTTCTCCCCCAACGTGAGCTCCTTGGAAGACTTTCCAGTACCACTGATGACTTAACCTCCCTCAGCTTTCCCCAGCAGAAGGTCCGCTCCTTGGGAAGGCTATCTTGTCCAAGGCTGGCTGCCGGATGCTTACTCACACACTAAATGCTCAGCTGTGTCTGCCAACTGCCCTATGCTTGGAAGTCTAGAGAAATAGAAAGAATGGATTTTTTTAAAAAAAGATTTGTTTATGTATATGGATGTTTTGTCTGCATGTGCATTTGCACACCAGAAGGGGGCATGGGATCCTATGGGACTATAGTTATAGATGGTTGTGAGCCACCAGGTGGCTGCTGAGAATTGAACTCAGGATCTCTGGGCAAATAGTCTTTGCCCTTAATCACTGAGCCATCCCACGTCTATCATGGGAAGAATGGATCATGATGACCGGACTTAGAATTCCAGCAGCTATGTGACAATCTGGGTGTCCTGTGCATACCTGTAATCCCAGCTCCAAGAGGCCAGATATAGGAGGTCATAAGGGCCTGATGACTTCCAGCCCAGCCCAGAAAGCATGAGGTCCAGGTTAAGGAAGAGACCTTGCTTAATGGACTAGGCAGAGAGTGACGAAAGACACCGGATGCCCCCTTCTAGTCTCTGTGCACATATAGGCACTTGAACAGACACACAAATACATGTGTACATACATCTCTAAAAAACCAAACCAAGCCAAAACCACAGTGAAGCCTGGCACCAGCCACCACCAGGCCTCTATATGTGTGTGTGGGTGTGTGTGTGGGGGGGCAGCAGAGGTGGCCCAGCCTTTGGGCAGCCAGAGTCCCTGGCCAACACTGGGCATGATCCCTGTGGGCACAGCTTGCAGCTCCTGCCCCTCCTTCCGCCTCCACCAGACGTTTAATTTGATTTAGGGAGGGAAGTCACTATTTTCTTCCGTGGTGTTACCACTGATAGTCTATTTCCTGCTTATAGCTGGATGCTGTGTTGGCATTAATCTAGAAAAATTAGCACCATCAGGGCTGTGTTTGGAGCCATCCCTCACACTGGAGTCCCTGACGCGTTAATTAAACTTGATAAATGCTTCTGTGTAAAGGTAACTTTTGAACAAAGGATCCACTCACCCTATTATTTGTCGGATACATGCTCCAGTAAATTGCTTGGAAGGAACTCAGTGTCCCAGGGGCAGACTCTGGGGCCTTTGGCCCTTTGTCATAGGGGGAGGGGGCTGCCACACAACTTCAGCTTCCAGGCTGGTCATGCTGCAATGGGATGCTCATGGCTCTTGCAGACATTCTGCTTGGGGGGAGTTCTATTCACCAGGCCAACCGCAACAGGAAGCTGCAGCTGAGAGCCTCAGCTGGAGGGGAGGGGGAGAAGGTGCGTGAAGGAAACATTTTTACTCTTCAGTTTTTTGTCAGTTTCTAGTTGAGCCCACCTGACAGTCTAGTCGCTAATTGAGCCCACTCATCCTGGCTACACAGTTAGGAAAACAAGGCATGAACACCAGGTTTGGCATGGCTCAGGTAACCACTGGAGGTCTTAGGGTTCATCCACTAACTCGAGACCACTGTATGTCTCAGCTTAGAGCTCACTTTGTAGGAAGTCCCTCCTTCATCCCCCTTAAAGTCAGACCCTCTGCCAGGGGAAACTGTTAGAGATACAAGTGAATGAGAGACATATTATCCCTCAAAGAGTCTTGTGGGTCAGCCATCTTGAACTGGTACGGTGAGTTCTTGGAGTCAACAAGCTTCTTTGGTCTTTCTCCCCTGTGGCTACTCTCCTCAGTTACCTTATGATCACAAAATGGCTGCTGAAGCTCCCTCCCTCTTGTCTATGTGCTAGACAGGGAGAAAAAGAAAGGAAGGGACCAATAGGACATCATCCTCAGGTACCCATCCCTTTCTACAGTGTCTCCTGGATGTCATCTGTTGGGGACCTGGCTTCAAGGAAGGCTTGAAGACAGCTCCTACAGAAGCAAAGGGGCTTAGGCTGGCCCCGGAAGTCTGCCTGCTTCTTACAGGCTCAAGTCATCCTCTCTGGAGTCATGTCTCCATTGCAACTTTCTAAGTTGGGTATGATGGGCCAGGCTTGTACTCTCAGGACTCAGGAGGCTAAGGCAGAAGACTCATGAATTTGGAGGCCTCCTGTGAGTAGCAATTTCTGTCTCAGCAATTTTCTTAAGTCTCTGGTCTCTGTGGCACTGAGGCATAGAGGCACTTCTCATGGTTTCTGTTATGTGTCTACTCATTGTCACACCCCAGTGACCTCTGCTTGTACTGTCGTTGAGGTGGAAGGCAACCTGTTGCTGAGGCTTACCTTACCCCAGGTCTCCATTGCTGATGAGGTTTCCATTGTCAGTGGGAAGCAGAGACACAGGAAGAAATGGACCTTGGGGGTAGGGCATAATTGGGGCTTTCCTGAGCTTTGCGCTGAAAGGGTTTTTACTAGGTGTAGGAAGGCCTTGTCTCAGACAAACATTCAAAAGTAAAGAGGTGTGATAACACATTGTCCCACCCCCTTCCAGTCCTTTCTCTCTGCTTCCTGTGTGTGCAGCTGAGATGTGACCTCTCGGCTTCCTGCTCTGCCTCTCTGCTACCATGTATGCTTCCCTGACATTGGGGACCAGTTGCTTTTGGTCACAGGGCTTTATCATAACAACAAAAAAGTAACTAATACACTTAAAACCCACCCCAGTGACCCACTTCTTCCAGGAAGGCTATACCCACCAGCTGGGGACCAACTGTTGGAACACCCGAGCCTATGGGGGGGGGCATTTCTCATCCAACCCCCCACAGCTACTTCTGGGGAGGCTTTAGCCTCACAATGGACCAGCAAAGAGGAGGGAGCCAGAGTGATTATATTTTGTGAACCCAAGGGTGGGTAAGTGAGAGCACACTGGACAGGCTGGAGAAGGTAGAAGTTCATCCAGCGGTGTGGAAAGCCAAGGAACATCAGAGGCTTGCAACTGGATGACAAATTCCTGGACTCTAAGGAAAGGAGTTCACGTCAAACCAAATGGTTTGCTAGCCATGATTTACTCTCAAGGAAGGGTAACGTGGAGGCCTCAGGACTTAGCAGAAACAACACTGGAAGCTGGTGACTCATGAGAGCCTTGAACTCTGTCCCTCTTATACCAAGGGGTATGATCTGGCTCAGATCTCTGTCTTGGGTGACCTCAAGGAGCTTGGCCGCCAGGCTGACAACTTATGGGAGCTGGCTGGCAAAAGCCAAGCTCTCAGTGACATGATGGGGTGATGGACCCATGCCAGGGGCTCAGTGGAGTCCAGTGTTGCCCTGCCATATTCCATGCTCAAGTCTGACCTCTGGCCCTGCTCCCAGTAGTGGCCTGGCCATGTGATAAGGTGGCAGATCCCTGGAGGCAGCTATTCCTGTGCACTCTGCAACTGTCCCTTGGTGTTCCCACCTTGGTGTTCCCATCTTGGTGTTCCCACCTTGGTGTTCCCACCTTGGTGTTCCCACCTTGGTGCTCCCATCTTGGTGGTTCCACCTTGGGGTTCTCACCTTGGTGTTTCCACCTTGGTGCTCCCACCTTGATGTTCCCACCTTGGTGCTCCCACCTTGGTGACCAGATATGTACTACTTCTGTGGGTTTGCTCTTCGCCTATTTTTGACTCCTCCCATGACTGTGCACTGTCTATATCCTGGGGGTACTCTCATCCCAGAGCACTCCTCACACCTCCTTCCTAGACTGGATGCTAAACAGTAGACCCATGCTAGCCATCATCCAGGCATGAGTGTGACCAAGATACCACATCGAGTGGTCTTGTCGTGTGGGTATTTCTCACTGTATTGTGTATAGACTTTCCCCACTGTGACAGATGCCCAAGAGAACATCTTGACACGAGAAAGATTTGTTTCAGCTCTGAGTCTCAGAGGGCCCAGTCCATGATGGGCTGCTCCACTGCTGTGGGCTGGAGTGAGGCAGAGACTCATGGCAGGAGTGTGTGGCAGAGCCAAGCTTCTTTCTTCCATCATGGTAGCTGAGAAGCGGGGAAGAGAGGGAAAGAGCCAGGGATATGATACAACACCCAACGACCCCCCCCCCCCAAGAAACCTTCTTCCTTCAGCTAAGCCTTATTTTCTAATGTTTCCAGAATATTCCCAAATAGTTGAGGGCCAAGGCTTTGATGTGTGAGCACAAGGGTGGGGGGGATAGGGGGGGGGAAGCACTTCCCATTCAAGCCATCACAGCCAGGAACCTTTGAAGATTAGGAAGAGGGGGCCTGGGGTGGTGTCTCTGTATTTGCTTTGTAAGACTCAGAACCTGAGTTTGATGCCCGGAACCATGAACCAGACACGGTGGTACGTGCTGTAATCCCAGCAATAGAAAGGTGGGAGGAAGAGGCAGGCAGTTTCCCGGATGCTCTCTGGCTGCTAGCCCCACCTTGGCAAAGTTCTAGGCCAGTGAGACTCTGTCTCAAATGAAAAGTGAAAAACACCCAAGGAGCAACAAACACCCAAGTCGTCTTCTGATCTCCATATGCATGTGGATCTCACACAAAAACACACACATACCCACAAATTACTGAGAAGAGCTAAGGATGTGGCTCAGTAGGTTGATGACTGCCAAGCATGCATGGGGCCCTGGGTTTGATCCTCAGCACCAACTAAACCAAATGTGGTGATACATACCTGTAATCCTGGCTCTTGGGGGTAAAGACAGAAAGATCATAGGTTCAAAGTCATCCTTAGCTACACAGGGAGCTTGGGGCCAGCCTGGGCTACATGAGACCCTGCCTCATACATTAGGGGAAAAAAAATAGGGACGAGAAAGTTATAGGAACTTTCAGGTTACAGAAACTCTACCTCAGGGAGAATTTTAGGATGCCTCACAGGATGGTAAGGCTGGCCAGTAGCCCAGATGTGAGTGCCAGGGGTCAAGAGAGAGCCACAGGAGAGACGATGTCTAAGGCAGGTGAATGGCTGGAGTTGGGGGTGAGGGTTAGGACTCAAGGAGAGTACAATGCCCCAGGTGAAGCTTTTTTAGGAGAAAGATGTGAGGAGGGGAGGGCACCATGCCGTTGCTTCTGTCTATAGTTGTCATTGGCCTGTCACAGTCACACGACAATTTCCAATTCTGTTAAGATTATGAATGGACCATAGCAGGATGCTGGGCAGACGGCAGGGTATGAGAGGGTATGATGTGATGGTTTAGAGAGGTCTTTCCTTCTATAGTGGATGTCAAGGGAGAGGCCCTTGTGTGCAAAAGACACAACTGACAAAATACACGCACTACCGACATAGCAAGGGGTGGATCTGTATTACCCCCCAAAAGGCCCATGGCTAAAGACGCTTATATCCCAATTAGGCGCTGTTGGGAAGTGGTGGAATCTTGGGAAGGTGGAGTCTAATGGGAGATTTCAGGTCATTGGGGATGTGTCCTTACAGGAGAGGGTGAAATCCCTCCCATTTCTTGGCTTTGCTCCTCCATGTGTCCTTTGGTGATGCGCCATCTGTTCACAGGCCAAAGCAATGGGGTAAATGGGTCATTGAGCCAAATAAACCTTTCCTCTGGTTAAGTTGATTATCTCATGCATTTTGTTGCCACCATGGAAAGCTGACTAATGCACCAAGATAAAGGCCAAAATAGTCACATAAAAGAGTTGAAATAGTTTTGGGGGAGGGGAGAGGTAGGGAGGGTGTGTGAGATCTGTTACAGAAAACAGATGCAAGAATGACTTGGCTCTTTAACACATGTACGTGTGGGGCTTGGAAAAACCAACGCTAGAAACATTGTAGCAACCTTGGCTGGCCTCAGAATCTTGACTCTATTAACAGAAACACCTCTTTTTCCCTGGCAAGGACCAAGTGTCAGGCTTTCTGCAGAGGCAATTCAACATGGTCTTCACAGACTCCCAAGACCTGGACATTTCTTCCATCGACCTCCCTGAAATGGATTCTCAATGCCTGGTGCTCCCTTTGTGGAAAATGCACAGGGCAGCGTGCATCCTGTTCCTGCCCCTGAATGAGGGCCAAACACCCACCCGAGTCCTCCCGAATCTCTTCATGCCCATTGGACTTGTCACTGAGAATTGAGGAGATCTGAGAGTAGACAAGGAATGTGCTTCCATGAGCACAAGAAATGACTGTGCTTGGAGATGAAGCAGCTGGTGAGGGTGTCAACAGCCACACGAGAGTCCTGAGTGAGTGGAGATCTGTGCTCTGACGGTGAGGGCTCCACTTTCTGATTTCCCTTCAGTGGAAGCACAGGATGCAAATGCAGACAACGAACCCTGATTAGTTTTCCAAAGCCTGTACTCTAAGAAATGCCAATCAACTAGAGGCCATGCTGACTGTCGTTAAGGAAAAGACAAGAGAATTGGCTTATGAGCCGAGCAGAACAGGCTCAGCACAAAAGATTCCAGTCGTCACACTTAAAGAGATAAGGAAACACATTTCAACAATAAATTAGTTCAATAATCCATGTGTGTGTGTGTGTGTGTGTGTGTGTGTGTGTGTGTATCTCTATTTCTATCTCTACATATCTGAAACCTCATAACTTTACACAAACTTTATTTCTTTCCTGTGAGAAGTACAAATTAACGAGTCACTCTCCCAGGCCTTGGGTTCCGTGTAGTGACTTGCTAGACACTTCCATCTTTACAAAAAAAAAGTAATCAATGAATGTGAATATTACATGTATCTTCTTTGTGTGCGTATGTGTTGTTTATGTGTAGTTGAGCATGTAGGTATACATGCACATGTATGCACATGCGTATGGACATAACCAGAGGTTACTGTCAAGTGCCTTATTGTTTTCCACTTGTAAATATTGTTATTTGTCTCTCTCTCTCTCTCTCTCTCTCTCTCTCTCTGTGTGTGTGTGTGTGTAGAAGAGGGAGTTGAATCCCCTGGAGCTGTAGTTACAGGTGATCGTGAGCTACCTGTTGTGAGTGCTGGGAACTGACCTCAGGCTCCCTGGAAAGCAGCAGGCCTGTTCACTGCTGAGCCATCTCCCAGCCCCTCTGAGATGATGATGATGATGATGATGATGATGATGATGATGATGATGATGA
>JADRCH010000028.1:1531963-1601139 GCA_019843965.1 Rhynchomys soricoides | reverse complement strand
GATGATGATGATGATGATGATGATGATGATGATGATGATGATGATGATGATTTGTGGTTGTCTCTCACTGAGCCTGGAGGCTACCAACTGGCTACAATGGCTGCACTTTCATCTTTAAGATGGTGTCTCTCCCAGCACTGGGGAGGAGGAAGTGGACGCTGGCACATTCACGGATCTTTAGCTGGCTGCATTCCACTGGCTGGGATTCAGGAGTATAACTCCCAAACTCATGCAACGGGGCTGCCAGATGCAGCCCAGGAAGGAATGACCCTTTCCAGGGGGCTATTTTGTCCCACCCTCATGACTTTTACACAATACCGCTGATCTTGGTTCAAAAGTCACTTCCTCAGGGAGTTACACCAAAGGAGGGCTAGAAGCTTGGTCCCACAGGCACTGTCACCTGAAGTGGTGACAATTACAGGCTTTATTGCCTGACCCGTGTGCTCAGCAGCAGATGGGAATCTGCCTTTGAGAGAGACCTCCTGGCCGCTGCTGCAGGAGAGGCCATGAAGACATTTCTATTTTTAAGAAAGGGCAGCTCCCCTGGTGGCATCCTGAGGAAAGGGCAGCTATGCATGACGCTGTCTTTGATGAACAATGTTGACTCCAGAGACACATTTCACTAATGTTCTCCGAAAAAGGCTTATAAATTATTCAGCTGCACAGATGTCTGGGAGGGGCTCCGGATGGCTTCTGCTAGGCAGCTGGGAAGAAGCTGAGGCCCAGGAGAGGCTGGGAGGGCAAGTGGTCAGAGCCTCAGAGACTGCTTGTCATTCCCTCCTCTTGGCCTCCCTATGTGGGCTCAAGTTGAGCCATCTTTAAATCTAGGAGTTTTAGCATTTAGTGTGGGTGACCAGTGATCTCTGGTGATGCAAGTCAGCAGCAAGAATTTGGGTGACACAGAAGGGTCATCCTGGCTGGGGTTTAAAGAATAAGTAAGACTCTGCAGGGTGAGCAGTTAGTGGTCAAGAGGCACCCCTGAAAGGTGGAACTCCGTGGTAGGTGTGACTGTCTAAAGATGATCACGGCTGCAGATTCAGGTAGACTCAGGACCCCAGGTCACTGGTCCACACTCTCCCCAAGAGAGGTTGCAAGGGATTAAGAAGAAATATGACACAGATCTGTCAGAAAGGATGGCTCAGCTTTTCTAACTGACCCTACATTTGATATCAGAGCTGAAAAGGAACTTTCTGGATCACCCCGAGAATGACTTAAACACTTTGTGCTTGCAAGGTTCCATTGGTCCTGCCTGTCTCACGGGGGACAAATGTATTAAGCCACACCCCGCCTGCAGCTGGTAATCGATGTGCCAAAACCAATCTGTATAACTTTTACTGTTTTGCAGGAAGCAGGCCAGCCTGGGTCCTGCTGCTTGCTTGGTAGTGTTTGGGAGCTTCAGTTGAGATGGAGCCAGCTGATGGCTGCTGATGGTTACAGAACTGGGGCTTACAGACTTCGCTGTGATGTCCTCTCCCCTCCTTGCTGAGTCTCTCTGCCTTCTGCTGCTGTTTGGATGCAGTCTTGGGAGTGGGGCCCTGAGTGAGTGGAGATAAGTGGAGAAAACCCTCACAAGCCCTGACTCGTTGCAATAGCATGTGTGAAATGGTTTCCAGGTACATGGGATCAATTGGTGTAGGTGCCAGGGCGCCGCAGGCAACATACTGGCTGAATGTAGGCCCCGGGGGTCTGACTGCCAAGTCTTGTCTGCAGTTTGCTGGATGTTCTACTTTGGACTGGCTTCATCTCTCTGTGCCTCAGTTTCCCTAGATTTGAGTGGCACTCTTAGCTCAGAGGGTGAGTGGAATGAGCAGTACATACCCAGGACATTCTCTGGGAGTGTTTGTCAAGGAAGAGGAAGGTGAATCCTTGGGAGCTCTTCTTCCTCCTCTCTCCAGCAGAGGCCAGCCAGGGACGGCAGCCTTGGCAGGCAAATTCTGGCTCCAGTAATTGGCACGGGTGGGGAGTGTTTCCAACCCCTGCTCACACCCTGGTGGCTTCTGGGTGACAAGCCACTGTCAGCTGCTTTTAACGAGCTTCAGGTTCTGACCAAGGTACGGCCTGGACCAGGTCTGGGCTAATTGGATCCTTCTGAAAGACCATCAAAGGGATACTGATATAAGTAGCCCCAACCAAGTCCCACATCTGCCAGGAAGGTATCAGCTGCACGGATCCCAACCTCTTGGGCCTGGCCTTCCTCTGGGGACACCTCTGCCAGGCCTCATAGCCCCTGGGCAGGGGTAGGGGGTGGGGATGAGGGTGGAGGTGGTAAGAGGGGGACGATGACAGGAGGCTCTCTGCAAACCTCTGCAGGAAGCCACCATCCTGGAGGAGCAATAGGCTCAGGTATTGTTGAGGGACCCCGCTGCTCAGCGGCTGTTGAGTGCTAAACAGCTGGGGCCTCCTTGTGTCCCAGCTTGATCCTGGCAAGGCAGGCACCCAAAGTTTTCTGCTAATTAAAAGCAGGTTTTGACATTTGGGGCTTTTTGCTGGAGACAGCTCACGCTCTGCTGTCAGCTGAGAATGGAAGTGTCAGGTTTTCCCCAGGCTCTCAGCCCTGCACAGCTGGGCCTATGGTTGCAGACTTTCAAATGCTTTTATTTATTTACTGACTACATTTGTTTGAGTCTCCACACTTCACAGAGGATTTGACTATGTCTTAAGAGCAGGTCTGTCTTTATATGGAGGGGTGGGGTGAGGGAGGTATGTGACGTTGAGGACAGAAAGGGCTGTGTGTGAATCCCCTGCGCATGTCGCTAAGTCTCTCTGAAAGCTCAGAAACAGGCCTGCTCCTGCCTTGGTCCAATGGGGGCACCCAATTAACTTCTCTATTGAAGACAAAATTAAAGCGTGATCTAGAACACGCTGGCTGCTTAATAGAAAGTTCTGAAACAGGTTTGTGTACAAAGGCTCACCGAATAAGAATGAGAAAACACAACACCATAGGTTCTGCCTTGTCCAGGTCCTATAGCTGCTTGTACCTGTGTAAAGCATAAGGCTAGGGAAACTGAGGCAGGGCTCTGCACTTGAGGCCAGGCAGTGTTGGTGGCTCCTATGGGAAAGAGATCAAGGTTGGAAGCAAGGTGTGAACTGAGATTGCAGAGTCCTTCCAGGCTGGCCTCATTCTGGCTTTTCCTCAGCCTTTCCTGAGCTCTGGGCTCCCAGTTTCCGCATCCCCACGCCCCAGGTGCCCAATGTGGAATTAAAAGGGTCAGGAGTGGGAGGGTCCATGCAGGCCCAGACATCTTCAGCGGCTGACCTGTGTGTTGGCTTCTAAGAGCACTTCCAAGTGACCCTGGGCTGCCCAGAGACACCGAGGGAAGTGCTTCCGTGGGCTCCATCAGCCTCTCTTCCAGAGCGACTGACCAGGAATCTAACATGGAGAGCATAGGAGAGAGACAGTGGCCATGGTGGGACTCCATCAGTTCCATTCTCATTCCTGTGACAAAATGCCTGTCAAAGACAACTTGAAGTGTGCACTCCACCTCAGTGGGGGGAGACCAGAGGCAGGAGTGTGAGGTGACTGCAGTTGGGAAGCAGAGATGGATGCTGATGCTCAGCTCACGTTCTCCTTTTTATTCAGGCCAGGACCCAGCCTGTGGGATGCTGTTACCCACAGTCAGGTAACACTCTCTGTTAAACCTCTCTGAAATGCCCTCACAGACATACCTAAAGCTACATTTCCAGGGTGGGTTTTAAATCCGGTCAAGTTAACAGTGATGATGAAGGGCTACGGGGGTCTTCCTGGGGAGGCACAAGCTGGCACCCAAAGTTAACCATGCCACTCTCCTGCCTGACTAGTGGCCCCCAATCTTACTATGGGCTCCAGCTCATGCCCCCTTTCTCCCCTCTGCTCTCTGCCCTCCACCTTCTTTGTTGACCTTTGAAGCTTAAGACCTTTCCTGTTCCCCCCAGCCCTCCCCATGGCTCCCCAGGGGCCAGGATGCTGCTCCTCACTTCCTTCTCATCTCCAATGTCCTGGCTAGGGTGATGGCTCTTCATGTCTGTCTGTGGCCCCTGTCCTTACAGAACACACAGCATATCAATTATTAGAGATATGCCAGTCTGGTTGCATGTGTGATTTTTCTCTGGCACACCCCTGTATCCACAGTTCTGGTTAGCAGATGGAATGAGTGTTTCCAGGCTTGGAGTCCATCTCAGCCACAGGGAACTGAATGTAGTGTCCACCACGAAGAGGCGGAGCCACACACTGCATCGTGTCCCCAGTGTCCACCCATGTAGAAGCCAGCAAACATGGATGTTTGCTTGTGGTGGTGGCAAAGAGGAGGCCAGGCATTCACCACTGCCCATGACCAGGTATGAGGAAAGATCCTTGTGGGTATCCTCACGACAGCAACTTCATAACAGCAAGAACCCTCAGCAGCTCACACTCTGATGAGAGTTAAAAAGCCAGACAGAAAAAGAAAACCAGAGGCTGGGAATGGGGCTCAGTTGGCAGAGTCTTCATTCAGCATGCATGAAGTCCTGGGTTTGATCCCCAGTACCGCATGAACTGATCATGGTGTCGTATGCCTGTGATCCCAACACTTTAGAGTTGGAAGCAGGAGGATCAGAAGTTCAAGGTCATCTTCACCTTTTTAGCTGGTTTAAGACCAGCCTGGGCTATATGAGATCCTGTCTCTTATATTTTTGGTTACGAGCCTAGCTTTTAATGGCTGAGCCATCTCTCCAGCCCAAGATCCTGTCTCAAAAAAGGAAGGAAGGAAGGAAGGAAGGAAGGAAAGAAGGAAGGAGAAAAGCAAAGGGAGCACACTGGAAAATGGCTTTAACATGCAAATCCCAAACACACAGAAAGACCTAATGATGCTGGGTATGCCTCCTCTCCCTCCCCTCCAAAGCAAAGACTTCAGTCAATCTCTTATGCTCTGGAGCTGGAGACTAGGGCAGCATGCCTATAAGGATGGCCTGAACTAAGGCCTAGCCCAGACCTTTATACTTGTGTGTAGATGGGCCATTGGTTGCCAGCTCCTGAGGTCTTGGCCTTGAGCATAGCAGCTCTTGGCAGCCAAAGTCAGCTGGTTGAGAGAGAGGCCTGGGGTGGTGATAGAGTGAGGGGGGGAACAACACCAAGTATTCCAGCTGAAGGAACTGCCTTCCTTTTACAGGGAGGAAGCGCCAGTGCCTATCATCCCCATACCCTTGCTGGCAACTTTCCATTAATGAGTGTTCACTGGTGTTGGAGGGTTATTATCAACGTGATTATACATTCCCAGGACAGTGTGTTTGCCCAAGGTCTCACTGTTGGAAGCAGGCAGCCAGGCTGAGGCCAAATATCTTCCATCCCAGCAGGCACCTGGTGTTTTCAGCTGTTAAGACCAAACAGAGGTGGGAGGAGGTGGCTCTGCTCTGGCCCCAAAGGACAGGACCCTCCCAAGTTTGTTGCAACTTCACAAAATATGGGCAATGCAGCCTGCTGCCAAGGCTGATGACCTGACTACCAGGCTGTGGACAGCCATCTCTCAATGCGCTGCATGTACACTGTCTCCAAGAGGGAAGCAAATTAGAAGATGATTCAGCTTGTACTTTGGCAGATGTTTCCCAGTGTGCTGGGTTTGGAGAGTAGCCTCATCTTTGAAATGAAGCAAAGTTAGCTCTGCTCTGGCTCCCTCCCCGTCTAGCTGAGGACCTGCATATCTCTGCAGCCAGTCGTATTCCCCAGGACTGGGAGGCAATGCCCTCCCTATTCTCTGGTTAAGAATCAGGGCAGTGGATCTGTGTGGTTGATAGATTTTACATGGGGCAGGGTTGCTGCATACGTGAACCCTGGGTCTTGGTAACACAGAGTTGTTGACCAGGTGTTATACTTTACATGAGGAATGTCCCCACAGGCTCATGTATTTAAACTGGTTGGCAGCTGGTAGCCCTGTCTTGAGAGGTTGTGAAGCTTTTGGGAGGTGGGACCTTGCTGGAGGAAGAAGGTCACTGAGGGACAGGCCTTAAGAGAGATAGCATGGCCCTGTTTCTGGTGAACTTTTCTCTGCACAGAGACATGACCAAGATCACACACACACAAATACACAAACACACACAGACACATACACACACATGGACAAACATATACACACACATGCACACACACACAGACACACACAAAAACACACATAGACACACAAACACACATGCACACACACGCACACATGCACATGAATACATACACACAAATACACACACACACACACACACACACACACACACACACACACACACACACACCCTCTTGTCTTTAGATTCCTGAGCAGGCCAGGGTGGAGAGGACAAATATGTAGGGACTCTGAAAGTGGGAATTTACTGCGACAAGACCCTTGACAAATACCTTTAACTCAGACATTATTTTAAAGCACCTTTTACCACTGGGCACATGTGGGCAGTTTTAAAAGATACACATGAGGTCCTGTAACTGAGCACAGTGGTGAATTAAACTCTACAAAACTGGAAACCACCAGATGCCTGAGAAAGTCCACAGCAGGAAGATATTTGGTGGCTGCTAGGTGTCAGATCTGCAGTGCTCCTTAACTGGTGGCACTATCTGGGGAGGCTGTGGGACTTAAGGTGGAGCCTTGAGCTGGTGACAGTAGTTGCTGGGTCTTTGAAGCATCCTGTCTTGCTCTCTGCTTCCTGGCTTGTAATGATGTGAACAGCCTTGGCCAAGCTCCTTGACCTGTAGTGTGCTGCCATGATGGACTGAAACCCTCCATAACCAGGAGTCAAATGAATCTTTCCTCACTCAAGTTGTTCCCCTCATGTCTCTGTCACCATGACATAAAAGTAACAAACACAGGGACAACAGTCATTTGCTCATTCACCCTTCACTCATAGCAAACAGTCGCTGGTGTCCACTCAAGATGGAGGGATGAATAGTGGACTCAATGGGTGAGACTTCCTTTCTTATATCCCACCAGGGATAATAAGTACATAAGTAAACAGGATGATCAGCAAAGCGAGTGCTCTGTAGACACTAAGATGTGGAATAGAATATTCTAGAAGGTACTGGAGGCTGAAGTGGGAGCATTTGGGATGGAATAATGCCTTAGTTACTTTTCTACTGCTGTGATAAAACACCATGGCAAAAGCAAAAAAAAAAAAAAAAAATTTTTTTTTTTCAGAGTTGAGGATCAAACCCAGGGCCTGGTGCTTGCTAGGCAAGTACTCTGCCACTGAGCTACATTCCCAACCCTTGCCAAAGCAATTTATAAAAGAAAGAGTTTGGCTGGGCATGGTGGTATATGTCTTTAATCCCAGCACTCAGAAGGCAGAGGCAGATGCATCTCTGTGAGACTGAGCCAGCCTGGCCTACATAGTGAGTTCTAAGACAGCCAGGGCCATGTAGAGAAATTCTGGCTTCAAAAAACAAAATTTTTTTTTAAAAGATTTATTTATTTATTTATTTAATGCATGTGAGTATACTGTCACTGTACACACACCAGAAGAGGGCATCAGATCCCATTACAGATGGTTGTGAGCCACCACATGGTTGCTGAGAATTGAACTCAGGACCTCTGGAAGAGCAGCCAGTGCTCTTAACTGCTGAGCCATCTCTCCAGTTCTCAAAAAATATATTTTTTTTAATTTGGGGCTTATAGTTTCACAGGGTTAGCATCCATGGTGGCAGAGCAAAAACAGGGGTGGACAGCAGCTAAGAGTTCACATTTTGATCTCCAAGTAGGAGAGAAGGGGGGGGGAGAGAATGGGGGGACACAAAGCCTGTCCCCAGTGACAACCTCCTCCAGCAAGGCTACACCTTCTAAACCTTCCCAAACAGTTCCACCAACTGGGAAGTATTCAAACATATGAGCCTGTGGGGACCATTTTCATTCAGACCACCACAAATGGTCAAGGAGGGTTCTCTGAAGAGTTGACCTTTGACCATATGTTTGACAGAGGGCACAGTTCTTGGTAGAAGAAATTCTACACACTCCAGGGTCCAGCTTCAGTAGCAACGCATGCACTCACCCAACCCCCAAAATACCTACTGTCCTAAGTGCAGATGAACAGAACCCTCCCTTGCTGAAAGTCTCCTATGCATAAACTACAGGCTCTAGATAGTCTTTCATCTCACTGGGAGCTTTGAAAAGCAAATTGTTGAAGAGTCCAGCCCGGAGATACACACAGATCATAGAGAAGGTGGCAGACAGCTTTCTTGATATTGGATGGCATGACAATTTGGCGACTCAGATACTACTAGCATGCTTGGGGCTATAAACACACATCAAAGGGGTTAGCAGCTTTAGCAAATGTCACCCACATCCCACTAAGGAAGAGTCTCCTATATCTGAGCTCCAAAGTGCTCAGTTCTGGGCAAGCCATTTCCTGATCTGTTTGCTTAGCTGGAGAGGGGAGCGTGAACTCTCTTGGCTCTGGTTGGGGAGAGCTTAGCAGGCTGAATAGTATCTCTTTCTGAGGAGCCAAAATCCAGCACTGGGGATGCCACATATCTTGTGTCCAGAGAGGGTTTTCTTCCTTGTGTGAAGTCTGTCTTTCTTCTTGTCACTCCAGTGTGGCAAGAGGGAGTGGACTAGGGAGGCTGTGTGTGGCCTGAGTCTCCTTTGACATGGTTAGCATTCCTACCTGAAAGTGCCCTAACACCATGGGAGTTGGACCCCTGTGGAGGCCGCTGTAGCAAGAACACTTGTTTTGCTCAGGATCTGCAGCAATTGGGCAGCTCAGGAGCTCAGCAGTTTTATGGTTGCTTCCTATCTCCTTCACTGACTTAAATTTTGGCTCAGATTCCTGCTTAGGTCTTTGGTAGACATAACCTTCTAAGGCATTGCTTCTCAACCTTCCTAATGCTTCGGCTCTTTGATACAGTTCCTCATGTTGTTATGACCCCTCCACGCCCCCCCCACCATAAAATAATTTTTGTTGCTACTTCATTTTGCTTCTGTTATGAATCATAATGTAAACATTCATGTTTTCTGATGGTTTTAGGTGACCCTATGAAAGGGTCTTTCAATCCTAAAATGGGTTGGGACCCACAGGTTGAGAACCACTGTTGTAAAGAGTGTTCACCTCTCCCTTCAATGCTGATGACACCAAGAGGAATTTTCAAATTTGTGGGGACAGACTGCAGACTGTCAGCTCCTGACTTTGACAACATCCCATTCCCAATCATGGGATGACTTTGGGAATCTTTGGCCACCTCCCTGAGCCTGCAGGGCAGTTAGGTATTGTTCCAACAAACTCTATCTTGCTTTTCTCTCCTGTTCTCTCTCCTGCAGTCACCATGAACTCCAGGAATAAACAGGTCTTGCAGTGAACATTTGTGACAAGAGTCCACACTTGTCTGGGGTTGGAAGACTTTCTCATCTTGATTACCAACTTGAGCTTCCAGGATATTCCTGAGATAATGATCCACAAGATTAGTTTTAACAGGACTGTCTGTTGGTGAGGACTTCTTGTCCTTCTTCCTCCTCCCCTGTCTGTTTTGTCTATGCATTCTAAAGCCACTGTGGGTACCACAAAGCCAGGGCTGAGGATGTGGATGCTAGTCCCTGGCCTCAGCAAATTCTTCTCCTAGATCATCACAATTTTCTACTTGGATCTTTGGAGTGACTGACCAGATCTGACTTTTGGGACTCTGAGAAATCTATTCCTGTCTCCCCAGGTCAAGGAAGCCAATAATACCATCACTATTGGGGATTGAGGTTTTAACATAGGATTTGGTGACAACTATGTTCAGGCCTTAGCCTACTCCTTGGCAACTGGGCTCAGGAGCTACTGAACATCTACTGAGCACACTGGTCCCTTGATACCTCTGGATCGTCCTCTGACCTTCACTTCTTGGGACCCCTGTTGCACTCAGCACACTTACCAATCTGATTAACCTAATGTATTCTGAAGTGAAGGTACTAGAACCTATGACCTTGAGCATGCTAGACAAGCTGCCATAAAACATCTCTTTTATGTTATTATTGAGGCACACAATAGCTACAGTCAAAACAAGACCTTGAATATAACCCATTTAGACAAGTAAATCAGCCAGAGTAAGGAAGGGCTTACAGGGTAGAGTGCTTGCCTGGGGTCTTAGCTGGGGTTTCTATTGTTGTAAGAAGTAGCCATGACCACAGCAACTCTTATATAAAGAAAAGCATTTAATTGGAGCTGGCTTACAGTTCAGAGGGGTTAGTCCATTATTGTCATAGTGGGAAGCATGGTGGCACAAAGGCAGACATGGTGCTGGAGAGGTAGCTGAGAGTTCTACATCTGGATCTGCAGGCAGCAAGAAGAGAGTTAGCCACTGGGCCTGGCTTGAGCTTCTGAAACTTCAAAGCCTCACACCCACACCCACACCCACACCCACACACTTCCTTTAACAAGGCCACACCTCCTAATCGTGCCACTCCCTAAGGCCTATGGGGCCATTTTCATTCAAACCATCACGCCTAGTATGGATTAAGCCCTTAGTTTGACCCCTAGCATTGCATAAGCCTGACGTGGTGGTGCATGCCTGTAATCCCAGTTCTTGGTAGGAAATAGAGATAGGAGAATGAGAGTTTAAGGTCATCTTTGGCCTGGTGAGTTTGAAGCTAGAATGGGCTGTACTAGACCTGTCTCAAGATCAAGAGCAACAGCATTCTCCGTGGCAAGGACAAAGCTCTGTCTATATAAACCTATCGTAACATACACATTTCCTGGAGACCCCCATAAAAACCAGAGGCTAAAGTTCTTCCTTAGCCTTCTGCAGCCTGGAGCAACACAGAGTCAGTTTCCCAGTGCTGTGAGGTTCTCCTCCGTCCTCCATGTTTTGGGGTAAGCTGCAGGGTCTAGAAGTACAGCCAGGAGCCTGGGGCCAGCCTGCAGCAGCAGCTCCATTTCTTCTCCATAATTGAAGCACTTATGGCTGCCAAAGGCCACACCTGGAAAATGGCCAGGCAGGAGCTACACTGGACCAGGGTTGCATGGTTCATGAGCTATCTTCCTGTGAAACAAGGGACTCATTTCTTCCAGCTTTCTCCAAGGCTTGTGAGTTCTAGAAGCTATTCTGAGAGATTTGACAAGTCACCTGCCTTTAATACCTTGGCAGCAGGGTGACAAGAATGGATCCTACATGAAATTGATTTCCTGCCTCTTTGTCCTTTATGGTAGCTCAGAGGTAAACTGGCAGAATGTAGAGATCGTGGGATAGATTGGCATCAAATATAAGAAAGCAGTGACGTGTATGTATGTGTTGTGGTTGTTGCTGTGTGTGTGTGGTGCTAGTATGGTTTGTTTGTGTGTATGGTGTGCTGTGTGTGAATTGTGTTGTTAGTGTGTATGATGTTATGCTGTGTGTATGTGTGTGATGGTGTTATTTGTGTGCATGATGTGGTGTGTGTGTGTGTTGCTGTTTGTGTGTGTGTGTTATGTTGTTGCTTGTGTGTATGGTGTTGTGGTGTCTGTGTGTAGTGTTTGTGTGTATGATGTGATGTGTATGTGTTTTTGTTGTTTGTGTGTATAGTGTGTGTGTGGTGTTTATGTGTATGGTGTGGTATGTGTATTATTGGTTTTGTGTGTGTGTGTGTCTGTGGGTGTGTGTGGCACCTCAGAAAGAGGCTATTGTGGTAGGGGAGAGCTGAATCAGAAGCTCTGCAGCAAGATCTCATGACCTCTGCCAAAGCAGAATGAGAAAAGATACAGGTTTTCATCTTTGTCCCTGGCTCCCAGCAGAAGCTTCTTAAGCCTGTGATTTTTCTGGGCAGTTAAGATTTATAGCTGGATCTCATGGAGGCATTTCCTCAACTGAAGCTCCTTTCTCTGTGATAACTCCAGCTTGTGTCAAGTTGACACACAAAACCAGCCAGTGCAGTGATCAAAGACTAATCCTATGAAACACTACACAATCCCTCAACTAAACTCTCCCCTTTGTAAGTTACCTTGGTCATGGTGTCCTGTCCTAGCAACAGAAAAGTAGCTGAGACATACTGTGTCTATGGAGTGGGCTAGCAATGGTGCAGGGGCTCTGCCGCTAACAGAAAGAACATTTACTCGAGTGGCTTCTGCCTCTCCAGCCTGCACCCAGGTTTACACCCAGAGTCCATCCTGCAATTTTTTCAGGTAATGTGGGGAGCCAGGTATGAGGGAGACTTCACCCTGTCCTATTGAAACCAATTTTTAGCTGAAATCTGCTTTATGTATGTAGATCCTATTTCTTTACTTTTGAGGTGGGGTCTCTCTGTGTAGCCCTGGATGGTCTGGAACTCTCTATGTAGGTCAAACTGGTTTTGAACTCACAGAGATCCACCTGCTTCTGCTTCCTGAGTGCTAACGTTAAAACTGTCCCTACCAGGCCCCAGCTTAGCTTCCAATCTAAATGCTGTGGTGTCCACAGTCAACTGGGATGACAGGTGTCAGCAGGCTGAGGCCACATCCTCAGGTCTCTGTTTCCTGGTAACAAGCTTGACATCATTGTTTGCGTGACTGGAGGTGGACCCCTGTGCTTCACGCATGCTGGGTGAGTAGTCCATCAACTGAGCCAGTTCCCAACCCCCTTCAACTCCATTTTAAAGTGGAAAAAATTCCCACATGCTAGGACCCTCCTTCAGTCCATGAGGAAATGGGACAGTTGGTCCTGATACCTTGCTATAGGTCTGGTTGTGATAAATCAGGCACTTCCCTAGCCTGCCCTCTAGGGACTCAGCACCAGCAGACACCACGTGTGGCACATCCCCCCCCCCCCCCCGTGGCTATATTTTCTCTACGGGACAGAAATACCCTTTAAAAGGTGTTGTGCCTTTTCCACCAATCGGGGCAGTCTATTTCTCTCTGTGTCTTCCAGTCTCCCTGTCTGTCTTGCTCTCATGTCCTGACTCTGAGATGGTCTTTTATCCCCCCCCCCCAAATAAACCTCTTACATGTGATCTGTTGGGTGGTGTGATCTTTTTGTGGTTCACCTTGGTCCCAACCTGCCAAGGTACTTCCTCCACTAAATCCTAACACTGAGAAGCTTCAATAATGATTGTGAGATCCATCCAATGTAGAAATGGTGACACTTTGAAAGGTTTTGTCTTATTGAAGAATTCTTGAAACATTATGCCCACAGAAGCAACAGGATGGAGTTTAGTAGGTAAAGAAGGGACATGAGTCAGACATGGCAGCTCACACTTTAATTTTTTTCTACTTATTTTATATATATATATATCACATATATCACTCATATGATATATATATATCATATGAGTACACTGTTTCATTACAGATGGTTGTGAGCCACATGTGGGTGCTGGGAATTGAACTCAGGACCTCTAGAAGAGCAGCCAGTGCTCTTAACCTCTGAGCCATCTCTCCAGTTCCATCACATTTTTTTTTTTTTGAGACAGAGTTTCTCTGTATAGCCCTGGCTGTCCTGGAACCTACTTTGTAGACCAGGCTGGCCTCAAACTCAGAAATCGGCCTGCCTCTGCCTCCCAAGTGCTGGGATTAAAGGCGTGCGCCACCACTGCCCGGCCTGCTCTGTCACATTTTCAAACGTAGCATTAGGAGAGCTGAGGCAGGAGGCTCACCATTCTCCTAATCTGGGCCTCAGAGTGAGACTCTCAAAAAACTAAAAATAATTAATTAAATTAACTTTTAAAAAGAAGAAGAGGGAGGAAGGAAGAAAATGAAAGCTGGGAGCTTAACTTAGTGGGTAAAGCACCTTTGTAATAGTCATGAAACCCTGGGTTTAATCCCTAGTATGGCTTACCCCTGGTGTGGTGCACAGGCCTCAAATGGTGGCACTCCTGTGGTACAGGCAGGAGGTCATCCTTGGTTACATATAAATTTAGATATCAGCCTGGACTATATGAGCTGCTGTCTTTAAGAGAAAGGGGTATATTAAGCACACGCTACTTCTCCTTCCTCATTCTAACCACTGCTGTGACATTCAGGGAACTTTACAAGATGTGATCAAGAACGACAAAGATAGCTTGACAACAGAAGTGAGACTCCAGAAGCAAGAAGCAAGATGGTTGCTGGCTTGCTCGCTTGGTAGCTGGCAACCCTCAGAAAGGCAAACAGAGCTGCCCCCCCCCCCCCCCCGGGGAGTCCTCTAGAAAGCAGACCAGTTGGTGTCTCAGGAAGAGGGGCAAAGGACACCTGCTAAGGAGGCAGCTGAGCCTCTCTGCTCAGCATGAGCGCCCCCCTCCCACACGCTGCTGCGCTGCGGTCTGTGTTGGCAAAGGAAACCATTTGGTTTTAGTAAGAAAAGGACTTGACTTTAAAGGATCATCACAGATGGGGCTTGAAAGCTCGCGAGCTTCTCCAGCTGGAGGCAGAAAGAGGTCTACTTTTACACAAAAGAGCAAGCTGAGCTAGACAGCGCCTGTGTGGGTCAGCATGAAAAGTGGCAACTGGACCGGAGAGATCCATCAACACCCGCAGGAGGGATGGGGCGGTATGAGGTACAGAGAGCCTTGAATTGTGAGAGAGGAGAGACGTTCCAGTTTGGTTAGATCGTTTTTTTGTTTGTTTGTTGTTTTTTAAATCAGTGGGGACAAAGAGGTCTAACTTGTTCTCGAAGATGAGGTTGTCTGGCTAGAAAGGGAAAGAAAAGCAGAGAAGGAAGTCACTCATTACATGCGAACTGAGGAGCTTGAGTTTCTGGACTGCAGTCCTCATTGAATTTCCAGCAGACGTAATTTGGAATTTCAGAACAACAGAGCCCTCCCTGAGCAGAACAACCAACGCAGAAGGATCTTCTGAACAGAAACATTGTAGCCGAGAACAGAGCGAAAGTTAGAAAGTTAGCCCAGAACAGAGCGAAGTCTTCAGAATTCTGAGAAATCTAATGGGAGTTCAAGGCATCCCAGATGTGGCCTCAATAGAAAAGAGAACAAAAGATTCAAACTCGTCTCCTGTTCTGAGAAAGCTGCTAAGGGACATGTATTTTATACAAGTAAGCAACATAAACAAGAGAAGGGAGGCGGAGGGAAAGCAAGCAAGGGTGAGACTCTAAGGAGAAATGAGGGGGAAGCCTGAGAAAGTGTTGACAAAGGCCACCCAGCATAGGGCTGCCACACTTGCCATCAAGATGGTAGTGACAGAACGGTTGTGTATGGGCCCATTGAGAGGCTACATAATCAACATGTATTAGAACACCAGGGAGACACAGGTAACAATGGCAACCTCAGGACAAAGCACAGGAAGGGAAACGCAGCCATAGAATGCCCCATGGTTCGGCTTAAATATGTTTATGCAGCCACAGTTATGACCAGGGCCTGATCTCAAGGACAGTGTAGACACCAGGGGAGAAGAAAAAAATGAGTGTGTATGTTTGTGCGTGTGTGTGCGTGTGTGTGTGTGTGTATGTATGTATGTATGTGTGTGTTTATATGTGTGTTTGTGTATGTGTGTTTATGTATTTGTATATGTGTGTTTGTGTGTGTAAGTGTGTGTATGTGTGTTTATATGTGTGTTTGTGTGTGTAAGTGTGTGTGTGTTTATATGTGTGTTTGTGTGTGTTTATATGTGTGTTTGTGTGTGTATGTGTATATGTGTGTGTATGTGTGTGCACAGTGTTACATATTTTGAGTAACTGAGTCTTCCACACTTGGGCTTTGGTCTCTTTAGAGAAAATTCCTAACACCATGGGGAAAGGTTCTCCTGTGTAGGGAGCCGCCTGAGCACCCACATTCGCCATTACAAGATGGCGCCTACATTCGGCCGAGGACAAGTTGTAAACAGGCTAGTGCGCATGCACCTGGTAATTTTCCACCTCAGAGTCTCAGCCTCTCTCGTGGCGGCATCTGGCCTGGTGTGCGGGAGCCAATGGGGAAGCTCCATGTCCCAGGCAAGCGCTGTGACCTATATAAAGGGCGGGTGTTCTATTGTTCAGGGTCTCCACTCGTGGCAAGCTTATGCTCTCCCTCTCAAGAGGCATTAAAGCTTTACTGCAGAAGGATCCTATGTGTGCCGCGTCGTTCTTGCTGGCGAGACCGTAGCGCGGGACACTCCTTCATTTTCTTACAGAAGTTCCAAAAGTTTGTTATTTAGCATTAGCTTTAACAATTCTGTCTCCATCTATTCTTCTTAGACTTTTTTACATGGAGGATGAAAATACACATGTCACAACTGTCTTCTTTTTCCCCCACATCTCCTAAGGTAGTAGAGGAAAGTGTCAACTAATAAAAACATTTTTAAAAACTATTGAAAATGCAGAGAATTAGCACAAATAGCAAGAAACATATAAGAGATGCTGAGAGTGCTAGGTGACAGACTCAGACCACTGAAAGTCACAGGTGACAGACTCAGACCACTGAAAGCCGCAGGTGACAGACTCAGACCACTGAAAAATCTTTGGAATTAATGTGAGATACTGAGCTTTAGAATTTGGGAATTAGAATAAAGGAATCCAGTCAATTTCAAAATGACTGTGTATCCCTCTCTCATCCAGCAGAGCTCCTTGCAAAAATCACAGATACTTGCCATCTCCAACTCTGTCTCATTTCCAGCTCTCCCTCTCTGTGCGCGCGCGCGCGCAAACACACACACACACACACACACACACACACACACACACACACAGAGACTGAGTACAGGTTGAACATTTCCAAAATGATCCAAAAGCGTGACATCTAGAATTTCCAAAACTCCAAACCCCATTAGCACCACTTGGTGTCAGAATTGGAAGGTCACGTGCTTGACCTCAGGGACCCTCTGGTTACTGCCTCCTCCCTTCTCATCCAACAGAGCTCCTTGCAAAACTCACAGATACTTGCTGTCTTGGACCCTGTTTCCCTTCCAGCTCTCCCTCTCTGCGCACACTCTTTCTGTTAAAGCCCTTCTGAGACCTGAGACATAATACACGTGCACACACATATACAGAATACAAATAAGTGCATAACTTGTTAATAATCGCCTAGATTGTTTGTGAAACTCAGTTTCCCATCTAGTCAGTCTGTGTCTCTGCCTGACACTAAGCCTGTCTCTTGTGTCCAGGTAGTTGGGGCAGTCATTACCCTGAAGTTTAGTGTAAAGGTTTTCTTTGAGTTTTGTTTGTTTGTTTGTTTGTTTTGAGACAGGGTTTCTCTGTGTAGCCCTGGCTGTCATGGAACTCACTCTGTAGACCAGGCTGGCCTTGAACTCAGAAATCCACCTGCCTCTGCCTCCCCAGAGCTGGGATTAAAGGCGTTCGCCACCACTGCCCTGCGTGTAAAGGTTTTCTTAATACACAGAGCACCCTAAGGCAGCAAAGTTACCTTTGCCTGTGAATTTTATGTACAGAGATGAAAATGTACTTGCTTTTAGCTGTCACTGTTCCCTCTTTTGAAAGCTTGGAAGACTTATCTTTGTCATGGTGGTGTACCATTTCCATTGCTGTGGTTGTTCTCAGGATGGAGTGTCTATTGCAACCAAGCCCCTGTTACAAATGTAAGTTCTTGGAGCTCTGATCCTTACTGAATCAGAGGCTCTGGGTGAGAGGCATCAGTCATTGCAGAAGGTCCCGACACATTTACATTAACAACCACTTCTCTAGCCTATTCCACTTTATTTTTCCAAGCTGGTGTTGACAGACACGGGTTATTTCTGGGTTATAGCTATTATGAACATAAACTCTATAGCTTTTCTAGGACTCAAATTCGTGAGATTTTGTGAAAGGATTTCCAGTCCAGTTTATATCAAATTCTTTTCGGAAGGGATTCGTATTAAACTCGGTCCAAACAGAAAACAAAGGACGTGCTTAATCCAAGGAAACACAGAGGGGTAATAACAGAGGCAATTTATAATTATGTTTTGCTAACGGGCAATGTTCTCATTGAAATGAATTGCCTCCCAGGAGCACTGATGTGCTTGGATTGGTCTAGGTAAGCTCCCTGTTGATATTGACATCCAAACTATCTCTAGAATCTAAATAGTCAAAGAAGAAGCCACAGTTTTCTGTGCTATAGGAATGTTTGCAATGAGGTGACTGTCAAATACAAAAGCTGACTTTTGGTTTCCCTTTTGGTTTCCACCTCAGTGAACCTGAGGGGCACTGGGACCCTGATGACATGCTTAGAACTTCAGTCTGATGTCCTAGTGTGGGACTGTACTTTTTATAAAATAGTCCACTAAACTGTCGTTGCTTTGTGTTCCAAACTGCTGGCACTCTTTCGTGGAAGCATTCAATATGTGACTGCCAAGGATCCAGAGCTCGGAAGCCTCAGCACGCTGTAATTATTGGAAGAAGTTTGTGCCAATTGAGAAACACCGGAATCCAGCTCTACAAAAGAGGAGGCGGAGATGGGGAAATTAAATACGGAGCGTCACAGTGGTGTAGGAGACCTGGCTGTTAAATCCCACCATTGTGCTCAGAAAGTGTCAACACGAAGGAAGGCTCCTTTCATGACATTCTTGGTTTTAATTGGAAAAATTTATATTTTGCACTGAAATGGAAGAAAATTCTTTTGCAGCATCAAAACTTGACAAAAATTCAAAGAATTAGTCTTTTTAGTCTTTTTGGGAGGGGGGATAAATTTTGGCTTATAAAAGTATTTGCTAACTTATAAAATTTCTCTGAATACAGACATAATGATTGAACTTAGGGATGTTCACACACATCTTTGTTTGTGTCTTTTTAAAAAAACATTTATTATTTATAAGGACTTAAAAATATTTATCTTTGTTTTACGTGTATGAGTGTTTTACCTACGTGGGTGTCCTGTATCATGTATATGCAATGCTTATGGAGATCAGAAGAGACATCGAATCTCCTGGAAGTTAAATTAGAGGCTGCTGTGAGCTGCCATGTGGGTGCTGGGAATCGAACCCAGGTCCTTTGCTACAAGAGCTCTTAACTGCTGAGCTATCTCTCTAGCCCCTACTATTTATTTATTTATTTATTTATTTATTTATTTATTTATTTATATTGTGTGTGCATGTGTGCATGCATGCATGCAGATGAAATTATGCCACAGCACACATATGAAGATCAGATGACAACTTGAGGGAACTATTCTCTCCTTCCACCGCATAGATCTTGGAAGTGAATCTAGGCGGCCAGTCTTTGCACCAGGCACTTTTTACTACTGAATCATCTTGGTGGTTCCGGTTTGTTTTTGAGACAGGGTCTTTTAATGTAGCCCAGGCTAGCCCCAAACTGATGTTTGTCCCACCTCAGCCTCCTGAGTGCTGGGGTGAGAGGTGTGGACCACTGTGGTTGGTTTGAATATTTCAATACAAACAAACAACATAGAATTGAATTCATTGTTCACATAGGGAGTCCTCCCTGACCTTGTATGGCCCCTCAGTCCTTACAGACATAGGGTCCTCAGTTAAAATACCAAGAAGAGTCATGAGGGCATCAACCAGCACAACTTACTATCACAAAACACAACTTCGAGGGAACTTTCAGCAACTCTGTCTCAAAGGAGAACCATCATTCCACAGTGAAAAAAAGCACAGAAGCCCATCAAAGGTCTAGGGACACCAGAGGATGGCCACCATCACAGACTACTGAGCTGAGCATCAGTGACATTTTAGAAACCCACTGTAGTGGTTTAAATGGGAAATGACCCCCAGGCCCATGGGCTTGAACGTGGTCTCTGTTGCTGGTGCTTTTAGGGAGCTTGTGGAATATTCAGAACAGGACATTTTGCTGGAGGAAGTACCTGAGTAGGGGTGGGCTTGGCGGTTTTATAGTCCTGCCCCACTTCCTGTTTACTGTATCTTCTGGACTGTTTATGGGCTAGCCTCATGCTATGAACGCCATACCTTCCCTTCCGTGATGGACTATAATCTCTTTGGAATCATGAGTCAAAATAAACCTTTTCTTTCTTAAACTTGCTTGTGTCAGGGTGTCTATCACAGCAACAGGAAACAAACTAAAACACCTCTGCTTTCTATTCTTGCTAGTATTGGCTCACTCTCAGTGTATGAGCAAGATAGCCCATGGCCTACGGTAGGCTACAGCCCTTCTTCCCTGAGGCCACTCAGGTCTTGTGAGGCCTTCAGATGTCTGCTTCTCTCTCCCAAGCTGCTTTGCTGGCCCTCCCTAGACCGTAGATATCTGAGCTGTGGCCTTCCCAGCCTTCAGCCCTTCTCTCATTCCTGTTGACAGGACCATGAGGACCTTTGCCTCATGGTCAGTGGCAAGCCTGGGCTTTCAGTATTCTTCTCTTGTCATGGTTCCCCCACTGGGCTGCTCTCAAGGTTCCCACACTTCTTGCCACTGACATACTTTAAAAGGCTTGTCTACGGTTTGAACAGTTGGCTTTAATCAAAATTCACATTTGGGGAGTGGTCCTCAATGTAGTTGGAGGGGCGTAGTCCTTGAGGGCAGAACCTTCGAGAATGGAATGGACACACTCCTTTCTTGTATGAATTACGGCTCTTGAAGGCCCCTCAAGGGTAGGCTTTATAAAGTGTTCCTGCTCTCCTGGGCTTGCCTCAGCTGCACATACTCACTTGCTTGCCTGTGCTCTTCTGTGAACTGAATCAATGAGTGGCCTGTTGCCAGTACCAGGTTCTTAGGCAGCCCAGGTTTTAGAACTGTGTCAGAGTCCCTGCAACCATCAGACCTGGCAGAGTAATGATCCGTGCAACACAACTTAGCCAGTGTTGGCTCAAACATCTAGAGTCTGACACCAGGCAGTTTACTTTAGACATATCTAAGTACAGTACAATCTTGGGAAAAGAATTTCTTGGTAACAATTTTCTCAATTCCATGTGCACAATAAAGTTTAAGGCATGGCTACATAGAAACTCTGTTGCAAAGTACGTGTGACCTCTTCCATAACAATGGATTCTATAGCTTAAAGGCCTAGTATCTGGTGTGGTGTTGGTCATACAGAGAGTGTAGAGGTTACCCACTATAAAGTACATGGGTTCTGTTGACTGAGAAACAAAGCCAAAGATAAAGGTCTAGAGAGGAAAGGTCTGGTATAAACATAATAGTCTGGGAGATTGAAGTGTGTCCTGACCCTACAGATAGCACAGTTTACCAGGCTATTAACTACGTCCACCCCCAAGCCTTCTGGGTGGAAATCAGGAATATATCCCTTCCATTGAAGAGAGACAAGTCTTTGTGTTTAACATTCCTTGTTTTTCTAGTGCTTGTCTGTTGAGTGCAAGAAACTTGTGCCCTCTACATGTGAGACTAAACAAACAAACAAACAATAAAAAACAACCCTTCCCCCCAAACCCCGCTTTTCCTTGTAAATTATCTAGTCTCAGCTGTTCTGTTACAGCAATGGAAAATGGACAGTCTCTCTTTGTCCTCCGCTTGGTGGCCCAGGTGTTCCATATTCTGTGTTCCAGTCAATGTGGTCTTCTTCCCTAAAGAGTTTAGGACAGTCTCAAGTCCCTGCTTCCCTTCCATCTATCTTTTTTTTTTTTTTTTTTAATTGATGTGAGGAGATACCATGACCAAGGAAACTTTTTAAAGAAAAATTTTTATAGAGAAACTTTTAAAAGAAAGTATTTAATTGAGGAGGGGGTCATTTGGACTTTCAGAGGGTTAGTCCATTTCAGTCATGGCGGGGAACATGGCAGCAGGCAGGTAGGCATGGTGCTGGAGCAGTAGCTGAGAGCTTACATCCTTCTCTGAAAATAGGAGGCAGAGAGAGACAAAGTCACGACACAGAGACACTTGGAAATGGTGTGGGCTTTTGAAAACTCAAAGCCTACTCTCAGTGACACATCCTCCAAGAAGGCCACACCTCCCAATCCTTCTCAAACATTTCCACCAGCTGGGGACTAAGCATTCAGATATGTGAGCCAATGGGGGTTATTCTTATTCAAACTACCACAGCATCCAACTGATTTCACCTTCAAAATATAACCCTAAACTAGACTAAACTGTGGATACAGCTCAGCAGTAGAGCCCTTCCCTAGAATGCATAGGGTCTTGGCTTTGATTGACAACAACAAAGTGGATCCTTCAAAATAACAAGCGAGGTGCTTTGTTCTGCAGCACTAGCTAGCTAATGCAGCCTGGGGAAGATGAGGATCCATGCTTGGGTTGTCTCCATCTCTCTTACTTACATTCCACCTCCTCTATGCTCTCCTCTGTCTCAGGTTTTGCCTCAGTGATCCTTCAGGACTTTCTTCTTTTTGGCAATGTCTACTCTAAACTTACTTTGTCTCAGCCATTTAGTCTTTGTTCCAATGGTTATCTTTCTTCCTCTCTTTCTTCCTTCCTTCCTTCCTTCCTTTCTCATTCATTTATTCATTCTTTGTGAAATTTACATCATGCACCATGTAATGACTATTCCTGGTTGTCAATTTGACTATATCTGGAATGAACTACAATTCAGAATTGGAGGGCTCACCTGTGATCCAGATCTTGAGGCTGAAGACACAAATTTCTGACCTGGATCTTGGCATGGAGATCTTAAAGCATGGTGGCCATGAAAAGCTTAGGTCCAGACAAGGTAGCACACCCTTTGATCACAGGGGACTGAGGCAAGGAGATCTCTGAGTTCAAGGTCAGCCTGGGATAAAGCAAGTCCAAGATCCAGGTACATACCTTTAATCTGGGCCACATCTTCTGCTGGAGACCTACATAAGGACATTGGAAGAAGGAAGATTCACTCTTCTTCGCCTGCTTGCACTTACTTGCCAACTTCTGATGGAACCTACTTCCACAGAAGACCAGCTGAAACAACTACCCTTGTGGGACTGAACAACTACTAGATTCTTGGACTTCCCATTCACAGCTGCCCATTGTTGGCTTAGTTGGACTACAGACTGTAAGTCATCACAATACGTTCCCTGAGTATAGAGAGACATTCCGTAAGTTCTGTGACTGTAGAGAACCCTGACTAATACACACCACAATCTCGCTCATCTCCCTCTCTCTCCATATCCATCCTCTACCCTTGCAACCTCCCCTACCAAAAGAAAACAAAAAATAATAAAAATACTACGTTTTCATTTTTAAACTCATTTTTTAGTTGTTGTTTTGCTTTGGTTTTTACATCTGCTTTTTCTCTTTTGCTGTGTTTGTGCTTTGACAATTTTGTGTATGTATACATAGCATTCTGATTACTGTAACCCCGTGCTGTCTCATCTCTCTTTCATCCATACCTGCCCCTGCATCTTTTATACAAGTTCCTTTACCACATTCAGGTCGAATCTAACCAGGATCCCTTGTGTGACAATGGGTTTGGAATAGAATTAACCTGCCAGGCAAAATGTGGCTGTTAGTGCAATACTGCCATGATTGATATGGTGGTAACCAACCACTTTTTGCTTAGACATATTTTTTGTTGTTGCTGTTCTTAGGTCATGGAGCATTTGCATGCTGTAGTAAGAAAGAATACAGGCAAACCCAGTGGATGACTTAACCCTGTTACCTCTGAGGTACCCTCTTGCAAAATTATAGTAAGATGCCACAGCTAGGAACTTGACGTTGATGTATTCTTGATCCCAAAGTCCCTTCCTGCTGCTGTGTCATGGCCACACACACATATGCCTCTTACCCAAATTCCCCTTACCTCCGTGGACACAATGACTTATTCTGATTTTCTATAATTTTATCGCATGGTGATTTGATCTGAGAGGAATTCTATCTCTTGGAATGGTTATTGTCTCTTTGTGTCATTTCCTTTTAATCTGTTCAGGTCTCTGTCTGTGTTAATAGTCTGTCCCTTCTCACTGCAGAGTTGAATTCCATTGCGTGGGCAGTTCACAGACATCTAATCATTCATTGAAGGGTTTCATACCTTGTAGATTTTGGTTAATAACAAAACAAAGTTGCTGGAAATATTTGTGGACCATTTTAAAAATATTTTATTTTACTTTAAAATTATGTGTATATTTGTATATGTGTGTGTGTGTGTATGTGTGTGTGTGTACAGAAGTGAATTGCATGTGGCATCTGTGTGCTAGAAACCAAATTGGTTAGCTGTCTTTCCAGACCTCCTGTGCATTTTGTGTGTGTGCATGCATGTGCAAATGTGTGTGTGTGGTGTGTGTGTACATGCATGTGCAAGTGTGTGTGCGTGTATGTGGTATGCTGTGTGTGTGTGTATGTGGTATGCTGTGTGTGTGTATGTGGTGTGTATATATATGTATGCGTGTACATGTGGTGTGTGTTGTATGCATGTGCAAGTGTGTGTGGATGTGGTATATGTGTGCATGCATGTGCAAGTGTGTGTATGTGTGTGTGTGTGTGTGAATACATTTTTATTTTCCTGGGGTAAAGGCATAAAGGCTCAGGCCTGCAGCTGCTAGGTGACATGATTTCTTCATAAAGCAGTTGCCTGGTTGTTTTGAGAGTGGCTGCACCACCTCACATGTTCCTCAGCTACCTCTCTATTTCCCTGCATCCTCACCAACATTTGGAATTAGGTGGCTTTTTGTTTTGTGTTGTTTTAACTTCAGCCATACGTATCTACATGCAATGGATTCCTACTATGGCATTAACTATTGTTTCCTGAACAGCCGCGGTATTGGCTGGCTTTGTGTGTGTGCTTACCTGCCGTTGGGATCGACTCTGCTGCAATGCCTCTTGCCTACTTCATACTTGGATTGTTCACTGTTTTGTTCAAGCACTCTTCTATGTTACAGAAACATGTTACACATAGGACTTGTGATTTGAGAATATGTTCTTTGGTCTGTAGCCAGCATTTCTGGCCCTACCACCATTTTTAATATTTTATTTTTATTTATTTACCTATTTTTGAGACAGGGTCTTGCTACGTAGCTCTGGCTGGCCTAGAACTTTCTATGTAGATCAGACTGGTTTCAAACTCCAAGAGATCCACCTGCCTCTGCCTCCCACGTACTGGGATTGTGATGTGTACCACCACCCAGCATGGCCTCTCTCAAAGCAAAACCTTCCAAATGTGATGGGCCAAAGGTATCATTTCTCTTATTATAGATTATGTTTTTGGTGTCAGGAATAAGAATTGTCTAGCTGCATATCCTAGGGATTAGTACCACATATAGGTTGTTCTGTGTACATAATTTTATAGATTTAAATTTAGGTTCGTGACTCATTTTGAGGGATTTTTTTTTTTTTGAGATGGGAATCTTAGATCAAAGTTGCTCTTGTTTTTAATCTACAGATGCCCAGCTGTTCCAGCATCACTTATTGAGACGATTTCCTTTCTGCTGATGGCCTGCTTTTACAAGTAGGTGAAAAAGTAAAAAAAAATTCCTGGTGGGTCAGCGGCTCACCGCTGTGGCCAGATCTGACTACCTAAGTTTCATCTCTGGAATCTACATGGAGGAACGAGATAACCACCTCCCACAGGCTGTGCTCCGACCTTCACACCCGTCACCACACACAAATAATGTAAAAAACTTGTTAAAGAACCAGTTGGGCATATGTGTGTGTCTATTCCCGGCTTTCTGTTCTGTCCTGTTAACCTCTGTGTCTCCGCCTCCACTCGGGTCACATGGTCTCAGTTGGTGCAGCTGTATGAGGCTTGAAATAGGATAGACTGTAATGAGCTGTTTTATTTTTTCAACACTGCCTGAGCTCTTCCAGTTCTTTTGTTCTCGGTATATAAATTTTAGAATGAGCCTCTCCCATCCGAACCCCCAAAGACTGCTGCCAGCCTCCTGCGGCCTGCGAGGAATAAACACCTTAGCCAGGCAGTTGCTTGCCAGGACTCACATCTTAAACAGCAGACAGGAAGTAGGGAGGACCAACTCAAAATGGCATAATAGTTCTTAATTCTTTCTTGTTCTCTTTCTTATTCACGGTTGGACTTTACACAGATATTCTCCACATATTTCGGTTGATTTATACCAGGTGTTTTCCACTGAGCATCAACAATACGTAGCATTTGAAATGTTTTCCTCCATGTGTTTAGTATATTCAAATAAAATTGATTTTTATATTTTTTAGGGGTGTGTGTGTGTGTGCGTACCAAAGACTTTCATTTAAGACAGAGACAACTTAATCAGTATCTACGCCACTGAAGAAAATGTCTCTGTGGTGGTGTGAATGAGGTGTCTCCCATAGTCTCTGGCATTTGAACCCTTGATCTCCAATTGATGGTCTTGTTTGTGGAGGCTTATGGGGTATGGATAGCCTTGTTGGAGGAAGTTTGTTCCTGGGGTGGGTGGGCTTCAAGGCTTCAAAGCCTCTTGCTGTTTCCAGGTCGTTCTCTCTGCTTCTTGCTTGCTGTTTCTGCTCCGGCTGCCATGCCTGTCACCTGCTGCCACGATGTCCCCCATATTAAGGACTTCTAACCCTCTGGAACTGTAAGCCAAGTAAGTTGCTTTGGCCATGGTGTTTTACCCCAGCAACAGAAAAGAATCTAATAATTCTCTTTGCAGAGCCTCAGGGAGGGGTGGGGCCCCTGGAGCCTGCCTCAGTAGAAAAAGCTGAGCCCCCCCATCTCCCTGAATCAGGGCTGATCTTGTTCAGTTTATCACAGCAGATTGGATTTTTGAATATCTACCTAGTATCCAGCAGTCAAATTCATCTATAGTCACAGAAGCTTTTTATTCTGTTTTGTAAATGTCTTTCAGTTTTCTGCAGACAATTTTGTTTATGCAAATAAGGTCGATTTGATTTCTTACCTTTCTAAGCTGAGTGTCTTTGATGGTTTGTATGAGCTGTTCACCATACTCTTGGGGGTTTGAACATTTGGTCCCCAGTTGGTAACACTATTTGTGGAGGCTTAGGAGGCATGGCCTTGCTGAAGGAAGTGTGTCATTGATGGTGGGCTTTACAATTTCAAAAGCCATCCGCCATTTCCATTCCACGGTCTGCTTCCTGCTTATGGTTTAAGATGTGAGCGCTCAGCTTCTGTTCCAGTCACCATGCCTGCTCAATGTTGTGCTTCCCCACTGTGATGGTCATGGATTCTTATCCCTTGCTAGAGCGGTGGTCCTCAACCTGTGGGTCACGACCCCTTTGGGAGTTGAATGACTCTTTCACAGGGTTTGCCTAAGACCATTGAAAAGCACAGATATTTGCATTACGATTCATCACAGTGGCAAAGTTACAGTTACGAAGTAGCAATGGGAATGATTTTATGGTTGGGGGTCACCATAATGTGAGGAACTGTAATAAAGGGTCTCAGCGTTAGGAAGGCTGAGAACACTGCTCTAGGACCATAAGCCAAATAAACGCTTCCTTCTGGAAGTTGCCTCGGTTTTAGTGCTTTACCACAGCAGTAGAAATATGACTAAGATGGCAGCACTCTCGTTTCCATTTTCTGAATGCACAGGTTACACTTGTCAGCACGATGCCAATCACAAGTGCTGACCGTGGACATCGCTGCCTGCACAGCCTTAGGAGGAAAGTGTTCTCCTCAGCCACCACATCGTCTGCTCTCAGCTTCTTCCTTTAAACTGTGTCTATCGCCAGTGTGTGTGTGAACCATTAACACAGTATGCATGTGGAGGACAGTGGGCAGCTCTGCAGAGTTCCTTCCTTCCTTCCACTTCTCACAGGTTCTGAAACGGAGTTCAGGTCACCAGGCTTACGGGGCAAGGGAATCTACCTGCCGAGCCATCTTGCCAACCCTGTAGTTACTTCGTATCCAGTTGTGGAAGATCTCCGTTGTCCCCACATTTCTGTGAATGGCTATCGGCTGTTTTAACAATACAATTGAAACACCATAAACAAATCTTATGGTTTTCAGGCTGTTCTCCACATTGTGTAGTCAATCAACACTAACTCCAGAATGATTTATCATTTTTCACCTCAAAGAAAACCTGTATTCAGCTGTGCCCTGTTAATCTCCAACCCCCCCCCCCCCCCCGACCCCGACCTTGGCTTGGATCACTCTACTTTCTATCTTTGAGAATTGTCTATTCTGAATGTTTCCACTCCATGTAAGCCTGATTGATGTCTTTAACAAGATGCTTTCAAGAGTGGCCCATGTTGTGCCACAAACTAGTCTTCTTCTCCTATAGCTGATAGGCTTTGCTTTCCAGCCATTGTAGATGGGCACATCTACATTCTCTACTTTTGTGAATGATGCTTGCTTGAAGATTTCTGTTCACATATCCTAGTTAACTTTATTGTCACCTTGACACAATCTAGGCTTATCTGAAAGGAAAGCCGTCATTGAGGAATTGCCCAGATCAGATTGGCCTATGGGCATGACCGTGAGGGGTTGTCTCCATTGCCATTTGATCCAGAAGGGTATAGCCCACTATGGGCAGCACAATTCCTGGGCATGTGGTCCTGGGCTGTATAAGGAAGCTAGTGGGGCATGAGCCTGGGAATGTGCAAACAAGCATCACTCATCCGTGATTTCTGCTTCAGGTTCCTGTCCAGACCTCTTCAATGATGGACCATAATCTGGAAGTGTCAGCCAACAGACTATTTCCTCCTCACATTGCTTTTGATCACAGTGTTTTGTCACAGCACAGAATAATACTAGGACTTCCACTGTGTGAGTGCTGGGCATTGACTTAGGCTGTCAGGTTTGGTGGTAAGTGCCTTTACGGTTTTTCCCCCAGCTCCCTGATCTTGATGTCCTATGCCCTTCCCCTCTGTTCTGTTTATAAATATTATTCATTCATTGCTTTTACAAATACCACATGTGCTCACTTCAGAGTCTCTTTCTTCATTGCTCCATCTATTTAATTTTATCTGCAGTTAATTCATTTTATGATTGTTGATTTGGTTGCTGTCAAACACAGCTTTAGATGTTTCGGGATTTGAGTTTTCTGGTTTATTTGTTGAAATATCTCTCTCTCTCTCTCTCTCTCTCTCTCCTTCCCTCCCTCTCCCTTTCTGCTTTTATCCCAGGTCCCTCCTCACTTCTTCCCAGAACCTAACATGTCCTATTTGAGACCTGGTCTTCAGTGAAGAACATGAATTTTTTACTTGGTGGTTCCGAGTCTCAGAGTCTTCCCCTTCCGCGATCTTTTCACCCTTCCAGGTGGTACGGAAGGGATGGTGTCTGTGTGGTCCAAGAGTCACCCCCATGGTTTCTCTTCTTACCTCTGGCTTAAAAAGATAGCCTGGCCCTGTTCCCACCCTGGCATCCTTATTACACAGAAGGAAGGACTCAGAACTCAGCAGGCCATGACTGTGTTTCCTCCAGTGCTCACAGCAGACACAGAACATCAGATAGATCCTCACAGCAGCACCTGCACCTGAACCCCTCTTTCCCTCCCTTCCTTCCTTTCTGTAGTTTGAGTTTTTATTTAAAGTAATTAATCTGTTTACTTTATACCCTGATCTCAGCTTCCACTCCCTTCTCTCCTTAGAAAAGAAGAGGTCTCCCATGGATATCAATCCACCTCGGCATATCAAGTTGCAGTAGGACTAGGTGCATCTTCTGTTGTGGCTAGGCAAGGTAGCCCAGTTAAGGGAAAGGGATCCAAAGGCAGGCAACAGAGACAGAGACAGTCCCTTGTATTAGTTATTGGGAGTCCCACATGAAGACCAAGATACACAACAGTTACATTATGTGCAGGGGCCTATGCCTGCCCCATGCATGCTCTCTGTTTGGTGGATTAGTCTCTGCGAGTCCCTGTGGGCCTGGGTTAGTGATTCTGTAAGTTTTCTTGTGGTGTCCTAGACCTCTCTTTCTCTTTCAATCCTTTCTCTCCATTTTCTGCAGAATTCCCTAAGCTCTGCCTAATGTTTGACTGTAGGTCTTGGTATCTATTTCCATCAACTGCTGGGTGAATCCTCTCAGGTGACAGTTATGCTAGGCTACTGTCTGCAAGTATAGAGGAATATCATTAACAGTGTCAGGGGCAGGTCCTCTCTCATGGCATGGGTCTCAAGCTGGGCTGGTCACTGGTTGGCCACTCCCTCTCCCTCTGCATTTCTTATTTTTAAATTTCTTCTAGGTTTGGTGGTTGGAGCCAGAACTCAGTTGGCAGAGTGCTTGCCTAAGCTGGTAGAATGTTTGCCCAAGATGGTAGAGTGCTTGCCCAGGTTGGCAGAGTGCTAGCCCAGGTTAGCAGAGTACTTCTCTAAGTTGGCAGACTGCTTGCCCAAGTAGCTTGCCTAACACACATGAGGCACTGTTTGTTTGTTTGTTTGTTTGTTTTTACAAAATCCCAAACATTAGATTTATCAAATGAAGACTCGGGAACCAGATGCTTCAGTGAAAGCCTGCTAGCTCAGAGAGGCAGAGAAAGCTCCCAGCTAACCTTCCTACTCCACCAGCATCCCAGAAGGAAAACACTCCTTCTCCTTCTCTACACTGTCTTAAATACCCTTCAACTCAAAGACCCTCTTTTCTCTTTCCTGGGTTTACTTATGTTCCCTCGTTGTCAACTGGCTGCTTGCTCGGCGGCCACCTCTTGACCTTATTTAGTTCTTGTTAACAGAGAGCTCTCAGGTTAAAGGAGTGTGACACACCACAACAGGAAACAGGTTTTTCCAGTTCATAGTCTCAGGGTTCACAATATGATCAAATATTCTGCAACAGCTGGGTTTATTCTCCATTGCAAAAAAATAGTTGTGCAGCTAGGGAGGTGGGGGCCGGAGGATCAGAAGTTCAGGGCATCCTGCATGAAATTTGAAGCCAGCCTGGGCTACATAGTCTAGCCTCAAAAACAAGCAAGCAAACAAATAAACAAACCTGTCTTTGTCTTTTCATTTTCCTCCATTTTTCTGGACTATGACTTATAGTCTCTTTGAAATGAGACAAAATACTAGCAAATGTCATGATTTATCATTTCCAAAATTAGGCTGAACCTTCTTCCTTCTGTAATATACATTTTATTGGCAAATTGTCATGTGCTGTTCAAGGTTGCTAAAAGCTGACTCTGGGAGTAGAGGGGGCTCCTTTGTGTCAGACCCTAGCATGTTCATTTCAAGGGCCCTCCAAAACTCCCTGTCCTGGGGCAATCTGGCCCCCGCCTCTGCCTTGGAGAAAGGAAGACAACCAGTAGCTAAGGGTCTTAAAATCATTGCACCCAGAGGACAGCTAGAAGGCAAATTGTGCCCAGCAGAAGTTACTATTGTTTACTGGGTCATGACATACACACACACACACACACACACACACACACACACACACACACACAAGCTTAAGTGGGAGTGGGAACCAGGAAGCTCATTGATTGCAAACAAGAGTTCCCACTAAGTTCTTCTTCCCTAGCCATTGCTGGGCAGGGCATGCTCAGCCATTGTCTTAGTCAGGGTTTCTATTCCTGCACAAACATCATGACCAAGAAACAAGCTGGGAGGAAAGGGTTTATTCAGCTTACACTTCCACATTGCTGTTCATCACCAAAGGAAGTCAGGACAAGAGCTCAGACAGGGCAGGAACTTGAAGGCAGGAGCTGATGCAGAGGCCATGGAGGAGTGCTGCTTACTGGATTGTTTCCCCTGGCTTGCTTAGCTTGTTTTCTTATAGAACCCAAGACTACCAGCCTAGGGATGGCACCATCCACAATGGGCCCTCCCACCTTGATCACTAATTGAGAAAATGCCTTACGGCTGGATCTCATGGAGGCATTTCCTCAAGGGAGGCTCCTTTCTCTGTGATAACTCCAGCTTGTGTCAAGTTGACACACAAAACCAGCTCGTACAGCCATCATTGATGCTGTTACCTTGGCCTAGTCTCAACCAGACTGCTGAAGGGGCCCATGCTGGGTGCTGGGAGCACCGATCTGCTGATGTTTTGCTTCTATTTGCTGCATGCTAATTGTTCTTTTACTTTTGCTTGCTATATGCTCAATAAAAAATTTCTTCATTTGGAACTGACAAGTGAGTCTATTGTAGAACTTCCTTGGCAGCATATGGTACTCCTTTCCAAGGCACTGGGGGAACCTCAGATTTATACTGTCAACCGCAGCTGAACTGCAGCCCCTTTGTAGCCCACAGCATCCAGGGACCTGCGAGGCACCACTGTGCTTCTGATAGTCTGACTCACAAGGGGATGCTCAGTATGTTCAGAAACATTGTGTGTGTGTGTATGTACAATGCAGAACAATTTTTGATTTTGAGCTCATTGGCTTTATTCAAGGTGAATGTAGCTCTTGCCTCCCCCTGATTTTGGAGACCTTGCAAAAACGACATAAGGGTGCACTGTCTTCTTCCTATCCTCTCTTGCTTCGTGCTCTGGAGAGATGGCAGCAAAATATACAGTCTGGAGCAAGGGAATGCAAGTGTTCTTTCTGTTAGCTTACAGGCGATTCTGCTAGGCTCCTCCCAGGAACCTAGCAAAGGCTTACGTCATCACCTGTCTGCTACCGGGTGCAGGTGGCCTGGCAGTAAGGGACTGCTTGCTACCACAGTTCTCTCCCTCCTTCTCCCTCTCTCCTTCCCTCTCCCCCTCTCTCTCCATTTCTCTCTACTCCCATGTGTTTCTGGCCTCTCTCTCTCTCTCTCCCCCTTTCTGTCCTTCTCTGTTCCCCTTCTCTGCCCTCATGGCTCTGCTCCTGTCTGTCTGCCTCTACCCCTTCTCCAGGTCCTCACTCCCCTCCATTCCCCAAATAAACTTCCCTATACCAGGTCTGTCATGTGGCGTGATTTCTCCGGGGCGGGGGGAAGGGCTTGGCATAGGCCCACCAGGTACCCCTCACAGGTACATTGTATTTCATAACACTCTCAAAGTGTGGATACTCTCAGCCGCAATCCCTCACCCCAAGACCAAAAACTATAGACGGAATGAACACATCTCCACCCCAGGCCTGTCTCCTGCCTGCAGCCACTCCTGCCTCCTAGACTGACTGCATTGTAAAGGGGCTTCACGGATGGTATCTTCTCTCCCAGTACATCCCGGTGTGGAACTGACCATGAGGAACAACTGCCAGAAAAAGGGGCTGGGACTCACATAAACTATGCTCATAAAATTCAGCATGCATCCCAGCACTCGGGAGGCAGAGACAGGCAGATTTCTGAGTTCGAGGCCAGCCTGGTCTACAGAGTGAGTTCCAGGACAGCCAGGGCTACACAGAGAAACCCTGTCAAAAAACAAAAAAAAAAAAAAAAAAAAAATAAGCATTCATGGCAAGTTGGCCATCTATCAAGAGGGCAGGCAGGACTAAAAGGTAGCACAGGGTTTCAGTGGAGCCCTAGGCAGTAACAGAAAATCATGCTTCTGAACTACCTCCCCTAGGAAAATCTCAAAATTCAATGTAACTAGGGAGACATGATTGTCTACAAGGCACAAAAGCCAGTGTTCCCTAATAGGATAGTAATGGACTATCGAACAAGACTTTTTTTTTTTTTTTCCAATGTGCAGATAGGACACTGAGGGGAAATGAAAGGTTTCTGTTTTGTGTTGTTTTATAAGACTTTTCCGAGGCTGGGGATTCAGCTCGGTGGTGGTGTGCTTGCAGGCATGAGGCCCTGGGTTTGACCTTTAGCACTGTACAGGCCTATAGCGCTCAGAGCAAGTAATCTCAGCACAGTGGAGGTGGCAGCTGAAGGATGAGAGGGTCGTGGTCATCCTTGGCAACATTATGCGTTCAAAGCCGGTCGCCTGGGTAACATATGACCCTGTCTTTTAAAAAGGAAGGGGAAGAAAACTATCCTAATCTGGTGAGGTCGTGAACTCCCGCAATCCAGCACCAGGAAGGTAGAGGCAGGAAAGGTTCAAGGTCATCTCTGGCTACTTTCTGAGTTCCAGACCAAACTGAATACAGGAGACTGCCTCAAAAAAATCTAAAATAAAAAATAGCTTTCTTGTCAACCATGATCATAGAGTTCACGTGAATGGCGTTCAAGTTACAGTAAGAAAAGTCAATCTCACTTAAAAGAATGATACTGACTCCCAGAGGCTTCGCGAGCACCCGGGGTAAGAATCGGAAGGAAGCTAATCTTTCCAAAATTCCAACTGGCAGAAGCCACGCTCCTCGCTAATAGGCTGTTGAGAAAGGCGCAGGTGCGTCACTTCCGGAAGGCAAGGTCCTGGCCGCTGCTCGCAGAGCGAGCGGTCTCTATGGCAACCAGCAGGCCCTGGCCCAGTTGCCAAGTTCCCAGCGGCTGTCTAGCCGGCCACGCCTGCACAAAGACCGCGCGCTGACCGCGCAGCGCAGCGCCGCGACCCGGCCAAGCCAGCCCCGCGGGAATTGCCACCCCCACCGTCGCTGCCCGAGAAGCAGTTCCGGCGGCCCGTGACGTGCAGGCCGGGCGCGGCCTCGACCCTCGGGCCATCTTGGCAGCGGAGGGAGCGGCGGAGCGACAGGTACACACGCCGCCCTGCCGGGGCTAGCCCAGGTGCCGCCGCCTTTGTTCGCGGGCGGTTGGTCGCATGGCACCCGTGGGCAGTGCCTGCTTCTGCAGCCCGAGCTCCTGCAGGTGCATCCCGCAAAGTCTGGGAAGCGCAGGTCTGCGCATCTCATAAGGCCTGGGCAGGTCCAGCCTATGCATCTTACAAGAGCTGAGCAGATCTAGCTCGAGCATCCTTCAAGGCCTGGGCAGGTCCAGCCAACTCCCCACACCTTGACTCTGCGAAGTCTGCAGAGAGGATCTGCGTCCAGGACAGGACCAACGTCCCCAGGCTTGCCCTCTCAAGACTCTGCCTGGGTGCACCTGCTTCAGCACCCAAGGCCTTTCATTCTGGTTCTCCAGCTACCTGTAGCTTGACTTTGGCCAGCATGGTCCAACCTCAGACCTCCAAAGCTGAAAACCCAGCCTCTGGCCCTGGTGCCAGCGCTCAGATGGATGACATAGTTGACACCCTGACCTCTCTGCGCCTCACCAACTCTGCGCTGAGGCGAGAGGCCTCTACACTGAGGGCGGAGAAGGCCAACCTCACCAACATGCTGGAGAGTGTGATGGCCGAACTAACTCTGCTGCGCACTCGGGCGCGCATCCCTGGCGCTCTGCAGATCACTCCACCTATCTCTGCCATCACCTCCAATGGGACCCGACCCATGACCACGCCACCCACCTCGCTGCCTGAACCCTTCTCGGGAGACCCTGGCCAGTTGGCAGGGTTCCTGATGCAGATGGATAGGTTCATGATCTTTCAAGCCTCTCGCTTCCCGGGTGAAGCCGAGAGAGTGGCCTTCCTGGTATCCCGTCTGACTGGGGAGGCTGAGAAGTGGGCCATTCCCCACATGCAACCAGACAGCCCTTTGCGAAACAATTACCAGGGGTTTCTGGCTGAGCTACGCAGAACCTACAAGTCTCCTCTGAGGCACTCACGGCGAGCACAAATCAGGAAAACATCTGCGTCCAATAGGGCTGTGCGGGAGCGGGAGCGGGAGCGGCAGATGTTGTGTCGCCAACTGGCCTCAGCTGGCACAGGACCCTGCCCGGTGCATCCAGCCTCCAACGGGACCAGTCCCGCACCAGCCTTGCCCACTCGCCGCCAGATTCTTTAGGAACCTGCCATCACTCTGGTAGTCTGTGTCCACCCAGGTAGCTAGACTCCGTTGTTGAGAAGAGTTGTCAATAAGGTAGCGTTGCCCTGTTTGAGGCACCCTTCCCGCCTCTCTGGTCTACGGAAGGCCATCCTGCCTTCTGCATTGGTCACCCACCCTGCTGTGTGTTTTTGTTTTGTTTTTTCTAGCTTTACCTGCGACTCGGTGCATGCTCCCCCTTCTGTTGCTTGCTATTCCAGTTTCTCTAATAATGACAACACAGGCCCTTGGGCTCGTGCCTGCCCAGGAACCGTTTAGGCTGACCAACTCTGCTGGCTCAGCTCATGGATACTCAACTTCTGAAGCACTTCCCACGGGCGCCTTCCTGAGCATTCCGGATAAAAAGAAGTCAACTTGCCCTGGCAGGCGGCTGATGTATACCTGAACCAGCCTGTCCATATCTGGTCACTTTGCAAGGTGGCCAGGTAGTCACTCTGCATCCCAGGGATACTTTCCTCTATTGGGGGAGGGGGAGAGCCTGCATTTCAGTGTCCTCCATTGCTGTTGCCGGGGAGGTCTCTTCCTTCACAGACATCCTGCCAGCCCCTCTTGTCTGTGGGAGACTCCTTCACATCTGCCCATGCCTGCCAGTGTTCTGATGGCATTAGGGAAATCCAGCATCCATCTGCCAAGTTAATTGTGGACCTGGGACCCTGGGCAGTTCCATCAGGCTGCCACAGGCAACATTCCTAACAGTCATGCCGCAGCTCTAGCAGACTGAGGGGGACCCTGGGGACCCCATTTGCTGCCTGGATTTCCACTCATTCCTGCCCATATGGCTCCATGGTTGGCCTTCTCTAGCTAAAGACCCTTTCCCTTTTCACCTAGGTGCCATGTGACTTTCACCTCAACCTATCAGCCACCCACACCATCTCTAGGGGTCCAAGGAACCTACACAACATATCCTCTATGTTTCTGGGCCTAACTTCTAGCCTTTGTCTGAGAACAAAAGACTGGCTGGAGGCCAGCTCCTCTGGGAGATACTGAGCACCGTTAGCAGGGTGTGTTGGCTTCTCGCTGCTCCAGTCTGAAGAACTGTCGGAGAGTGGCCAGCTGCTTTGGTTCTCATGTGGACACACGTTCCAGTTCCGAGGAGCATAGCCTCACAGGAAGATGACCTCTTGATCATATTCAGACTCTGCCAAGCCTCTGGACAATGACGTCATCTCTCATTTCAATGCCAAATGGACTGTGTTTACATACCCACCTGGCCCCTTGGGGGAGATGGGTGCCTCTCCTGAGTTTTCCTGCCCTTCTCTGCATGGTCTTGGCTTGACCACAAGAAAAAACAAAACAAAACAACAACAATAGAACCCGCCTCTGCACCCACAGAAAAACATCTCCCGTCTTGGGAGCCCAGAGGCTGGGGCCTGGAGCCTGGCCTCTTCCAGAGACTTCCGTTGTTATTGGGAAAAGTGACTGACTCTAACCTACGCAGCCACCTTGGAAAGGCCAGGAGTCTTTGATGCTTGCTAGGCTCACAGCCCACAGCCACCTGCTTCTTGTTAAGTTTGTTAGCCTCGCAGCCTCACTGAACAGCCAAGGCACCCTGCTGGCACCATGGTGCTATTAAACAGGTGGAGGACTCTGGGGTTCCATTGAGAGTACTCACCTGTCCCCAGCAGCTGAGTCTCATGACCTTCCGGTAGAGGGGTACCCAGGGAAGCTACAGGTGCACCAGAAAAGGGGGGGGGGGTGTCTGTGAGACAGGGGACAACTGGAAGGTTTCTTTGTGGCCTTCCAAGTTGTGGTTAGAGACCTACCCACCGGGGAGGCAGGTCACCTGCCCTGGTTCCTCAGACCACTGGGTACTGGCTGTATTTGCATTAGGTTCTGCTTCAGAGCCTGAGTAGATACTGGAGCCCAAGCCGCCTGAGTCAGCTATTTAGGCTGCCTGTCTCCAGATGTGGCTTCATTACCTTTGCATCTGGTCTGACCCACCTGGGCCTCTCTGCCTCGGTGGGTCCCTGCTGCTGCTCTGTGTGGTGTTGGCTTGGAGATTGTTTTGTTTTTTTGATGCTTGTGTTTATGGTGATGCCATGTATTTAGGACCATCTCAATAGCTCTCTGTGGCTTGGAGCCTGGAGCACATGAGAGAGGGTTGAGGCTTGCCTTCTACTTTGGACCTGAAAAAGCCACTTGGGATCTGTTGCTGAGGAGCCCATTGTGACTCTCATTGGGAGCATGGTTAGTCCCCAGCGGAAATGACAAGATGCAAGGTCCATGCAGCTCCAGAGGGAGATTATGATAACTAGGCGGAGGAGGGGAGGCCTTGTACATATCTTCAGGTTCTAGTTTCTTGAGCTCAGAAGAGAACAGGGAGAGGGGAACAGAGGGGGAGTATGAAGGAGTTATGTCGCTTACATTGACATGGTCGCGGTAGTGCTGGCCCTGCTCTCCAGACCCTGTGACACCCATCTGGTAAGCAGGGCTTCACTGTATTCAGTGTCTAATTGACAGTGGGACCTGGCTTTTGGGTGACTTCCCAGCCCAGTGTTTACTGTGACCTTGGGATTATCTCCATGTCCCAAATCATTCAGTGACTTGAGGAAACAGTAGAGACCTATCTCCTCATCCCTGGCTACGTAAGTGACAAGGTGTGCATGGTCTGTGTTAGTACATTGGGGTTGGCCTGAGACAGGTGCCTGATGCTGCAGAGGACAGAGCCAGTATTGGATGAGCATGCCCTGGGCATCAGCTTGCAGGGGAGTGAATGACAGTGGGGAAGCTGGCATAGGCATCGGGTGACTTAGGAAGCAAGTCTGGGGCTTAGCTGGAACACACTGGGGATGGTGTTGGGTAGCAGATGCTCGGTGGTGTGGCCTGAGTGCTAAGACCATTCTGTGGCCCTTTGCTTGGGAGGTAAACCACCAGGAGCTTTGCTAGGTCACCATGAAATGAGGCTCAGGCTAGGAAGTCAGAGCTGGAACATGGGCTAGCAGGCAAGCTTCCAGTGTCCAGGAGGTCTTCACCTTTGACATCTCTCTAGGACCTCATGTTGGACTTGGTGGCAGCTGGTTCAGCGCAGAGGGTAGAGCTAAAGAGAGGAGTCCCCACCCAGTGCCATCAACAGCTGGACCAGGGCTTCCTAGTCTCCACAGCAGCATATCAGGAAATTTGGGGGACCAGGGAGGGGAAAGAAAATGGTAAAAGTCAGTGTTTTGGTGTTTTCTTCCTGTCCCTGGCCTCACCTTTCTTTGCTGCTTCTTCTTTTTTTTTTTTTTTTTGGTTTTTCAAGACGGGGTTTTTCTGTGTAGCCCTGGCTGTCCTGGAACTCACTCTGTAGACCAGGCTGGCCTCGAACTCAGAAATCCGCCTGCCTCTGCCTCCCGAGTGCTGGGATTGAAGGCGTGCGCCACCACTGCCCGGCCCTTTCTTTGCTTCTTATACAGCCATGGTGCTGCCTGTAGACCCCCACGGTGTGCTACCAACCTTACCCTGAATGACTGTGAACTCTCCCCTCAGGCAGAGGGACAGTGCTGGCACTGTCAGATACTGACAGTGTGTCAGGTTTTCCTCCTAGGAAGGAACCAGAGGTACTTCCGTGGGATAGATTCTCTAAGGTGGGATTATTGGATTAATGAACAGGGGCCCTCTGAGACTTTTACTACATACAGACAAAATGGTTTCCAGAAGTTTCTGTGTCCATTGCACTGCCACCAGCAAGGGAAAGTGTTCCTGATTCAGGGTCTTCTCCCAGGGTGGAGGATTCCCTGACTTAATGAAGACAGGAGCACCATGTTTGAGTTGCATCTTTCGATCCTAGCTCGCTGTGAGTCTTTTTACACCAAGTGACTGCATTTCCTCTTTTGCAGACTGCCGCTGTTCTTTGCTCCATTGATAGGTTGCTCCTGACCAGTTTGTAAGAGCTCCGTGTGTAATTAAAGATACTAACTTGGTGTGTGTCGTCTCTGCTTTAAGTGTCTCTGGGCTTTTGCTTTGGATGTGACTGAGGTTGGGGCACAGGGGCAAGCCGTGCCTGGCTCTCCCAGGCTGCTGCCCAGGTCGGGAGGGATGGCTGGGACACAGCAGCACCTTGGGGGATGTTGTGAAATCATTTACACAAATGGATGTACTGCTAGGCCTTGGGTCCCAGGTGTGGTAAAAGGGCCCTCATACAGTGTTTAGACCTCAAGCAGTTCTTACACTGTCTGGGAGGGATAGTTCTACCAGCTGTGTCTCTGCTGCCCAGCCCAGGGCATGATCTATACAGAGTGGGTGCAATCCTAGAGCAGGCAATGTGATGGGTGCCCATGTCACATAGCCCATTCCATGGCACCGTTTTCAAATGTCATTTAAGCCATGAAGGGAAACCAAGGATCTGTAATCCCAAGTACTATATTTTAATGAAAGCTTAACTTTTTAAAACAAAATAATGGCCTGGCTCCACCTTGGTGGGTTCCCATGAGATAGCAGGAGGCTCAGACTACTCCTTTCCGTAGTCTTCGTGACACTGTGGTGACACTCTGAGGAAATCCACTGCATGCTGATGAGATGAAGGGAACCTAGGCCAGCATCCCAGTGACCATGGGACTCGTGGTGCCTCCTCTGGGCTCCACTCTGATGGTTTTGACTTACCTATTGTCTGTCCATGTTGTCCCCAAGACAGCAGAAAATTTTTCAACCCACCTGTCTTCAGCCCACATCTGCCCACTACCCAGGTCTGACACTGACCAGTTGTTAGACCAGTGTAGATCCTTTCCTGCCTCTCAGGCCTGGATAGCCCGTCTTGTTCTTGTTCCAAGGACACTGACAGGGATTCAAGGTTACTGTTGGAACTCCCCCTGACCTGATTAGGCTTTTCCTGGCAGCCCCTCCCCCAGCCTTTCATCTGTCAAATATTTCATGTTGCCACTGAACTCGAGTCTTTTCCAAAAAATGGTGCATCTCAAAGGCAGAGGTTCTGCCAACAGTGTCCCCCAGCGTCTGACCTGCTCAAGTCAGCTGTGATCATACTGCAAGCAAAGATATGGCAGCTCTCTGGTCATATAGCCCATGCCAGAGCAGCTGTTTACCTAGCACTCTGGGGAAACCTGCATTACCCCATGTTCACTCTGCCCTATTTTACAAGGTGGGATCATCTGTCCATACTCCTCTGACCCACATCATAGGTGAGGAGAATCGACCTTGGACAAGACAGGACATTGTCTTTGAAAATTACTTAAGAAACATAATGTTGCATTCCCAGACTGACTACATGGATTAAACATTCACTTTCTTTTGCAAATGTAACTTGTTTTCAATTTCCTTTATCACAAGCCATGCTGTAACAGCAACCCTAGGAGCTAGTTTTCCTGGGAACACTTTCTCCCTTGTCAACAGGACCTTTTTCTCAGGCTCAGAGATGCTGTCCTTCTGATCACACAGGGAGCACAGTTTCTCAGACCACCCACAGATGGTAGCATCTCCAGTTTGTGGTGACCAGCATTCCCTGGACAGCAGGAGCCCCTTTGCCTGAATAGGTTCTTCAGTAGTGACCAATGTGTTACTAAATACTGTCATCTCATCTAGACTGAAAGTGTGTCCCCAAACTCAAATGTTAAGATCTTCACCTTAGGGGGCTGGAGAGGTAGCTCAGTGGTTAAGAGCATTGCCTACTCTTTCAAAGGACCCAGGTTCAAGTCCTAGCACCCACATGGCAGCTCACAATGTCTGTAACTCTAGTTGCAAGGAATCTGACACCCTCACACCAATGCACATAAAATAAATTATTAAAAAAAAAAAAAAAAGCACTTGGGAGGCAGAGACAGGCAGATTTCTGAGTTCGAGGCCAGCCTGGTCTACAGAGTGAGTTCCAGGACAGCCAGGGCTACACAGAGAAACCCTGTCTCGAAAAAAAACAAAAACCAAAACCCAAAAAAACAAACAACAACAACCCATGCCCTGTTGTCATAGTGTTGAGAAACAAATGTTTGTTGGTTAAACCATAGTCCATGATACACTGTGGTGATTTGAAAGAGCAAAGTCATTGTAGGCTCGAGTATTTGAACTCTTGAACTCTGGTGTATTGAGCTATTTGGGGGGTTATGGGACTTTTCTAAGGTGCAGACTTGATGGAGGGAATAGGTCAGTGGGGGTGGGCTTTGAGGGCTTATGGCCCCACCCCTTCCAGTTTGCTTTCTCTGCTTCCTGCTTGTGGGCAGGGATGTGATCAGCTAGCTCCCTGCTCCAGCTGCCTGCTCTCTCCTCCTCCACAATAGTGTCTCCCTTTGGAACTCTTAACCAAAGCAAACGTCCATGAGTTGCTTTTAGTTGGGGCATTTTACCACAGAAAAGTGACTAATCTGGAGGGCCTCATCAAATAAACCTGAGTTGGACAACACCATCCTGAAATCTCTGAACTTCTTCAATTTCTAAAACTGACTCCTTGGGTTTTTCCTAGTCTCACATCTCTTGAGATAGTGGAGTTTCCTATGATGGCTGTGCTGGACAGTTTTATATCAACTTGACACACGCTAAAGTCATCTGAGGGGGAAATCTCAATTAGGAAAATGCCTCCCTAAGACCCAGCTGTAGGCAGACGTGTAGGGCATGCTCATAATTAGAGATTGACAGGGAAGGGCTCAGCGCATTGTGAGCGGTACCATCCCTGGGCTGGTGGTCCTGGGTTCTATAAGAAAGCAGGCTGAGGAAGCCAGTAAGTAGCACTCTTCCATGGTCTCCAAATCAGTTCTTACCTCCAGGTTCCTGCCCTGCCCTTTCCGTCCCGACTTCCTTCAATAATGAACAGTGATCTGGAAATGAAAACCAAATAAACCCCTTTCCTCTAGAAGTTGCTTTGGTCACGGTGTTTCATCACAGAAATAATGTCCCTAACTAAGACAATGGCGACATTTTGCAGCGAGTTTTTCTTCTCTTATTGCATCAGCAGTGGCCTGTGTCCCCTCCTGTGTTTGCCGTCCTCCCGATGGTGCAGCTGTCTCTCCAGGCTGTCTGTCCTGCTGGTGTATAACACATGGGTCTAAGGTACCTCTGACAAGGGCACAGAATGTTTTGGTTCCTTCCTGGTTTCTAGCTGACCCTCTACTTTCCATTTTTCAGAATGTCTGCTACCCTGAGCAAGGTACTTGAAAGTAGGGACCACTATACTGCAGAAAATTCCAAAGAAGAACACATAGGGAAGCAGGTGTCAAAGCACTGGGGTGGACTGGTCAGAGACCAGTTGGCCTGGAAGGCTCAAGGTGCCCTTGATGCCCTTAGAATCCTTGCTGCTGGCCCACTTATTCTGAGCTGATCCCCACTTCTGAGTGAATGTGGCCCTGTAAGAAAAAGCATAAGGTAGCATCAGGAAAGGGTCACCATAGCCCTGCCAAGCCCCAGCCACATTCTGTATTGCATTTAAGTTGATCATAAGCAGGTATTAAATAAACACTAAGAGACAACTCTAAAGATAGAAGTAACACAGACTCTTAGAATTGGTAGAGCACAGAAGCCACAGACCTCATTGGGACTGGGTTTCCTTCTATATTTTCCCATTGACTTGAGCTTCCTCGGTAAACCAGCTATGACTAATCGACTTGGTAACTCACGAGCTGTGGGTTACTGACCAGAGCAGCAGAGGAACAGTGTGTGTGGGTTCAGGGAGGAAGAGGCTTAAGGATAGAAAAGCAGCGTGGCAGAGTGGTGCCATACTTGCTGTGCCAGCCGCCCAGACCATTTGGAAGGAGCTCCAGGGTCTGAATGAGAAATGGTCCCATGGACACACGTGTGCGGAGCTCCTGCTGAATGCTGGCATTTTTCAGAAAGCTGAAGGTGAGCAGTGCCCAACCAGGTCTGGATCTTACAGATAACTCTTTTCTGGAGCAGGTTTGTCCACGATGTGTGAGGGAAGTGGCTGCACGTTGCCTTGCTAACTAAGGTCAAAGTCTACCATGGACCGGATAGCCTTCTGCGGTCGGTGCAATGTGGAGGACTCCCTTCATTGGCAGGGCTTCCCCTTTCCTGACCTTGTCTGGGGAGTTCACCTGCCCCTACTCCTCTACCTGCAGAATGGCACATAGCCTTGGTTAAGACTACAGGTTTAACTTCCTTTCTCTTGATAAGAATTGTTCTACTAGTGCCTGAGAGTCCTGAAATGCTTCCCCATGCTAATGAGGTATCTTGGTACCTTAAGCCTTCAGCCTTTGGCTATCCTGGATACTCTTACCCCTCCCTGTGTCCCCAAACTACATGAGGCTTGAATCACCCCAAGTAAAGTTGATCTGACTCCCTGCGGCTTGTCCAGGTGTCATCATTACTGTACATAGTACTCACAGGGTTTCCAAGGCACCAATCTTCCTCTCTGCTCCATCTGCCCTCATGGTCTGGATCTCCAGGAGCAGGGAGGGTCCCAGCTTCAGAGTGCAAACATCAGGTTTCAAACATGGCTGAAGGACTGGCACCAATGCAGAGGCTTGTGCAGCTGCTGGGGCTGTAGCCTTGAACTTGGGGTATATTCCAGTTAGGCAAAGCTACCAAAATAGTCTAGCTTTAAATGATAGTGACTTAAGCACAAGTAAATCATATTTTCCAGCTTAGGGATGTTCTGGGTACACCATTAAAATGTTTTGAAGATTTATTTCATTTTTATTATGTGTATGTTGAGTGTGTGCTTGGGTATGTATGTGCACCACATGCGTGCAGTGTCCTCAGAGGCCAGGAGAGGGTTTTGGATAGCCCAGAGCTGGACTTACAGGTGTTGGATACCCTCATACTGGAGTTCCCAATGGTTGTGAGCCACCATTCGGTGCTGGGAATTGATCTTGGATCCACTGGAAGAGCTTGCGGTGCTCTTGACCACGGAGCCATCTCTCCAGCTACTGAAGGTATCATTTTTATACTCTTACAGAATGGATTCTGTAACCCACATAGTTTGCTGCTGTTTAGACCGTTACTTTAAAAAGATAACGAATCTGAAACATGTCGTTTCACAGGTACACGATTCCTGCTGATGCTCCTCCCTGGTTGGTGATGTATATGGGGTTTGTTTGTTTTCTTTTAAAAAAATTAAATTGGAATTTACACACCGTGAAGTGCTCAGAACAGACATGCACAGTGTGTATGGCGACAGATACGTGCTCCCGCATAGTGTGACCGCAACTACAATCCAGAGCCTTTATATCATCCAGAAAGCTCCAGGTGCCTCTCCAGTCAGCCAGCCTTTCCCCACCCTGCTTGTTAAGTGGCACCTTGATTGTTGCATTGGAGGTTGGAGCTGAGGTTGGCAATGACCCTTCTCCTACTTCCTGTGTGTGAGATCTAAGAGCACAGGTGGCAGTGACCAGGAGTGCTCAGACACTGCTTTGAAGGCTTCACTCCACAGACATGCTACAGTGGTCTATCAGACACTGTATATTTTTGACAATCATCTTTTTTAAAAAAAATACTGTACTCAGATGTTTAATCTCTTTTAAAACAGGTTCTATTCGTTCGTGGTAATTTCTTGCCATCTACAATGAAATAGAATTGCATCCTTCCTGTTTCCTTGCCTCAAGCTCTCCCCCATATTCCCCAAGGCATTCCTCTCCCAACCTCATATCTGCTCTGGGTGGGCAGTGCCACTGGAGCACCCAGAGTGAAGTTGCTCTGACTGCATCTACCACCATCCAAGTGGGTACACACATATGCATCGATGCACTGCTGGGTCTGGCATCCCTGGGTTACAGCTGAGGGATGCTCAGCTCCCTATGATGTAACCTCGCTCTCCCAGGGAGCTGCATCAGTTCCAGCGCTCCACATCAGCAAGTATGAGTCATACATAGCAACGGGTTTCATTATATCTCCTACATGTGTATAAAGGGCTTTGATTCTATTTCCATCCCCCACCTGCTGATCCCATCTCTTCTCATCTGGACTCCATTCTACTTTCTTTTATTCATCCCTTTCTCTTTGTCACCCAGTGCATTTCACTAGGGTTGCGTACAGGAACGTGGGTAAGGGGTCATTACAGGCTCAAGAGCATCTTGCCAGTAGCTACACAACTGGAGAAAACATCCTCCCCCATCAACCACTGAGGGGCCCTGGTGAGCCCTTTCCCTAATGTGATGGGATGTCAGTGACTCAAGATGTGGCTCTCTTGCAGGTTATCCCAGCTGCTGTGAATTCAGGAGCGCAATGGTCACTCCATGCCTGGAAGATAGTGTTTTGAAACAGTTCATTCTGGCTTTCCTGTTCTTTTCACTCTCTCTTCTGGAATGTTCCCAAGCCTTGGATGGGCTGATGGAGACATCTGATTTAGGACTCGAGTGTTATGAGTGTTATGAGTGTCTCTGGCTGTGCCATTTTGTGTGTGTTCTACCTTGATCATGTAGTTCAACTCCATCTGCCTTGCTGCTTCATGGCTTCATCTGTGCTAAAGAAAGATGAAGATGTCGGCCTCCTTGGCTCCAAGACCCCACAACAGTGGTTCTCAACCTATGGATCACAATCCCCACGGAGGTTGGGAAGGCTAGGTTGATTCCATGACAGACTTCAAATTGGCAATTAAGGAGACTAGGCCTAAAAACTGGGCAAGTCCAGGCAAGCCCATTAAAGTCAATTTAATAGAAAAACAAACCCCAGGCTTCAACCTACATGTCCAGGTGATGGAATGTCCCAGCCACCTGGCCTGAAGTAAGGACAATGGGTCAGCAGCAGTTTCCAGACTTCCTCAGCTACTTCCTCAGTAACAGTTCCCAGACTTCCCCAGAAAATTTCCAGACCCCACACCCGGGTAATGGAATGTCCATAGAGATGGACCCAACAGATTAACATAGAGGTCACCTACCCCAGAATTTTAAAATCAGGCCTGCAAGCTCACTTGGTTGTCTCTCTACTCTGGTAATGGGAAACCCCGGCATGCTGGACTTCTGCAGAATAAAAACACTCTTTGTGTTTATATAGTATCTGAGTCCAGGGTATCATTCTTCAGTGAATCATGGACCGTTACAGGGTCGAATATCAGATATTTACATTATGGTTCATAACAGTAACTAAATTACAGTTCTGAAGTAGCAACAAAAGAATTTTATGATTGTGGGGTTGCCACAACATGAAGAATCGTATTAAAGGGTCGCAGCATTAGGAAGGTTGAGAACCACTGCTCTATAACATGTATCTTACTGACTAGAGTTCAACACCTGTTAGTAGTTCTTTATAGTTCTGGGATTACTAACTCACACAGGGAGAAATCCTTCACTTGGTAATGTACCAGTATCCCAGGACCCAGTCAACACGAAGAATACCAGCATCTAGAAATTTCTACAGGTTCCATCTCATACCTAAAAGTTTTGTCAATATCCAGGACAAAGAAATACTCTGATACTTTCTAGGGTATAGTTTTGTTAATTTCTAAATATTTATATTTATGTGTCTGTGTGTGTCTCTGTGCACATGTGTGCAGATAGGTCATTGGATCTTCTAAGCTGGAGTTACAGATGGTTATGAGCTGCCTGGCTTGGGTGATGGGACTGGAACTTGGGTCCTCTGAAAGAACAGGAAGCAGTCTTAACCCCTGAGCCATCGCTCTGCCCCTGTTCATAAAGTTTTAATACTCACCTGTAGGTTCATGCCTCATCGTAACTGAGTTTTTTGTGTGTGGCATGAGGTGGGTTGACTTGGATTCGTTCCAGTGCAGAAGGATTGTCAATCCCCTCATTGAGGGACTTCCTGTGTCTTCAGCCTGGGTGACATCATCAAACTCAGATGACTGCATGAAGTCTGTATCCCTCTTCAGGCCTACACTGTGTGGACTGGATCACAGAGACCATGCTGCAAGCTTTGCATTCTGGGCTGCAGACCCAGGCTCAAGTTCTTTGGAGATTCTGGTCTGCATTCTTCAATACAGCCAGTCACTGGAGACATGTGGAGATTGGAATTTCATTTATTAAAATTAAGTAAAACTAAAGACTTCGCTCCCCGGGGACAGAGGCTACATTTGAAATGCTCTCTAGAAAACTTTTCTTCTCAGAGAAAATCTCACAGCGCTGCTATTTTTAGGCTTTTTGCAGCTCCAGTTAAGTTTTAGACCGGTTCCATCAATTTCCCCAAAGAAGTCTTTTGGGACCATGGCAGGGAAGACATTGAACAGAACAGTCATTTAGAACTAATGCTTAGGTGAGACCCAGTCTTCGGCTAAATGAATGCAGCATCTCTTTTTATTTAGGGCTTTAATTTCGGCCTAGTTTTTAATTAATAATCCCTCAAACTTTCTATAAATGGTTTCCAAAGGATCTTGTTTCTTGAATGTTTTGGTAAACGGATTTTTTTTTTTTTTTTAGAAAAAGTTTCTTCTGCAATAAAGTTTCTTATTTGTTGCTCTTGTAGAAAATGAAAGCTAATTAAAGAATTTATTTAGTGTCCAAGGATACCCCAGGTTCTCTCCTTCTGAGACCATATGGGCCTCAGGGATTGAACTCAGCCTGCCAGGTTTAGTGGCAAGCACCTTTACCTACTGAGCCCTCTTGCCTGCCCACCAGAGCTGTCTGTATTCACTTTTATTCTGTGACCTGTCCGAGTATACTTACTAGTTCTCACGCAATTCTTGGGTCCTTCAGGTTTTCTACATCTGAGGCTGTATTGTCTGAGTAAAGGGGTTAGATAGCCAGGCACAGTGTCACACCTGTAATCCCAGCATCCAGGAGGAAGAGGCAGGAGGAGCTTGAGTTCAAGGTCTTACTCTAAAGAGAAAAACCTCTTGGGGAAGGGGAGGAGGAAGGAGAAGAGGAGAGAAGAGGAAGAGGAGGGTAGAAGGGAAGAAGAAGGGAGGGGAGGGGAGAGGAAAGGAGGGAGACTTTTAGTTTTCTCTTGTGTTCTTCATTTCCTCGTCTTTCTGGCCTCCCGATGACTGTGTACAGTCGCAGGCGCTCCCCTTTCTGCCCATTCACCTGGCATGGGACAAGCTCAGTATCTTATCATAGAGATGGTGTCAACGGTGGTTGTCCTGTGTCAGATTCAGGGATTTTCAGTCTGTCAGGCTTCCCTCTTTGTTGAAGGTCTTTAAAAATTATTTTTAGTTGTGTTTTTCTGAGACTGTCTGAATGATTCTATTTTTCTCTTTCATTCCGTTAACACAGTAAGTCGAACTGAGTTTTGAGTGACAGGGGAGAGAGCCTGAACAGTTGAATTAAGTCTGACTTGATGACTGAGCACTCTCTTTCCTGCAGACCTCTACAATGGGTTCTTAAATGTGAATGGTTCATTGATGTTTGTGGTCTAGGGCTTTGCAGGCCTCCAAAGACACCCAGGGCAGGTATCTGGTTTCAGTTTTCTGAGACAGCCTGGGTGAAGTTAAATAGTTTCTTCCTTCCATAGGTTGTTGTGTGACACTTTTCTGGGGGAAACATTTACTCTCCTCAGATAGTAAACCTATAGCAGGCTAAAGCAAGAATACCACCAAAGTCTAACTTGTTAAATTACTGACTTATTGGGGTTACTTATGGGATTGTGGGTGAAGGATCACTTACAGGAGCAAGAACCACCTAAAGAGAGATATATCATTAAAGCCCAGACCAGACCAGACCATCCCAGCCCAGCCCAGCCCAGCCCAGCCCAGCTGACAGATCATGAAAGCTGGAACCTTGGAGCTCTTTGCACAACTCTCAGGCAGCTCAACAGGCCAGAGACTCTCCTCTTCTCAGCAGCCTTATTGCTTATGACCTTGGGGAGGGAGAGGTCTAGTGTATCTGGTCAGCTTCAGGGACTTCCTGAGACTTGTAAGTTGTTGATTTCCTGAGTCTTAAGGAACGTTCTTGTCGGATGGAATTCAGCAACTCAGAGAAGATGGCAACACAATGCTGGCATGTTCCTTATTTCTGGTGAGCAGCAAGTAGACTATGGAAAGAATTAATGTGTGATGGTGCCCAGCCCTAGGGAACACACCTAGACTTTGAGGATGGCTGCCAGCTGCCGTGCTAGCCCTGTTTTTATGACAGTCCCCCTAGTTTTGTTAGCGGAAGGTGGTGTAGTCCCAGTGAACTACTTGCCCCTCTCTCAGGGGACTTGGGACTCACTTTTTTTTTAATCCATGGGGTCTCTGTGGCTCAAGAAAATGATGAGCTGGGAGCTGACAGAGTGTGTCATCGTTGCTAGGTTAGGAGTGACAGTCTTGACTGACTGTCTACATCCTAAGCCTCCTCTGGCATTTAAAAAAAAACAACCAAAAACCAAAAAACAAACAAACAAAAAAAAAAAAACAAGAAAAGAAGGGGAAATAACTCCTTCTATTCTTGATTCATACTGCTGTCACTTTTAAATATTTTCAAGTTGTCCTTCGTCACTTTGGCTTTTCAAATATGTCCCTTGCTATTTATGCCCACTTGGTACATTTTGTGAGCTTACAGTTTAATGACATTTATTGATTTGTTCTATTTAGAACTGTTGCCCATGCTCATGGGTGAAAAGAAAAACCTGTGGAATTATTGCAGGGTCTTCCACAGACCTAGAGAAAATGTGATGGTTTTAACATATGAGCTTTTCTTCTTAGTTTTAAGGGAAACTACTTAAGTAGAAAGTAATCCATACGTAATACATATCAAGCATCCAAGCAATGCCAAAAAGATACAGAGTGAAGTTCGTAAGTAGCTGTTACTCCCTTGAACTTTGTGCTGGTTTGAAAAATGATTTACTCCCACCAAAGCTCCTGGTAGATTTTGGTTGCTGTTGTGCAGCCCTCCTGGGAGATGGCAGGTTCTTTGGAGGAGATTAGAAGGGATTAATGCTGTTCTTTCAGGACCATATTCCTGACCACCAGAGCTGGCTGTTGCAGAGCAATTCTGTTTGTCCCTCCCACACACACCTGTTTGCCCATCCACCTTTATTTCTTTATGAGTTGAAACAGCACAAAGCTACCTCTGGCACTATCACGCATCCAGAACCATGAGTCCAAATAACCCTCTTTCCTTTTAAATGACCCAGTCCCAAGTACTTTGCTATAGCAACAGAAGACAGACTCAAACACTCTGGAATATCATTTCCAGGATGTGACCACTGTTGGCATCTCTCAGCCCTTGTCCAGCATAGACACACATAATGTACATGTGTGCATATACCCTGCTAAGATGACAGACACTCAGATGGCTAGGCCCATGCTCACTCTTTTTCTGAAAGGACAGTGTTCTTAAACTGCTCTCATCTCAGTCTGAACCCTGAGGCTTGTGTGTTCTTCCTAAGATGACTCTTTCCTGTTTCTCCTTATGTGCACTCTGTTTAACAGGCAGCCTGCCTGCCTCTTTGTTCTCAGCCTGGCAACCACTGGGTTCCTTCATTCCTCCATGTGCTGTGACTCCAATTCTCAATTTCATGATTCCAGGGTCTTTCTGTGGTGCTCCTGGGCACCTCATCAACTGAGCACACCCCTGTCTCACCTTAGAGACTCACCTCACATGGGGCCCACTCCCCACCACACCTGACTGACTGCAATTCCTGACCCAGGTAACAGAGGCGACAGATGGCATTTTTATCCTAGATTGCCCACCTCTACTTCCGACATCTGGAAAGCTTCAATAGAAGCTATCCACTTGGTGGAGATTTTAAAATCTGTCAGTGTTAAACAGAGTGTGCATGTTCTCTCAGGTGCAGCCACCATATCTCCTTATCTGTTGTTTCCTGACTCCTGGTTTGGTCTGTTTTCTGCCTTTGTGGCCACAACTCATCAGAATATAACCACGATGCTTATTTATTTTTATAGGATAAGCTACTGGTTTAAACCAGCATCCTGTCTTTTTTCTTTCTTAGTCATTAACTTCTTGTTAAATCTCCATCCCAATCACAATCACAGCTCAGCAGTGGGGAAGAGCCACAGGCCAGTAGTGTTCTATCATCCAGTCCTCCCTCTCCCACCTCCACCCCATCTGTTGCTAGGTCTGGAGAGGCAATAAGGCTCCAGGGCAACTGCAGCCAGAGGACAACATGAGGCTCTGCCTTCTCTCCTGGCAATTGCCTTACATGGGTAAAACAAGAGACCGCCACAGCATCTGTTGCAGTGCTCACTGGGAACACGGAGTTCAAGGGACCTGGGAGGTCACTGGAGAAGCAAAAAAGGAAAATGGCGGAGCCTGGGTCAAGTCAGGGAAGATGCTTCCAGAATCTTGGCTTTATCATTGTTTAAAAAGATTATCAGAAGGCAAGCCAGATGGCTCAGTGGGTAAAGACACCAGACAACGAGGCTATGCCCTGATTTCTGTCCCTGGAGCCCACTGGTAGGAAGAGAACTGACTTGTGGAAGCCGGCCTCTGACCTCTACATGTGTGCCGTGGTATTCACCTGCAAGGCATCTATGCACATTAATTAATAATCAATGTAAGAATCAAAAACCATAGTTCACTCTTTGACTTTCCTTAAACGATATCTCTCGTACACATGGCACAATCACATTTAACTCTCGTTCAGGCAGGCGCCTGAACTATGGGCCCAGTCCAGGGAATGTTTCAAGCTAAGTAGCAGAATTTCTCTAGCATCTTTCAAGCTTTTGTTCCAAACCCTGAGTCCAGGTAGAGAAGAGGTCTCCCCTGACCGGAGCTGCATGACCCAGAAGACATGGGAGGCAGAAGTGAGTGGTGTGCTCAGAAAAGGTTCCCGGAGTGTCATGGGGAGGCTGTGAGAGCAGCCACCTGTGACATCACCCAGCAGAGCTCCAGCTAAGTGGATCTCAGACCTGGGCTCCATGTCGTCTGAATGATGATATGGTGGCACCAGCATCCCAGTGAAAAGGAGGGTGTAGCTGGACGGACTTGGAAATCTTCTAGAAGCATCAAAGAGAAAAGAAACATCTAGTAAAATCTGAGGTAAGAGTGAAGTCCAAGGAGGTGAAGTCTGCAGCTTGGTCTCCTTTGTCCCCGAGAGCAACTGTTCTGGAAAGAGAAGACTCCAGCAAGCTTCTCCACCCAACGTTTAGGGCGGACTCCAGTTAAGTAGCTAAGTAATAGGTGCTAAAGTGGCTTTCCTGTTCCATAGCTCAGCTCAAAGTGGTGCTAACATCCCCTGGGGGCGGATCAAACCAGCCTAGAATGCAGGTGTCCCCAAACACCCGGAGAACTGTAAACGTTCTCCCTAGAGGAAGATAAAGCCATCTGAGCCTTGGAGTATTTCTTGAAGACTTTCTCAAATACAACATCCAATCCATCGCCACAGATCATCAACAGAGAAGGGAATAAGTCAATAGGAAGAAGCCCAGAGGCAGTCCACACGACCCGCAGATGTCGAGACTACAGAGCAGGACAGGCACAGTCTTCAAGCTGGTTTTGGTGCTAAAAGTAAACCTAGCACTATCAGTGGTAGGGAAGGGCTGGCGAGATGGCCCAGTGGTGAAGGGCACTGACTGCTGTGCAGAGATCCCGGATTCTGATTCCCAGCACCCATATAGGCTGACTCCCAACCACTTGTAAATGCAGTTCCTGTGGATCTAACACCCTCTTCTGGTCTGTGGGCATGCACGCATGTGGTGCACATGAACTTACACAGGCACACACATGCACATAAAAAAAAAAATCTTTAAAAAATCCACACACAAAAAAATGTTAAAAGCTGGTGATATGTATGGCTCAGTGGGTAAAGTGCTTGTTGTGTTCCACCACCAGCACCCAGAGTGGAAGGCAAGAACAGAGTCCTGAAAATTATCCTCTGACTGCCACACATGCGCTACAGCAAGCACATGCCTCACACACATACACATTAGTATGTATACAATTATACACATACATGTGTAGAGAAGTAGAGTAGATAAGCCAACAGGCACGTCAGAAGAAATTAATTAAATTTGACTGTGACACCACCAACTAATCATAAGAAATCGAAACAGAAAAAGACTTAACAGTGTTAGGTCTCAAAGAAACCTGGAACAAGTCTCACTCAGTACCTGTAGCTCCTCCCAGCACTTCTAGCCCCGCCCCCTACCCTAAACTTCTCCAATCCAGTGGCTGGGCTTCATTTCCCTTCCCCCAGTTTCTCAGATTCCTATATAACCCAGCCATTTTGCTTACTCCTCTCTTGGCTTCTGGTTCCAATATCTTCCTCTCGTTTTCCCCCCTCCCCTCCCCTCTTGCGGCTGGTTCAATCTGCTGGTCATGTTCAGTCTGGACCCTTCCAGATGCCTCTGGCTGCGCACTCTCTCATATCTGCAATAAACATTCTGCTCAACCTAGGAGCGATTATGTCCTCATTTGTCCATTTAAACAGCAGAAAAGGGAGCTGGACAACCATACACAGAGTGGAATCTTGAGGAATGGAAGGATGGGAAAGGAGAGAGGGATCTAGAAGAGGGCAACGGAGTGACAGAAGGAGAAAGCAGACTCAGCAGGGCTAGGACCTGAAGTGATCATCGTTGGGGTTTTCTGCTGATATAGAAAGATGTACACTGTTGGGTTCTCATAGCTCAACTGTTGTGAGACATTGAGATAGTTTGAATATGCTTGGCCCAGGGAATGGCGCTATTAAGAGGTGTGGCCTTGTTGGAGTGGGTGTGGACTTGTTGGAGGAAGTTCGTCACTGTGGGAGGTGGGCTCTGAGGTCCTTTGCTCAAGCTCCGCCCAGGGCAGAAGAGACTTCTGGCTGCATTTGAATCAAGATGTAGAACTTTCAGCTCCCTCTCCAGCACCATGTCTGCCTGGACACTGCCAAGCTTCCGGTCATGATGATAATGGACTGAACCTCTGAAACTGTAAGCCAGCCCCAATGAAATGTTTTCTGTACAAGGGTTGCTTTGATCATGGTGTCTCTTCACAGTAACAAAACCCGAACTGAGACAGACATTTGTTCACCCAGTTGCACAGATCAAGGACACTGACCATGTGGCCCTGGATGGTGAACCAGTGAGTGTTTGGGGGTTACTTAAGGAACACTGGTAACTCAGGGGTGGCTAAATCACCAGCAAGGCCTCTCCAGGAATTGCTCATTGTTTTTAAAACCTTGGGGAGGGCCTTGTGAAACCCCATAAGCTGCTCAGCCTGAGCTTTGTAAGTCTGGGATGCTTCTTGAGCCTCCCTCCATCTTTCCAGGAGAGCTGGTTCTGTCTGCTCACATAAGAAGGGAGTCTGTCTGTCCATCTTGGAGAAGGGGTTTCCAGGTAACAAAGCCCTAAATGAGAAAACTGCAGGCTTCAGTGACTGGTGAATTCCTGCTGCTGGTGCTGGGTTCACACATGCCCTCTGGTCAAGCCAGAGGCTGAGCACTCACTGAGCCATGGGCCAAAAGGAAACCCATTGTTTTATGGAATTTTCCATATCTCCTAAACCAGAAACATCCTTATGGCTTTCCAAAGACCTGTCCAACCTGAACAAAGAGCATGGTATCGTGTGACTTTGGACCCACTTTCCTGTCACTACCTCCTTCCCAAAGGACCTTGAAAGAAATGCTCCATTGGGGCTCAGTGGTTAAGAGCACCAGCTGCTCTTTCAGAGGATCCAGGTTCAGTTCTCACCGATCCTATAGGTGGTTCACAAGCTTTGTAACTCTAGTTCCAAGGGATCCAGTGCCCTCTTCTGGTCTCCAGGGCCACTGGGCGTACATGTGATACACATACATGCTCACACCCAAAATCATCCACACATCTAAAAAATTTTTATAAAGAAGAAAAAACAGAAACGTCCTTTTGCTTTTCCTGGGCAGGCTGGAGTTTTGCTCCTCTCTCTGCCACATTGCCGGCTCCATTAATAAATGTTTTGCTTGAAGGCAGCTCCCACTGTCTGGCTTCCTTGAACTGAGTCTCTCCCTAAAACTAACAGCTTCAATCAAGAGGAAGAAACTCCCCCGCATTAATAAGTCCGAGCATGATCCACAGAGATCCTCACTGAGAAGCACCATGGGCTGCCAACGGCAATGAGAGATCTTCCATGTACATGGGAGGGCAGACTAGAGGGACGCTGATGGGGTAATCAGCTACCGACAGCTATCTTTGCAGATGACACAGAAAAAACAGAAGAACCAGAAGCTCAGCACCATGGGAGAACTGAAACCATGGCTCTAAAGTTATAGAACTGAAAAATAATAACGGCAAGACTCGGTTTAGCTACCCCCCTCCTCTCCACTGGAGGGCAGAGACAGCCAGCATGTAAAGGCTTGTCCCAGCTAAGATTGACAGGTCACTCCTCTGGCCCCCACAAGCTCAGTGCCCTACATCCCTACACATCCTACACATTAGATTAGTGGAACCTAAGCCATGAAGAACTTGCTTCTCTTGCAGAGGACCTAAGCTTGGTTCCCAGCTCCCTTGTCAGGTGGCTCACAGCCAGCTGTAACTCCAGCTCACGGGGCTCTGGTGCCCTCTTCTGACCATTTCAGGCACTGTACTCAGATGTGCACGCGCACGTGCACACACACACACACCCATATACACATGGTTTTTATAAAAAAATCTTTAAAAAAAAAGAACGTCATATGTCATGCTGAGAACACAGAAAATCTCAAATAAAAAAAGAACATCAATAGGCACAAATGTCAAGACAACACAGACACTGTGGAAGTATCTGGCAAGGACTGCACAGTAACCATGGTAACCTACCGCTGTGATTACAACAAGAAAACAGAAGACTCCCACAAATAAATAGGTGCTGTAAATAAGAGTCAGATAGAAATCATAGAACTGGAGTGAGAATCAAAAGAAAAAGGTACTGGTTGGTTTCAGCAATGGAGTGAAAAGGTCTGGGGAAGAGCCTGGTAGACAGACACATGGACTTAATCCCCACAGTCTGCACATGGAGTGCAGACTATTAAAAGCTGAACTTCAGGCCAGGATGGTGGCGCATGCCTTTAATCTCAGGACTTGGGAGGCAGAGGCAGGTAGTTATATGAGTTCAAGACCCGCCTGCTCTACATTGTGAGTCCCAGGACAGCCAGCAATACCTAGTAGGGTCACAAAGAAGAAGAGGAGGAGGAGGAGGAGGAGGAGGAGGAGGAGGAGGAGGAGGAGGAGGAGGAAGCATTGATCCTCAAGGGCCTATGGAAACACAACAAAAGATCCAGCATTCCTTCCACTAGGAGTTTAGGAGAAGAAAGATTATGTGGGTTTGAAAAAAGGATTTGACCTTGGAACTGTGACTAAAATAAATCTCCCCTCCTTTAGAAAACTGTGAAAAAATACATATGGAAACTTTCCAGATTTGGTGAAAGACAAACACTTACAGATATGAATAGTTGAACTGATTCCAACAAAGATAAGCCCAAAGAAATATATACCAAGACATGTTAGACAGAGTCAAACTAAACTAAAGATGAGTGCAGGGTGAGGTGGGGGGTGGGCATCTCTAAGGCAGCAAGAAAGAAATGGCACATATGGTGACAAAGCCAGAAAGAGCAGATACTGGGAACTGTGCCGCCCAGCACTGAGGTTCTTGACAGTATTGACAGTCGGGGAAATCGGGGAATTTTATACCTAGCAAAAGTATCCCGTGGGAATAAAGGGGCAATTTGGCCATTCTCAAGTGAAGGAAGATGAATAGAATGGCAGTCAACAAACCCTGAAGTGGATCATCAGGACAAGAGAAGAACATCGGTAGCTTCAGATGCTAAGTAAACGCAGGGTATGAAAGTTTTCTCAACTATCCTAAAATGTGTCCAGGGATAAAGTAAAACCTTTCCACTGTTCATGTAGTTCTTCATATATACAGATGTATGTAGGACAGTTATATTCTAAACAGAAGTGTGGAGCAACTGAAAGGGGGTAAGGGCCCCTATTTTATTCTAAAAGGTGAGTGGAAAACAATGAGCTTAGTGGGTAAAATCCATTGTATGTACTTTAAAACTCTATTCAACAAGGTATGTGCAAATCTCCATCAGGCGGCTCAAACCAGATTCTAAGAAGGAATACTCAAGGGTCTCCCAGATGCAGGGAGGATAAAACAGAGAAACAAAACGGCCGAACAGGAAAGTTAAATCAGCAAACAAAGGCTCCCAAAAGGCAACAGTGTTGCCAGGTACAGCCCAGAGGCACCAGCTTAAACAACCATCGGCAAAGTAGGTTGGATAAGAGACCTAATTCTGTGCTGCTTGAAAGAGTCTGGTAGAAGGAGCTAGGTATGCTCAGGTGGGACATAATGGGAGAATTTGGACAGTGAAGACACCAGACAGAAAACCTGGAGCAGGAAGAATGAGCCCACACAGTAGGACAGCTTTGTAGTAAAGAAGAAGGTGCATGTGGAAATCAGAGGAGAATCGCCATCTTGACAGCACCAACTACAGCACTGACTGAGGGAGCAACTGTGGGAGTGGCGTGATGAGCCTGTGAGATGGTGCATGCAGTGTATAAAGGGGCTTGCTGCCAAGCCTGAGAGCCTGAGTTTGTACCCAGAACTCACATGGTGGAAGGAGACAACTGAGTCCTGCAAGATGCCCTCTGATCTTCACACACATGCATGATTTCCCTCCTCCCTCCCCTAGGCACGCCCCCCCACAACACCCACTCATAGTAGCAGAAATGCTTACCATTTAAACCTGACAACCTGAATTAACAGCCAGACTCATGTAAATAAACCAGATGTATCTGTGATCCCAGCATTCCTCAGGGAGATAGGAAGGTGGAAACAGAATTGCCTAGAAGTGGGGAATGAAGCACAGCAGAAACAACAAAGTACTGAATCCTGAGACAGGTCCTCTGACCCTGCTCCCCATGCTTGTTTGCATATATATAGATACATAGTTTTTAAAACACAGCAAAACTTACTCTCTTACAATCTGTGTTAGTCAGCTCTCTGTTACTATAACAAAAGACCTGAGATAGCCAACTTAAGGAGAGGAAAAGGTCTGTTTGGGCTCAGGGTTTTGAGAACTTCCAAGAGTGGTGTGTTGATCCCACTGATTTTGGCTTGTGCTGAGACAACATGGCCTCCTGGAAGTCAAGTGGGGGACTGATCACTTTGCTGCAGAAAGTGAAAGAGACTAGAAGAAAAGGAGTCTAGTGTGTAACACCACCTGATAGGACGTATCTCCAAAGACCCAAGACCTTTCCCTGGCCCCAACTCCTAAAGCTTTGTGGCCTCTCATAGCTGACACCCTCACCTAGCCTCTCCAACATTATAGGAGGCAAAGGCCAAAATGGGTTACACTGGACTGGAACAGCATGCCATCAGGGCTGGAGGGTAGAATCCACTCCCTGCCCTTTTCAGGCTCTGGTGCCTCCCAGCATCCCTTAGCTTGTGGCTCCCTCATCTTCAAGTGATCACTTCAAGCTTGGCCCCTTCTCACATCTTCCTCTTCTACTGCCAAATCCCCTTCTCTGCTTCAAAGACCCTTGTGACCACATCACTGGTCACCAAACAGTGCAGGTTATCTCATCTCCTTACCTCCAGAGGCTCAGCTTCCTGCAAGGTCTTCTGTCCTGTAGCACTCAAAGGTTTCTGGAATGAGGCCCTGGGTTTCCCTGAAGACCATCGCTCAGCCTAGCACATCATCTCACTGGCTTTGTAGGGTCTTCAGGTTCACAACATTAGCCTTTCTCTTCCAGTTCAGTTTCTGCTCATATTCTCATCCTCCCCCCACCCCCATGACCCATGTCCAGAGGTTTCTCCAAGATTGGGTCACACAAGCCAGGTGAAGGACCACTTTGATGCAGAACCTACATAAGTACAAAGGGGAGTTTCATGAGGGAGCAGCCGTCCATGTGACTGACACAGGGTACTCACAAAGGTCTAGCCTGCCTGGGTATCTGGGGTTACAAAGGGACTTTCCCGTCCGGCCTGCTGGGCTAGGATGGGATGCTGTGATGCTAAGAAATGATGGTCCTCCTCTGTCCTGGTCAAGGGCTTGATTCTGCAGTGTTCTTGAGTGAGCACTTGCAGGTGCCAGGCAGGGTCTGGCTCCAAGCCTTACAGCTGCTAGGAAGCCTTGTCTCAAGCCCTGAGCTCCATCTGGCTGTCACTGAGGTGTGCATGAGGCCAGCTCCCATGCTGAGAGACTGGTCTCCAGGGAAACCAGCTCAGACAAGTCAACTCTCAGCCCTCAGGACTTTTCGGAGAATTAATTTCTAATTTCATTAATTTCTCACATTCCCCCACCCCCGTTTCATTAATTTCTGGGCTCATCTTTATTATTTGATTTCCTCTGGTATTTTTGCTTCTTTTAGTTCTTTTAGGTGTGTGAACTGGATGCTTAGCTCATTAATTTTCAGCCTCGGTTATTTCTTAATATTCACAGCTCGGGTGTTCTAGGCGCTGCCTCCCTCCCACATGCTTGGAAGGTCTTGTTTCTATTTTCCACTCAAGACAAAACATCTTCTCATTTGCATGACTTTCCTTTCTGTGACCTGTAGATTACTGAAATGAGCATTTTTAATTCATAGCTATCTTTTCCTGATTCTTGAGCTTAATTACCTTGCACTGGGCTCTTACACATGACATTCTTTGAAGTTTATTAAGAGTTCTTTTATGGCCAAAATATGGCCAAATTTTGAAAAGGTTTCACATGTGCCTGAGGATAATGAGCCGTCTGCTGCCATGCGTAGGTTTCTCACGCCTCAATTAGGCCCAGTGTGCTGACATGCATCATGAATCTTTTGCGTCCACAATTGTTTTCCGTCTGCTTCCTGTGGCCGTTATTGAGATCTGGCAGTGGGATCTGGGGCAGAGACAGGATCTTTTGGAATGGAAACAATGGAAACAAGGCAAAGCCAAATGTTGTGAACAAGACTAGCAATGCTCTTTAATTAGGGCTTCAGCTTGCAAGCAGAAGGGAGCCAAAGCTGGCCAAGGAGGGGACCAAGCAGCTTACCAAAAAAAAAAAAAAAAAAAAAAAAAAAAAAAAAGACGGGTGAAGGAGGGGCTAGCTTTTACTGATTTTCTAGGGTGGGCTACAATCTGGCAATTTTATATTGGCTGTTTTCCCCCATTGAGAGTGCAAGCATCCAGCTTTGAGGTTTGCAGGCAAAGGGGCCAGTGACCCAACCCAGGAACTTCCGAGTACCGCCTGGTGTTGGTGCCATCATCCCAACCAAACCCTGCTGCATAATGTGTTCTTTCTTATAGGCCTTGCCGTGCACCTTGGGGAGTGTAGGTGCTAGAGCTGATGAGAGCACATAGTGCGGTAGGAGAAACACATATGTGTGCCAACAAGAACATGGGCCAAGTTAACCCTGAATTACAGTTCTGCTGAACATATTTGTCACTTTCCCCCTTGCTGTGATGAAATAGCCTGATCAAAGCAACTTAATGGAGTCATTTGGCTGGGGTTTGTTTGTTTGTTTGTACTTGACACAAACTAGAGTCACCTGGGGGAAAAAAGAACCTCAATTGAGAAACTACCTCCATCAGATTGGCTTGGGTGTCTGTGCGGCATCGTCTTAATTTATGGTTGATATGAGCAGCAGCAGCTCACTATGGGCAGTGTCACCCTGGACTAATGGTTCTGGGTTGTGTTAGTAAGCCAACTGAGCATGTCATGGGGAGAAAGTTGGCAAGCGACACTCCTCCATGGTTTCAGCTTCAGTTCCTGTCTCCAAGTTCCTGCCCTGACTTCCCTCTGTGATGGACTACAAGACTAAGTGGAAATAAATTCACGTTGCTTTCCATCAGTGTTTTATCGCAGCAATAGAGAGCCAACTAGGTCATGATCCTGTCATGTCCAAAAGACACTGCTTTGTGTGGTCCTCTGGTTCTTACAATATTTCTACTTCTCCGTGGTTTCTCTCTTTTTCTACAGATGAAGGGTATTCAATTGAAAAGGCAGACTTATGTTTGCATACTTGTAGATGGGTGTGTGGCTTCTGCTTTTTTAAACTTTTGAGGATCATGCTGATGTGAATATCTGTGTGGAGGCCACCTGCAGTTCTGATTGAGTACTGTATACCAATGTCATGTTTAACCCTTGACAGGGCTGCACTGTTCCCCCAGGCAGTATCACAAACCTTCTTATGAGTAACATGTAGGCGTGACTTTTCTCCAGCTCTTCTTGTGGCTTTCATGACTCTGCCCCCTCCCACACTCATGTCAAGGAGACTTGATGCCAGGTTCAGCAGAGACATGGCCTGGGAGAGGCAATTAAATCACAAACACAAGGGCACCATCTTTGCCAACGTGATTAGCACCCACAGGAAAGGGCTTGACAATGGAGGGTAAGAAGCTCTTGATCTTCAGCCTTCCCACTGGGAGAGAACATGGCATCCCACAGCTGGTATTGGGAGCACAGAGCAATCTTACCAGGTGCCTGATCCCGCTGATGTGAAATAAAATGCTGTGCTTTGTAGATCAGATGAGCTGTGGTCACAAAGACTCTGCTATAAAATGCCTTGCAAGAAACTAATGAGCTGAAGGCTTGGTCCCCAGTGTGGTGGGGTCAGAGTGGGGACTCAGGGCAGTGACCTAATCTTGAGGCTTCTGCCCTCACCACTGGATTAATCTACTGATGGCTTCAGACTTTGTTGACACTGCCGGAATGTGGTGGAAATTAGCAAGAGGACCCTGCTTGTATAAGCAGGCCACTGCAGACATGCTTGGTAGATGTATATTGTCTGGGTTGGAGGGGATGCTCATCATCTCTGCTCTGCTTCCTAGCCACCGTGGGATGCTCACCTCTGTTGTACTGCCCCTCTCTACCTCACTATCCTCCCAGAGACTGGGTCAAGAGACCATGGGCTGAAGCCCCTGAAACCACGAGCCAAATGATATCTCTCCTCCCTGAGACTCTTCCTCTCTGGTGTGTCACTGTGGTGAACATCTGGCCAGCATGCAGACAGATCAAGGGGAGCAGGTGTTGGTAGCGTTTCTCTGATGGTGCCCCTTGGAACCAGTTTACAGGTGGGGTGTGGAAAAGTTTAGAGAAGTAGGGTAGAAACATCTTATAGGGCTGGACCCAGAGCTCCTGAGGGTGAAGCCTAAGCTGCAGAGGAAACCCCAGGATGTTGGAGATGTCAGGTACATGGAATATTGGCTGAGGAGTAGCACAGCAGCATATAGCCCAGGATGTGGCTGTGCTGTAGATGGAAGGCCATGGGGACAGGGCTGCCCAAGCTTGTTGCAGCTCATACACTACCACCACCACCACCACCACATACCCCTATGCCAGGCACGGAGCAAACCAGGACACCATGTTTGCTCTGCTGGTTTCAGACATTCTCTGCCCTCCTTTGAATGGCCCACTCCCTGCTTATGGGATGGGAAGGTTACTCTGTGCCCTTGTATTTGACACAACTAAGAATTTGCCTTGAGTCTCAGAGGACACTTTGATTTTTCTGTTTGAAGGATTTCAGAGCTGTTAAGACTGGGGATTCTGGACGAAGGCGGCGGATTAAGTTCCTTTTGTGATAGGAAATGGACATGGGCCTTTGAGGGCTAGGGCAGGACATTGTGATTTGAGGGTGAAGTGTTCCCACCCAGGTTGGAGTGTTGAAGGCAGCTGTGTGCACAGAGGGGGCTTCCAGGAAGTAGCTGGATCCTGAGGGCCTGTCTCAATGGATTAATCCTGATAGATTCTGAACTCGATGACACTATTGGGTAGCTATGAGAACTGGGGCTGTGGTGGTTTGAATAAGAATGACTCTCGTAGCTTCTTATATTTGAATGCTTAGTTTCTAGGGAATGGCATTATTTGAAAGGATTAGAAGGATTAGGAGGTGTGGCTTTGTTGGAGGAGGTGAGTAACTGAGAGACTTGCTTTGAAAGGCCATGAAAAGTCCAGTGTTTGTATCTCGACTACTTCTCTAGTTCCATGATGATAATGGACCAAACCTCTGAAACCGTAAGTGTGCCCCCAATTAAATGCTTTCTTTTCTAAAGTTGCCTTGGCCATGGTGTTGCCTCATAACAATAGAACAGTGACAAGGACAGAGGCCTAGGTCACTGTTCCGGGACAGTCATACTTGTCCCAAGTTCCTCCCCATCTTCCTGTGCCCAACAGCCAATCACTTTTGCCCTAGAACACTCTCCACCATGAAGTTCTGCTTCACTGTAGGCCACAGCCAGGAGGTCAAGTGACCTTAGTCTGAAGCTTCTGAAGCCAGGAGGCGACAGAAATATTTCCTCCTTTAAAGTGTTCCTCTCAGCAGCTTGTCATAGTAACGTGGAAAGTCTGAGTAACATGGAAATATTGGTGGCAGTAGCACAAATGGGCTCAGACATTACCCACTGGGTATATATATATTTTTTATACATTTATATTTCACAATTCTTTTTAAAGAGTACACTTCTCCTCCTCCTTTTCTTTTTCTTCTGCTTCATCAACATCCTCATAATAATCATCATCATCACATGTGTGCATGCATGCTTGTGTATGTAAGAGAGAGAGAGAGAGAGAGAGAGAAGGTGCACACATTGTGTGTGTACATGTGCTTGTGCATGAATTTAAGTGACCGCAGAAGCTGGGGTAGTTGTGAACTGTTTCACTCGAGTGCTGGGAACAGGGCTCTGGTCTTCTGGAAGAGCATAGCATGTGCTTAGCCATCTCTTCAGCCTTAATGTTGAACATTTTATGTGTTATCCTAGGTAGTTTTAATTGTAAACTTGACATAGCATAGAGTCATGTGAGAGGACTGCTCACATCAAACTGGTCTGTGGGCATGTCTGTGGGGGATTGTCTTGATTGTTAATTGATGTAGATCCCAGCCCACTGTGGGCGGCATCATTCCCTGGGCAGGTGGTCATGGGCTGTCTAAGAGACCTAGCTGAGCATGAACCTGTGAGTGAGTTAGCAAGCAGTGTTCCCCCATAGTTTCTGCTTCAGGTTCCTGTCCTGACTTTCTCAGTGGTAGACCATGACCTGGGAGTGTGAATCAGACAAACCTTTCCTTTGCCTAAGTTGCTTTAGTGTCTTATCACAGCAATAGAAAAGAAACGATGGCCTGTGCTTACCAGCCATTTATATATCTACTTTGAGAAAGTCTATTCAAATAAAACCATTTTTCTGCACGTGTTAGGTTGGTAATATATGTGTGTGTATTTATTTACTTACTGAGACTTGAGCTCCTGCCTCCACCTACTCTCCATAGGCCTGAGCTACCATATTAGTTAACTTTTCTCATTTGTGACAAGCAAGAGGAAGACTCATAGTTTGATAGTGTAGTCCATCATGGTTGGGAATGCATGGAGGCAGAAGTGTGAGGTAGCTGGTCACATTGCCTCTGCAGTCAGGATGCAGACAGACAAATTCTGGAGCTCAGCTCAACTTCTGTTTATTTAGTAAGGTAACCCAGCTGATGGAATAGTCCTCAGTCAAGGGTAGGGTAGTCTTCCTCATCAGCTAAACCTCTCTGGAAACACCTAAAGGTGTGTCTCCTAGGTGATTTTAAATCTAGTCAGGTTGACAATTACAGTGAAGCCTCAGAACTACCATGCCCAGCTGCACTGGGTTATTTGTCTTTATTGAATGAGTTTGTTTTAATGTAACAAAGATATCATTCTCACAAGATATGTAGCCTGCAAATTTTGTATTCCATTCTTAAAATGCCTATTTTACTTTTTGGTGATTTTTTTTTTTTTTGACATAAAGGTTTGTGTTTTTTTGGGGGGGGGGCGTTGGTTATTGGAACAGGGTCTCACTATTTAGTCCTAACTGTCCTGGAACTCAATATGTAGACCAAGCTGTCTTGGAACTCACAAAGATCCACCTACCTCTGTCTCCTGAGTGCTGGGATTAAAGGGTGTACCACTAGGCCTAGCCAAGATGTTTTTAATTTTTTGTTGTTTTTGTTTTTTGCTTTTAAAGACAGGGTTTCTCAAGCCGGGCAGTGGTGGCGAACGCCTTTAATCCCAGCACTTGGGAGGCAGAGGCAGGCAGATTTCTGAGTTCGAGGCCAGCCTGGTCTACAGAGTGAGTTCCAGGACAGCCAGGGCTACACAGAGAAACCCTGTCTCGAAAAACCGAAAAAAAAAAAAAAAAAAAAAAGACAGGGTTTCTCTGTGAATCCCTGGCTGTCCTGAAACTTACTTTGTAGACCAGGCTGGCCTTGAACTTAGAGATCCATGCCTCCCAAGTACTGAGAATAAAGGCATGTGCCACCATGCCCGGCTGAAGTTTTAAATCTTGATGAAGTATATTTTATTTTGTGTTCTTTTTGGTCTGAGCTATGAAATCACTAGTTGACCCAAAGCCATGAGGATTCATGCCTGGTAGACAGCTAAGGATTTTATAGTCTCAGCTCCTGCATCTGGGTCTGGGGTTCATCTTGATCAGCCTTTGAATATGTTTTGGAGTAGGGGTTCAGCTTCTGTAGATGGATGCCTTATTGTCTCAGCACCATCTGTTGGACACGTTATGCTTTGCCTGTTGAATGGTGTCAATGCTCTTGAAAAATAGAATAACTTTGAGCAGGGACCGTGAACTAGGCTCTGCCCAGTGCCTTTGAGGACAGCTGTGCACAAAACAAAGTCCCTGATCTAGGAAATTTTTTCAAGAAGGATGGGGTGGGGAGAGGGTGTGCGGTGGGGAAATAGGCACTCGAGCATGAACATGCCGAAATGTTCAGCAGGTTACAGAGGCCATAAGAAAATGGCCCACTGGCAGGCACAGTGGGGGGGGGGCAGCAGATTGTATGCAGGGTCCAAGCTTAGCAGGGACTTCATCAAATGGGAGAGAGTAAACCTGGAGGGCTCTGTAGGGACTCTGTGACAGGACTCTGGTGCATTAGGGAACTGGTTAAGCCACTTGGACAAAAAGTATGGGGGAGGGGTGCTGATCCGGAGGTTAACGGGGAGTGACCCCTCCGGAGACCCTGGGAAGGGAGAGTCAGCAGCTGCTGTCTATAAACTGGTGACTCTTCTGCCAGGTTTTTCTATGGTGTGTGTGTGTGTGTGTGTGTGTGTGTGTGTGTGTGTGTGTGTGCATGTGTGTGTGTGCGCGTGCGTGTGTGCTGTCCTTGATTTATGATGGAGTCATGTCCTGGCAAGCCCATTGTGAACTGTAAATGGATCAAATCCCCCTAGCCTAGCAAGGCTCCTAGTTCAGGAACATAGCCCAAGGCATATGGAGGGGTGGCACTGGCAATGCTTGTGGGACTCCAGGGAGCTATAGCTGGCTGTAGGGAGGATGCTGAACTCCAGATCCCTAGCCCCTAAACCCACCAACCTCGGAAGCGTGGCTTCGACTGAATACACACTGCTCTCTCACGTGCAAAGTCAATGCCTCCCAAGTGGAAGCATTCAAAGTCAAGGACCATCTGTAATCGGTTTTTAATGAAATATGACCATGGTTGTCACCCATTATGGTGGCTTGCTTGCACATGGAACTTGTGAGCAGATATGTGAATATCATTCTGTGTTACCCAGCACCTCCTCTCTGAGCATCAGCCACTTAAGCTTGCTGGCCCTTTCACCAGCTGGTGGTGGATGCAGGCAGCCTTGCTTTTTCTCTGGTCAAATCCTCAGGAGTGGGCTTTGAACTCCAAGAGCGTTCCGGCTGTGTGGTGTGATACCAGCCTTGGACCCAGTCCCACGGGCCGCCTTCCCTGTCCCTGTCTTTGTTTCCTCCTTCTTTTCAGAAACAGTCTCTCTCTTGAGGAACATCTGGGGGATACCCTGGGTCCTCAGGCAGGTACTGCTGCGGGGCTTCAGTCAATTTCATCCCTTTTCTGGGTTTAAAAGCAGACTGTAATGAGCAGTGCTGGATAGCACATGCCTTTAATCCCACTACTTAGAATTCAAGGCCAACCTTGTCTACATTGTGAGTCTGAGGCCAGTCAGGGATACACGGTAAAACCCTGCCTCAAAAGCGCAACAAAAACAAAACAAAATGAAACATCAACAAACCAAACCAAAGCAAAACAAAACAAAAATAGACCATAATGATGTAGTGATATGTTAATGCCAGAACCAGACAATATAGCAAATAGTGTCCCAAGGCTGCCTGCCCCTGGTTGTGAACCTGTAGACCAAAACCCTTTTAGAAGGAAGGCTGGTACGCTGGTAAGATGATTCATCTTGGAGACTGAATCAGGATAAAGAGAGGCAGAGTCCTGAGGCTGCTTAGAGCCTCTTGCAGAGACAGCCACGAGGGGGACATCGCCAGCTGCTGGCTCCAGGACTGTCCGTCCATCAGTGTCCATGGACAGATCCATATGGGACCTGCAGCAGCAGGCAAGAGATGAATGGAAAATTCTGGAATATAATTAAGGTAATGGCAGTCCTCCGGCCCCACAGAGTTTAATTTGCAGAAGGAACGATTCAATTCGGGGCTGTTTATCACCCCGTGGAGGCTGGTTATACTGGGATAACAGAGAGGCTGTTGTGTGGTTTGAACAGTGATCCGTCTTAAGGATCAGGCAGCGCTGTTACAGAGATCTGTGGGGAACTGAGCAGCCTGCCCACGCCTGGCATGGAGTTTTCTGGGTGATGCTCTGGCAGCCCTGATGATCTTTGAGGTCCCTAGACTCGAGCCCACTCTTGAAGTGGGCTGTGAGCCTCTTGGGCATGGGGGTTTCTAAATGTAACACTCCTGGGTGTGAGGCCCCTGAGGTGTGAACCTCTCAGTTATAAGGACCTCTGTGAGTGAGGCTAGCTGGGTGAGGTGAAGATGAAGTGCCTGCCCTGGCCCTGAGATAAAACAGTTTCCTTGCCCCCTCTCCCCATCCCCCCACCTCCCAGATGGACACAGATGGTCAAGAGGAAGATGAGAGTTGGGTGCTGACTAGCTTGCTCAGTATAGTCCACCCCTGGCTACCCAGCATTCATATGGAGTCTTCCTCCTTCCAAGAACAGTCAAAGCTGCCCATGTCCCCATAAAGATAATGATTCTGACCCAAAGAGAGAGGCCAGCATCTGTGCCAGGCTTGCAGCTGGCTCCAGGCTCTCTATCCCAGGGCCCTTGGCAGCCCTTCCCTCTGGTACGGAAGGACTTTTGCAGGGTGTAAAGGAGAACTATGGGAAAGTGTAAGAACTATAAAGAAATCAACCTCCAAGGCTGACATGACCAGCGGAATGGTTCCTGCAAGGCTTGACTGATTCTCAATGTCATTAGATTCGACTACCCCTGTCTGTCTGTGATTCTCTCAAAGCGCAGTGGGGCTCTCATGGATCATGTGACCAGAACTAGGCCAGTCAGTGTGTTCCATCTTTCTGACCTTGGAATTGGTTCGTATTGGGAATCGTGCCTGTATTGGGTGCAGCCCGTCTGGTGTTGAGAGTATTTTCAAGAGCACTGGGCAAAGAGACCCCATCCTTTGGAGGGGTCTGAATAAGGGTCTCTTGCTCTGGGTTTTCCCAACAGTGGCCTCTGATGACTCTCTGAGTTGCATGTATCCTTGTTGATATTCAGCGTTAAGTCGAATGCAATTAAATTTTGAGTCCCCGTGGGTGGCCTGTCTAGACTCTTTAGATTGTATGAAAGAGACCCAACTCATAAGAGGAAAATAGACTTATCAGTGGTGCTTCTGCCTGGAGTGGGGAGGGCAAGGATGTCTCACAGGAGGAATGACAGTTCAGCTTTAGCCAGGTCCTACTGTGTGCAATCCAGTTCAGTGGCAGTCTGTCTATTCCTACCCTCTGTAGCTGGCTCTGAGCTGAGGCTGCTTAGCAGGATCTAGGTCTTAGAAGGCGCTCAAGGCTGAGTGTTACAGGACAGTAGCATCCAGGCCCCAGTGAAGAAAGAGTTCAGACTGCCCAGGCTGTGCCTGAGGCTAGCAAGGGTGTGTGCTGGAACAACACAGCCACCACCTCTGCCTGCCTGCTGCTGTCTCCCTCCAATTAAAGAAAGCTGATTAATAAGCTGGGGCCGGGGGAGGTAACCCTAGGGTGACTCTCTTTCCCAGCCCAGGTCCAATTAACCGAACCCCCATTGTGGCCCTCATGAGGTGAGCACACAGACTGTGGCTATGGGCATGGGGGCAGGAAGGTGTCACGGCTCCTAATTAGAGCCACAAACTCTGGTAGGGCCCAATTTGACCTCTCTCGATTGATGTAATAGGTTCACTGACAAGAGGGCATTGGTCCTGGCACTTGGATGAGGTCCCTGCAGATGGGTATGTGGGCAGAGGGAGACTGGAGGAGGGAAAGTTCCAGCAGGTACCATTCTAGGGCCACACTGTAGTACCCAGCATCCTCTCCATGGTCCACACTGTGGCACCCAGCATCTTCTCCATGAGCCACACTGTGGTACCCAGCATCCCCTCCATGAACCACACTGTGGTACCCAGCATCCTCTCCATGGTCTATACTGTAGTACCC
>JADRCH010000028.1:1510540-1523326 GCA_019843965.1 Rhynchomys soricoides | reverse complement strand
CATCCCCTCTCCCTCCCATGTGCTCTCTCCTCCCTCCTCCCTGCCCCTTCCCTCTGCCCCTCCTTCCCCACTTGCTGCCTCCTCCACCACCTCTCTCCTTCCTCCCTGAATCCCCCTCCTCCCCACCCGTTCCCTCCTCCTCCCTGTCTTTCCTCTCCCTTTCCATGTGCTAAGTGTGGATGACAATCCTTGGCACCTGCTCCCTCAGGGCTTACCAGGACTCTTCCTTTGCTGTCCAGGCTGTATAGACAGGCAGAGGAGACCACTTTACCTGCTTGCTTCCTCAGGGTCCTCTGGGTGGTTGCACCCCTGTCCTTGTCACCTGCCTCAAAGCCATTGTGGTTTCTGAGAATCACCCTGTCTGGTAGAGAGGTCTGTCTCCCACAGACCCAGCTGGCAATGAAGCCAGCACGGACTCCTGGTGGAAGGTATAGCCTCCTGTATCCATTCTTGGTCTGGTGGCTGAATCAGTATTTGTGGGAATGGTGTTTACTTGCATGGGACACAAGCACCTGAGGGGACACACACACACTCACACACACACATTCACACTTTGTATGCACATAAATACACATGCGTGCATACACATATGCATACATGCTAAGAGGGCAGAGGAGAGATAGGGACAGGAAGATGGCAGTGCTTCTCTGAGAGGTGAGCTCATAGTTGAGCTTGGACAGAGAAAACATGCTCAACCTTGGAGGTAGGGCAAGCACTCAGGTCCCATGTCTAAAGTAGCCTATGTGGCCAAGAGGGTGGCATCTAGCTACAAAAAACATCCATTGGGTGGGTGAGGTGGGTGAGTGTTTGAGGGGTAAGCTGGTGTAGAAGTCCCTTGTAGACAGCCTGTTTCTTTTGTACAACCTGCTGTAGATTGCAAAGGCTGCCAAGCGCCGCCCTCACCCCCAGCCTGCACTAAGATGCTTAGGGAGGTCAGCTCTTCTTATCTCCTGGGAAAATTGCCTAGGGCTCTTGAGGCTACTTCAGAGTTGCTTTCCCCAGCCCTAGTTATAAGAAAGCAATCACATCACACAAGCTTCCCAGTGTCTTTGCACTACCCAGCTTGTCAACAGTAGAATGACCGGAGTGACCCTTCTTCTCTGGAGCTGCCTGAAAGAGGAGTCTTGTGGCTCAGGATAGAGCATGACTCCTGAATAACTCACACTCTGCAGCTAAACTGTCCAATCCCTCAACTGCATCGCCAAGTGTATCTCAGGAAATTCCAGTAAATCTCAGAAGCCACAGCTGGTGACAGAAGTCAGTGAGAATGAAAGCTACTGAAAGATTGATCCTTGGTGCACAGGGGCCAGAATACATGGCAGGGAGAGGCAGAGAGCCAGGCTTCCTCACTGCCCCTAGTTCCTCCGTGATGCTCTACATAGATCAAGTTGGCCTATGGGCATATCTGTAGGGTAATTGTCTTAAATAAACTAATTGATGTGAGAAGACCCAGCCCACCGTGAGTGGCACCATTCCCTAGACAGTGGGTCCTAAACTGTATAAACAGTTTGATAGCTAGTTTTATGCCAACCTGATACAATCTAGAGTCATTTGAGAAGAGGGAATCTTAACTGAGAAAATGCTCCATCAGATTGGCTTGTGGTGCTTACTTGGTTGCGCGCTCTCTCTCTCTCTCCTTTTATGATTGATGTACAAGGACCCAGGACACTATGGGTAAGGACCCTTGGAGTAGTTGTTAGAATTCCTTCTAGGCTTCGTCCCACAGTTACCTGGCAACAGTCAAGCTTACTATAAAAGGAACTGTTTGCCCCCTCCTCACTCTCTTAGTCTCTCTGACTCTCTTCTCTCCCTGATCCCCTTCTCCCTCTCTCCCTATCCCCCTCCCTTCTCCCCATTTGTTTCTGGTCAGCTGCTGCTTCCTCTTCCTCTTCCTCCTCTTCTTTCTCCTCCTCTTCCTCTTCCTCCTCCTCCTCCTCCTTCTTCTTTTCTCTCTCTCTCTTTCTCTCTCTCTCTCTCTCTCTCTCTCTCTCTCTCTCTCTCTCTCTTCCCTTCTCAACTCCCCTTCCCATACACTAAGTAAACTCTATTCTACACTATACCCATTGTATGGCTGGTCCCTCAGGTGGAAAGGATGCCTCAGCATGGGCCCATGGAGGCACCCCTCTTACCTCACTATGCCTTACTCTGTCAAACATATCTTGGTCTCTCCTCCTCCTCCTTTTCTTCCTCCTCTTCCTCCTCCTCTTCTTCCTCCTCCTCCTAACAGAACAGTAGTAGTCCTGAGTGGTTTAAGAGAGCAGGCTGAGCAAGCTATGAACAAGCCAGTAAGCAGCACCCCTCCACACCCTTCATCAGTTCCTGAGTCCAGTTCCTACCTTGAGTTCCTACTCTGACTCTCCTGTGTGAATGTTACAAGTTGTAAGATGAAATAAACCCTTTCTCCCCTGTCTTAGTTTGCTTTTTATGGCTATGATAAAACCCTGTGACCAAAAGCAAGTTGAGGAGGATGGGTTATTTGGCTTGTAGTTCTCACTTCATCACCAAGAGAAGGCAAGGCAAGAACTTAAGGCAGGAACCTGGAAGCAGGAAGAAGGGATGTAGAGACCATTGGAGGAGTGCTGCTTACTGGCTTGCTCCCAGTGGCTTGCTTGCTGTTACCACCTAGGACCACCTGCCCAGGGGTGGCGCTGCTCCCACTGAGCTGGGCCCTCCCACAGCAATCACTAATCAAGATAAGACCTTACAGGCTTCCCTAAAAGTCAATCTTATGAAGAGGACCCCTCTTCCCAAATGACGCTAACCCAAACTAGCCAGCACACTCCCCAAGTTGTTTTTGGTCTCATGGTGTTTTATTCCAGCAATAGAAACCCCAATGAAGACAGTGGGTTAATCCAGCTGAGTGTAAGCAAGTGAGCACCACCCAGTCACTTCCTCTCTCTGCTCCCAACTGTTGATGTGATATGGACCACTGTTTGACAACCCTGATAGAACAGAAGACAGGAAAGGTGTGGTGGGGGGTGGCTATTGAGCCAAAGCAAGGCAGGGATAGAGGTCAGAGGTTGGAGGTCAAGTAGAGGGGCAAGCTTGGCATCTGTGAGGCTGGATTCAGGGGAAGTAGGAGCCCTGGTCTGAGGGTTCAACCTTGGTACCTCTGGTCTAATTCCTTTTCTGACGAATCCCAAGTCTCCACCACATGCTGGCCCATCCCTTCTTTCTGGAAAACCAGCATGGTAGTAGACAGCTCTCAAGCAATCCCATGGAGAGCTCACTAGGCCTTAGCCTGAGTCTTCATTGATCCTGTCATCCTGATCCACTCAGCCCTGGCTTCCCAATGCAGGCATTGAGAGGCACGTGGGTTGGTGGGATGGGATGGCCAGCCTGGGGCCAGCCTTCTGTTACTTAAGCCTTTCCAGGTGTCCTTGTCCTCACCTCCACCTAGCCCTTCCTGCCCTCTTGCTTAGGGTCCCTTAGCCCTGGGGATCTGAGGGGTCCTCATCGAAGATCTGATGTCTGACAGAGCGGGTAAATTGCCACCTGCTCCTGCTCCGCAGCCTGTCATTTCCAATTTAGTCATAGCCTGGATAAAAATGCCACTGCTGTGAAGCCACTTCCTTCCACTGAGGCACCACAAGAATGTGGCTTGCTCCTCTGCCAACTGTTAGGTGTCCTCCTAGTAAGCCAGTCTGGGCCACCATACTAGGCACAGGATGGCAGTGTGGCCTCTCAGACACTGTGTGACACCTTCCCCCCCCCCCCCAACCAGGGCTACTTCCTTCAGCCTATGCCTTCTTCAATGCAAAGTGGGCTGACAGACACCCCTCCCCCACTTGCTCTGGATGGCACAGGGGTTAAGGACTTCCGGAACTTTTTGCAATGACCTAATAATAATGACCTAACAAGGTCACATGGCTGTTACTCAACAGTTAAAATGGAGTTCCAGTCCACAGCTTCCCTTCTTAGCTCTGTGATGAGTCCACTTTTACACAAGCCAGAATCTACTGAACAAACCCTATCCAGCTGAAAGCCTGGACAAGGGTTGGAAACTTCTAGAAGCAGAACTTGTGCTTATGAGGCCAGGTCAACATCCACATTCCCCCCATGTCTAGGAGGGGTAGCCTTGATTGTGGAGGAAGGTTCAGCCCCTCTATTCCAGCCTCTTGCAGCTCCAAGCCTGACTGGCAGCCTGTGGTGGAGACTCTGCAAAGCTGACCCTAGATGTCCCAACACTGGTCCAGTCTCTTTATCTCAGTGTCTTAAGTGGAACTTAGAGATATCCTGTGAAAGGGCAGAAGCTGACTGTCTTCTCTGGGAGCTCAAGTGTGTCATTCAAAAGGTGCAGAATCTATAGCAGGCTCTGAGCAGGTACGGGTGCGGGCACAGTAACGGTAGCTAATTAGAAAGTGCCTTCTGTATTCAACCTGGTTCAGCCCTCACTGATGATCTTGCTACTTAGGACAAAGCTGCTGGCTTCCCTTCTAGTTCTGGGGCCACAGATGGAGCAGACTCTGCCTCAGTGGTACCCAGAGCTCCTTCGGTGGTATTCTGCATGTTCTCTGGTGCTCAGCTGGGGCTGTCGAGTAATGAATGCCAATGATAGCTGAACCTCAGCAAGCACTGACAATGGTTAAGAACAGTGAGTCAATCTCTAAGAAGGAATGGATCCTGACACCTGCTATAGCATGGGAGAGGGGCTGGATGCTCCATCACAGGTACAGGTCTAAGGGCCGGATGGGGCTCAGTGTGGAGTGCAGCCTCGTAGGCAGGAGGACCTGGTTTCCATGCCCAGCACCTCTCAAAGCAGATGTGGTGGTGTACCTGCATTACCTCAACACATGGGAAGCACAGGAAGGGGAATCAGAAGCCCAAGGTCATTCTCAGTTACATGGTGAGTTCAAGGTCAAAGTGAGAAATAAGAGATTCTGTCTCAAAAAAATTTTTGTGTTTTTAATTTAAAAAATAAGTCACAAAGGGACCAGCACAGAATGGTTCTCTATTCATTGATTCCCCAGAGTCATCCAGTTCACAGAGACTAGATGTGGATGGAAGCTTCTGGGGCTAGATTCACAGATACTGACTTGGTTTTGCAGACTGAAGACAGTCCTGGAGGTGACTTCACGGAGGCTACACAGCTGCATATAAGACGCAGTACAATGAAAATGTTCAAAGCCACATGCTTGTGATATGTGTGTCTTACCACAAAAATAAATTAGAGGAGAGGCTGGAGAGATGACTCTGAGGATAAAAACATTGGCTGCTCTTACTGAGGACATGGGTTCGATTCCCAGCACCCTCACAGCAGCTCACAATTGCCTGTAGCTCCAGTCCCAGGGGATCTGGTGCCCTCTTGTGGCTTCCACATGGTACACAGATGCACATGCCACCCAAACACCCATCTATACAAAATCATTTTAAAATTAAAAATAAACTGAGAGTTGAGCTGGGAAGACGGTTCGGCCAAGTAGTGCTTGCCTCACAAGCATGAAGACCTGAGTTTGATCCTCAGAACCCAGATATAAAAGAAAAGCTGGGGTTTATTGATGGGATTCCTGAGGTTCACCAGCTAACCATCTTAACTGAATTGGTAAGCTAGGGGCTAATGAGAGATCCTGTGTCAAAAAAAACAAGGCAGATGTGCCCAAAGAACACATGAGATTGTTCTCTGGCCTCCACAAGCAAACAAGAAGTGGGAAGAAAGGCAGAAGAAGAGGAAGAGAGGAAAGAAGGAAGAGAAGGAAGAGGAGGGACAAAAGAGGAGAGGAGAAGGGCTGTGGGGAGGGCTGTGGGGAAGGAGTGTGGGGGAGGGGTGTGGGGGAGGGATGTGGGGGAGGGGTGTGGGGAGGGCTGTGGGGGAGGGGTGTGGGGAGGGCTATGGGGGAGGGCTATGGGGGAAGGCTGTGGGGGAGGGCTGTGGGGGAGGGGTGTAGGGGAGGGCTGTGCAAGCTGCTTAGCACCAAGACAGGCAGAGGCAGAGAAGAAACCTTTGGGAGAATGTCCGGAGGTGAGCTGAGACTTCAGGGGAAGCTGGGGGTATTGACTTTTTTTTTGACTCTGAAGGACACCCAAGAACAAGCCTTTCCTTTGGAGAGCATGGACGAGGAGGAGGAGACGTTCATGGCTGGGTCTGTATGGGGACAGCAATGTGTACCTGTGTTGGGAGACAGGTGTGGAAAAGACCCAGGTCAGAGTTACCTGGTGGCTTCTGTTCTCTAGAAAGAGCGAAGCCAGGTTATTGCTGAGCAGAGATCAGAGAGTGTATGGAGACCCCGAGTGCTATCTGCTCACAGCCTCATTTGTATCACACCAGAACTGGCCTGCTGAGTGTCCTTGTGGAGACCTTTCCTAGCTGGGAGAAGTAGATCCTGTGCGTGCTTGCATGCATGCCGCTGGGAATCACAGCCCAGCTGGTGTGCTAGGCTCCGGCCTGCGCATACCATGTGTGTCGACTTGTGAAGTAGAGCACTGTAGCCAAAGGCAGGCTCCTGTGGCGCTCCTGCACCTGTGGAGTGTCTCAACTGAGATTCTTCACTGTGCAAGCCTGCCTACTTGGAAGGGTGTGTGCAGCTCGAGTCCGAGGCTTGCACAATAGCCTCTCCGTACCCACCCAGATCCAACAAGCTCCAGATGCCCACCCGTCCCAGCACCATCAGCCTCCTGATGGGGGAAGATAATGCGGTGTTGTCTTCATTCTGCCTCCTGATTGCTAGTGAGGCTGTGTGTGTGTGTCTGTGTTTCTCTCTCTCCTGCCATATTTTACCTACGTTCTGTTTCTCATACCAGCTCAGAAGGAACTGATTAAGCCTTTGTTACAGGGCTGGCATTCTCTCTCTCTCTCTCTCTCTCTCTCTCTCTCTCTCTCTCTTTCTCTCTCTCTGACTTGTGGTGGATCCCTTTGTTTTCTTTCCTTTTAGGAGTCAAGGTCCCCCACTATGTTGTCACGGATCTCTCTGCAATGTATCCATAGCACCAAGCTTGACGACACCTGGACTGGACCTACACTTGGATCAGGGTCTTCTGCTTCCCAAGAGGCAACTGGAAACGTTTGAAGAACCACCCAGCCCCCAGGCTTCCTAGAGGATCCATCCAGGCCTCTTCTCCCTCTGTGCTGACATCACCATCCCACAGACGCATGGTGCTGGCTCCCAGAGGCTGCCATACTAAAGTTCTCAGTGCTCAGTAGCTTGAAGCAACAGAATGTACCGTTGGGATGCCCAAAGCTGGAGGTACCTTTTTCACTAAGCACGCTCCCTTGTATCAGCTCCTGGAGGGCCCTCCTGTGTCCTCAGCTCCCTATGGTTCCGGAGTTCTTGGCTTGTGGCCCCATAATTCAAGTCTCAGACTTTGCCATAGGCCATCATGTAGCTGTCTGGTCTCTGTCGCCTCCTCTTTTATAAGGATGCATGTCCTTGCATTTACAGCTCTTCCCAGTTGCCCCAAGTAGCCTCGGTTTGAGATGTGTAGCTTACGTTGGCAGAGACACCCTTTCCAAAGAAAGTCAGGTTCTCAGGTGTCAAGGTTTGGGATGAGGCTAGCACGTAACCTACTGGAAGCATCTGTGGAGAGTCCACTCCCACTGACCAGGCAACTGTGTCTATGGCGAGCCCTCTGCAACCATTGCTTTCTGTGATGAGATCCTTGTTTCCCAGGAAACCAACTTAAGATGATGCCCCCCCCCCCCCAAACTAAGGGTCACTTGGTGAAGGGGACAAAGCCCAGGCAACTGTCAGTTCTTCTGTAATGTAGACTACCCACTCTCTTCTTGAGGGCCCCCAGTTCCTTAATGAAAAGATTGTTCTGGATGCTGTTTAGGAATCAGGAGCACCCTGTTCCCTGAGGGCAGCCCTCCATACTGAGGTAACTTAGCAATCAGATCCTGAGCAGCTCAGGGTGATACTCTTGTGCCTGCTAGAATGACTTTAGGGCATTAGCCCTGGTACCCAGAAATTCAGTGCCTGCTCAAAGAGTGGAACTGGGATTCTTGCCCTGCCCCCACATCCCAGAATAGCTCTGATGTAATTCATAACCATCCCTTGCCCCCACCAACAAAAGCCACCGGGCGAGAAAAAAAAGGGCTTTATTTTCTAAAATCATTTTTCTGAGTTCTTTGACAGATACTGTGAGTAATTAATTCACAGCCTGGTGAGCCGAGGGTCAGCCAATCAGCTGGAGAGAAAGCTCCAGAGGGAGATAAAGAGACACCAGGTACTGTGGGGGATGGGCATGGGGGAGCAATTGCCTGGATACTGCTCATGGACCAGAATAAACACATGCAAATCTCAATAGTGAAGGGAACCCCAAGCTTCCCCCAACACTCCAGCCTCAGAACGTGCATTGCAGAGCCCAGGGAACCTCTCAGGGTTGGAATGTCTTGGGCTGGAGAGAAGCCTGGAGACAGGTAGTGTAGGCTGAGGGCAAGGGTGGACAAGGAATCTTTTCCAGATGGTCGGAGAGAAATCGATTGGCGTCTGCAAAGCAGGGGTAATAGCTCCTAACTGTAAAATCAATAGAAACACCAGAGATAAGCTTTGAAAATAAGCTTTGAAAAATCTGATTATTTCTTTCCTGAAATTCCCCTAGGGGGCTTTATCAATCATCCGGTGTTGTGTTCAGAGGTGCGGAATAAGTCAGTGAGGTCTAAATGGGGCATTGAAGCAGCCTACATCACTGGATAGAAACATTTGCTAAATATCAAGCAGGAATGTGCAAAAGAATATTGCACAGCCAATAAAAGTCACCTTGTACAAGAGCTGCTAGGAGAAAAGGAGAGAAATGCCAAGAGTCATACCCATGTAGGGGAAGTAGCCCAGGTAAGTGGGGGGACAGCAGAACTGACAGGGGCCCCCTTGGGTGTCAAAGGTGAAAGTACCCTCCCCGAGGCTCCTCCCATCTCCCCACCCCCACCTCCACCTCACAGTGAGGAGAAATCAAGCTTCCAGAGCAAATGGCTTCGTGTGGCATAGGCAGAATTGAATCAAGAACCCACAGTCTCCCATGCTATGTGCTGTCCACTCCCTCCAGCTCCTCCAAGAGAAGGGCCCTGGAGGTATCCATTACACCAGTGCCAACCCTGTAGAACATTCTAGAACCTGGTTTCAAGAGACACATTTGGTTTTCATGAAGTGCTGGTATACTTTCTGAGGAGGTGCTTTGTGGTTGGCACTGGCTGCCCAAGTGTACAGGCCTCACCTCTGCCTGGCTGGGGCCACAGACAAGAAGGAGCTGTGGTACAGAGGGCCTCTTATCCCCTAGGTCATCTCCTGAGGTCTTACACTGAGACGAGACTCAGCAACTGTTAACATTTCATATTTCCTCTGGGAACTGAGGAAAACAAACACCAATGACAGCAGAATTGTGTTGGAAAGACTCCGACCACCACATGCCACTGAATTTACAAATAGCTCATTAAACCTGCAAGGCCAGCAGCTCCAGCAGCCACACATGAGCCATCTCACAGGCCCTGGTGCTTGCTGGCCCGGGGAATCAGGAGAGTCCGGCAGAACAGAGGCAATGGCGTATTCCCTGAGGCTCCCAGGCAACTCAGCTTCTCCGCCCGGGGGGCACAAGAGTGTCAGGCACAGTTCTGTCCCTTAATGGTGGGGATTCAGAATCTCTCTGTTGCTCTGAAAGATACAATACCAACTCAGGTGTGTGGTCCTGGTAAGGACAGATGTTAGCAGCAGGCAGAGTTTAAAATTCTTGGTTTGGATCTGCGTTCAGGAATAATGTGTGTGGAGGGGATGCTTGTCTTGGCACATTCATGGAGGTCAGAGGATAACTTTGTGAAGTTGGTTTTCCCCTCCTTCCTTTGTATGGGTTTTGGGGATCAAACCCAGGCCATCAGGTTTGTAGGGAAAGCTCATTTATCTGCTGAGCCATCTAGCCAGGCCAGTCAACATATTTTAAAGCCCTGCTGTGAGGCCCTGTTCTGCCAGGAATGCGGAGCACTAATGTGACGAGATCTACTCCCTCAGTCTCCAAGGCCACTGGGCCATGTGCCTCAGGGACCCAGGGCCCATGTGGCTGCTACCTTGGGGCTCTGCACCTTTCCCAAGATAGAGGACTCAGAACCCAACCCCCAGTGTGAGCCCTGCTTTCTGCTTTTCACATCCTGTGTTTCAGGGACTTCCTGCTATGCTTTCTCTGTTCTGGCCCAGGAGTGGGAGTGTGATAGAGGTTTCCGATAGACTTGGCTCCACCAGGATGGTGTGTCTACTTGGTTCTGTTGCAAGAGAAAAGGATGAATAAGAATGTTTGTGCGTGGGGGCGGGGTGCTGACGGAAGGCACGGCACGGCAGATGGCAAAGGGGCGCAGGAGGGCTTGCCACAGCTCTGTCAAGGAAAGTGAAAGTAAGAATGTAAGGCAGAGCTAAGCATGGGGGTGGGAGAGAACCCATCAAGATACAGTGTGCCTCGCTTACCGATGGGGACACACTCTGAGAATTGTGTCATTGGGCCGTTTGTTGTGGGGATGCCACAGAGCACACTCCACACGCCTTAGTCGTCTGGTCAGTTGTCTAGATGGCCTCTTTTACAATCGACTTATTCGCGCGCGCGCGTGTGTGTGTGTGTGTGTGTGTGTGTGTGTGTGTATGTGCGCGCGCACACGCGTGCACATGCATGTGCCATAGAACGTGTGGGGACTTGCAGGAGTCAGCTCTCACCTTCTACTGTATGGGTCTCAGAGATTGAGCTCAGGCTGAGCAGTAGGCTTTTTAACCCTCTGAGCTATCTCATCAGCCCAAACAACAACAAAAAAATTTAAAAATGCAAATGTAAGAAAATGTCTAATAAGTACAATGATAACTTCACAGGGTGGGCCTGCAACAGACTAGAAATGACAGGGATTTGAAATGTCACTACAAGTCACCCCAACCTAAGAACAGAGAGGAAAAATGCAAGAAGTAAACAAGGCGGAAAACAGCCTTTGCACCAATAGTGCTACAACAGTAGGCACCACCTGCACACGGTAACAACAGTAGATGCCATCTGCATATGACATATGTAATATGTTCAGATGCACAAAAGAAAAAGGAGCTGGGGAGGGGCAGATCTGGGATCAAAATGGGAAATAGGAAAATATAAAACTTGTCGAAGAAGAATAAAGAAAAGCACCCTGACCTGAGACTTGGGCTGAGCTTCCTCACAGCATCTAGCCCCAGTGAGAATGCAGAGCAAAGAAACGATAGACTCTGCGTTCCTGCCTGGGGAGAATGGGAACGGGCCTGGCCGCCTAGCAACTCCGCTTGACAGTTGCTTTCAAAGCCAGATGCTGGCGTGCTTGACTATCCGGCAACTGCTCTCCTGGTACGACCTAACCGACTTGAGAACCCAGGCCCATACAAAAACCTGCGGCAGCTATTTATAGAGCCATTATTCACAGTTGTCAGACACCAGCCAGTAGGAGGATGGCTAAACTGTAGCAAGTCCTTACGGCCTAGTATCATTCGGCCATAAAGAGGGATGAGCTGTCAGGAGGAAGCGTGTGAGGTACCAGGGATGCTCATCACTGCTGGTGCAGGCGGCTGAGCTAGCATGCTTACTAGAGTAAGGCGTGCTGCAGACAGGAAAGGGACAGATCTTAAACCAAGTGGTCTTTGCTAAGAGACCAGGTGGAGGGAGGGAGACTGAGAGGTGAAGAACAGGAGACTTTCTTTGCCTGTGAAACTATTCCCTATGCTATTGTGATAGTCTAGACAATGACAGGGGCTGGGGAGGTGGCTCAGTGGGTAAATTGCTTGCCCAGCATGAGGATCCTAGTTGGGATTACCAGAACTCATGCTAAAAGCCAGTGTGGTCATGTACACCTATAATCCTAGTGATGCAGAGATGGAGACAGGAAGATCCCTGGAACTCAATGCCAAATCAGTGAGCTCCAGCATCAGTGAGTCTTTGTCTCAAGAAGTAAGGTAGGGAGTGATGAAGGACATCTAATGTTGACCTCTGGCTTCCACTAATGTGTGTGCACACATGCATGCACATCCCCATGTACTTGCACACACACACACACACACACACACACACACACACACACACACACACACTTGTACATTCATATACCCAGAGACAGCTCCTGAGGTTGGTCACTGGCCTCCGCAAGTGTGTACACACTCATGCAAGGAGGGTAGTCAACCCCAGGTGTTGTCTACAGGGGTTACCTATATTTATTTATTTATTTCGCAGAGAGAGAGAGAGAGAAGAGAAAGAAGAGAGAGAACGAGCTGAAAAACATCAGATAATATGTGTGTGTAGTTGGCAGTATAAAGACTTAGATTGCAGAAGAAAACTCTTTAAGAAGTAAGACTGAACATTAATTTGATTAAGGACAGGGGAAGCAAACCACTGATGAGTCTGTAAAACCAAGCTGGATACACATACACATACACACACATACATATACACACATACAAATACACCACATATACACACACACATACACACACATTGTATCATATTGAAGCTGTCAAAACTGAATGTAAAAATGGCATCTGAGGAGCTGGACAGATGGCACAGCACTTCAAGCGCCAGATTTGATTCCCAGCCCCCACATGGCAGCTCACAACCATCTATGACTCCGGGGCATTCAATACCTTCTTCTGACCAGACAAATACATGGCGAATGTACATGTGTGTATATGCAAAGCATCCACGCACATAAAATAAAATGAATAAATCTGTTCTTTAAGAAAAGGAAAAGAAAAAGAAGACAGAGAAAGCAAGTCACATGAGAAGAAGGAAGAAAAAGGAAGGGGAGGAAGAAGAGGAGGAGGGAGAGGAAGAAGAGGAGGAGGGGGAGGAAGAAGAGGAGGAAGGGGAGAAGGAAGAAGAGGA